>OX454272.1:3394468-4028927 GCA_949715065.1 Periphyllus acericola
CCCCGATGGCGAGGTGGGTGGTAGTGGGCCGCGGTAATTTATAACTCCTTGGTCGGGTTCTGAAGTTCGGTTATGCACGGTCCGGTAATCTCGCTTTTTCTACACACGCACACACACATACACGCATTGTATGCTCTATTTCTACACACCATATTTGTTGTGCAACTTCACACGGAGAAGGAACAAAATATAATTTATATTTTTTATTTCTTCTGTAATTTTTTTGAAAATAATAGATTGAGAAAATTCGATTCGTACAAAGATCCTTATAAATGCTATCATAAGCATTAAAACGACCATGTACTCTGTAGGAATCGTAAGTATTTTTATTATATTTTAACCATATTTTTTAACGTTGTCATCGCACATTCGCACGGTTTCTAAGTTGACTTATTTGTAATACATTTACACGTTTTTAATTGGAATTACAAGTTTGAATCGTCATTAATTTTTTGAGCGTAGCCAAAAATCTAAAACATGGAATAGAAATATCCTATTTGCAATCCTTTTTTCTATGGCCTGGGAGAATAAAAGAAAACTAACATTTATAATTATAACAGTGCAATTTATGATTTATAGTTTTTAAAAACTAAAACTTCAGACAAACAGAAAGAAATTGAAAATGATGTCGATTTGTGTACATTATATATTCTTTTCTTTAAGAATAAACTTGAAAATGCACTCTCTTTAATTAGTAATCGAATCATATTAAAGTTGAAAATGAATGTTAATTAACAAGAAATAAGAAAAGCCTTATTTCTTACAGTCGTTGATATATATTTATGTACCCAAAATATTTGAAAATATATTTTCTCACTTTATTTAATAGAATGTGAACGCATGATAATGGATTCGTATTATTTATTATCATAAAGTTAAATGTCTTACAGTCGGTATACTAGTGTTCACATCAATGTTTAATCAATACATTTCTCGCTTCGCTCACGTACCAAACATACAACCATTTAACATCATAACAGGTGTCAGATAACAATATACTATACTTGGTTATTTTTCCTAATGCATGCAGTAAAAATAAATATTTTTTCGCGAAATCAAAAACTACTCATATGTGTACTTATTGTCCATTTTATATTACCGACAATGGTCCACACACGCATCAGACGCTTTAGGATGAAGAACAAAAAAAAAAAAAATAATATAAAAAACAACAGAAAAAAAACCCGACATGTCAATTTGTTTTCAAACATTTTATGTTTATTATCGATCTCGTGGAGTTTGAAATGCTTTTCGTCAAAGAACCGTTCTTTTAGAAATAAAAATGACAACTTTTGAGGGAAATGTAGTTTACATAATAATAACCCAGCAGAGTATGAAAATATAATAACGTTGCCATGAAAACTTTTTTTTTTCTTGGAATATAATAATAATCAAATTTCACATCTAACTCGAACAATTAAAAAAAGTTTTGACAGTGAAACATTAAACACCACGCTAATAATATTCCAGATACGTTAACGTCAATACGACTTTATAACTGTTATGTGCTTGTATTATACTTTTATTTTTATACTTGTTATGGTAAATTATGATATTTTTAGGTCGTCATAATTTTATTTTCGTCCGACACAGTATGTGTGGTTGTAAAATTATAAACTCCGTTTATACTGTGCAACAGAAAAAGGTATTTACACGAAAATATAAATAAAAAAACATAACTTTATTAGATTTAAAGTAAATATAATAATTACAAACTGTACAGTCTTATATTTATATTGACTTCGATAAAAAAAGTATGCTTGGGTCAAGGGTGGGATATTTTGGGGATCATAAGGCTGGAAGTATATACCCTATGTATATGTTTATGTGCGTACGTATAGTCAAATGAATAACAAACACCCTTTATTCTCTTTCCCCCCCTTTTTTTTTTACCGACTAAAACCGTTAAATTGAACTGTATGGACATGGCTATTTTGCCCTTAATTTACATACATAGTACATTTACATCGTATCTAGGGTGTATACCGTTCAAACATCAATCCGTTCTATGAATATCGTTTATCGAATAAAAATACATACATTCTGTTTACTTGACTTTCGATCGGGAAACGTAATCAACCTACATAATTTTCGTTTAAATTAACGAAAATTACAAATTACGATTGTCTTAAAGCATATTTTTTTTATTTTTTTACTTTGCATACTATTTAACGGAAGAAAATCGATTGATGGGTTAGATGGGGATTAGATATGGTAAAAAAAAAAAAAAATTCCACTTATTAAGATTTAAATATTTTCGTCTAATCGCCCCCACATCCTCTGCAAACCAAAAGTACACAATTCCATAGCTAACCGTATTAGACAAAGCTTAGGTGGCTTTATAAACTTTATAAAATTGCAATTTCCTCTCACTCCAAAAGCATATCAAAGTTGACTAATATAATATATCTATGCTACACTTGCCATGCTAGAGTATCCATCACGCCATCTCAAAAGACAACAGTGCAGTGACCTATTTAAGTAAAATAATATTTGTTCACCGATGAAGTCGACAATCATAAGCGACTTACTCCTCATGCTTTTATAATGTAAATGTATACAAATAATGCTAATCGTACAAAAAACGTCTTAAGATTAAATTTTATATGTACAAAAAAATTAACTAGTAAAAAATATCGAATCAGTCGAATCACTTTTAACAAATATTATGAATGGGCATGGTACTTGATTTAACAATGATAACCAAAGATTTTATAGTTGAAAGCTAACCGTAGCACATTCCAATCGAATCCAATGCTACATGTATTGCATTAATACCTTTTAAGCTCATGAGCTCAATGAAATATACCGATTATTTATACACCTTGAATCTGCGGCAACTGTTAATATAAGCTAATTTATAAAAAAAAAAAACCAAGTCGATGAACCGCACGTAGCTGTAATAAAACTGTACTCATGGATATAAATAAATGCATTCTTTGCAGTCCGAGTAAAAAGAAATGTTATTGTCTTCATGAAAATTCCGGGACGTAAGAGAGTTGGAGAAAATTAAATGGTGGATAACACTACCGATATAGCCGTGACGTCTTTGAAAGAAACATTGCTAAAAATATATTATAGCATGTACAGATGAAAAAAAAAATGGACAACGATCGCTGCGTTGGGTACCCTTAACGTTTTCTTCAATACAGCGCCTGATAGCGGTTTATTATTATTTTCAATTTGAACGCAAAAATAATTGCATTTGAAAGGTGATTTTGAGTGGGATTTGGCTCACCTAGGAATACTCGAGATTTTGTGAAAAACGAGCGCTCGTTTCTTCACAATGTTTTATACTTTTTTTTCACCGTTCTGTGGGAATATGTCGATAACTGCTGGTAAAATAGAAAAACTACTTCTCTAAAGTACAATATGTGTTCAACTTGTAATCAATATAGAGGTGATGCGTGAGAGTTGTCGAGCTTTTTATTGCCCCAATAAGTACTGACCGATAAAAAGAATGTAAAAAATCAAAGCAATACTGCTAAAACACTGGGGCGATCCGTCCACGAAACAAAACGAAAAACAAAAACAAATATTACGAACCATATTATGATGTCTTAATCTTAATCTATCTTCTAAATCGGTAACATAAAAAAATAACCAATCAAACACACATCTGGTGCACAATATACTGACTAATAAAATTAAATATGTGAAATGATCCATAAATAATTAGAAAATATAGTTAAATTATTTATTTACAACATGTAATATATTTTATATAACTACAAACTACAAGCTATTTAGAAAATACAATGACAATATTAAGCTATAATAATGCACATGGCATTAAAATTCAAATAAATTATATAAAACGTCTATATTTCTTTATATTATACGAAAATTAAAAACATTGGTTTCGTGAATGCTTTCTTTTTTTATGAAATTTTGTTTCTAATACTTGTACAAAACCGAGTGAGAAACTATAGTCAACCTATGCTTGCCTATTATGATTACCTATCACTTACAAAATAATATAAACACGTTTTAATTTTTGAATTATGAAACAATTTTCAAACTCCAAGTCAATTGAAAATTACAATGAATTAAATTAAATTTGTAAGTATAGAAAATATTTGAAACAAATAATTTAAAAGCTTTAGTTTTCAGAACACAGACTACACTTTTATGCTAAATGGTTATTTTTAAATGTAACCATGTTAGAAAATATAATGGATAACCGATTAACTTTTTAAATATATACAATTTTGTATGCGGTAAGATGTTTCATAAAAACTATCATAATATGTACATTTGGAAGAAAATATTACACTTCGTTAAAAATTATAATTGCACATTTATTTCTTGTTCCGCTTAACTAGGTGTATAATATTCAATGAAGGGCATTTTTACTGTCTGAACTTTAACATAAACACGGATAGCTTAATTAATTAAAATTGAATAGTGTTAATATGCTTAATTATTGTAACTTGCATCGCGTAAAACTGTTTTAATAAAAATAAAAATAAATTCTCAGTATTTGAAATACTTTTTAACGCACTTTGGTGCGCTGCTACGTTAGGGACTAAGATTTAAACCGTATCGTTTAGTATAACAAGATAAAGATAAAGAGCGCCTGCTAATGGCTACATTTAAACAGGTAAACAACATAATGTTATGAACTATTAACTACTACCATTAAGCGAAAACGTTTAGGAAGCTAAATATTACTCGTTGCGTTTATACTTAAACCATTTCAAATACCCATATTTAAGACCGTTAATAGGTATAGCGTGCAATTCTTAAAATATCATGACTGCACGGCATGACTCCACGGTTCAGTCAAAAAAATAATGAATAGCGTAATTGGGTGACATTAAATTCCATGGTCAAATTTACTGTCGCAAACACGTGTATTTTTACCGTCATATCGATTTACGAACCAATTAAATAATTAAAACAAATTCACCAACAACTACCACCATAGCGGGGTAAAAGTTTAAAACTGCAACAAGTTGCATTACTGCTTGCACTTGACTAGAGTAATTTTATCATTTACGTATCCGACTCCATCTGCAGCACAACTGTGTTGGAGCAAGAGTTCTGGTATACCAACGGGCGACGGTCACCTTTACTGCTGATTTTATGTACACGGTAGTCGAAACAGTGTGAATTTGAGCAGTGTATATTGCAATATAATTACAAATTTCTGGCAGTCGGATGTGGAAAACGTAGTGGTCAATGGTGACATCGAAAACCGACTTCTTAAAAATAACTTATCTCTAATGTTTTTGCTATGCATGGAAAATATTTGTTCTCATTAAATTAAGTGAATATTAATATACGGAAGGTGTAAAGATTTTTTTTTATAATATTTTTGACGACGCTGCAGGTATAAACTAAACGAAAAAAAAACCGTTACACGACTATCATTGTTCATCGGGTCAGTGGCGTAGCAAGGGTATAGCGAACTGTGCCTACGCCAGGGGCGCAAATTATGAAGGGGCGCAAATTTGCGCTTTAAAATTGGTAATTATTACTATCGATGAATTATCTAGCCTTAAAGCAAGAAAAGAAAATTTTTAAAGTTTGAAATTTACATTGTAATAAAAACTGATAATTAAATAATTTTGTATTACCTAATTATATACATAAAAAATATCATTCCGTATTTTCGTCAATTTTGTAATCGCTAAAAAGGCGCATTTTCCTAGGATTGCCAGGGGCGCTAACGAGTCTTCCTACGCCACTGCATCGGGTATAAAATAACGAACTTTCACAGGGATTTTCAGCGTAAAATCCCAATCGCTGTGTTTCGAGAGATATGATTTTATTATTACACGAAAACACCGGAGCCATCGTTCGAATACAACGCAGTATGTGCACCGACCGGATTATAAGTTACGAATACAATAAGGCCCTATTCTATTATGTATTCGACGTAATAACTGTTTTCCCATGATTGGTTTTTTATGTGAGTGTTTTAAATCGAATTAAACCCGTGTGCAATTCGTCTTCGACTTCCGCATTTGAACAGTTTATTTATTATTCCGTGCAAAGAAACTATAATATTGTACACACATACGTACGTTTTTGGCCGTGATCAATGATCGCGTGCTCGATTCAATTACTTTGCCATTACTCCGATACTGCGCAAAACGTCGTTTTTTTTCAATCATAACTTACCTGAAATCAGAGTAAACAAACATTCAATTTAGTAATAATCGATATACTTCGATAAACACAGAAAAAAAAACGTAAAAATAAATTCGTACAATTGATACAAATGTATAAATATATTTAGGTAAATATTACAGAATATTATACATATTAGTATACTATTATGGCTATTATTATCATTTATCACCTATACGGTCGACGAACCAAATCGCAATGATGTTACGCAGGTATAACAGTTATCAAAAATATAATAAGCCACCTCCGTGTTGTTATTATACGAGTACACGGTACATCTACGGCGCGACGTATTTGACGTACGTTAAATTTTTTTTCACGAAAACGTTCATAAAATATTTAAAATATATTAACGTAACGTTATACGTTTATAATTGACACTGATATAGAAACTACGCGTATAACAGGAGGACGTGGGATTTTATTTGTTTTTTGATAAAAATACTTTATTCATTTATCTTGTAATGCATTCATGTACATTTATGTATTTTGTTCATAATACAATATGCACGCATTACGACACAACGGTATTTTTATTTGTTCTTTACGTCTCGGAACGAAATGAATCCAGCGCCGCTTTAGCCGAATCGGGTGGGTGGGGGGGAGGGAGGGGCGCGTATCATAGCGTAGTCGTGTTTACCGGGGAGGTGAGAAAAAAAATAGGAAAAAGAACAAAACGAAATAATAAAGAAAAACGTAAACCGGAAATTGATTTTATCGAAAACTCGGTATAGGTACACACGCGTATCGGTATACACGTATATACACTATGATACGTATATATATATATATTCGGTTATGGCATATTGGCACGGCCCCGGAAAGTGCGCCCGACGACCTTAGCGGCGCCCAAGGTATTCCCTTAACGTTTCGTAGCGTTCGCTACCCTGCGGCAGAAATTTGGTGACCGGAAAATTAATTAGGCCGTTTTCGGTTGAAGAAATCGACAAGTCTATGTACTATAAATAAATATTTAATAAATATAACACACAAGTCGGCAAGTAGATCCGGTTTACATTTTTTTTTATAATAACGTATCCGCGGGCTACACGTACGTGTGCGCGTGTAAACGCATTGCAGTGTATACACGCCAGTATTATACTTTATTGTATACTTTGGTGGCGCGTGCTTTCGCCGAGTACACGGAGTTTTCGTCGGACCAGAAGCAATGTATGTAATAATATATTGTGTTCGTGTAGAAATATAGAAATGTGAAGTGTTTCTAAAATTAACGAGGTCACTCGTCAAATTGCGTATTACACTCTATCGCGACTGAGGATCCGTGGGGCGGATATATAAACGGCAACAGCCGATCATAGAACCGTCCTCGGCTGATCGTGTAAGACGGCGTGGAGGAGATGCGAAAATTAGAAAATATAATGGACTGGAAACCAGAAAGAAAACGACACGCTTCGGAAGACATGGCGATCGCGTAGTCGTAGGAAATGACAAAGATGATTCGCGAGCGCAGGATTGAAAGGATATAGTTAAAGATTCGGAGAAGTGAAGTGATGACGGAAAATATGAATGGAGCGTTGTATAAAGAGGCAGGGGTAAAGACGAAGTTGCACATTTCAATACGGAATGTCAACATTAATTACAGAATATCCGTTTAGGTCGGACAAACGAAATGGTTTTTAAACCGTATTTTGAAATATTTTATACGATTGTTCTGAACTAAATTAGTTTTGTTACTGAAACAAATGCATAATAATATAACCACAAAAATTAAATTTTCCAAACGAACGTCAAATAATGTATAAGGCGTTAATTCTCAACTATATAGGGACTATTTCCCAAACGTGCCATTCTATTTGGACCCATGTTTATTATTTACTATATACGTGTATTATTATATAGGTATGCTATAAATGCCGTTTGACCTGTTATACGTAAAAGAGAAAATATGAAAACAAAATTAGGGACGAAATCGATTTGGTCGCACTGAATAATTTAAAATGATCTTTTTTTTTGAGTACGTTTAATATATTTATATTTAATAAGTTATATTATATGAAAGCGGAATTATACATGTATACAATCGTACAGGCATGGCGATTCCTCACGTTAAATAAATATTAAAGTAATCACATCTGATGACAAAAGCAAATATTGTTACATAAATATACGTAAAACTGATTATTCCGCTTTTTTTTCAGGTGAATCGATTATATCCTTTAACGTTATACGTGTATTAATTATTGTTGCTGATGTATCGGAAATTATGCGGTGTCATATTTAACATGTAGAAACAGTTCTGTTGAAATTACATTTGATATTTGATCGATAAACTTCATATGAATCGGTAAGCGTATTAAGCAGCTAAAATGGACACTCCGTATTCTTAGCACCTCAAGATTATATTTACTACGGTTCGTTATTAGTATTGCGAAATAAAAACCGAACTTAACATAAAAAAAATGCGAAGGATATAGATAATCTATGACAATCGATCCATCACAGGGTTAAAAGTATACCTTACAGTACTGTACCCATAGCTTTAAGATGATGATTTTGCATCGTGCAGTGTTTTAGAGAACTTGAGTGTGAAATTAATGACGTATCTATGTTATTGGTATATTTAAATGAAATGGAACACAGATATGAAACATAATACGGCAGCGATGAAGTTTAATTTACATAACCCATGATTGCTGATATTGTATAACATGTGTAAAATATAATTTCAAAAAATATTGTTAGGATTTGGATAGGGTGATCGGAGAATTCCCTATGTTTTCAGAGAATTATAATGCTCAAGTTTAAACTGGTATCGTTTGTGTGCATTATTTTTAATGTATTCCAGTAGGTTTAATTATTCAATGCACATTGTTTGATACTTTAAACTGAGGGGGTGAATAGTTTCGAGTGAGTAATATGGTTAAGTGACTGGAAAATAGTTTGGTGAAGTTTTCAATGTATGGAAGAAGTTGTTTGTAGATAGAGTAAAGAAAATGTCGAGGAAATATTCTTGGCGATGTAGGCCAGTGTAGGTTAGGTCTAGAGGAGATCTTATACCATTCAAATGATCTAAAAGTGAGTGAATATGTTGCTTAATGGTTATTGCTTCGACAGCTGTAGTTAGAGTGTATTAAATAAAGAATATCATCACCCGCTACCAAGTACGGGTGGCATTGTGAAGTGAAATGGTATTTAAATGGATTGGTTGCTGTATTACTTATGTGGGCGGTAAGCTGCAGATACTGCAAAAGGCCAGAAGTCACCTGTGAGTTAGCTTGATGAGGGAGGTCATGGTTCAGGAGGGGTAAGATTTGGTGTAAATTGGCGGTATTTTTAAGTTTCTTGTAGCTACAAGTTAACGCTGGATGACTTCCCCAAAACTGTGTTTTTCGTGGATGATATTTTATTTAATCCCAAGCAGTTGTTGGTTGTAGTTTGTCTGGCTATACTTGAAAATTGAAATGATTACTGGTCTGCAGTTGTAAAGTGTGGAACTCTGTATTCTTTTTTTATTAAAGTTGTGAAAGCCAATCATTTGTCGATAACCATCAGAAGTATTCGATTGTACATTAACGCTTTTTAGAAGGTTATAAGCAGTAATAATTCTCCCCGATAACATCTTGAGTTTCCATAGTATATAATTTTAATCTAGATTTTCGATTGAAATAAAGAATGAAGGCGATTGTTTTTTTTTTTACGTTTCTTTAGCATATTGTCCATTTCAATGGGCTCGGGAACAATGCCAATGCCATTTACAATTTGTACAGTATTATCTGGGATCAATTTATTGTAAATGTTGTCAGATTTAGGTATAAAATAACTATCAGGCCGATAGGGAGGTATTTTTCATTTATAATATTATGCTTCTTATTAGACGTCTGAGATTAAGAGAGCCGCCCTCGTCTTCGGTAATTGCGATATCATTACATCGTACAAATCGTCTTTGATAGTATTAATAAATAGTTTAATTTCTGATGCAAATGACTGCGTTTTAGAGTCGGATCGGCATAGTCAAATTGTTTTTATTCGGCATTTGACCGGGAAGAAAGATAAGCTAATGTCGTATTGATAACGCACGCTGCTCTGGATGCGCATGATTAGGTAGCTATACTATAAAATACACGTTTCGTATAAAAACGAACGCTTTTAAGACAAAGTACCACCACAAGCATTGCTTATGGTAAGTAAAAATTAAACGAAAAAAAAAATTATATACTATTTGTATTTTATACCACGTTATTCTCATAACAATAAAATTAAAACAAAAAACTAATCCACGTGAATCGGTACGGTTATAGGGAGAACATTACGGGCCGATGCGACGAGGCAACGATAACGCTTAACTATGCGTACCGAATTGAGACCGAACTGAATATATAATTACGTACGTACGCCGTAATTTATCCGGAAAGATTGAAACCTCCAAATTTGAATACCATACATGACAACGTGAAACGATTAAAGATAACAATAACCGCGGTAACACACCGAAGCGGTATACATTAAATTAATCTTTAATCGTTTTATGTTAATATCGCGTGGGCGTGTGTGTGATCCCAATATTGCGAATTTAGGGTCGTCCGTCCGTGTGTGTGTGTGTGTGTGTGTATGCGTGTACTGAGCAAGAGTTCCCAATATCGCCATACACGCGCTCGTGTAATGCGTATTGTGTTTATACAGGAAGGCCACCACCATGTTTTCCCGTTGTTCAGCGTAAGCTGTACGTATACGTAAAAACGGCAACAAGCCGGTGTCGCACTCTGTATATACACACCGTGTGCGCGTGTGAGTGCGTGCGTGTGTGTGTGTGTGTGTAATTCTATACGATCGGGAATTTCACACGTAAGCATTACGTGTTTGCGGCCTACCCGTGTGTCGAGTCTTTCCACTCGTAGTGCATAAAATATGCATCATATATTATACAATGTCGGCCGACAGCGTACTTAAAATAACGTGAGAATTATTTCGAAAACATAAAAAAGTGTTTAACAATATTCCTTATACTACTTATATTTTTTTTTTTTTACACAAACTGCACACCACTATATATTATGAGATACGTTTTACAAATAACGTTGAAAACGTTTTCGCGGTGCATCGTCTAGACACGACCGACCATCTATCAGGATTACAGAATATCTCGAAACGATGCTGTTGGATTGCACTTGACAGCATGACCTTTTCTCGTCCACACCACTGCAAACGATGTGGTGCGTGTACGCGCGCAGCACACACGCATGACCGGCCTACCACTTCAACCCGTTACGTGCACGTAGTATATGAGACACGCGGGGTGATTTTTAACCGTGCTCAGTTCTTTTTATGTTTAAATTATGCTTTTTTCGCATTTGTAGTATTTTTTATATTATTGTGTTTACTACAAGACTATAATATTTTCCAAAAAATTTACTTTTTTTTTACATCCTTATGATTTAATAAGTAATGTGACATTTTGTTGTTCAAATGGCGATACTATTGTTTATTTTCTCGAATAATGATTCGGTTAATTGGTCGGCGTTCTTGATGTAACACGGTCAATATTTGGACGAACACTTTCGGAATTCTTTAAAATTAAGATAGTGCATAGAAATTGTGAAACAATTATTAACTACAGCTGATATTCTCGATAATTTGATGTAATTTTGTATAAAGACAAGCACTAACTTACGCATTAAAAAATATTTGTAAATTGCGTATTCTTAAAACTATACCCACGACATGGAATCATCTGTATTCTAATTTTTCTACAGTATTCACGAGCGTTTTTGAATTTGCGAATTTGAAAGTATTGGTCCGAAATTCGATCATATAATTTACGTCACTTTAAAAATTCCAGAATAATTAACCGATTATAATAATATGAAAAGAAAAACAAAAGTTAATATGAACTATAACGGAATACTCCTTAACTGATGTGAAAAATCTACGAATTGTACAATTTTTTCTTAAGTATTCCATAACTCATTATTTGAAAGAATGAATAGTTTATGCCTGAAATGGTGGGAGGATGTTGAAAAATCACCCTGTATACAATACAAACATCATTGAGTCACACGACTTCGTGCACGTGCTCATTACAAAATAACGTCTGTATAGTGAATAGGTATAATATACGCAGTGATGACGGACAGCGGTGGCACCGACCACATGATACGGAGGATATAAAGGAACGTATTTACAGTATGAAATACTATTGATTTTAAAATTTCCAGAAATTTCAGTGTATTGTTAACATTTTCAGTGACTAGACACTCTATAGACGACACTGTAATTGTTTGCTTTCGACTTGATGAAAATCACCGGTTTCAAACAATGGAAACATCGAACCACAACTGATCAATAGGCGCTCAAATCGATTATAGCGACGTCTAGTGGCCGCGTCCACGTAAAGAATCTTAACCGTAGGACTGCGTATAATATCTGTATGTTATGAAATCCACGAGAGTACCGACGGGGTATGTCGTAGTGTTATCTATTTTTAGCCATGATAACGATTTATTTTGGTCGTACGTCAACGGTGTTGTTGTTTTATGCGAAACCGAATGGTAGCGAACGCACCGAAATCACGTCAGCGGCGTTTTTGCTTGTGTCAAACCCGCGGAGCATATTAGCATATTACTCAACGAGTATAAATCAAGTACATGGTTACACCATGCGTGCAAATGCGTGTGTGTGTGTGTTTGTGTGTGTGTGTGTGTGCGCGTGAGTGTGTTTTATATGTATAGGTATTTGCATTCAAAAATTACGTCGTAAAGGCGTGTTGCTTAGGCGGTGGTAGCGGCGGCGATTACTTTAAACGTCGTCGAGTATTCCGCTCGGCGAAACGCACGCGCGCGTTGCCGGTGACGGAAATAACGAAAAAAAAAACCAAATTATTCATATTTATACGACTATATTATAATGTTATATAAGCGCGTACATGCGTTATAATATAGCGCAACGTGATGCCGCCAAAGGAGAGGTTCAGTGTACGACCGAGATATGGAATGGCGTTGGCGGCGTGGTACACGAGGAGTATAATAATAATAATAATAATAATAATAATATTAATAGTAATAATAGTAATAATAATAATAACAGTAATAACATAGTTATGGATTAAGAGAGCGAGACGGAGAGAATCAGAAACGGTGCAGCAATGTAAGGGGAGAGAGATCCGGGGATGAGGGGAGGACGACGAGGGAAAAAAAACACACGCGCATTTTAAAGCGATCTCCCGATGACGTCAGAGGAATGCCAAATGATCTCTCCCTTCGCACGTGTACGCCGAAGCTAAGATAAGAAAATATAATACAGTCACTGCGCGCACCGCAGGGGCGGCTTCTGCTTCACCGGTAATACGGTAAATTAACAATTGAATTGATAATATTGCGCGGAGTTGTCGATTCCGACCACGTACGCTGATGGTGTTTTAAAATTCAAATTCGCCACGGAAAATCAAACACAACCGCTACTATGATTTTGTAATAATTATATAATAAATGTATAATCGTTGTATTATTCTTTCATATCGTTTAAACGTGTTTGTTTTAGACGATTTTTTTTCCTTACGTTTATCCCTAAGATAAAATACGAAAACCGTATTGTTTTCCGCTGCGGCCGAACACTACGAGCAATACGAACGTTTGTAACGGCCAGGTTTGCTTTAATACGTAACACGAAGCGCGGTAGTATTAGAAATTGATTTCGATCAGCTTCATAGCACGTAACAATATTGTTATGACTAATATTCAGCGGTACGAATCGCGAACATTGACCATAGCACTGAAATGAAAACATACGAAACAGACTACGTTATGAAGATAATGTAAACGCTGTACGTCTCATTATCATAACACTTTGGTTCACAACACTCGGAAGCGTGTGACACTGCAAAAATACTCTTAAGACGATGATTGCTTTTGAAACGAAATATAATTATTATCGATTAATTTGGGATAAAAAAAATAAATAGCGGCTAGCACTTACAGACTAATGTATTTCCTTAACACAACAGTTAAATTACGAACAAAAGTGACGGTTCACGTTAAACTAAATTGAACGACGCAATAACGTAAAACATTTTAAAAATTGTTTGTAAAACATATGACGAAGTAGTTTTTTGTATACACGACGGCACGACGGGAGCCGTACGGATTACCGTTGCGCTGTAAAACTTTCGTAGGACACAATACGCTCTGAACTGACGCAAGGGAACGCTGCTGTCGAACCAACCTAATGGCGGTAAGCTAAACCAAACGGATAAATAGACCAAACGAATAAATAAACCGGCAAAGATCGGACATAATTATAAAATGAGGTTCTCTACGCGATTTGCGATGAGCGATGCTTTATGCGATTGTACGATGTAAGTTCTCACGGCGAACGATCGAGTACGACCATTTAGTCGAAACGGTTTTTATTTATTTTTTTCTTATACCGTTGTGGTTACCGAACGCCAAGCATCGTATGCCGCACGCGTAACGTACTTGATGTGTTTACGACGTATTATAGATGTTTCGGTAATGAACGTAAATAAACGTGTAACGCAGCGTGGTGTAAAATATTATCGTGTTTATTTTTGTGCTGGCGCACCCGATGCCTACGCGATCATGTCAACACTTCGAAACGTTTTAAGGAAATCGAAATGCTAACGGTACAATCGATTCGTCCGAAGTTATGCCCGGACTCGCAAAAATACTATACGATCCGCTCTTTACGGCGGGTTAATGCACGTTTTATTATTATTATTTCCTCGCGAGTAAAACGAACGCCGGCGAAAACGTGCACCGTATCACCGCTCGCGGTTCAACGGCAATAAATAATAATATAAAATACATGCACAACAAATCACTTTAGTACATTTTTATGGAACCGACGTATTGACGTGTAAATACCATGTTATTATTACGTTATGAACTGCACCGCGCTCGCTACAATGTTACGTACCTGAAACGAGTATTATCAACAAACCGTTTAACGGATTCGATTAACTGTGTAGTTTAGATTCTTTTTTTTTTCTTTCAACTTTTTTTTCCTACCATCGTCGCACTCTTTTATCTGTTACAATAAATATTTGGTAGCCAAATTATCGAATTCACAAATGGCTTGGAAAATAAATTGGTCGTTCATGAGACGGGTACATTACACGCTTTTAGAACAGCAGTAACTACCGATTTTCGGAAAGCCTGGATTATAAAATTAACATAACGCGAAATATCTTTCTGTACTGCCGATAGGTTTGTTTTTTTAACGTAGTCGCCAGTCTAATTAGTAATTATCGAAGCAATAAATAGTTCTGCGTTTCATCAAGGAAAATGCCATTACATTTTTAAAATGCACGCGAAAAGTTTAAAAGTGTTTACAGAATGTTTTTAAACCACAACAAAGTACTATGTTAATAGTATATAACCAACTATTTTCATATCAGACCATTTTTAATGTGTAGGCGGTTATTATGAATTAAAATAATCGGTTAAACGTGTCGAACATATCAGTGTAAGCGAATTAAATTATTATTAAACAATTTAGGTAGGTATACTTAAATTGGGAAAAAGTCTGGTCTTAGTAACTATTTTATTGGTTATAATATTTATATCTACAACACAGGCTTACAATGTTTGCATATACTATGTGCAAATTGCTATTAATGCACTTAAAATGCAGTAATAATAGTTAGCTTTAAAATTATCCTATCGAATAATGCTGTCTTTATACCATTACGGTATTCCGATTATGTGAGAAAGTTACACTAATGCATGCTATACAGTCATTAGCGATGGCTGCAACTGGAATTACTTGTAAACGCACATTAGATATCACCAGAAGTGTACAATAGTTTATCTAATTATTTCAAATATATTATACATTGCAATTTACAACATGCTAGTTGCCAATATTCCATGGTCGACACATTTTTTTATTAGTTTTCAATAGCTAATTAATATAGAAAATTAAAATTGTTACTTTAAAGTAAATGAAATAAAATATAACTAATATAGTAAAAAGTTACGGGAAATATTACCAGTTGTTTTAATTTTATTATGGTTCGGTTTGACGTAAACAATAATGTTTCATAGTAGAAGTTGAAAAAGTAGCGAGCAGCTCACAATTTGAACTATTATTATTGTCAAATAATTAATTTTATACCTATGCAATTGTTTTGGTAAATTGTTATACTAGTTACTGGTTCTTCTATAAATAATATTAAACGATTGTAATACTATTTATGAAAAATACATTATTCAAGACCGAGAGATTCTAAAGTATTTTTTTGAGCCTAATAAGGTAAAATTATATAAATGAAAATACAACTAAAATAAAACTGAATAATTTCCAAATGATTATTTTTCACTAATTTTCTCCTAAAAATAATCTCTTAAATAACTTTTGATAAATAAAAAAAATATATAAAAAAACAATACCACGGACAAATATATGACGTTAAAATGTAATAATAACAAATCTGCAAAAATATACTATCCGAAAAACAAACACATATTCCATGTCCTTACGTAAACGTATAGTTGGTACAACAATATCAGTGGCAGTGATCAATGATCATTTTGATTTAGAAATGGCAACGAAATTCCGAGCATACATGTACGCCGTACGGGCACATAACAAATAGTGCAGCCAACCTTTTAAACGGTGTAATATATATTTCAACCAACATTTTAAAGTAATTTACTGTGAGCTTTTGGAAACTTGAAAATAAAACGCCTCCTAGTGAATAATTAACGTATAACCCAGACTCGGTGTACGTTAATAAGTTTAATGAAGTCATCTGTACTATGGATTTTAGCCTCGTGAATTATGAATCTTAAAATGTATACGCCGTATAGGCATTGCGTTGCCGTGATGTTCTGCTCGTAAAAATGAATTTATAAACAAAAAAAAAATGTATTTATTACATAAACCTGTTAGTTTAAAAAAAAAAAAATGCTAGTCTGATTATCAATAATGTTGCAATATTTTAACATTGGTTTAGTTAAAGTGATGCGTAAAGTGAAAATTATATTACAAATATAGCATTTGTTTATCAGTGTTATTTTTATTTTATTTTCTAAATACATTTTCAGGCGGTAATAATGTTCGATTTAAAAAAAAATGTATATTAAAATGAACATGGAAAAATGTAACATTATGTACAGCAATCATTCGAAAAATAAACACAAATCTTACCCAACAATACCAGCAAGTGAGAAAAATGTACCTCCATCATATATGAACTTTTTGAACGGATATTTTATATTTTTCAATCAAATTTGTAAATATTTTATACAGTCAATAAACAAATAATATCTTCGTTGAGGCACATACGTGCTGGAAATTGATGGGTGACTAGATGAGTAAAATACTGTATGTGTGTCTACTTTGGAATATGACTCGAGGAACTTATGTATGTTATTTGTAATAAAGTATAATTTACAAACATAATATATGAATATAATGTAACTGTAATTCTTAATTCGTAGTAAATGGGTATATATTGAATGTGTTGTTTAATCCTCATGTGTGAGTGAATCACTGATATGTTTTTATTAACGATTAAAATCATAAAATGTTGTACATATTTAATGAGCATTTTTACGACAAAAAGAGTGGTTCAAAAATCACGCTGTATAAACGGACTGAAATCAATCGTCGTGATATAGCTATTTCATGTACTTATTATATACTACTGCAGAAAGAGGATAAGTGTAAAAACTCTTTATAACTTTTATTAGGCACTACTATTAACGATACAACTACGAGTTTCAGTTTGCAGATCACGAGCGATTTAGTGTGGACCTATGCGGTTCGCGGATCCACGTCGAGAATCACGGGGACGGAACGTCCGAAAAAACGACACGCGTTCGCGTTCGAAATAATAGCATGATATTATAACAAAACGGACCCACTAGCCGTGGATTTGTTCGTATTTTTGGCTATTACTATTATTTTTTTTTCTCGCCGTCCTGCTTAGACCCGCGCGAGCGTAGCGTTTTTACCCGGATTCGCCGAAGATAAATTCGACCGCGTTAATAATTAATAAAACGCAGGCTCTTGCCGCTGTCCGGTCAGTCGTAAACCGCTATAATGGAATTGCACGCGATCGAAAAACAGAATAATATAGTGTCCGCAATAATAACGAACAATAAAAACGGACGCATCTCTAGGGGTGGACCACCCCCGTCGCGCCGGCCGAGGGTAGAAAACGTCAACCGAAAGCTTTCACTTTTGTTTAAAACAATATTCGAAATGCCGCACCGCCACGTGCCCTACACCACCGGCGGGCGATATGATTTAAATTTTAAACGCCCTTGCAGCCGCACACATATATATATATATATATATACAACAATGTGTGTATGTGTTTGTGTGTCGGTGTGTATGTGTGTGTGTGTGTGTATGAGTGTGTCTGTGTGCACCTACGTACCGGACGAGTTTTAACACACAAACGACAAAAGTATATGTATAATATATCTTTATTCAAACTTGCGTATTTATTATTGTACGCGCGTAAGAGGTAATAAAAATGTGTTTATTGAAAAATGACAGGTCGACCGAATTTTATTGCGGTAACAATATTGTGTTGTTTTATTATCGCTGCCGTTATTGTTAGTTCTCCCTCCCGCCCCGATACCACCGATTTACCGCCGGAAGTAAAGGTAAATTGACAGAGTACGCATTATTTTCCGCTTTCGACCGTACCGCTCAAATCACTGCATTACACGTCGTAACGCACATATTGTATACGCCGCAGCGTTTCGGAAATCAAAGGAAGCTGTACATCCGCTAAGCTATACATTGTGCGCGCGCGCGTGTTTGTGTGTGTATGTACGCGTGTGTGTGTGTGTGTGTGTGTGTGTGTGTGTGTGTGTGTGTGTGTGTAATATTCGTATACGGTATTAATATATACGGATAACCGTTTCGGCAGTAATAAGTCTCAGCGAGCGCTTATCGTCGAGAAAATTAAACTAAACGTTTCGAATTGTTTAATACCGTAGTGAAATTTATATCTCACTGGCTGGGTTCGTTTGTTTAACGAGGAAGAATATTAATGAAAAATGTTAATTATATCAGAGCAGTAACGAACGAACCGAAAAAAAAAAATTAAAAAAAAAAATATTACTCCTATAGACATCATATATTTTCGTAGCGAAAAATATAATATAAGCGAGCGGAATTCATATTTATTATTTTGAGGGTTCCGCGCGTAGGCGTATATTTATCATAATGCCAGTAATTCGGTCGTGTTAATTGTATAAAGTATATTCATTATACAGCACAGACATCATTTAATTATATAGACGATGAAAAAATTTTATTTTCTACGAAATGCAGAGCAAAATGCGCATTTGTTTTTAATACGACACATAATATTATAGGAGTCCATCGTATGCAGACTCATCGAGTTTGTTCTATGAATAATTGTTATCGAAAACATGTGTAGACGTAACACACACGTACACGTACACACACACTTAAGGGTATATTAATTAATATAGCCTTTGTTAGAAAATCGTTTATCCGGGATGTCCATTTCCACGAATCCATGAACCTATTTGAGTCGGACACATCGTCATCAGTCTTGTATCTACGTATAACCCGGTTAAATGTAAGTAGAACAAGCATTATCTCAGATTATTGTCACATGATTATCGTATGTTTAATAAAAGTTCGGGTCGATCGATATCTTGGCTTATTCCGTAACGTCATAGTTACCTAAACACAATTTGTGTAACATGATGACTCAGTTCTCATCCTGTGAAAATTGTATGCTTAGATTCACACAAATTAAATACTATTTGTTATCGTATTATTCGACCAAAGTTCAACTTAATCTTATATATACATATATATATATATATATATATATATATATATATATATATATATATAAATAAAAACAATTAGTACTATCTGCTACATTGAGAAGTTTAGTTCGTTTGAAATTACAATGTAATTACATCCCATTTATACCGGTTTAAGACAGATAGTAGGATAATGAATTATCGTTCGTAGTTTATTTTATTTTATTTTATTTCAGATCCTGAGCCAAACAAACGAGTTTATTTATTTTACTACGTCGTGTATTTTTTTTTCGAAATTCATTTTAACGGGCACTAAAAATGTTTAAGAATTGAATTCATCATCTCCGCTAATCGGATTGTTAACGCGCCTATACCTACATATTAGTACTTAATAATTTATACAGAGTGGTTCAAAATTAACAGTTAATATTTTTACAAATAAAGAGAACATTAAAATTTGAATAGATACTGCCAAATAACTATTCGGACATAATTTAAATAGCACATTCTGAGTACTGAATTCACTCTTTACGAGAAAGACCTCCGTATGTAGGTGCTGTAGTTGATTCGTAGGTTTATAAAAAAACAATCTAATGGGGGTTTTCGGCAAATGATGAGAATCTATATATTTAGTTTTTTTATTTTTTATTTTTCGAAACCGAATTAAAAATCTATTATAATATTAATAAATTGCAAATGTAGTTTTTCATACGAAATAAAAGGTTCATACTTTTTTAAAAACAAAAACTACTCGACTATTTAAACACAAAGCTATAGTGTTTTATAGACGTATAACCAACCAACACTGTATATTTAAACAGCTTTAATAGTCGTACTTAGACTCGATTTTTTACAGCCCTGCTCTCGCTGCTTCTGATAATCTTATCGTGCGCCATATCAAACAAAAATAATGATGTAAAATAATCACGTAGTACTACTGCAGTAGAATTTCGTATCTCACCGGGGAAGTGCTTTTCTTCAAATTTATCTGGGTAGACACAATATTATTTAACTCCTAATTAGGAAATGTAAAATTAAGTATCCCTCAAGGTCACGTGCACCGATTAAAAACGTTAGACGAACAAGTAGATAAATAATTATTTCGTTATACTTTGAACTCCAGAACAACTTTTTCATTCGTCATGTTATTCTCACATAAGTCGAAACACGCATGAGAAACATGAAATCTATCCATAATATGGGCAGTAAATTCAATCCTCAGGGATCTTATACTTTACTATTTTACTATTTTTAATTCTTACCAGTACAACAAGAATGTATATTATAAGTATAATATTACTATTTTTAATTCTTACCAGTACAACAAGAATGTATATTATAAGTATAATATTACTATTTTTAATTCTTACCAGTACAACAAGAATGTATATTCTATCCGTTTGCGATCTCGCCATTTTTAATCAAATTATCATCATATAGAACATCATACAGCTGGTACGGAGTGTCACATACGGATTAACTTATTAAAATATATTTTAAGACGATAAATTTAACAACTATCCATCTTTATTCATACGTACGATTTAGCCTAAAATGATAATTTATTTATTTTATTTATTTGAATTTCAACGCCTCAAGTGCACATAGTGCAGATTAAATATATTATTGTATTTCCAATGAAAAATAAAAAAATAAAATACATAATATACCTTAATAATTTAAACAGATAAAACTACAGTTTATTTAATATAGGAAAAATTGAATCAAAAACTATATCAATATTTTTAACATAATTAATAGCACGACAGGCACGATCAAGAAAGGCTGCGTACCTATAATTAGTAGCGTGAATTTTATTTTTAAAAAGAAGAGGATATCTTGAATTAAATGACGGGACTGATAAGTGGTAAATGTGACAGTAACTCTGGGGCATCAATGTGATTTTAATATTTAATAATCAAAGGAACCTTGAATACCTTTTTTAATATTAAATATATCAAATTTGTTTTGGGACACCATGAATATAATTCTATTAAAATCATTATTTTCCTCATGAATATTCGTCACTCACACAGTACAGTCGTTTTCGAACCCACAGAATAGTCAACATACCGACGACACATTATTCTGATGCAATAAACCGTTTTGGAAACCCCGCGGGATATTAAAAAAATGTAAATTTGATGTTTTCGCATAAAGTGATATAATAGTGCAAAAGGTATTGTTTTAATTTTTGTCCAAGTCTACATTTAACTCTAGAGTGAGACAGAACAAACGTTTTATCCACTAAAAGTTATTTAATATAATATGGTGCGTCAAAACGCCGATGTCGAGTGAATAATTGGTTTCAAACATTATCAACGAATATACTATTCGTTATACATATTTCGCGGCACATAACATTAGTATACCCGTGCTAATATTTTTATTTATTTAAAATCGAAAAGACAAAAATACATACATTATTATTGAGTAACATTTTCGATTATCTTTCTCCTTTAAGCAAAGCTTGTGTTGGAGAAAGAGAGTTATTATAATATACATGATACAATTATAGATTATAGAATTTACATGATAAAGAGTATAAGTTATAAGTACATATAAAACTAAATACACAAATACAGTTTTGAAATATTATCAAAAAAAAAATAATAATATAAAATGTATTACGTACTTACATCGCATGCAACGAATACGCATCTAGATAATATAGCACAATCGTAACACACATACCCACACACACACACACAAAAGCGTACTATTATCATTTATAATCATCTATTAAACGTAATCGCGTCAATGGTAAATAATACGCGAATCGCTCGACAACAAACCCGAACGCGTTTTCCCCCAGGCCGTTAAAAAATATACTTCGAAAAAAGTGCGTTCCACTTGGTGCCCGCTGTAACGAACATCTAATTGTACAGACAATTTAACGTGCAATTGTTATTACACGTGATGACGTGTATGTACTATAGTGTACGCAATGACACTAATGTAAACATTCAACGTGGTCTTCCATTATAAAACATAATACATAACCGTGTGTGTGTGTGTGTGTGTGTGTGTATGTGCACATTATAATTTTCCAAAGGTACTTTTTACCATTGTTGTTGATGCGCTCCAATCATTTCAAGTGTAACACTAATGGATTGAAAATCGTACTCAAACGCACTTTTAGCGTGTCAAAATGCTCTCCCGTTTGCTTTCAGAGCGAAACCTCGAATAACTGTTAATGTGGTTAAATTTGGATGGACACATGGACACTAAATAATATTATACTATAAGCCGTGGTGCCATTACGGTCCGACAATAGCAATCGTATATAACGTTATTGAACGTCGTAGTAGAAACTTGAAATATGCGTTGGGAATTTATAGCCGTCGCTTCAACACTGATTTTGATACAAAATAGTGATCGATTATTTTCGGACAATATCACTGGAAATGTATAGTAGGATTTTCGCTAGAGAACAATAACTTTTCAAACCATCTAGTTATATCGACGTCAACCGAGTCTGGCCTACTAAACAAAAATCATAAATCGGTAGTCTAAGAACCCGTAAAAGTTCATATTTTTAAACGAAAACAAACAGTTGAGTATTGCACGTATACAGACGAAACGAAGTATCATTATTCGTAATCAATATTCCTTGTATATGCTCAAAAATATGCGTAGAGCTCTTTACGAAAATCTTTACCGAACCCTAATCTTATTACGACTGTAGTACATAAAACGTAATAATAAATACATAATAAAGAATAACAACCTTTGTACGGAACAATCAGAGCCAGCGCATAGTTTTTAACGGCTTACTACCTAACATTATTTAAAGCCTATGTCTTCCATAAGAGGAATAATTTATAATAAGTCGAAAAATACGATACTTTAAAGTGAAAACGTTATGTTAACCAAAAAATATATTTCATCGGTTTAAATCTGAAATTACAATGACTGTGAAAACCATATATCAACAACCCTCACTATCTATTTGGTACACAGCATTTTTTTTTTACGTTTCTGGAGTGAAAACAAATTGGTCTGATGATTTTCAGGTGACGTACAATTGATCATTCAAAAAGCATGAATTTTCATGATTGATATTGCAAACTCTAAAAACGACTGCCCTTGCTACTGATTTTTTCATCCACTCGCGAATGCAAGCCTTACAGGCAATTGTTACCATTATTAAAGTCAGATGACATGTCAGTCGAAATCATAGGAATACGTGAGATCAAAACGTTTCCTCCTTTGTATTTTCCCTTAAGAGTAGTAACTTTTGCGACGTTGCTCATTAGTATTTTCACCGCAAGCTGAATACCATAGCGAACATGTGTTTGCATGATATTTCGCAACGGAATTATTGTACCTAACAGACTGTTAATTGTATGTTATCGTATGGTAATCCGGGCAATAGTAGAGTGAGTTTAAAATTTCCCCTGGATAGTGAACGACATCAACTTGGCTAGTAAAAGGATCAACAGATTTATACATCATCAATTAACCAGAAATTCTATTTGTTAATTGGAAATTAATTTCGTTGACATCAACGTTGTTTGCAGCCGTTTTAGCACGTTCGCTCAGCCAAACAAAATTTCTGAGATTTAAACAATGTTTAGTTGGGAACACCTTCTCGAATAGTTTGGTTTTCCATTTGGTGAACCGACCAAAATGTAGAACTATATAATGTCCATAGTTTTACCGACGACGTTTCGAATTATGTTGTCTTTCAGCGTCATTTGAACTAGTCGAATCCGACAGTATCCGAAGTTCTGGAGTCAAACTGGATCGCGTTTTACGAACTTTTGTTGGATTAGTCTTCATATGCTGTCTACGACTTTCATCAGTGTCACTGCCTCGACGATCATAATTTTGCGATGATCACGCGTTCGATGATCGATATTTTTACGCTCCACTGGTGTAATTTCCCCAACAATATATAGAAATAGAGTATGATTTTCGTTGTAGAATTAAAGTAAATTTTCCCAAAATAGTAGAATGTTTGCAACAGTATTCCGTGCAAAATATCAATGATTTTATCGTTGTTGTGGAAACGTGACATTTTATACTATACTATTATATGATAGGAAATGGTAGTGGTTGCCTTTAGATCTATACGTTTCCTTCTATTTTGTTTTTTTGTCTGTGGGTAACCAAGGTTACCCGCGGATCAACAAATAATGTTTTTTTCCCCTAAAAACACATGCATCCTGCCTACGAACGTTTTGAATTTCCCGTTCCCGTGAATTTTAAAAACATTTTCTCTCGTACAAGCCTCGTCCTAACAATACGTTACTACGATCGCGGCAGCAAAAAGAAAATCGGCCAAATCGGTCAAGTCATTTTTAAGTTATGCCTTCGCCAACAAACTATCGATTCATTTTTATATACTTAAGCTGCACGTGCATTAGTGTACTTCCAACGCAATCTGTTCGAGTGCAGCTTGTGTTCGAAAACTACCTTAACGATTAATAGAAATAATTTTTACAAGCCCATTTATCGGTGTTGCGCTCGTCAGAGACGCCACGGTACTCTCATTATGTCGTAGAAAAAAAAATAAAAATAAAATGTCTATTTAAAACGCCCGCGATCGATTCACGCGCTTCGGATACCACCGCAGGATGTGAGCAGGACAAGAACGGCGCATGTATACGTTTCGCCGTCGTTTAAACTTTTATTCCCCCCCCCACATACACACACACACACACACACACACACGGTTCGAGGGTTTGATTTACATGTCGCTGAATGATACCAAATTGAACGGGTCCGACAGGCGCGAGTTTCCGGACGTGACCGGACTCAGTTTGAATAATATCCAATGTCCACGTCCGGTTCGTTTTACGATCGACCCACGTCGAAAAGCCTCGAGCCCCGCGTTCGGCCGTATCCGTCTTACCGACAACGCGCCGTTCACATGTGGCAGCCACGTGTCTCTTGGGCAACCGCTATAACGACGGCGAGCGCGACGTCACGTCGACAACCAGTTTCCAGCGTGCAGAATAGCCCGTGAGGACGCGTGTTATAGTAATAATTAACGCCACCGAAGACGTTTGGCAGTTTGTCATCGTCGACCGACCGGGTGCTGGCGGAGAAAGGAAATAAAAAAATGCATAAATAACACGTTCCGGACCGCAAGCTGCATCCGGCACGAGAAAAAATTTTATCCAGCCCGCGGACAAGGAAAAAATTATAACATTAAGAACAAGTGCAGGTCCAGGCTCACCGACGAGCACCTCGAAACGATAACGAGGATAGCGTGAGCGAATCATTCACCAAATTCTAAGCAGTTATTCGAGAGCAAGACTCGCCATTTTTTTCCACTAATTGTTACCCGATGTTCTTATTTTATTTTATAAATGGTATGATTCGCATTTAATTTTGTTTTTATTTTTTCAATTTATTATATTTTTATTCATGCTACTTCTGCGTTGTAATATTAGGATATGTTAAAAATATTTACTGGGCTATTTTTATGGCCTTAGAATATTTTCAAAATTCCGAATTTGGCTCTCCAAAAATATGAATGAATGACCTCTGCTTTACGGCATCTGATAATTGCAAATAACTGTACACAAAGTGTGTAGCTAAGAGTAAAATAAAAAAATTCACAAGACGTTGTCGAATTGCAAAATTGGTAAATTCAAAAAGGATCTTAAAGATTCTACCTATAAAAATTATAAAGCATAGTAATGTTGTTAATTATTATAGATCTTATATTTACGGAACAAAAATACTAAACGTTTTACCGTTTGATATACATGCATTTGTGTTGTGTGTAACAAGTATTAGCGGTGGTATTAAATAATTGTATATATTTAATGAAGCAAGGTAATAATACTAAAATGGAAATTGTCCATATAATGTATTGCTGTTAATTATCTACAATGGGTTTCACGATACTTATGAAGGAATTTTATCTGATTAGTACGTGGAACCAAGATTGTTTACAATCAAGTACCTATTATTACAGCATAAAGAAATTTGAAATGACTAGAAAGTATAACTATTCGGATTTTAGAACATTTGTTTTCTCAAGAGATTGAAATAATCTTGAATCAGATACATTTTAATCAAAGCATATAATATATACAGCAATAAATAAACATAACATTTATTTAAGTTTTTGACCCATTTAAGATAAAGATAAAAAAAAAAAACCATTTTTATTTCGGTTATATATTGTGTTGTTAATCTTAGTTGTTAATCTATTTCGACCAAAGTTATTTATCGTTATGCTTTCATTTAGAAATAAAGTTACCGATTGATTTTTAGTCCATTGTTGTATGGGGTGATGCAGTGAAACTTGTATCTTGTTTTTGCTATAGATCACATTTCATTAGAATATATTGTTACATTTTATATAATACCAATAAGATCAAGGAATTTTGTTTCTGTATAGTACTGCTGATACATAGTTTATAGATGATTGCGAAATAAATTGTCCCGCAACCTGCAAAAATAGTAGTGCTTTTTTTTTTTATTAGATTCTGCAAAAACAATAGTAGTGCTTTACATGTGTGTTTTTTTATTTCCACAGAGAATTATCAGTTACACGTTGCACACGCTCAACCGTGTGTATTATAGATTAAAAATGCATTTAAATTTCTTTGTAAAGTATAAACGTTCGTAACAGTTTTCTTAAATTTATTTGATCTTATAACCAATTACAAGAGTAAGATTTGTTTTTACAAAATGTGTAATTTTAAGTATTTTGCGAGTGCAAACATTTTTTTAATATTCTTTCTAAACGCGAAGGCAGATGGTATATTGAGGCCACGGGTTGGGCATCACTGTGTTAGATAGTTGAATTTTGATTATCAATGTCATACCACACTTAATATTGACGATAGTAAATAAAACACAAAAAAAAAAAAAGATAAAGCCATCGTTATGTTGGGGGGATTAGTTCATGAGCTGCAATTTATCAGATCGAATGAAATATTATTGGCTCTACTTAATAATATAATATGATAATGTTGAGTCTAGTTGACTCGTCTAACTGACATAAGTTACATATGTATATATTATATATGATATAATGTTTGGCATGAATAAAATTCATATATATTTTTAAACTTGCCCGGATTACTTACCATTTTTCTTGAGCAATCACGAAGGGATTCTAAAATAAAAATTTCAACATTCAAACACGGTCGTCAGTGGATATTAAAAAAAACCCCACTTTTTCCACCCGTCCTTATTGGATAGACGACCGATGAAATGGAATTTCAGTAAAGCTTTTAACTAGAAATTTATCCCACGCGTTTACTTTGAATATGCAAGTTAATACCTATACATTTTTATTGTTTAATGCGGAATTGGATATTTAGTATGCACATATGTCATTTATTTCACAGCTCCTATATTAATTCTTACACACGTACAAACATGGCATATTGTTAATTCAATAAATTATTAAATGATCTAATCGTCTAACATGGATCTATATGTTTTTATAATCATCTATTCTAATTTATAACAAAGCTATCCGATTTTGCGCCTGGTATATAAACAAAAATACCTCCCCAAAACGTGATATAAATTTAACAAACAATTTTATTTTGTTGGAGTAGTGATTGAATAATTTAGCTATAGCCATTTTAGAGCCCCCGAAATAATTGCTTTCCCCATTGCTCGCCACGGCATGGATCGGCATATAAAGTATTAATATTGTTTGATGAACAAAAACGAGTTTCCCAAACTTGTAGTAGTGAATGGGTGGGATCGAGAAAAAGTCACTCCGACAAAAATCAGTACCTGTTATTTTATTTAAATAATTTAATGTTTTATTTAAACATAAATTATAAAAGTATAACTTAAACCGTTATATAGGTTATGTAATTTGTAAACTTTAACAATATATATATATATATACATATATATCATTTTAGTTGACGAAAAAATTATGAAAACATGATATGGAATATGAAAAAAAAAATAGACAGAACACTTAAATGGAACGGATACTCATGATGAACTATAATTAAAACGTGAGAAATAAATATAATATACATTGTATAGCTAAATATATCGAGGGTTGTTTTTACAATGAGATTATCTATTTTCTTAGCCTAAATTACTTGAACTAAGTTGTAAGGCTTCTGCGTTTGAGGCGCCTGGTGTCTAGCGAATTAGTTGTTTAGCAACTGCGTTGGTGTGCAACTCTAGTCTATTCACATTTTTGTTAGCTAACTCCTTGATTCCGTCCTAGATGGATGATAATTTTGAGATCACGATGGATGGCGTCACTCCTGTCGAACCGATATGCAGCGACAATGGTCCGAAGGGTAATGTCTTGGCAACGTTGAATGATTTGGATGTTAGATTTTCTGGCACAATCTCTCAGTTGTATGCCGTAGCCCGTAGGCTCAAATTGGTTTGACGACAGCCACGTACAGGAGGCGTTCGTATGTAAGGTCTAGCGCGGAATTTCATCCAACTAATCAGTACAGTTTACGCATTTTTTCATTGATTTGTAATTTTTTCCGGCGGACATGGTGTTCATTCGACATGGTGTTGGGAGTCGAAGTGCATGTCCACACATTTAGCTGAATGACTTTCCGAGATAATTGTGTGATCTAACAATACTGGGATATTACGTCCCAGTGCAACGTCTTGTCCGATTAAAAATGTTGTTGGTCGAGATCTATGAGATATCAGTCGCAATCAGTTGGTCCTTACTTTTAATATTCGTTGAAATATATTATAGTCCGGACTTTCGAGTTAATCATGCTATATAGTTTTACGAACATCTTACGAATTTAACAATAATTTTTTTTTAATAAATAATAACACGTTTCAATTTAATTGATTTAATCATATTAGGCGTATGTTGTAAAATGTACGCTTGTGGAATAACACTTTTTAAATGACGAAATCAGCTAATATATTTTTTAAAATTCTGTGCTCCGATTAAGATGTTATCATTGTTGTCGTCGTGCATCAATATTATCCTACGTACTTGGACAAATGCATATATGGCATACATTTTCGATTTAAAATTATTATAACTCATGATTGTACACGATATTCAACATGCAGTACATTACATTACGGTTCAACAACAATTTAGTATCGTATTCCATTTTCACGCATTTTCGTTTGGTGAAAATGCAATCCTATATTGTGCCCTGGAACTACAACAACGCTTCAAAAACGAAATTTATATGATTTTCATCTGGTTGCGGTATTCGCCAGCATTCGCATTCGCAACAATATAGTGTATTAAACACGCATATGCCGTCGGCGTTCGCCACATTGTATGGAAACGGCCAACACGCGTATACTATGTATGTATGAACATTGTACGGTTTGATGAGCACAACTCGGGAACAAAACTTTTATTTCCATACGCGAAAAAAAACCACTTTCAACGAAAATCAAAACAATTATCGTTTTATCCATATCGATATGTATGCGGTACGTGCGCCAGGGCACCACTTAGAAACGGACAACACTTCTTTGGCCACCGGTGTACAGTGTTGTTGTGTGTCGCTAAAATCGAGAATTTTGTTTTTTTTTTTGAGTTTTTCTTCTGATTTTTTCCCTTTCCCCCGCCTCACACTGTTAATTTATAGAACATGCCACGTTTTATGTTATATAGGAAGCAACTTTACCAATAACCGACGGGTCCCCGCACTTCCGGCGACCGGGTCCCTTTAAAAACCGCCATACCCTGCCGACCGCGCGTCCCAGTCTGCCCCGCCGCGACGTACAAAAGTCTCCACCCGGACGGCTTGCGTTTATGGCGTCGGTCGGTCGCGTTGGTCCACGGTCTTTTTAAAATCAATGCTCATAACGAATACGTTTAAAAATGCAAAACACGGCGGGAAAAGCGAACGAACGATTGTTTTTATTCCGCGTGCACAAACGGTTTTTCGTCCCGTCATCGTCATGTAGTAACGACAATACGATCATTTATCTCGATCGTAGATCAAGGAAAAAAAAATACTATAACAAAAAAATAATGTATGATTTAAATTTGTTTCGGGACGTGAGCCCTACTCTTGAAATAAAAACCGTGTTTCACCTATTTGTTCATAACATGACAACATTTAAGACTTAAGTAGTGTACTAATCAATTAATGTAGTTGTCGCTAAAATATGTTTAGCGCGTGTACCGTTGAGTATTGATAAACTGAACATTGTCGCAAGACGTATTTTGAATTTTTATTTTTGAAATGTCTTTCCATCACAAGACTATTAATTCACGCCACAAAGTGCCATCAATAGCTGCAGCTTCTTTTTCTTTTTTTTTTTAAATTTTTATTAGAAATAAACAATCTATACAATTATTTATGTACAATATTTTTATAATAAATTATGCAGCTTCTTAATATGCAATTATTAAATTTTTTTTTTTAACAGTAATTTTTTTTTTTTGTGTTATTTAATAGCCTTATTCTTTCTTATCGCATTATCACTCGTACCTTTTTAAAAATATACATCAGTGGGTTGTACAATCTCATGAAAAAATAACAAAATTTCGCCACGCAACAATGGCTACGTATTTAGTTCTATAATTGAAATCGTGACGCATGTTCCAGCAGTAAATAGTGCAGTACCTACCAAAAGCCTTTGGTTACTAAACGGGAAGTTCTCAGAAAATTATTCTCTTTCGGCGTACAAGGTGAACTACATAATAATTTATACGAGTAAATAATAATGCGACTTAGACATGATGTGTACTACGAGGCTAAAGACCGAAACACGTGTGGACGTGTTTACGCGGTTACTTACGTAACAAACTTTGGGCATTACGATGGAAAATTCTATTAGTGCGAGTGCCCCGGCGATACGTGCGTATATTGTTTTTTTTTTTTTTTTCAGACAACGCGTACATGCACGTTTAACGTTAAAAAAACGGTCGCCTCGTGTACAACACCAATTCCGCCGTCTGACGGGTAACAATCGCCTTTCGAACGCACATCATCGAGTCGCCTCGTGTTCGCTTCAAATTGGCTCGACGGTATCGTCGAGAATCGCGAGGTTACGCGGGCTTTGAAACGTTAGCCGCGCGTGCTGCACGGTAACGCGGACAAAGCGACGGGCGATGATGATGGCTTTTATTCCTTTTCGTCCTAAGCCGCCGACTTCCGAGTCGTGTAGGACGTAAGCGCGTGTACGTTGTACCCACGAACGTATTATGCGAGTTCATGTACAGCGTTATTTATGGTGTGTTATACGTGTTTCGACGAATAAATAATTACACCGTGCCGTCGACGACAGGGGCGTAATTAGAAGTCGATAATATGAATGGTGATACGTTAACATCGAACAACCGGCACAACGAGTGATGTATTATAACGAAATCTTGCGAACCGACGGTGTTCAGTGCGTGCGGTAACGATAATTATACCGCACGTGTATTTTATTTGACGATATATTAACATATTTCATTCGTGCCGAGTGTCGGCATCGGTTGTAACCGTCGGAACCGATAATGTTAGCATTGCTAAGCCACGCGGTTCATAACGCCCTACGATCGGCATCGATATCGTCATCAATCGGTGACCGCGCGAGGTAGGTACACTTGTTGCTCCATATGCTCGCTTGCGTTGTAATGATGTGCATCATCGGATATCAATAACATTTTTGTGCACCGATGAATAGCGGATCGTTCGGCACACGCGCAGAAAACACAGTCCGAATAACAAGGGACAAATGTTACAGTACTGCGTTGTAATAAACGAGGTCGGTCCTCAAAAGAGACCGCATTTGGTCAAAGATCCATTTCATGCCTGGTTATATATAACATCTCCAGGTAACTCTTTAAGTCACGTGGACTGTCGGTGACCCCGGTTTTCTGTAACAGTTCAACTTCTTGGTCGCAAGTCGTGACCACGTGCGCACCGTCTGTGAACCAATACGTTTTTACCAATTAAATTAAATGAACTCTGTCGTCAGTGTGTGCACAGAGACTTAGCCAATACCGACATTGAATACAGATATCACCACCGATTAATATACAGTTGCTGTGTGAGTGCCAGAGTGTCCGGCTTCAACTCATTAAAGATTCTGTGTATTCATTTCAATATTCCTACACCCTCAAATCATAAGCATTGAGATCATTGGCAACCGCGCAGTGACGAAGGATCTGGTGAGTGCTATCTCGATAACCTTGAAAGTCCTTAAGTCACCTATATCTGCGTAACCCCGAGTCCCCTCCTTAAATGAGGAGGAAGGTAATAACTCTCCCCATTTTACAATATCCCTTATCGCTTCCCCTATTCTGTCCTAAGCATAATAATTCTAACTTCCTTCTTTTATTTTACTTTTGGGTCATTACAATACGATTTGGAAAAAATGAACAGTTTAAACCGTATTGCGTGCTGCTGCGATACCAGGTGTACCTACTCGTGCCGAACGATATCGTAACACTCTACTGTGTACGGATCGTTCAGCGTTCCGGTAAATTATTTTAAAGTTATTCGTCTCATCGTGATAGTGTGCGCACGCATCTTAAATGACTTCACGTTTTTGTTGAACTCTTAGATACGGTTTATACATATAGTATACGCCGTGTTGCATGCGCTTACGCGTGTAATGATATCCAGCGATAAACAACAAGCTCAAATCGACCATAATTTTTTGCCCGATGTCTTCAGAAAGTATGAAATATATTTTAAAAATACAAGTGCCAAGTACACTGGGAAATTATTTAAAAACGATATTTCGCTAAAAACAATATTATGTTTATGCACAACTATCTACTCAAGTAAAACTCCACATTAAACAATAATAATAGTTATAATAATATACATATTAAATTGTCTTCATTTGATTACAATATGCAAAAATAGTATTATAAAATAATATAACGTAAAATATAAATTATAATTCACATGCTTTGATCTTTCATTTAATATGAAACGTATTCTTAAAGAAATGTATTTTTTCAATAAAATCATAACATAAAAATAATTTCCTTATACAACTTTTTATAACTACTTTTTATGATTACTTTATATTAGGACATTAAGGTAAACAATTAAAAAAAAAAATAATAATATATGGTACTTTAAAGTGATATTTCATTTCTATCCAAAAAAACACATCGATCAATTAGGTATATTCAAATATGAATAAATCATATTATATTTATTCAGTACTTTAAATAAAAAAGGACGTGTATGCCTAATTTGGAAACGAATCTTAGCGTGAAATACTATAACAGGTTATTACATTTTACAAGACATAATTTTTAAGTCAACAATAAGCTTTTTCTGAAATTGTTTGTTTTCTTTAATACACTTCAAAATACAAAGAAGTTCAAAAAGTGACTTTCGACAGTTATGTTTTCAATTTTCCTACCACTAGAATATGTAAAAAAGAAACTTTTTGAGATTTTTTTTGCGCTGACAAAAATTATTATAAAAAAAAAAAAACTTGTGAAAAAGGTGAAAAGGACATCATTGTAAAACTAATAATGCATTTTTTCTGCTCAGAATCGTAAATACAATAAGTCATGTGACTCCGTGCCTAGAATACTAGCGAGTTATAATTAGCACGTTTGAAGGAATTAAAAAAATAATGCCTTTTGTGGGCATAATATGTTTGTAAAATTAAATATTTTTCCCGAATTCATTGTTTGTTATAACGGGGGTGGGGGGAAATAAATATTTATTTGCTGTTTAATCAAAGCAAAATATAAATGAAATGAAAAAATATACAATGTTTTGATTTGTATAGTATACGTAAATACCATATTATAATACAATATATTAACTGTATGCAGTTGAAAACATATCAATTCAAATCATATTTAATACTTAAAACCTTTATTGTTTTGTAAACATTGCACATTGTTTAACGGTTAAATATTGGCGGAGCAACATTTTACGGTACTTTCAACAAAATAATTGTGAAATAAAATTACCTAATGAATACTTCTATAATGTTAAAAACAAAATATTTCGGAATAAATGTTAATAATTTATTATTGTTACTCTGAAATAATGCTAATCGACAAAAGTTGAATTATTAAAATTCATAATGCATACCGTACACATTTATCCGCGTTTGGTTATAAATATTTTATTAGAGTTGTACCAATCGAAAAATACCGTATTCCGCTCGTGTACTTAACGAAAACCCAATCAATATATTAATTATTATCATAATATCCATTTGAAAAAAATAATCACTGCAAGTGCACCATAGCTTTGTCGGCGAAATGCATACGCAGACGACGAGAATACATGTCGATAATGTTATACTGATTTATGCGAGACATCTTCATAAATAGGTCCCAGAACTTGATGCTTTTGCATCTTTTTTTCTAATGCTTACTATTCGAGGCTCGTCTTTACAGAAATTTGATCATGAACAATATAATTTAACGGCACAATATTTTTTTTTGCATTTTTCGCATTTTTAGGGAATATTACGCTTTACTGTCATTTTCCCGTATACCTAGTGCATTTTATTAATTTTTGTACTTTTTTAAAATATATTTGCATTTTTCTTGTTGAAAATTACACTTTATTGTAACATATTCAGTTTCCATTTGTTTGTCGATTATCGACGTTCATTAACTTTATCGTTTGTTGTTGGATCGCGATCTACGATTATTTAATAAACTGTAGGCAGTCACTAATTTAGGCCCGGTGCGAACGTGTGTTATTTTAAAGTGCAGTCTCCACTATATTATCGTAATTACTAATTAGCTCTGATAATTTTACTGAAACGCACGAGACTTACGATAACGCAACGGTGTGATTGACGTTGAATTTAAACCTACAAAACTTTATTATAGGACAATCGCCGATCTTTTTTATTTGACAACGCTAATGATATTATTTAGTGTAACATGTTCACGTACCACATTTATTGTTTAAAATGATTTAAGTAAATTAAATTTCACCTGTTTAAGTAATAAAATCATATTTGATGTATAAAAAATTAAATAAATAATAATTACAATTAGATGAATATTGTATGAAACGTAAATTTTTAAAAATGTTAAGTCATCGATCATTATAAAGTCATTTTTGGTATCATTTGTGGTAATTTAATCAAGTCATTTTAACATTTTTATTGTGTGCATTTTTTAAAGATTTTTAGGTTGATCATTGCATTTGTCGTAAGAATATGATGTGGGAAATAGTATTTCGCCGCGTACAAAAGACCCGCGGAGTAGGTAAGCCAATCGTAACGACATTAATTCCAAGATAGCCAAGATGTTATCCTTTTTTTTTACACCACGTACAGTGCGCTCGGTCTGAGATGTAAAAAAAAAAAAAAAACTCCATAAGTTATCGCGGAAACAGCGACGTGTACGTAATAGTGTACGTGCGTACGACCAAGAGCATATACGCGGTTTGATATTTCGCATTGAACACCATATAAATGTTTACAGTTCCGGCGGGTTCTGAAAAGGATACGAATTTTTTATTCATATGCATTCATAGGTGGGCACGCTGCCGCCGTCAGTGCCTGCGGGTGTGCACGACAAGCGATGTCTAATATTATGTTTCGCGTTTAGCAGATATGCGTAGGTACGACCAGTAGGTACGGCGCGCTACGACCAGTGTAACTCTGCATTTTTGGCATCCACGTGTTTTCCTCAGACATCACGACGGTTCTTATGCACCGCGGGGTGATATTTTCACCACGCGCTAGTCCGTTTTCGTGATCATATAAAATGCACTTGGTCAAATTCGGATTCGTGCGCAAAGTGTATGTTTCGTACTACGAGACTGTTTACGTTTCCGATACGTGGATTTCTTGTACGTCTTATCGATATGAGAGCACTGTCGCGATGTCAACTTTTGTTTTTCAAACGGGAACACCTTTTTATTTTCGATCGAATCCAGTTAATTTGTCCGTACGTCTTCGATGTAAAAGTGTCAGACGAATACTTTCATGGAAGTTATTCGAATCCATCTATAAAAACGCTTTGTACAACTTCGTAGATCCATTCAAAAAAATGATTTATGTAATTTATTATTTAATTTAATCGATATTTGTTTCTGTTTCGAAATGAGTCTGTAAACGTTTATCACTGCGGTACACTAATCGTATATAAAAGCAAAATATCAACATTCTAATATTTATTTTACATTTTTCATACGTAACTTGAAATTACAATAATTTTGAAATTACCGGATCTCATCATGACTAGGACGAATCAAAAATTCTAGATACTATAACTGAATAATTATTTATGTGAAAAAAAAAAATGGTATTCTTGCCCGAAAACTGAAAGCTAATATTGCTACAGGATACTCGCCTCAATAGTTATACAAATAAACTATTAAAAACATTATAGTCTATAGCAGAGTATGCATTGGTTTTCCATAAATCATAATTCGGAAAAATGCACAGTTAAAGGATACAAAGGGTTGCTATAGGGTGAGCATGCTGAACAACCATCATGTACGTCATGACATTATGTTGTTGTGAACCGAATGTGATCGGTTTTCATACAATCAATATTTGACGAACGTAGTGGTTTGCGCCTACACGCTGCAGCGCAGCAACTCATAGTATTATTATTACCCGAGCTATACCTACACGACGGGAGTTTCTACGTCGTTATCCTTTGATATGTATTTATAAAAACTTTGAACGCGCATCATTAATAGCACTAGCGGTTTTCGAATGTTTATTTATTATAAGACGAATTGTTATAATAAATGAATTATTTACTACGGCACTTCCTGGTCGTTATTTTTCCTCACATTTTTGAAATAACTTTTCGCCCACTGTTTTTGCTCGCGTCAAGTACACCGACAGCCGAGATGATAATACACGGCAAATAAATCTGCTGCGACGTCGCTGTGAGCGATTGACAACGAGAAACGGTCGTGGATTCGATCGAAATCGTAACAGTGAAATTATGAGGGCCACAGAGAACGTACTTTATCGCCGTTATAAACATTTAAAATGCCTATAAATAAAAACTTACTATCGAAACAAATTGGTGTACAAAAACTAAATAATAATAATATAAAAAAAAATGTTAAATATTCCAATTATTGCTGCAACAACGAGAATCTGAATACGAGTTAAGAAATTCCTTGGTCGGACAATTGCGAGGTGATTGTATAAACTGAATGATCGTTGAAATGCGTCCGAATAACTTTCAAACTTATTATAATATGTTCTAGGAGAATAACTGACACGGTCTGAATTTTTTACAAGCTTCAACTATTGTTGACGGCATGAGAATAACTATGAGAAAATTAGAAATGTGAACCGTAGAAATAATACTGATAATATAGTAACGAAAATAATTTAAAACCGATAGTAAGTTTTTCCATGCATATGTAATACGTAGTTTCTCAGTGTACAACAGCGATGGCACTCCGGACAAATTTAATGGCACGCGAAAAATTAAATTTATTAAAATTTATTTAAAAATTATTTATTTAAATGATTTCAGTAAAGAAGATGTATACTAACTATACGTACTACTGAGTCTAAAACTTTTCCACCAAGAAAGAGCATAACAAAAATCACACTAAAATTATAATCATAATTCAATATACTGTGACACCTGATTCAAGGATTTGATTTAATACATAGTGAACAAAGTAAAAAGAAACCTAATACATAGTACTTAATAAAAAATATATTTATCACAATAATATTTTAGCGGCTTTATTTTCATCCTAAGAAAACGTATTTTTTTCGGTACGTGAACCATTTTTAAAATCCATGATTGGAAAAATCTGGTACTTGACCCGAAAAAGGTTCACCACCCCTGCAGGTACACAAAATTGAATTCGGCGTGTAACTTTAAATGTTTTACGCGTTGTATGCCGTTGTACACACTCAAGTACTCAGCATAAGCTTACGGTGGCAATTTGAGTCAAAGGCTGTCTTTCGGTTCGAGAAACTAGTCGAGAACGCGCGGTATACACGACCATAAATAGTTTGTTATAACTTATAACTAATACCCCGCCGAAAAGGACGTTCACGGTGTATTTTAAAACCTCGATGGACGTATTGAACTATATTGCAAAACCATTCAAACTCTATGAACATCTCACCGAGAACAGCGGGTTATGACAGCCGTTAAACTTGTTGGTATTTTTTTTTCAAACCGTCAACAACGATTTGTTTAAATCTAGTTTTGATTCTCGTCCCGTGGTTGACATGCTATCAGTTCACCGACATTTTACTCACCTGCAACGGCGAAATACTGTCATAATACGCTACTTTCACCGCGACAGTATTGTTCGGGCGGTAAAATTTGTAGCATTCGTGTACTTGTGTTTGTACCATTGGTGAGTGAATTCTCTAAGGGTAGGTCGTTTTTAAGAATTATCAATGTAAACTGTGGAATACAACTGTTTTAATTTATATTATTTTTTATTCCATTATACCGATATGCCAGTCATCGGTACTTTACGTATTGCGAGTCCGTTCAATGCTTCACATAAGTCGATTTTACACACATACGATTTTATACTGATTGGTTGCCATGTTATCGTCCTACAGCAAATGATACTGCATACCATCGCGTTGTCAAAATTGAAAAAAATCACATATAATGCAGCGTCGACAAACAAGAATGCTGCTCCGGGTCCACGACTTTGTACCAAATCATTAAAATACCATACCGTCGACATTTTAAACTCATCTCTCAGCAGTTACAGGTAATCCTAGTTGAACAACCTTCATAACATTTGAACCCCCTCCCCCCCACCACACACAAATTTATATAAGTACAAACAACGGACTTATACTTCGTTAATTTCATTTAATTATAATAACCAATTTAATTATTCACTCGCTACCTCCCGTATTTCACCCACCATTAATTATTTTGATTGCACTTATTTACTTCGTTGTATTTACTTTAATATTTATGAATAATGTCTATAATGTAATATGGGTACGCAAAGCGTGACCAATCTGTGGCTCGCGGCTTATTCCTATTAGACACAAAAAAAGTTCACTACCATAAAAACATACGGTACATTTGAAAATTTTTTTTCATTAATTTGCATATTATTCTTTAAAACACGTACAAATAAATTAAGTATGTTTTAAATTATAGTTTTAAAATTATATAACGATAATTTTTTATTTTGAATTTATCGAACAAGACATACCTAGCCTACCATACTATCTGCATGTATGTTATTAATATTTACAATTTTTTTTGCATCTATAATTATGAATGAGAAAATTATTTATTCAACCCGAACACTCGATACATTGATGTTCCGTGACAATCAAAAACAATAATTTTCTTCCCTCTCCTTTAAGAATTGTTTTTCGTTCTATGACACAGCTCGTGAAAACATCTTTAAAATAATATTTTTTTTTTCGTCCATCAAACAACAATATTTTAAACTTTTATTCATTTAGTCAATGTAATATTGTATAAATGTTTTAAAATGTGTTATTTATAAGTATGAGAAAAAACTAAGAACAATGTTATAATTTTTATTAAATAAATATTATTTTCTTATCCCTTAATATGTATTATATATTATTATCAAAAATAATTTTTTTGTTTTGAAAATAATCCTCCTTAATTTATCAAATTGTATTCATGAAATCCGTTGGGAAACCGTGTTTTAGATTAATTTAAATTCCACTTTGGTGATTGAATTACTTTATTTTATAATCTGGCATAGATTTGCTTACAAAAGGTACTCGTACGCGTAAATTGAATTGAATTTACTTTATAGGCACAAGTGAAAATGTTAAATAAACCAAAGTCCAATGATTAAAATTTGTTCACTCATTGAAATTCAATACATACAAAATAAAACAATAAATGTAAACCAATTTTTATTGTTTATTTTGCATTAACATAGTTACATGGAGTGTAAACATTTAGAACAAATTATTCATTACGTTAAGTACGTTACATTTGGAAAGCTTACAAAATCAAAGGAATTACGGTTTCAAAATTATTTGATAGGTAACAAAAATATTTTTGTTATTCACATGTTATGCACTATTAAGTATAACTAAAATATTGTAAATATTATATTGTTTATTGAAACTCAGACATTTTAATGATATTTTGTGACTTCGATTGTATTTTTTATAAAAAAAAGCTTATTTAAACAGCACTCGATTATTTCTTCAAGAAGTTGTTATACTTTTTATTTGACTCACTACTTTTCAGCGTGAAGAACAACGTTTTCTTTACAACGCTTATTTATTATATTTATTAAAGAACATCTATATGAGTCCGTCCATTTCCAAGGTGCAAACAAAATAATAATTATAATAATATACGTGGAATAAACATTAAACGTGTTGTTTTTTTACCAGATTTTAAATGTATTATTACGCTGTTACCCGTGAGACAATTTTTCTTTTCATGAGTGCCAATAAACTTAACAGTTCACACGACGAGTAAAGCAAAATATTATACGAAATACAAAATATAATAAAAAGCTAATAAATTCAACGTTGTTTTCGCTCAACGTTTAAATAATCTAGAGACGGTTCGTTTCGTTCGGTACCTTAATGTTCGTGGTTTTGCACGAATAATTCTATTTTATGATCACACCAGTCACACGAAGCCTACACCTAAGTACGACACGTAACCTATTGTTTATCGTAGTTTTCGTATTTTAAAAAAACATTCCGCATAGTTTATGGTGGTATAATATAATGGACAGCGTTAACTATTTAAAGAACTCGTGCATGAAGTTTTAAAATAAAAAAATATAAATGGTTTTTTTATTCCTTTTTCGGCGAGAAGGGTCTTAAACGTACTTTTCCGCGATAACTATATTATACGGTAAACTATTAATTTCAAAGAGATGGATCACTTTTGGCCAAAATCGTATTACGTTCTAATAGTTACCAACTTTACTCTAAACTTTTGATATTAATACATTACCAATTTATTTGCCAAATAGGAAAAACAAAATAAAAAAATCAGTGTCAATTTAACAATTACGAGTAAATTATTTTTTATTATTATTGTTAAATTTTATAGACCTCAATAAACTAGACTTAGGCGAACACATTTAAAACCGATGACTTTAGTGTATCAGGTAGGATAGCATGTATGGTTATATGGATGGATTTTTAGATTTTACGAATTAAACAGATTAGGATTCCAAGTTTTATTTTTAATTTTTAAATTTCTACCACAAACAAATTTTGAATAAATGGAAAAATGAACTAATTTAAAACTTTGTTAGGACGGTCGGGATGCAGCGTTGAGGACCGTTTGTATTTCACAGACGACCGAAAAAATCAATATCCGAATAGAACATTATTATTCCTACATAGTAACATGTTATTACTATTGTTTGATTTTTTTTATATATACATATATATATTTTATGCGTATTGGAGAAGCTGAAATAATTGGTTTTGAATTTTTCACGAGATTTTAAAACAAAAATCTTGTTATAGTGAATGAATGTGTTCTGAACATTTCTCCATCTAATCGCATTACACGTTGTTACCTAGCAACGATTTATTTGTTATTGCGTAATTAATAATTTATACTTAACACTCTCGTATATATAACCTGTATTATCAGTCGAGGTGTCGACAAATGCTTATCCAAACAAATGATAATCCAACGCTTCTAATTAGCGCACACGTTGGACAATGATTTTACATTCAATGTATCAGAGGGTTTCGTTATTTTAAAATATATCTCACGAACGCACACTAGCTGGGGTATTAAAATAACACATTTGATAATTTCTTTAGAAAAAAAAACACACGTTTCGTTCCACGTCTTTCGATCTTGAAACCTTGCAGGCCACGCCCACACCAAATCACAATGTGCGCGATTGGGTTCGTCAAACGGCGCTAGTATGACGGCCACCAGTTCGCTTCTCGCCGTCATCAGACATTCGTGTGACCGCGAAATCTCCTTTTTTCAGATATCGCTCATCGACTTTCCAAATTTATACTGGGCCCATAAATTATTTCTCATAATACCTTAGAAATATTACGGAACGTGGGTGCCGGAAAATATCTTTGGACTATCTCAGTACTAATAACAAACGCAATTTTTCGCCCACGTCCATATCGTCCTAGTAAGATGATAAAAAAGTCAAGATATTTAGCTCTACAGTCCGCTACGCCATCCTACCGGGTGGATAAAGATACAGGTGGTAATGTTTTTACTTTGCCAGTGACAAGTTATGCCATCATCCGTGAGTAATACCCTCAAGATCAGCAATTAGTCAATCCAATCCAACCGAGCTCCACCCATTTATATCGAAAACATTTCAAACTTATTTTCATTTAAAAAAAAAAAAAACATTTATTCTCACGTGGTATCAATGGTTTCTCTTTCAAATCCAGTAATCATTACTTATCTTGCAAGCAACTAAACGCAAATGTTATAGTTGAATTATGGAATTTTCAAGTAAGTAACAAAGATGCTGAGTATTGAGCATTCTGTCCACCTAACAAACGCCCGTTTAGGGTTGGCATGAGGACTTTGCACCATTCTTCACTCAACATCGACATAATTTATGCTCTAGGTAAATGATTTTGGTAATTTAGTTAGACGTATAGAAAATATAAAATAAAATGCCCCTAGCATTATTTATTGAAGAACTCAACAAAAATAATAACAATTCAGACGTTTTTAATATTTTTTTCGCCTTGGTGTACCGTGGTTATGATAAAAAAAAACTATATAAAAGAAATTGAAGGCGACCTCAGTGTCATAATTGTCAATCACTTGGACGTACAAAATCTTATTGCTCCCACCACCATTGCTGCGTCAAGTGTGAGGAGGATCACTCGTCCAAGGAGTGCACTAATAAAGACCGCAAGCTTCAGGCCAAATGCGCACTTTATGCAGGGATCACACAGCTTCTTATAAAGGATGCCCAATAATCAAAAAATGGCTAAAGGATAAATTCATTCCCGTCATTCCAAGCTCAGCTCATCCTGTTTAACCACGAAGTCTCGGCGCTTCTACTTGTGGACGATCATATTCCAAGGTCACATACAATCAATCGTTAACCAAACAATCAGTTGCTATCATTATAATTCTCAATTAATGAAATTCTATTAATCCCCATTCATAGCTTTACTGTCAAAGGTCTTGGAAAAAATCTATCGAAGCCCAACTACATCCACTCCTTAATTGCTAACATATCAATATTTCATAGCTTATCGACCTTCATAATTGTTCTCACCATCTAATTTCTAACAGCCAGAGACATTAGATAAGGTTATAAAGTTTGGTTATTTTTAGAAAATATAGAATTTTGTTGGAGTTTTCGAAATCAGGTCCGAGTGCTTCTTCTAGGTGGTCTGGTATATTTAAGGAAATTCTGATATCTGCGTAGTTACGGCTCTTCGTGTTTCATGAGGAAGCTATGAATGAGCCACGTGTGCCCGATTCTTAGTCTGTTCATTACTACTTCGTGGCGTCTTTTGGTAAGGAGTGATGGCCAAGGTTTAATAGAGAGTTGTATATTGTTTCATAATCATCTGTATACCTGTATATCTTTATTCGCTAAACCATTCAATATTATTAACTACTAATATAACCCTATCATTTTCATCATTAAAATGGTCTACGTTAATAGTTAGGTTAGTTGTATGTATAATTTAATGGTCGAGCTATATTATTTTTACTGAAAGCTCTAAAATAAATAAATAATAGCCACAACATGGGCGCAAGACGAAAACCTATTAGGTTCCCAATTTTATGAAGATATTGAACGGTAAGATTTCCACCGATCATAATGGAAATTGGAAGTTTGACTGTAAATTTATACTCCAGGAATTCAACTAAGTTTCAATAACTATGATTATGAAAGACCGTATTTCAGGGTTAAATCATCGGACGAGCAATGTTTCAAACTTCGAGTGTACGCGATTATTTGGTAAGAACTGTTGATTGGTGCAGATAATGTAGGTGTACAATTTTATTGGAATTTATAAACTTTTGATATTCAAGGATTTTTTAAAAAATTAAAGAACTATAAACTAAAATTTTTACATTGATATTTAACAATCGATAATTTCATTTTGAATATTTTTAAATAATTGTATCGATAAATTGTTGATATCATTATTGTTTCATGGGATTATTGAAAATGTATTTTTTATAATGAATCCGTACAGCACTACTTGAAAGGTTTCGAATAAAGTAAAATGCAAAAAGCGATTACCGTTCAGTCATAGTTATTTGAATAGCAATTATTAATAATATCGAATCGTATAAAACGCTGAATATTATATAACCGAGATCAAACACGCGCGACTACAAAGTACCGACAAACATTCGCAGCAGTACTAGGGGTGTTGTACAGTAGCCCAAACAATATTCATTACAATGTTATACGTGTAAATGTATATTATAATGTCAAATAAACACATTTTTTAATAGACGTCCAGCATAAACGATGTTTATATTGATATGGAATTAAAAAAATAAAAATATCCACTGAAGTTGATCTCAGCTGCATTGTTATTAAACCGTCCCTTCCTACGAACTTGTAAGAGTTACGAGCGTGAACCTGAAATTTTTTACATCTACACTTCAACCGTAAGTTCTAATAAATAGCCCGCTGTGCGTAACATGTACGCGCATATTACACACGCGTGTATTATAGTACATAATATAAAATATAGCATGCGCGCCGCGTATAAGGTATATTAATTACTCTATGCGCATAAACTCAAGAACTGAATTTGCATAACTTTTTGAGTTAATAGATTTTCCCGTGAATTACATGACCATTACAACACTGCACTCGCTAGCGACATTATGTTGTATTAGTTGCGGACGTTAGACTTCTCGTTTGATGGCGAATTGTTTCTATAACAACAGTATTTATTATCAAATTAAATTCTACGGGGCTGATTACGTTTGCGTCAAACGGAATAAGCATTTCACACTTTGAAACGCGAAACAATTTATTAATTACAAAACCGTAAAATGTATTATACTCAGCAACAACACCACCACCACCAACAACAACAACAACAACAACAACAACTACAACATCAATGACAGTAACGGAAAAAAACAACAACATTTGCGTACACGTGTATTATAAAACTTTATTAATAACAATACGATACAGCGTTAATCAAAACATTTCTAATAATTGATTTTATTTTACCGGGAGACGGGTTTGCATAGATATTATTTTAATTCAATTGCATTTAAATAGTATAACACTGGAGTGCGAAAAAAAATAACGACACAACCCGTCGATTTTATATTATTTCAAGCAATTTATTGAATGAATTTAACATTGTGCGTGTATAGACACAATTCATTGGTATTAATTAAAATAACTTTGTGAAAAAAAAAAATGACTTTTACATTATTCATTTCGTGGGACAGACGTTTATTGGCAAATTATGTTATTTATTACATTTATTATTATAACTATTAAAACGATTTTCTGATACCAAGTTACAGTATCGAAAAACTGGTACTAAAATGAAGAAAATGTCATTATTTAGTTTTTTTTTTTCTAAAAAAAACATTGAGCGTCATTTCTGTAATAAATAATGTAATTCGTGCATGCATTTAGTTCAGTGGAAGCGGTATATAAAACATTTTATTGCGAAACTTTGTTTTTATGTTTTTTCCTTTCTCTATTTTTACCGTGCATAAAAATGAACTGAAATACTTGTAATAATGAGACGCGTCAGATATTTGTGTTTTTCTTCCTTCGATTAACATGTTTAATAAAAATAAAAACTATTTAACAACATGAATTTCGAAATTGCGAGTTTCCAGGACATAAAAACACGAAATAACACATGAACCAAAAATGTATTCGTTAGAATACTTTGATATTAATTTCAGTGCCGCGTACATTATATATGTAACTACTACCCAACAGACTATTGTTTATAAAGTATAGTTATAAATTATACATAAAAAATCAGCGTAAAAAAAAGATTTATCCTCGTAAAATCTTGTTTTCAACATAATACATAATATTTCGTTGTAAATATATACGTACATATCTACATATATATAGTCATATGAGATCAAAACTTTGGTGTATTAATCATTTTAAATCTGGAACAACTTGTTCACCCTCGGACATTTCTCCCTAAGTAATTGACCTTACCGAAAATCTTCGCGTTATGGGGTGAGAGTTCTGGGCTATACGCACCTCATATTTATATTTTACACACTTACATGTTTCCGCTTAAAAGTTTAAAAGGGGACACAAAAGTTATCGGATATTCGGAGAAACTCGGCGACGCGTTAAGGGCGCCTGTGTGGCGAATTTAAACATTTGTTGTCACAACTTACAAAAACAGTTGTATGCTGGAAAAAAGGAAAATAAGTTTCCTGCTACACACATTAGTATTAATGTAACCATACACCAAGCAAATATTGATTAAAATTTTAAAATGTACGAATTACCGTCCAAACAATAGGGTAAAACTTACTTTGGGGAGGGTTGTATTATAATATTATAATAGAGCGTTGTCTATTATCACTTCAAACGTATTGTATTGCTTCAAAACGTCTCTAGAACATCGATTACTTCTAAGATACGAGTATATTATATGATAATTGTAAATATTAAAATATTATAATCGTGCGCAAATATGTAAATAACTAAATATTTTAGTTATATTATATTTTTACTCGTATCACGTCATATTAAGCCCCTACGCGTTTTATGAAATAAAACACAGAGCATTACAATTTTGTCGTTTATACTTAATCTATTTACACTCTAAATAACAAATCTGGGTTTTAAAATCTACAGTGATGTATCAAATGGAAAAAAAAATTAGATCCCTGTTCTGCGACGCATTAACTCAGTTACCGTCTTATAACAAACCGTATTTTACGTTCGACTTTCATACGTCTTACGATTATATGGAAAATAAATAAAAAAATGTTCGTATATTGTCAGCGTGCCATAGGATGCATTTAATTTAAAAAAAAGAGAAAGAAAAGGAAAAAACTATTGATTTTATATTTTCATCATGTTTTGTTCAAAACAATGACTCACGGTGTTAAAATTAGAACGGTGGTCATATATTTTAGGAAATTATATTATACCCGTGTACGTTGTTTTTCCATAATTTGTAGCTCTTGAACTATTTTTTTTTCCGCTTGAATGATATAAAAATTAAAATTAAAATGTTTTCTACCGAGTTCATATTTTAAATATCGTATTGTTTATTTATATTATATAGCATAACAGTTTCTCCTAATGAATAGCTGAATTTAATTATTTCATACAAATTTCGTAATAATGAAAAAATAATATTAAACTGTTGTCGTTGTGTTGTTCGGATGTATTTTGATACATTTAGTTTAATCAAATATTTGCGTTAAATTTATATTTTTATAAAAATACAGCACACAGCGCATATTTGAAGTTTTATTATTATTTTCATCTTATTTCTAAACTGTAATGATTGACAATTCACGCATTCGTATATTCACCGGATGAAATTGGAAATTAACTTGAAACACCACCAAGGCAGTTAAGCATTTACCATTCAACATATAGTAATTATATACAATTATTACGACTTTTAATTCATCATAGACGGCAACTGATCATTTGAGAGATGTTTTATTCTTCTGGTTGCACATGTCTACGTAAACTATGTCACACTCGTGAAACCGTTCGTTGTAATAAATGCAATTCATAAATAAGTGAATGCCTTAAACGAGTTAATATTAATTTTGACAATGCTTATTCATTCAAAGTTATTGTGAAAATGAACAAGCTATGAGCACATGGCAGTTCATTGATCGGAATCGAACGAGATCGATGAGAACTTACGTTTAAACATGAAATTTTAAACAAGCTGTACAGTATAACAAATTAAGCGAAAAATGAATATATTTTATACGGAAACTAAGTTGTACGAAAGAAAAAACGATTCCTACATTGACATGCGAGTATCTATATTGCCTACTCTGGAAGCCGTCGTATCTATTAAAATAATTTCAGTTGAATAAAATGGCATGTTGCTCATTAAGTCTACTTTTTCGCGTCATTATACACTGTGTTTAAACGCGATGCGTTTCCCGATTTTGCTTTTTTTTTTTGTATTTACAGCCGACAAGAGTTAAAAATCACTTTTGTATTACATTTTGTAATATTTTCATGAATCGGCTAGTATTTGTTATGCTTTTAATAATTTTATCGAAACAAATTCCAAACTGTGTTCTATATAATTTTAGGAACCAAGGGAAATGACTCATAATAAATATTATGAACTCAATTAATTCGTTTTGGTGAAATTAAAACAGCGAATGTAAATAAATGCAAAATTTCAGATTTCCTCAGTGGTTCGTTGAACAAAAAAAAATTATTTGATATTATTTTTAAAATTTTAAATCATCGGTTTTAATTACAAAGTTTTAATAACTGCGAAATTTTAAAATGTACGTTCAAAAATTGTATTTTAAATAGTTTCTCTGACATTGTGTTACCTATACAGATTATGTAACTATCATAAAAATCAGAATTTGAAAAATTGTCTATAATACTCTATATACTATCTTAAGAACTATTGTGTCTACTGTTATTCGGTACTTTTATATTTTTATATTGTTTTATTTAGGTTGTATTGTTCAACATTAAGTACCTTAAAAAAAAAATTAAATCAAAAAAATTCCAAAAACCCATTTATTTACTCTATACACACTTAAACCACTCGATTTTACGGCAAAATGAAGTAACCAAAGCATTTTATATTACACGTCAGTTGATAAAATGTGTGTGTGTGTGTTATAAAATAATGAGAATTTCATAAGGCTAATATTTTAGGAATTTTTCGAGGTTACTATGTAATACGATATTCAAAATTAATAACATTATTTTAGTTTTCCATGTTTTAATACTCAATCTCTTAGTAGTTATAATATGATTACAGTTTGACAAAATATATTTATAATATGTAATCAAATACGTACTGTATGGATGTGACGACAATCATGGTGCGATTATATTTCTATTCAAGTATCGTAGACAATGAACGCGTATGCCGTTGGAATGTTATTATGTTACTTAAATGGGTTAGATAATGCAGTTATACATTTGAAACAATTTGATGACTAACAGTGTGCCACCGTGCTAAAGCGAGTAATTTAATGGTAATTTAGGTCTATTAAGTTCCTATTGAGGTGCTCTTTTCATTATTTAGACTTGGAAAAAAAAATGTATTTATATATGCTTAAATTAAATCGTAGAAAATGACGGATTTTTATATTCATCTCAACTGTTACACATTTTATTATTCATTCCGCGCGAATTCTATTTTATGACAACAATTGAATAAAAGAACGTAAAAATGCATTGTTCGATTTTATTAAAAGGAGAAAATAATTACACTACGTCTTGACAAATGGAAATTCGTCGATATAAAGGTCGCACATGTGAGTGGATATAACATTGTTTTATAAAATGTCATTTTAAACCGCGAAGAAAATCACGCAAGCGTAACTTAAAAAATAAATAAAAATAAAACCCGTATTAAACATTATTCACTGAAGCAATGATAATTCGATAACAAATCATTAGTATTGTGTTCGCCTGAGTTACATTTGCACTGCATATCGCGTTCTAGTTGCATACTTTTTTTATATTTTTTATCTCATACGCTGAACATAATATAATAAACAATTCATCTTGCAAATATATTTGATTAATTTTCCCGACAAACTCAGTTTGTGCATAACATGTTTTGCACTCGAATAATGTTCTCAACCTAAAACATTCGATCTAAAAGCAACACACCACTGCATTCTAATCGTCTGGATCAGACTCATAAAAAAAAAACCCCAAAAACTAAAGGTGAAAAAATATTAAAAATAAATAAACTACCAGCATCCATGCCGTATTCACACATTCATTAAATGTACCGATAATTTAGCGAATTAGTAAGCAATATAACTTATTGAATCATATACTCGTATACTTGAGATAACATTTTCGAGTTTCCCTAAATACGATATGTGCCTAAATATTTTGGTATACACGAGTAACATTGAGTAACTTCGATACTTCGCTTATGTTATGAATGTTATTTTTTATTTGAAATATATTTAAATACAATGTAAGCACAGCTGTATTTAAAATTAATTTAAAACAAAATAAACCACAAATCTGGATAGTATGTACTTCATTTGATAGTTTTAATCAAACATGTATTGCCAAATAATTAAAATATCGATAATTTTAATGATATTGGTTCAGAGAAACAAAAAATATAAAAAAAAAATTTAAAAAAAAAATCATAATAAACAAAAAATTTGACGTATATTTTTTTATTATTATTTAGTCGTACTTCAATAATTCAAAAATGTAATTCTGAAAGTGAAACAAACGATATTATTTATTTTTACATGATAATACACCTAGTAGCAATGATTTCATGTAGTAAAACACAAAAATATTTTATTTATTATCGGATAACTATTTATGCGAATCCGAAGGTATTTATTTCTAAGTCGAAACAAAAATGATGAAAAATCTTCCGTGAAAATAAAACGTGATCAAAATTACTTGAGAGGAAAAGTTTTCAATTTACTCTGTTAACAAGAGTTTGTTACTAGAATGTCAGTTTAATATGATTTCGATTTAGAAAGACTCATACAAAGACAAACTTTGCCGGTTGTCTTTCGTCTAGCATAAATGTTATTATAAAAGTAAAACGGTATTAAAGAAATATACAAATTTTGATTTTCTAGTTGTATGAGATTAAAAATTTTTTATTTTTTTTATATCTTCCTTTAATAAAGTGAATATCAAATCTACTAATACAATCGGGTTGCATTTTTAGCTAGAAATAAACATTTATTGAATTAAATCTATCAAATCTAAGAATAAATATCATAAATTACAATATACATATTTTAATAAAACTCGTTGTTATTTGATTTTTTTGTTACAAAAAGGTTTAATTGAAAAGAAAACTACGATTTAAAATTCAATCAAAATTCATGTTTGTGGATTTTAACAGGCATTGAGTAATTCGAAAATCTAAAATATGATGTTTTCTTTATTCTAACCGGAGAAGGTATTTTATTTTATTGATGTTTGATTGTTCTTTGACAAATAAAATATGATAGGTCAGTATTGAATCATTAATCGCAATAACGTTTATGTACGGTTTAAAGAAAATAAAAGCGTTTAATATAAAAACGTTATATTTTATTTTACGAAAAAATAAATTTTACTCGGTATGATTTTTTATTTTTTGAAGCCAAACGAAGAAAAGTTTCAAATACACGAAAGGTTGACCTGTACTGCATAATACATTAGAAAATAGAAAAACGTAAAAACTCTGTTTTCATTTATGCCTAATGTAAAAAATGATATTACTAACGATTCGTCAAAACTCGATGATAATGTGCCTGGGCAAAAAAATATGTCATTCAGAACTGCAGACTAACTGTTTCCTATCGTGACGGTGACTGTAGAGAAACTCCATCTAGCTATATTGTTTAAACAATCTTACTTTCAGAAAGGATATACCAAAAAAAAACACAAACAACGATAAAATACATTTAAAATGAAAATCTGAGTATACTTTTCAGTAAAATGAAAGTTTTCTGTATACCTTTAAAATAGACAAAGTATATGTAAATTTTAAGGAGTTGAAAGAATGAAAATTTTGTTATTTAAATGTATAAGTGACTATAGTGACTATAGTGCAGTTGAAACTTTAACTGTTTTCAACAGAATTTTAGTAAATTATTTTCTTGTATATGATTCAGTATCTTAAAATTGTATACAATTTATTACACTCCATAAAGGGCCTTCGCCAATAATTTGGAGAATTTGGTATCATTACAAAAAACTTCTGTTCAATTACTTGTTACTTTATCATATCGTAAAAATATATTTTCTATTTCCTCAGAAGTTAAACTCTAATATGAATATATTATTGTTTAATTGAATTATTAATAACAAATAGTAGCATTGCGTTACTTCGACGGGCATGGTGTAATTAAATATTGCTTTATAATATGGTGTTATGTCAAAATGGAAAGTAAACAACTGTATGTAATAATCATTTATTAATGTAATTTTGTGAGCTTATTAAATATTTATATAATTAATGAATTAAATTTTTAAGAAATTAACATTTTAAGAAAGGAACGTTACCTTCTAATAGAACCGAATTTAAAATACTATTGGTTTTTATATTCATAAATTATAATTTATGTAGAATTTGAATATTAAAATAAAATTTTTTTTATATTGAATAATACATTGGTAGTCATCGAAACAAACCGAGAACTAGGTAAAAAATGAATAAACCCAACAACCTTTGTTATCGAATGAAGAAACTATAATATTCGTACGTATACAAATCTTATATAATAGTTTGTAGTTACAAAATGGCATTTAATTTTGTTCAGTAGCACTGTGCCATAACATGTCTTTGTATAATTATAAGGAGAAATACGTTGTAAGACGTCTTTTGTTAAATGTCTGAGCGCTTTTCGGAAGTTCTAGAATCAAAATTTTAATTATCCTTCATACACATAATAGTCACGTGGTTTTGATGCCAAAGTTCCATTTTCAACTGAATGGTTAACATACGATTTGAACTAACGGTAGTATCGGAATGATGTGCCCAAGGATATATCATCAGTAACACTTGCCCAACGATTGTATGGAAGAGAATATTTTATATAACTGCACAGAAACAATACATTATTCATCAGAAAACATGTTTATTGAGATCTCAAATTTTTTTGACACTTGGTAGTGCCTATATAGGTCCAAAATGTCATTTTCCAATCCCATTTGATAAAATATATAGTAAAATATATACAGCATGTATGTGTGTATGTTTGTGTATGTGTGTGTGGGAGGGGGGCTGTGAAGGAGGTGCAGTACGTCGTACATGTCAGAGAAAAAAATGTATTTTATAAAATATATATATATATATATATATATATATATTATTATATAAATGCAACGGCATGATGGCAAAGGCGATGGTTGTGGAGCAAACCAAGCGTTTTTACTGTGAAATGGTTAAGTGAGGTAATAGTCCAAAACGGTTCCGAGTGAATGGATCAACGGCAAATGTGGTCCTCCGTAAGGTGGTGGGTACATGTTTATTTTGTCTATTTCTCGCACATCACTGTTCTCTTATATTTTTTTATAACGGGAAAAAATGAATGTTATTTTAAGCAATAAGACTTATGATTGCACCGTAAGACTGACTTTTACGATTTTTATGATTTCAGCTGACTTATGTGTGTATGACAGTTATTTGAAGGATAACATATTTTAATAATGATAAGGGAGCCGGAGAATACTACTGCAGTTCACTGCGTTAATCCTCTGCTCGTACTAAGTAGGTAGGTACAAATATTATACTGTCAATAAATGTATGCTCACATTTTAATTTCAACTTTTGTGCAGTTTGACAATCCTTCAAATACTTTATTTCATTCCGATGATTTCGAAAAAGTAATCATTTCGTAATAGGACGGAAATCGTTTCATTGAATTACACGTCAACAATGGCACAGTACGGTGGACACCGCATTTGATAGAGCGACTAATGTTTGATAAGATATAAATTTAGCAGCTTAGGCAATGAATCAATGATAAATAGATAAATATTCAAAACAAAGCTATCGTAGCATTTATGTTTTTGGAAGTTTCAATGTTAATTATTGAATAGGTCAATGAAGCAAATGAGCTAAAAAAATAATTTTAATTTTACGCAACAAAATTATATGAGAAAAATAAAATTGTTTATAGAAAATTACATTTTTAATGCTTTCCTTGCGAAAGTAATAAAGTCGAGATGTCACAGAGCTGCGTTGTGACATTCAGGTTTTTTTTTCGTATTCTTACAAATTGTTTTTGAGTTTCAAAATTGCACGTAAAATTAAACGGCAACCGAGGAACTCGTGACGTCTTTTGTTTTATCAGACGTTTTGCACCGCAAAACACTACAATAAACTCGAAATCAGTGAAATGTAAATTGTAAAACGAAAAAAAAAAAGGAAAAATAAAATACTTCGCGCATGCATATCATATTTTCTATACGAAAAATTATAAAACTAAGTATATCGAGCACGTGAAGCTGCATCTACTGTTTTTAATATCTGTAAATATTATCCAGTTCGTCAATCGATCTTTGCTATTTTCCCGTATACTTTAAGTGTTTATAAGTCTTATTATCTGTACAATGGCAATGCTAAATAAACAATTTTAAACTGTTTTAGCTTCATCTACGTTTCTCAACAGTTTTTAGGCGCGCAACAATTATCACAAACGAAATTCTTCAGATTAATAAAAAAAAAAAAATGTAAAAATGAATTTCCTCAACGCACTGCAATGCCTGTATATTGTATATGATTGAATATAAGGTTTGATTTTGATCCCGATTCTGATATTGACACTACCCTAAATAAAACCTCTACCAGTTTGGCTTTGGATTTATCAAACACATGTGTATTCATATTTTCTTTATAAAACTTTTCCACGTGATAAATCATCAAGTCCATTGGTCACCTACCACGATAATATGGTCCTACTATGGCTCAGCAAAACATTTGTTATGGCGTTGTTATACATTTATGCAGAATAATTCTGTACACATCATATATGATGATGCACGAAGGGCAATAATTATCACAATTATAATGATTTTACGAAAATACATATTTCAAAGAATAAAAAATATGATAGATAATAACTGTAATTATTGTTATTATTAACCGTTTAAACTACAATCACTATAGATTATAAATGTGAACATTCTTATATTATACACGTGATACTACAAATCACGTAACCAATAACAAAATAAGTTTGACGTAAAAGTATGTATGTATGATTTGCAGACTAATTTATGTTTCTAAATTTCTCTTTTTAAATACAGTACTAAAGAATATTATGACACAACTTTGAGATAATATTTATTTTTAAACCAAACGGAAACTTTTTAAAAATTCCGTACTGCAGGGACGACATCTGATGTATATTTTAAATTAAGACTTCTCAGTAGTTTAAGTCGTAACCTTCATAATAGTTATATATTAAAGAGCTATTTGCAAAACAAAAAAGATAAGAAACGCATTAAAAAATGCTCTGTAAGAAAAATACTTTGTTAATGAATTAATATATAGTAAAAAAGGTAAAACAAAAAATAATGTTTTAATTTCTTTTTTTTTTCTTACAGATGAATGATGTTAAATGTATAAAGTAGCATAAAAGTTATTTTCCCTATTATTTTTAAACTTTAAAGACAATATTTCACATTTTCAGTTTATTTTTTCTGATCAAAATTCTCAGTCAAAGGTGCAGAATTATTACCAATGACAGGTTTACGGTGCACATAATACCAATTTTGAAAACATATATTTTCGCATTAGAACTTAGAAATAGCAAATCATAGGCTTATCACACACTCATTTTTAAATATTTTTTTAAAACAAGTTTATTGTATAGAATTAATAATATTGTATACGTACGTTTTCTTCTTATTATATTGATAGTGGTTTTTTTAGGATTCCGCTAACCAAGTTATAAAGTAAGTATAACAACATAAATTATCATTCTCACCTGAAACAAATAATACAATAACTCGTTATTTTACTAAATTCAATCGACTACAATTGATTTAAAGGTATGAAAACATATAACTTAAATTTACTGCATATCAGTTTAGACGTCATAACAATGAGAGTCCGAATTTTAACAAATATTTACAACATTCGCATTCATTTATAAAAGCTATGATACATTTTAAAAAATTACAATAGATAACGTCGATCCAAATAGATTGAAGAGTAACATAATGGATATGCAATATAGCAATATTATAAAAATTACTGATTATGATTTTTCGAGTTCATAGAAAAATGTTTTAATAATTTGGAATGGACCGGCTCCGTTGGCCAGTTGTCTATCTTATACAATAAATGAACGATATATGTCGGGGTTGTTTGTGTACAGGCATGTATAAACAACACCATACGAATAATATGAGTTTTCCATCAACGGCAGTCGTTTGTAATATTATAGACACCCTGGGATCGATGTCAAGTCCATAGATATTTTCATTTATTTTTACCAGCCTATTGCAAAAGTTTACTTTTAAAAATAAAAATAAATACATTAAATAAATCCTACGCATGCATCAATTTGATTCCTATTCAATCGCATATAACAAGGCATCAAATCCAGATTGTACATTTATATGAACTAAGTATTATACAAAAGAAAGAGAGAGAAAGAGAGAAACAGATAGAGAGAGAGAGAGAGAGAGAGAGAGAGAGAGAGAGAGAGAGAGAGAGAGAGAGAGACAGACAGAGAGAGAGAGAGACAGAGAGACAGATAGATGGATCGTTAAAATGTTCTTCAAACTTAAATGTAACTGCGTTTTAATAATTGACCATATCTTAACCAGATCGACGGGATTTCTTTGGTTTCTTGAACCACCCCTGTTTATCCCTGAGTGCGACTTACCTAGTCTTGGACATATAATTATAAAAAATGTTTATTATTACTAGACATCGAGACTTTGTGCGTTCGCACTGCATTTCTACAATTGGTTATAGCATCATTTTTACGAACCACGTATAATTATGTGGATTTATAGAAATTCATTTTTCCAAGGAAGAGATAATTTTTGAGTGATTCACGTGCATTTTTTAAGAAAACTGCTGATTTTTTAAAGACTCTGAACACTACACTTTTATGTCTATATAAGTTTTGGAAATTGAAAAATCCTCAAATGTATTTTATGATCTGCACACATATTTTTTTAAATCAATCATATTTGTACTACATTTTATTTAGGTGATATTTAAATATAAAAAAAATGTTAAAAAACGCATAATCAAGCACAACGTTTAATCATAACAATGTTACTTCGAGATATGTTAGCCTTAACCTCGACCAAATGAGGTATAATTTATCGTAAAAAATATGATAGTAATACGGCACCATAATGTGTAATACGACGTAATGTAAATTTGTCGGAGGAAGGCCTAAAATCATCGGCCCAAAATGTATTAGTTGCAGCATGTGTTCATTACGAGTAAATTTTACATTCGGATGCCTTATCAAACTGATGGAACACAGAGACGGGTAATAAGTAAGCTTATTGTATTGCATTTGCATCTTTGAATTTCCATATTTTCGTAGACTTAGAATAGTTTAGAAATAGATTGGACGAGAAATGTTCAATTTCGTTTCAAGTACGATTACGCACCGTCACCAGTGATATAATTTAATGTTTAATTTATTTCCAGTTGAAATATATTTCGTATTACATTTATCAGGTGAAGAGTAAAATTTTACAAATACGTAGTATGCGTGATCCACCAATTCATAACGTTTAACTGGGTATACGCGGCTCGAGAATCCTTTATTAAGATTTTTATTTTTCTGATCCTCAATCACATTGAAAATAAAGTTATATATAATTCAGTTTTGCTGTTGATAAATAAAACACAATGGAAATTCATATACGTCGGCCGGATGTACAATATAAAGTCGGGAACCATCAATTTCAGATGCAAGTGCAGTGTAAGACTATAGTGACAGTCGTTACCATGAGAAATACAGAAAGTTTTGGGAAAAGTTCTACTGTGAATGTACAGTTCCTTAAAACAGAGCATCAACTTAATCTTATATAAAACTCCGTAAGTGTTAAAAACTAATAATTTAATCAATACGAGTTTTCAGAAAACCTCATCGCATATCATTATCATAATATTAACAATAGCAAGAATACCATGAGTGTAATAATGACGCGTTATTTCCAATTCCCGATTTCAAACATATCAGTGCAAGTTGCGGTGAAAAAATAACGTACGGAAGTTGCGGCCCGTACTTGTGACATGTACATGAAAATTGCCTCAGTCCACAACTTATAGACCTTTTAAAACGTACCAAATGAAACTTATACTGAGTAACCAAGTCAGGGTACAAGAAATATAATAACAATTGAAAAATGGAAGGATTAGAAACTAAAAAAATAACTCAATTTAAATTTGTGAGATGATTTTCGTTTAAATCTTTTCTTTAATAATATGCCATATAAATAATAATAATATACGAGAAGCAATTTACATATGCACAAAAAATATATGACACGCAATATACAGTTAGCCATTTGAAAGTGTTCCTACAATTCCCGCATTCCCAAGGAAAACAAAAATTAAGACGAAAACAATGAAAATCAACAATAATTCATTCAGTCTAATTCGTTTTGATTAAATCAATTTCTCAGTTTGATAATAACAAAAATACATTTTGACAGGACAAATTTAACACATCATTATTGGTGACAGCCTGCGGCACATAATTGATAGAGATGTATACTTATTCGGATTTTTAATAAATACAAAAATATTTCCAAATCCGGTATGGTAATCTTGAAAAAATATTCAATTATTCTAAGAAAACCAAAAATTATATTGAAAAGTGAGCCAGTGAACCAGATTCGAACATCATCAATCATGTTCTGCATTCCAAGAGAACAATGCATTTTTAAAAGTCAGACGACTATTACTACTTTAAAATGTTTAATACGTAAATAATCGTTCCGTTTACACTCAACGGTATTTCAAGAATAATAATATAATTTTGACTTAAGATATTACAAGAAGTGCTCAAATGTTCGATCGGTACAATCTTTGCTGTGTTAGTACTTAAATAGTTAGTACCTCAATTTATTTGATTCCAGACCCATTGTATAATTGCATTAAAAATCAAATCAAAGGTTTTTTATGTCCCATAATAATATGATATATCACTCTAGATTTAAAAATCTACCAATAATCTTGGAAAATCAAAACGTAAATAAGAAAAAAAATTCCTAATAACAAGATATTACGTTTCTCGACACATGGTACGATGTCTTGTAAAATTATTGCAAGTTCACTTTTACAATTTGTAAGTAAATCGCCTAAAATCTGTATTTTTGTAAAAGTTGAAACATTCAATGTTCAACCAAACTTAATAAGAAATTTGGTTATTCTGTTGTATCGATAATTTTTAGAAATGTAAACTGATCCAACCGACCTTTTTCACTCAAAATCTTTTTTCATTTTTACCTTGTTGTTGAAAGAACTAGATACCAAAAAAAAAAAAAAGATAACATTCCTGGAAGAAGCAATCTCTATAGCATAAAACTTTCGGCCCAGCCGCATACGGATGTTCATCCCCGAAAAGACGTGTTAGCGTAACTATAGGGGATTTTTTCAGAACTCTTAAGTCATTTAAATCCTAGCCCTAGTCATTATCTCCAGTAAGATTTTCGGTGTGCGTACGGCTCGGGTTCGTACGCGGGGAAGTGATTGTGCTTGTGCAGCCACAGCCGAGTGGTTGAAATAACCAATTCGATCCTCGCACGGTGGTCGACCTCCATGTAGCATCGGTGCTGCTACACGTCAACCCTGTTATCCACTACACGAAACCGCTAAAGCCCCGGCCGAATGGATAAAATAACGCCTCCGGCAATCGTCTGGCGTGTGCGGGTAGACGTGCGTAAATAATGTTTAAAACGGCAAATTATACGAATTAAACGCTGGCAAGGCGTGTGTCTCACCGAGAACGCGTGTTCTTGTGCGTCTAGTAGCGCAGGGACGTGAAACGCAAAGGTTTGAGACATTATAATACGACGATCGCAACGGCGCAGGAAACGAATCGGCAACGCGGTGAAATAATCACTGTCACCGAGTCAAATGGTATAATATTATAATGCGCCAATATATTTCGGTGGTCGCCGCTCGAACGACACGAGCAGACACACCTTACCGCGAACGCCTTTCGAACACCTGACCCCACCCACAACTTTCTTAAAGCTATACCTCATTACATTTTATACTATCCCTTAACTCATCCCGCCCATGCACATATCTGCGTATGCGAGCTGTGCGCGTATCCGTGTGTCAACCAACTCTCACCTAGTACACCCCCTGTGTGCTCGTGCCGGAGGATAACGCAGTACGCAATATAATATAATGCGATACGCGGGCGTAATGGGGATGCGATGCAAATCGTCCTTCACGCACCGCCCGGTTTCCCGCCGTTGATATTACCCGCGTTAAACTCCCGCGACTCCTTGACGATAATTTTATCGCCACAATAAAAGTCCTGGGAGAGAGGGTTTTTATTTTTCTGCCACCGCCGGCGTTCGGCTGTACTTTGTGTTCGTTTCCTCCCCCGTCCCCGATCGCCGCTCACATTATTACACGGCTGGGTTATCCGAGAGCCGTAAACCCGACACGGAAATCGGTCCAACGCACGCGATTCATCACGCACACGCGTGCGCGCTCACACGAGTTCGGTTCGTCACGAGACAAGATAAAGCATAAGTATAAAACGTGTACATGTTCATAAGTGAATGGATAAAAAAAAACGTTTGAGAACAGACATTCCCCAGTCACAGGGGGTACAACAATCGCCGATACCGGGCCTTACTGTTTATCGATTTATTTGCCAATTGGTTCGATTTCAGATCTCAGTTATATCTCCCGTTCTAATAAATTACAATAATGTGACTATAGTAGTCAGACAATAGTCGTAGTAATGGTATACAATATTAATACGTAGTACCACCGCAAAACGCGTCCCGGAGAGGAAAAAAAATATTATTATTATTTCTTTTACGAGCAGAAAAAAGTTCATCGAATAATCACTTTACAGAATTTTTTCAATTATGAATTTCAAAAACTCTCGGAAACCGGCAGTTTTTAGCATAATAATACTGAGAGATTTAAAATAATGGTAATCTTTAAACACTATATATAGCGGGAGAGGAAACAAATAAAAGAAAAAGAAAGAAATTACTCATTTTATATTCAAAAGCAACTTTTCTTTAGCGAATATAACGTCTTTAATTTTCAGTTAACGCTTTTGTTCCATCATAATATCAATTGTGGTGGAGTATATTATACCATTCTACCTGTTTCATAAAAACGGTAAAACGCTTATGAATTTTTATTTTATTTTAATTGACTTTTCGTTCTAAACCAGACCCAAAAGATAAAAACGTTTACAATTAAACTGACAAACACACGAATACGAATACGTTGATTCGAGGCTATTACTGTATTTGAGTACGATTGGTTAACATGATTTTCGTAGAATTTTAACGGCTTTTATACGGAACGTCAATAACTGTAAACCATGGTCAATCAGCTACTTTCAGTAAAAAAAGAGAGTAAGCTTCTCGGAATCATTTATAATTTCAGCACTGTATTCGTCACAGTTACACATAAACGTTTGTTTATTTTAAAAAGAAATAATGAACATTGCACAAAGTAAATTATAATAGGAAGCAAACAAATAAACGATGAATAACTCAAATTAGTACCATAGACTACAGATATATCATGAATAGAAGTTGTAAGGAATTATTGGTCGTTATCGAGTAAAAATGAGTAAATTCCTTTTTTTTGTAAAAAATCAATTTGTATGTTTAATATATTATTATAACTATTATGTCTAACTGAATTCTAAATAAATATTTCCTCTTATAGAGAGTTTTTATAAATATTTTTAATTTTGTTTTAAACTATTAAGTATTTATCTACGTTAAAGTTTATGTTATATTTGGTTTTAATTCATGTTTGCAATGTAAGAACTATGTTTAGTTTTGATAAATTTAATTTCTGATTTAAGTTCTTCTGAAAGTCCTACTAGTTTTTCCTACATACAATTTGTTACAAATACTTATTAGCTTATAAACGCCATAATTAAAAGAATGAATATTTGTTATAATTGTTTAGTATTAACATTAATATGATTAAAATAGCATAATTAATTATCATTCGTTTTAGATTTTTACATTATTTTTGTTCTTAGATATTATAAGAAAATGCACATGTTAAAAAATGGTGGTATTTCACTTCTATAATTTTCACTGTTAAACCTTTCAGGCACAGTATTTCGATGAACAAATATATGCATGATTGCACATAAGATTTATTTATTTTTTTATATATATTTTTATCGTTTACACTGTTTATTACTTATATTTTTAGTATTTACATTTTGTGATTGTAATTTTCGTTGTTTTATTATAAAGCGTTTTTTTTATACTTCAATTATTTTCCATACGTTTATATATGAACATCGATGACCAATAAATTCCGAAAACGACGAAGTGAAGAAAATATCGGGCCATACGAAACACCAAAACAATAGCATTCTTATATGAATTCAGTCGATGCTGATCTATACTCTGTTGATGGCACATGTTGCAAAAATCAAAATATTCAGACCAGTAACTTGAGATATTTTTTTGCGATTCGTCATGTATTTTCAAACTATTCACGTGAATATGGATATATTTTTACTTTTTGTTGTCGGAAAATTAATGCGTGCGCTTTGAAATGTAAAATACAATCTTTACGCAAAAAATAAAACTTAAAGTAACAGCTAGTTGATCAGATAATTATAAAGTTTATTGCCATCCTCTTTCCTCGAAATGGTTTCCTTCGTTCGCACCCCTATATTATACATTTCGTATACTGCAAGGATAGACGGGCACGTGAAGCGATCTGTAAACCATCGGGAGCCATACAAGTACATCTGATCTCAATCGTCAACTCACCATTCAATGCTTATAACATTTTTATCACGCGACTCGACGTCTACACGTATGGTGTAAGTTCATCGCTACAGCACCACTGCAGCACGTGTCTTTATCACGAGGATGTGCAGGTTGTTTTCAAAATACACTTACACGCGAGGACATAAAAACGTGATTGGTACGGTTTCTTCTACGGTGAACAACATGTATACGGTGGTTTTAGCTACAATTAGGAACCCGTGGGTATCGTACGGCTAGTTCAATATACGATGAGCAGCTGTACACATAATAAGTGTACGGTACCCCACCGATAATTTACCCATTCGATATCCTCGATGGGACACCATGTACAGTCAGAATAAGCTCTTGGATAATTTTTGATGGTCTGCAAAATTTTCGCTAGTATTAACATGTGAATACATAATATTATAAAACGGTCACAGATAAGCGTCCACCGTGACAAGGCTCGTCTTTGCTGACGAGTGACGATAAATAAAAAACTACTTTAGGATAGGTCGTATGGTCTTATCACACGGGAATCGCTTTGATACGGCCTTAACTTACATGAGGTGTACTTTAACCTTAAATACAATAACCCTGAGCGAGAAGGAAAAACATTGTAACATTTATTTCTCTGCTCTTCAACAACTACGGTGAATTAATAGTGAATAATGAATGCCCTCCTACCCATTTTTTCGTTGTCTAAGCGCAAGACTCATGAAAAAATGTACCACGTACTTGAAAATCCGCAGCCCTGCGCGTCCAGAAGATCGACTGCGGTTCATATGCGATGATTGTCTTCGTGTTGTACGGCCGAGAAGAGATAGCGCACCGTATGTATTGTATAATGCGTATCTTAAGCGATCGTCGGTAGACATTTTAGGATTTCCAAAATCAACCCCCGTTCCGCACACCCTTTGTTACTGGCCCGCGTCTATTATACGAGTATGCGTGGCCGGACCGTTTGCGCCAGCTGATAAAATATTCTATAGCGCTTCGAGCCAGAATACAAGATCGGCCACTGGTAAGTCGTATCTCATACGTAAAACTCATAGTGCATGGAGGGCGGAAGACGTATACAATTGCGTTAAATACGTCGCGGTGTCGCGGGTTCGTCGTCTCCGGTCACGAGGTCTGCGGTAGAACAAACAAAACAACAACTGTGGTATGTATACGACCGACCGAGTACGCGAAATCATACGAGGAGAATAGGATGCGACTTTACGTTTCTTTTTCATATAAAATATGACTAATAAAACGAAAAAAAAGCATATGACACAAAAATTTAGTGCTCTAACAAAGCATTTGGTCAAAGATTTGTTGATTATTTGGGTCCCAAGTCCTTCAATTTCATGTCAACCGATATAAAAAAATATATATAATCTAATACTGGAAATCCTTAAATTACTAACATCAAAAAAACAATTGAAAATTGGTTATTCACATCAAATGACTAATTCTTAATACACCTATTTACAAAATCACAATATTAATAATATTTTCTTTGTCTTATCTATTGACAACACTTACTAACTATATAATTAGTTAATTATAGTATAGTTTTATATTATATGCATGTTATCTGTTACCTTATACTTCTTCATGGTATTTATTCAAAAAAAACTTAATTTGTTCGCACTTATTTTATGTAACTCTCTACCTCCACCGCAAGCATTGCTCATAGGAGGTAGATATTTATTGTAACAAAAGATTATGTACTATTTGTATTTCATATTTTATACTGTGTTATTTTTATTACCATTAAAAGAAGTCAAAATATAATTTATTTTTGATTACAGTTAATACTTGAGCACGCGTGTATCCTAACTGTCGGGATCGTTATGATATTCAAGAGACTTGGCCGTACAACTAGAAATTATTTCCGAACATCATATGGAAAAATTAAATAACCCGTAAAACCATAAAAAATATTGTGAAAAATGTAAACAATTTAAAAATAATCGTTGTTTGAAAAATAATATGATATTATAACGGTTTTAAAATTAAAAGGGAAATTATATAACTATGTACATAATATACATTATTATTGCTTTTACATATTTTATATTCTTAGGATTCGATAATCTATTTCAAGATTATCTTACCCAGAGTTCTGTACTCATAATAAACTTATATATTACTCATATATTTGTACAAGCACTTTTGTAATTTCAACTGTCTACATTAATATACACTATATGATTAACCGAGCTTAACTGAAAATTGCTGTTACTGTGCGAGTGGTATCATCTTTACTTTCCAATCTTGAGACGCGCACCCTTATTAATGACCCGCCTAACCGCTATATATAACGATGTGATAAGAAAATTAACGACGTCAGTTCAACATAACCTACAACAGTTATAGCAGTTATAGTATAGAATCGAACATGTGCCGATATGTGTAAATACATTTATAATATTTTGTACCCTTCAATTGATTAAAGTTTTATATTTTCTGTAGCATGAACAATTATTCGCTAAAATAAATCACTAAATTGTAAATACCGTTTTACAGTTGAATGTGATATTGGATCACGAACTCAGCACGAATATAATATGTAAATACCTAAATACATTTGTATGTAAATGTTTATCGTCAATGTAAATAAAATAAACAAATTACAACTATTGGACCTTAAAACTTATTTCATGTGGTTGTAGCGAAAAATAAATCGATGGAAATTAAAATTCCCGTATCGGGACGTTCGAAGAGTTGTTAAACATTTCAACTATTTCGAAAAAAGAAATTCGTTTTACATAAACTACTATATTTTGAAGTATGTATTACAGTTGAATCCAAATGTAATGTTTTCTTCTGCTTGGCGATGTAAATTTTTTTTTTAAATGTGAATACTGAAATTCGATATTTTCATTTTACGACGTACTATATTCACTATAAGGAATACCCTTTACAAATACTCGAGTTATATTCAACGTACCTAATAAAAGTACCTTATTTTTTTTTGATTATTGAACTGAAAAGTAAAAAATAAATCACATGGGAGTAAAATAATACGTGTAACCTATATTGCTTATTAACTAAATGCAGTTCCTTCGCGTTAATATTGTAACAGTATGAATATTAATAGCTGATACTTTGTCCCGACTCTTAACCATGTTGGCATAAGCGTTCTATAAAAAGTTTTCCTCTCTTCAAATTTCTAATCAATTTCAAGTTTATTTTATGTTGCAATTCGTTCAAAGTCACGTTGACGCGTCCGCAAGGAAAGGAAAATGCGTTACACAAGACAGACGTCTAAAACCTTTCAGTGGTAATAAGATTTGGTTTTCTATAATTCAATAAGCGTACGCGGAATGTGTGGTGGTGTTCAGTAATATGAGCATTTTTCTCACAAAACCGCATTCAAATATCATAGCGTGCGCGTGATGTCGGCTTACAATGAAAATCAATCACACAAAAGATTGAAGTATACTTAAGTGACAATGGTATGTCACACTTAAACACGTAAACGATAAAGCTGTGTAATCAGTGAAACGTATATTAAAGTATAGTGAACCAGTGCGTGTGCAGAAACAAAAACAAGTAACGGGACAGGTTACTTACAAACGTAGCGTGGCTAGAACTACTCGCCAGTTTTGTCTCGTTAAACGATAAAATATGCTATACCGTATGTTTCATATTATGATCATCATATAAGTATAATAATATAGTTCTAATGATGTGAGCAGAAAGACGTTGTCAGGAGGAATACTTAACTTTTATGATACCCGGTATTTTATATTATTTTACTTAGAACACCGCTAACCGTCGAACAGCAATATTGGAGTATAATATGCAGAAGTCCTCGTCAAACGGCCGTTGGCGTATGAGATTAAGATAAAACTATGAAATAGTTCATGCCAACAAAACCGTTTGGGTTACAAATTAATAAACAGTACAACTTGGTATTCGAAAACTAGCGCACGGCGACTCGTATAGGCAATATCGGTACATTTGTGCGTATATTAATTTGTTCTTGATTCTTATCATAGATTTTTCCCTTATCTAGCACATTAAACGGACTCATTGGAGTGTAACGTGAAAATATCAAAAATTCAAACGCGACAATACGATAGTAAAAAAATTGTATACCAAAAATACAGGTAAATTTATTATTTATATTATTCGACGGGTAATAAAATGGGTTTCACTTCTCGGTAGTGATTCAATGTTTTTAGGGAGTTTGGTATTGACTTTTATAGTTGTACGACCACCGGGCTCAAATATTTATTTTAAAGTTGGATTGAAATCCGTTTATAGTTTTACATTCAATTGACTTGCTACTTGTTTAGATTTCGTTTTATTATTATAATACTTTAAAGCTTAAAATTAAAATTTTTGAACTGGTATAACTAAACATAACTTTATGTTTATCATTTATGCTAATAAATGTATTAATTTTGTTTAATTTCTTATACCTGGATTTTAAATAAATTACTAAATATAAATGGTATAGATGGAAAACAATAATAATTAATTAATTGATAAAAACATAAGTTACGAAAATCAGTAAATGGTTTCTATGTGACATCAAATAATAATTACCCTATATATTAATAACACATATATTATATTAAAATAACTTTATAGTGAGTAAAAAAAACAATTGTCTGTTAAATAATCATAGGTAATTTAAAAAGAATAACTTAAACAAATCCAGCAATCCGTCAAAAGTTATCGAAATCGAAATAGCTTATTAAATCTATATTGATAAACACTTTCTTAATATTGACTGCTATACATCGGTGATTTCAATATAGGATTTGAATAATAACAACTAAGAGCTTAACTAAAATAATAATAATAGTAATGGATATTACAAAAACTGTAGGAGTCATAAAAAATGATGATTACAACCATATTATATACGCACTATATGCGGAGTCGTTTATAGACGAGCGCGATACGGTTAACCGTACAGTCTGCGGCTTATCCGAAACAATACACCTGCGGGTTCTCCAAGGACACACGAGACTACGAGGGTTAGAGGCAAAGGACTCGGGCACAACAAAAGGATGTGCTTCGGAATCGCACATAAGCACGCACACACTTACACGCACACATACACACATCGTATATATAGTATATATAGTTTACAATACTTCATAGTAGCGCTATAGCACCTCGATAGTTGCATGTGAACGGTAACATGTGATTCTCACTTCTCGCCTGAAGCCCCGCCGTTTCCAGTAAATATATATATATATATATATATATATATATTAATAGAGAAAGAGAGAGAGAGAGAGAGAGATATAATGTACGGATATAGTGTGTATATATAATATTCCATAGGTTCGACGGAAGATATCACGAAAGCGCACTTTACCTAACTCCCCGACCAAGTCCTCTATCGTCACAATCACCCCTTTCACTCTCTGTCTCTTTCTGTCTCTTTCTCCTTCAGCCATGGCAAATCAACCCGGCACGACGAATTCCGTACACCACTTCTAGACACAGAGTATAATAACATGTAATAGTTAACAATGGTGGCACGTGTACGTGGCTTTCCGCGCTCCGCTGTCTGTCGCTCTCGATCATTATCATCGATCCCCTCCGTTCCGCAATGCCCGTAAATCCGCGGGTCCCAAAGGTACAGTCCCATCGAACACGGTCGCATTCAAATTCTCCCCCCGTTGGGAACGCGGTAGTGATTAGATTTCAAATTATAAACGAATATTGTGTTACACGTCATAATACAGGTACGTTCCACGCGCAAGATTTGTAAGAATTTGAAACTGCAATTTCGCCAACGCAGATATTACAATATAAAAATGTTTTCGATCACTCAAAAACGAAATTAAAACCACCACATTTCTCAGGCCAGATTTTTAATGTCAACATAATTTGAATGTGATCCATATAATGTAATTATTTAGTTCCAAAGCTATTACCTCAGGCCCAGGTTTAAAAAACAACAGTTCAATTATTTTTGAAAAATATCATTCGAGATTTTTCAACTGATCAATTCCAATTTTCGTGTACCAATATATTTTGACATATGATTTTGTAATAAAGCTAATACATACTTTTTACTCTCCAGGTCGGTTTCACGATAAAAAACTGTATCCAGGGTACACAAACCGTTTGGTTATTGATTACTTAAGTCTTTTGAATAAAATACGCAAAGACCACGCACGTACGTTCCAGACTTTCAACTCCGTTGCTTCGAGATCTCAACGTATGTACGAGTGTATACCATATACTATATGCAAAGACTATGAATACTTAAAGACATTTTACGATAACCAAGACTACGACGCATGGGTGCACTCGTAAACCCCACAAGCATTTCTATGTTTTTAATCAAGTTTTTAAACATATGAGAAATTCGAAGAACGACCGGTCACGTGCGCACAATAAAATAATGAACCACTTATTCGATGTAAAGAGAAACTGTAACACCAATATTATGTACAGCTCCTCTTCGTTGACTTTTTTTTTTATTTATTCCGCTCAACTATTGATGAAAGTCAAAACGAGTCGACGCACGAGTCGGCACACGCGTATAATATATTCCACATACTACGCGTACTGCGGATTGTAAATTTTCTCTTTTTTACTGCACAAAGAAAAAAAAAAGCAAATTTGTAACGACAAGGATACTATAACATGAATGTCCACTGACCTACACTGGCGGCTGTACTAGACCATGGTAATTTAGTAGATTAGATTTAGAAAAATTTACCGTGCACGAAACGAAGCCGTACGCATGCATACATAACACGAATTACATTGTAAATATACGCGCAGCCTTAACGTCATACCTGCGTTCTTGACTTAACGTTATAATATTATCTATAGCTTACGTTGGAAAGTGAACTGCAAAACATATACCGATATGTTCGTGGTTTCCCGTGCGTTCGGCGTGCTTACGACGTGCGTCACTGTTAATATTATTTTTGACATGCATTTCGACAGACAATACATAAAACCTAAGGCACACGACCCGGGTTATTGGAATTTTTCGCGATAAGCAAATTAGAAAAATGACGATGGAATGAAAATTGCTTCTACATTGAAGATACAATGGACCGGTGGTGAGCGAACCTAAAAGTTAATTTTTTGATTCTGAGTGAAACAAGGAATGAATCGGTTTTACCATACGATGTGTGTGTTTTTTTTTTTTTTTTGAATAATTTTAAGTCATTGTAAGCACGATTTTCATCAGTAGGAATGTTCTGATCATCGCAGTCTTATGTGGTTTATTTTATCGGAAATGGTGGTGTCTAGTTGGTCATATTTATAATTTATCAACAATTTTCCAAATAATTGAGAAAAACGAAAAAAAATGAACAAAAACGAATTACCGAGATCGGGATATTCAATCGGTACCATAGATAATATACAATAATTATATGTTATCTATTCTCGGCATTGTCTAGTACTTGGTCACTATAAAGAGTAATTATATAATAATATTTTATACACATTTCATAATATTGTTTGTGCTTTTTAAGAGGCACTTTAAATTTTATATGAAATATGATAAACCTATATTTTTAATAAATTCGGATCTACTATTTGATCAAACATCTTTAGAAGTATAAACTGATCCACCCGACCTCTGTAACACATAATCGTTTTTTCGAAAGCAGTCTGGTGCATTGGTTTCAAGTTTAAAAGACCAATACAGCAATATCATTATCCCATCCTTAATTCTCACTAGGGTTAGCCGTTTTCTACGACTTGACGATATCCGACGATTATACACATATATAATACACAAATATATGAACTTGCGAGTCACTCGGGACGGTTATTAGCTGTGATACCACATTCTACTGGGTTCGGCTCCAAATTTGTTATAATGAAACAACAGAAATACACCTACATGTACACCGTGTGCGTGTGTACACTGTACATAGGTAGAGAGAACATAGCCCGCCATATTTCACGTTTTTCCGTGAACCCGTCATAAGAAAATGGGAAAACATAGATAATGCTTATAGTATATTCGAATATTGTTCTCCATCGCTTCGACGCCAGATTTTCAAAATTTAATGGCAGTAATTAGTTTTATCGAAAACGTCTTGAAACCCTATCTTCGCAACAATAGGCATAACGGTTACGACTCTAGGGTAAATGATGGTGATGACTCACGATAAGAATTAAATTCGTATTTTAGTTTAGTTTTTAGTATGATTTGATAGTAAAAACCAAATCGACAAGCAAAAATAACGGGTAGAACACATTAATTTATCATGTCGATTGCTATTATCATTTTACGGCCGATACACGATATGTGATAAACTGATAACGATATGATCACAGATGAATCGGCCGATCGGCGTCTTAGGGTAAATCAGGTTGCTTATATATTATATAGTTACGATCGGAGCAAACGTGATCAAAAGCAATACGAATCTCGCCGGCCAGAGCGGCAGCCGGGGCCCAACGAAATACTCGCAATAAACCGACAAGTGGTGGGGGGCGGCATGCAGCATAGTACTTTCCCGCTGCTGCGACGGAGGAGAAGGTGGGATGATAAAAGAATGAAAAGTCATTATCTAATATCTCGTTATCCGGGTTTGTTGGTGTGCAAAAATAGGATTTAAAAAGTTTCGTTGGAAAATTCGAAAATCGAATTGTTCAATCCACAGGACGCCGCGCCGGCCATGGTGGAGAGCGGGTGGACCAAAGGGGTGGAACGACTCGTAAGTCGTAAACACACACACACGCACATGTAAAGATATACATCACTGATGCATACACACGTACACACATACGTATATATTACGTACGCGTTAGGGAAAACGATCACGCGTAGAAAGTTTAAACGATCGGCAGACAAGGACAATCCAGATAAGCGATTACGATTTCTGACCCCCAGTCCATCATTATAACGTATTTCAGCGCAATAAAACATGTATTCCTGCAGTGACGTCCCGTTATATACTATTTTGTTTATGGCGACCGTGTATAATATGATTTATACGATCCAAACACAACTCATCTCGTCCGGGTCGGCGGTAGAGATGCGCGATGGTAACATAATATTATACTTTGTTCGGCGTGGTTATTGGCACTGCGGTTAAATTTTTGCAAGGTACCACTATCGTTTATTATGGTAAACTTTTACGTAGACGGATTCAAAAATTTGCACGATTGCGTCGCGTACTTTTTTTTGTTTTTTTCTTAAATATAATAACCACGTGGACAATCGGTATTTCACTTATGCACGCAAATCCGAGCAGCTTCGTTGTATTATATTGTCTCGTCTACTTTTCCACAATATTATTTTTAGAACTGTTGCAATATTTGTCCAGCACTTTGCGTATAAATAATACAAACTTACCATTAATATAAGCGCGTATGTGGAAGACCTTAAAATAAATAATATTTTACAATTTAACGGCGCCGAAGACTCATATATTATTTTTAATGTACCCTATATGAGCGTCGTATACATTTATAAAATATATTATGTTCACCAGCAGTCATGGACTCGAGTATAATTTTTTCAACGTATACAAAGCCAGCGACAATAATTGTATAACACATTAAAACTTTAACGAAAAATATTATAATATTCTAATTTAATATATTTATTTATTTTGAATTGTTGTCAAACAAATTTTTCTTAGACTTATTCATATAACTCCAAGATCTGTGGATGATACTTTGTGCTCACATTGTGCTTATTACTGTCATTCGTTAAAGTTTGAAAATGTTTACTCCTACATTTTTTTTACGAGCACTTAAAATTGTAATACTACTTATACGCACTATATATAATTGGGCAAGCTGTGTTTAAAATGGTATGATTTATCATTGCCTTTAAATTTATTGTTAGAACATTAAAACACCGACTTACGCCAAATAGAACAAAATAAAGAGAGTACTCAACACCTGGTTTCTGCGTCCTGTCCGTATTTTTTGCATTAAAACGTATTTTGTTTTTAGTACTCTTAAATAAATAAATTTAAATAATTCATAAACATTTTTTAAAGTTGTAAGCCTATTCAAAACGCAGGATAAACTGTACGAAACACAATCAACGTAAATCATTTAAAACGTTTTTTACGTTCTTAACAGACTGTCAAAACTCATACCTAAGCTTTGATTTATAATTATATTGCTTTTAAGTTTTGTTTAAAATAATTATATTTATAAATACCCTAAGAAAGCAGTTATAATGAAACATAATAATATAGTTTTCAAGAAATACACGTGGACGATACTGTTTTAAAAAATATGGAACACAAAAAAGAAAGAACATTTCTTTTCTCGGAAAAATAAAATTCATGTTGATTATAAATATTACTTTTGTACCCGAGACCTACGGTATGAACCTAGAAATTAGAAAGACCTCCTATCTATAAATATCTAATAAACATCGCGTTCAGGAAAAATAATACATTTATAGTAATAAAAAGTTGACGTTGAGCAAAAAATTATGCGCTGTACTTCAAGTTATTCTTATCCAGAAACGTCATTATAAAGTTTAAAAATACGTACATATAATATCCATATACATTTTTTCTTATACTATGCGCAGTTTTATTTTTGTTTCAGCAAGAAAAACTTTTTCTTTTGTTTGATTTTTACGCCATGAAAAAGTAATAATTATTGTAAGTATAAAAATAATAATTATTGTCAAAAGGTACGAAATTGTGTATTTATATATTATATTTTACATGCAATACCTTGCGCGCAACATTTGAGTGGGAAATCTATCACTACATGTCTCCATAAGATGCGTGTAGGAGACATCCAATATATTGTTACTGTTTTCTACTGTTTGTTTTAAAACTGTGGAATGCAGTTAAGGGAATACTGACATTTAAAGTTTCCGTTATTAGTGACATTCGAAATCCTCGAGACTTCAAAATACCTTTCTTAGTCAAAAGTTAGCAGAGATATACAGCAGATGGTCTAGACCGAGGTTTCTTAACCAGTGGTCCATGGATCCCTAGGGGGCCTGTAGATGGTAACTCGGGAGTCCGTGAAATGGTCATGAAATTAACAATATAATTTCACAAATTATTATTTGCCCACAAATAATTCGTAATTTATACTAGGAACATAATGATAGTAACACTATTTAAAATAAACATTAAAATAATAGCCAAATATAAAGGTTTTTCTTTTTTAAGTGGTGAAAGGGTCCAAGGCAATAGTTTATGTATTAAAGTGGTTCATAACTCGTAAAAGATTAAGAACCATTAGACTTAAGAGGTACTTATCTAAAATAAAACTAGGTTTAGTATTCCTAATACTTATAGAAAACAAACTGTTACTTAAAACGTTAAATTTAAGTGTTGGAATCGCAATATATTATAGTGAAATTAAACAAAATTATACTTCATAAAAAAATTAATTTCTTTCAGAAAAAAGTGAACTGTTTAGCTTTAAATATATTAAAATATGTAAAATTAAAACGTTACAATCTGTAAGCGGACATAGTAAAAATGTTCATAAGGAATGCATAATAAATACGTTATAATATTCCCATAAATGGCGTATACAACTCAGTACTTACGGTTTTTATTAATTTCAAGAAATAAATATAAATTATAATGATTAATTAAAACTGACACCATTTAAAAATTCAATTTCATACGATTTCATGACCATAAAATATTATACCGGGCAAATGTAAATTAGCATTTAGATTTCTATAAAGCATATTCAGGTAATACTGTTGAAGATCATTAATGGGAACGGTTGAAGTATATATGTAGGCACTCTAAGTCATAGTTGAATGAATAGGATTTTGAGATTTAAGTTATGATTCGATTAATTTAATCTTGGTATTTGCATATCATTGATACTTATTGATATTGCTCGTGGTATAATGAATATCCGCAAGGGGCATGGGGAATAATCATCAATCATCTGTAGATATAGAAACGATATTTAATTTCGTTGTCTCTGATAACGTATATAAATGATCATATAATTCACGATAAGTAGTTTAATTATTGTTTTATTTAGTCCAACATAATTTGCAATTACAGTTCTTGAACGTATCGCTTTAGAAATTTAATACAGTAAATGCGTGAATTGACAATATCTATGATAAACACGTAAACAATATTAAACACGAATTGATTTTCATTAGTTGCAATATTCATGAACATTACAATATTATTTAATTGTTTAGCAAAAACAGTTGAAATTAATTACTGTTCTTAAAATGCAAAGATTAGTTTTTGTTATAATTATTCGTTAATTTTCTCTCTACGTCAAGATAGAGTGTATATTATATTGTCTTTCTTTCGTAGTGTACTGCAATATTGACTTGGGCACTGTTGGACGAAATGATTATAATGATAATATGAATTAGGGTCACGTTTATTCTTCTGTTCAATGCAACATTGAAGCGAATAAGTAATACTTTTTCAAGTGTCCCATTCGTTAGTTAATTCAAACGCGCGAGTTCGGTGTACGAAGTATAATATCATATATCGATCGTAAATCCAAACAAATGCATGATATAAACATCGTGGTCAAACAAATGCAATTCATCCGTTGTTTGGTATCAGACACTGCATTCCACGGGGTATTATGCCGAAATGCAACTGAGTCCAAAACAAGACGCCCGAGTTTATATCAAAAATATGACACGGTTTGACTGGTCCGCTGCATAGAGCGGTGGACAAGACGCGGGACAATGGGGATGTTGATAAAATCGAGTGTGCCGGCTAATAGGCATCCAACCAGTGGTTGCGTGTGGTACACTTAATACCCTTTTGAATAGTGTAAAAGCAATGGTAACTTTTGGCCAGCAGCTGTACGTTACACGACAATAATAATTGCGCAAAAGTTCGTATTTTTGGACGTAAATAAAAAAAAAAAACCGAGAGACTAAAACCCGAGTAGACATTATTATTATACCGCACGTTGTTTCCACTGCTGTGCGGCCGTTAAAACTAATTCTTTATTAAGTTCCGAATACACCGAACATACCTCGGCGGGTCCCCAGGGACTGTATGTGTATAATATGTTGCCGGCATAATAGCAGTGCTCGTGGCCAATTCCTGTGTCGGATTTACATAAACGACACGGCGAGAACTCGAGCGAAGTTATTTTTCCGTGACCACTCCCCGAAATTCGTTTCGAAACAAAACGACACCGTGTACCGACACCAACATGAAATTCGTGCGCGCCTGCGTGGCGTGTGCGCGCGTTCGTGAGTGTGCACGTGCGTGCGTGTGTGCCAATGACTGCGCGTGTGCGTGTGTGCAAACACATCCTTTCCCGTTTGGAAACAACCTTTTCAGAGCACGCGCTCCCTAACCACAAATTTGCCGTAGTCTTTTGTCACGCCGGATTTCCCATGTCAGCAAAAACTGTACATTACACCCGTACGTATATCATTATACACGTATACAACACAAATATATACACGTACACTCACAATTACCACAATAGGGACCGAATGCCGTGCGGAAAGTTATCGGAAACGCCGCGCCGCCGCAGCACGGCAGCCATTGGGCCGGGAACCGCTGTCACCCATAAACCTTAAGGATCGGGTCCTGCTGTTTATCCATGTCCTCTGGCCCGCACGCTCACAGGACACATAATATACTGCACGCGTACCACTCGTCGCGTGTACATCATACACGTGGAGGACAGCCGCTACCGCTGTGATTGCGTTTAACGCACGCAGTTGTCGTTGTCACCATCAGCGTATCGTCGGAACGCGACCGGTGAATAATAATTTTTCGTTTTATTTTTATTTTATTTATTTATTTACGCCGTTCGGCTTTTGCATTTAACAATTATAAAATAATGACAATAATGAAATACTTAAGTGATAAATAACAAGAATTTTTTTTTTTCCTTCCAAGAACAAAGATCAAAATTGTTCTTATTTGATGAGCGCATGGCTCTAGTTAAAGGATCATTGGAGAGAAAATTTGAGCGGGAAATTGGGAGGTGAAATGGTTTTCATACCGGATTCGAAAAGGATCTACGGAATGGGGTCACAACGAGTCCGGGACAACGATATTTCGACGCTTTGTAATCATACCGAACCGTTGTTAACGCCACAAGGGTGATAACACCATGTCTTCCCGCCGTCGCGTTTCCGCATGCCTACGCGCGTCGCAGTCGCGCCACGGTCTCTTTGACGGTTCCGAAAAAAAACCCCAAATTAGTCTTACGCGGTGCTCGTCGCCACGACGGGTCGCTGTTCCAGATTCGAACGGCTACTGCGGGTGTCACGAGGAATCCGAGACGGAAAAATCGAACCGTCGACGATCTCTCGAAGACGAACGAATAATAATTAATAATGTAATTCAATATCGTGCGAGAGGAAAACGACGTCGGAAAACTGTAAGAGTATACCCGCGGAGTCGCGGGACAGTCAGTGATACCTTATTATCTCTTAAACGTATCATATTATCATCGCGCGGAATACTGCATTAGACTGCAAATAACACGAATCGTTCGTACATTGGAATTACAAGTTCATTGCGAGCTGTAAACTAAACTTAAACAAGACGTTTCGATTAGCACGAAGCGACGACTAGATCGATAACCGTAATGGCAGGTCCTATAAACCCTAATACACGGTTAAAAGCGCGACCGCTGCGTTGTGCGCGGTTCAAAAAAGTTGTAAGCTCAATAGGAAATCAATTTATGAGTAATGATGTGTATATTGGATTTGAGGCAACTTCGTGCCGATATAAGCGTATTATTTTAACGCTAATTATATGAAAGTTAACGATACGAGGATATTAAAGTAAATAATCTTTTCATCGGTTACTAATACGACGATTGTGAATTGCGTCTTAACTGTACACATAAAAGTTTCCTTCATAGATTGTCACGGTAGATTTTATTTTTTATACTCCACATTATTTCGAAGATACATTACCTGTAAATAAGAAGATGGCGAAAATCATGTGACGAGAGAAAAATACCTAGAATAAACTCCCGATAAAAATATTGAAGTCCCATAATCGAATATTAGTTAAAAATTAAAAGAACTTTTGATTCACGAGATATACCTAAAATGTTGGTTCACAAAGACTTAAGACTAACTTTTTGCCGTACACCATTACTGTCTAGAAATAAACATGATATAATTTGATCAATGACGCAATAGAAAATGTCTTAAGATAAAAGTCAATATAAAAAACAAACAATCTATTTTAATGACATTTTTAGTATAGAGTATTTCATTATAACTTTGTGCATTTTTTTCATATCTTCAACCACGTAGTTTTGAAATATTCTTACAAACAATATAAAAGCGTAACTATTTACTTTAAATTAAAATTCAATTCAATTCCATACGATTCTATAATAATAATCACAAATATATTATGTACCCTGGTTTACGACATTTTGTTAGGTATTACAAATATTGTAAAGCAGAAGAAGTAGGTCCTCGGACGTACATTATAATTTTAATAATCAAATATTTTTAATTGGTTTTCAATCTGATTTTTAGCCGATTCGCTTACAGTTTAATCTCTAGTGACGTATCGATATTATCCGTACGGTTTGGCTGACCATAGCGACATACGATTGATTAGAAAAATCAATAAAGATAGTAATTTCCTTGAATATTATAATATATTATATTGGGATAGAAACCAGTTGGACTCCGATGTCATCTATTCTTTGGTTGTACTCTTAAACTAGAGTAGTTGAGTGCGATATTTTAAGCGTGTACAGAACATACGTATAGTAGGTGTACCGGTGAAATAAAGAAAAGGTCGTGTTTAGTCGGACGTCGGGTCAACAAGGTTAGGTTAGTGGAACAAAATTGTAAATAAACTATATTATATAATATATTATATGGGTACCAGTAGTGGTCGGCTAATTTACCATTCATTGGTCCCGAACCAGTCGTTGACCCATATATATAATATAATATAATATAACCACAGTGCAGACATAATATTGTGCGTGCACGTTACGAAGTCGGGTATAATCCAGATAGGATGTAAACATTCAATAAATAATTTATACTTAAAATCGTCTGTTTTCAGTTCAATGACTACTGCAACATTTTGTAATGAATAAAGGACATTGATCGATCCCAACGTCATGTAAAGAGTAGAGTAGCTCAAGATAAAATTAGATAAAAACATATAAACACGATTAGTTTCTAGATCACGTCCCCGTAGTATATATAAACTAACATTTATAAGAGGCTTGATTTAATATGGCCTACGTCTGATCCACATTTATATTAAATACGTAAAACTACACAAAAATTATGAAAAAAAAGTATGGTTTCGGGTTCAATAAATGAGCATGCAGGAGATTGAATAATATTTTGTGTAAAACTATGTATACCTATCCTATCGAAACACATTTTGAAAAAATTGTATTCAATTATGACGTCAGACTCAACTACTATTGCAAATCAATGACACCAATAGAAAGTCGTTAGTGTAAATAATTGTGTGTACTAGTATTATTATATATTAAATGAACTTTGAATGAAGAAGAAAAAATGAAAAAAAATGTTCTAAAAAGGTATTCAACGCTGTTATAATATGATATGCCATAAAAACTTGAATAACTGTAAACGATTGAAACATTGCATGTATTAAATTTTTTACTTGAAATGTAAATAAAGTTATGAACTCGAATTCTTAGAATATTTTTATCTTGCAGATAACCATTAGAAATATGACATAATTTCCTGAAAATCGATTACCCTCCAGAGTTATTTAAATTAAATTATTAAGAAATACAAAAATATTTATTCATACGGTGCATGCTTTTTGTATAATATAATTTATTTTGCTTCTTTTTTATTTATTTTTTATTCGTAAGCTCTATTTAATTTAATTCATAACCAAAATTTATCATACAAACTATACAATACAAGTATAAAGTTTTATTTTTATTTTTCATACATATTATAATATGGTTTTAGAAAAATATTTTACTTTATAATTTGGTTTAGGTAAGATAGATGACTAAGATAAGTTTTTCTTCTAAATTATACTTTCCGAAATCTTTAGACATTAACCAAAGAGATATTTTTATTTTTTTTGTCAAGGTAACAATTCATTTGTGAAAACTTTGTCCATAAACCTTTTCTTTTTAACATATAAGTATTAAAAGCATAATTTTGTTACTCTACTGACTAAGAAGCTTTCTTCTTCTAAACGGTGAAAAAAAACATTAAAATAAGTACTTTTTAAAATTTTAATTTAGATAGTTTTTTAAAAACTTGATTTATATTTATTAGAATAATTTGATGCAACAATATATTTCAATGAGTCAGTTTAATGTTTTATTGTGTAATACAAAATTATTAAAAAAATAACATGATGCACAAAAATTGTATGTATAACTTGTTTTGGACGCAATAACCAATTGGTACTGTTATTTGGTACCAACGCAGACAAAACAGTGCTTTAATAAGGTGTCCAGAATATTCTAGTCCAATTTATGACCTAATGGAATTTTCCTCTGTATCGCACTACCAATTCACTGTCACTGTTACTCTTTTGTCAGTAAAATATGCAATTACTGTCTCCATTTCATTTCAAATAATTCTACACAGATGAACTTTAAAAAACTAAATAAAACTCTATGAACTCACCCAAACACATATACTTTAAAATGTAGGATATTCTCACCGATAACAGTGTAATCTTTTACACCGAGAACGATTTCAAAATATTAAAAATTTTAAACCCCGTAGTACAAATACGTACAAAAAAATAAAATGTTAATTTTCTTCTAATTATTACTTTAACTACAAGTTTTCGATAAAATGTGTTACTAAATTTGAGTGAAACAGAATAGCTATGGTGGTCCATAAATAATAATAATAATAATTAGTAGTTGTCAGTGGTTAAAATTTAATATTTTTGGTTTCCTAAGTTACAATTATGTTGGCTGTCAAATTTCTGGTTGATATTTGATTGTCTTTCATTGTATAATGTATAATTTACTCAATATTTCCACCGGTGAAGTTGTCTACAGGGACAGCAATGCATTTTAGCTGTTATACTTTGATAACGTAGTTGTATTTTTTTTATCCTTGATAATGAGTAAAGTTATAATTTGATTAATATCCAAAAATTCCAAAAATGAAAACGTTTTTCTCGGAACAATGAAATCGATTGGTTGAAAGAGAATTCCTTACAATGTTTTATGGTTACTGTTCAGTTAAAATGACTTAATAAATAATTTATTTTAAAGTTAAGCGTTTATCTCTATATATATATTTTTTAATTTGCCATTTATAATTAATATTATACAATTATAAGGTATAAGTTAATAGTTGTGTACAATAACACTCCTCCTCGGTGAAGAGAAAACAAAATACTTAATTAATATTAAATACGTAAATTTTTATTGAAAATTGTTTATAATGCCCAATTTATTTAGACGCGCAATTTGTTTACGGTACAAATACGGTTATAAAATATATTGCGAGTACCGTGACAGTAATAACGCTTAGAAGGACATTGACAACCGATATAAATACATGCTCACATATATTTATGCATATTTCATAGTCCTGTGCATATAATTACAATGTAAAACAAAAGTAAATAAATTATTTAGACTTCAAAACGTCGCAAGTTGTAAAATGATTAATGAACGCAACATTATTCACGCGAAGAGTGGGGTTGATTTATCGAAAAGCTTACTATGGGTTCTGTTTGAATATTTCTAAGTAAAACTCAACGTTAATATAGCGCATAAAATATTTAAAAGAGACCATATTAATTGTTTACGAGTGTTCAAAAAATGTAGTCTTCGGGAAATTAACCTAAACGAATGTACTAGCTGCACTAACATACGCGCATGCATATAGATATTAAATCGTACGCACTTTTTCCCGTTTATTTTTTTGTCAAAACTAATTAACACGTTGAATAGATATCACGGTTGGTATATCGGTATAAGTTGAGAACATAATAAGCAGCTATTGATTCCTTGACGTGTGAATAAGACTCGTTTAAGCTCGGTTTTTATGTGTGGAAATATTTGAATATGAAATCGAAAAAGAATCGGTTTCCCGCGAGCAGCTAGGCCGCATATTATCCGGAATTATATTATTAGACTTACGCCTACATAAGTGTACACGACCGAGGCGTATGCCGAAGGAGTAATCCCTAGGCATATACACAAGTGTAACGGGGTAAGAAAATAAGAATGTGTGGAAATACAAATATTTGTCTACGGCAAACTCCTTCAAATGTTTAATATACACGCACACGCCGCACGTAAGCGCATACACACGCGTGTATGTGTATGTGTGTGTGTAAGTGTGTGTTTACTTTTATGAAGATACTTCCACGGTGTCGGTCGGTGCGCAAAGGGGTGGGCCGGTGAGAGGACGCGGTGGGGTTAGGTGCGTGTTACTGTTCGAGTGTATATATGTATAATAATAGCACAACGGTAGATTTCTGGCTCAGGGGCCTGGGCAATTGTATTTATTTATTCGTCTTACCCGACCTGACCCAGGTCGTAAGGGTGAACTCGACCACCGTATCAATGTGTTTGGCGCTCACCACCGTGCCCGGACCGAGCTGCGCCACAGTTGATAAGGAGAACGGACCAAAATAAGTACCTATATTGTGCCGCGTGTGTGTGTGTGTGTGTGTGTGTGTTCGACAGAGGGCCTGAATAATTTTATTGAGACTAAAGTACACGCGTTTGTGAAAAGAAAATGAAATTATCGTCAAATGTTTTCAAAGAATACAACTGAAGTTAGAAATCGTCTGCACCGAATTATATTCAATTCGATTTAGTCAATTTCATATTCTATTACCTAGGTATTATATAAATACACAAAAGTTCTCATAACGAAAATTAAAGCAGAAGAAAAATTCTGTTCAAAGTAAATGCAAGAAACATAAAACGAATTTTACAATTTCTTATATCAATGATTTCCATATCCAAATATTTTTAAAATATATCCACGTACTAATTGTTCTGAAAAGTACTGAATATCATTATTTTTGTATCACGTAAACGAATATTCTTCTAGATATTCTTTATTTTCTTTTTTTATCACAGGAAGACTATTAAGTACAACTTAAGATTGCATTTATAAAAGTAGTATTATAAGAAACTAAAATATTCAATAAAGCTCTGAATAAAAAATTGTTTATCGAATCCATCCGACGTCAAAATGAAATTTAACCTTACGACATTGAGTCAAAGTATATGAAAGCCAGCATAGAATCTGCATATATTGTGTCTCAATTTAAATCATAATACATCATAACGGGGTTTTTATCGCCTATCGGCAATCACTGCAACAATCGGACAGAAAGATAATGTCCCTTATTATTATAAATAATTATTTCTATGGCATGATTCATACGCTACGAACCTTTATTAACTAACAAAATATGTTACAGTTAAAAAAAAATAATTATTTTATGATCACATTTTCTTTTTTTTTGTTTGTTTGAACAACATACCGCTTAAAAAAAATATTAAAATGAAATTGCCTAGATTTGCGAGAGAAATGTTTTGTTAAGAAAACCAAGATAAAAATATTTCCTAACCGGAAAAATGCAATTTGTTAAAACGTTTGACTTCGATGAAAAAAATATATTCACTGCCTCATTGTTGAATAATTGTTCAGGGTATTTCTGCGTAATTAGTTTTGATGTTGTACTTTTGTTATAGTTCAAATCTTATAGTTTTAATATCACGAAACTTAAACAATAATACTTATAATAAATTATTTTAACAAAATTTTAACAGTAATTCTACAATTTTTATAGTAGCGTAGCACATATTATACCTATAGTTCAACAAACGCATAGGTGTGAACTAAAAAATAAAAATTCATGATATTAACTTAAATTACTGATAATATGTGCAATATGTGCTTATTTTTACCAGAACGATATTCATGGCCTATCATTTGGATCAGTTACAACCACGACCGAGCTCACATTATAGTCTAATATTCTGGTTACGTGACACGATTTAAGTGTCCGAATATCTTATAATTTCACAATTATTTCATTGCCACATGTATGTCGAGTACATTTGTGTTTTACAGTCTTAAAGTTTTATTTAAAGCAAACTCTGATATTTTATAGTAACAGCGCTGAAAATTAAAAAAAAATTGCTCAGAAATGTAATGTGTTTTATAAAATAATATGTAACAACTTAATACGCAATACAATTAATTAGTGCCATAAACATCAAACGATTAAAGTATTCAATATAAATTACATTTTACGCAAAAAATGTTGGACGAGTATTCGATCATTTTTAATTTGATACAAATAAACGAAACTATTCAAATGTACGTGGAAGAAAGTTATTATTTTCAGATGCATTCAGCAGTAATAACTCGAAATGTTTACTAATCTTTCGAATAACATGCGATTAATCTAATACGTTATCGATGTTTGCGTTTCCGTCGGTTTATTCATTGGTACATTGGTATGTACTTTGTTATGTACACACATAAATCGTTTACGAGTACGTTTTTTTTTTTTTTTTGAATTGGGAAAGTAGGCTAAAATGATAATTCGAAAAACAACGAAAACCAACTCCAAGAATATGTTCAATCATAAACTTGTAAATTACACACGCACACGCACACCAGCTCCATGCGAGTTCATAAGAAACACGTCTCGTATTCTAAGTACCTATTAATTTATTAAACACAAACTTCTGCAGACACACGATGCACGAGTCTCGGCTTAACACTGGGTAACTGACAAAAAACGCCCCTTGCCGTTGACATTTATGTTTGTGCACACGTCAACCATACCCGGTGGTAGAGATTTTCATACGCCGTCAAAGAGGGAATGACCTACTTGCCGTCACCCAACTCGCGCTCCACGGCGCACTAATGTACAATTTTCCCCGCGACGACGTGCGCGGCGATAATTACAATATTGTACGAACGTCGTGCTTTCCCGAAGCCGAGTGTCGTTCTTACTACGCAGGTGGTAGAAGGAAACGAATGAAATTACATTTCACGCAAACGTAGTATGATAATAGAAGAATTCGACTTAAAATGGTAACGAACGTTATCGACGGTTTTTTGAAAATTGTTTTTCCACGCGCTTTTTCACGGTGCATATTTTACAGTCGGGTCTTTCGTACGTCCTGTAGCGATAGGGAAGGTAATATGCGTTCTCTTAATTCGGTCACGGATGAACTCGTGTGTCACGTAATATTACGTAGAGTGCGAAAGTTATTTAACCCCATAGTTAAGCGAAGATGATATAATTAGCGGGCGTAGTGGTTTTCTGTAAGTCTGTAAGTGCGTTCCACGTGAAATGAACACGGCTCTTAGCGTCGTAAAAAATTTCTCGGCTGCACTGATGTCGGGGAGCTTATTGTGTACAGACGGCCGACTCTAAAACCGAAAACGTTTCGGCGCAGCGAAATATGGGTAAACGTAAAATAATAACGAACAAAAAAATATATATATATTATATACATTACATAACTCCCGTGAATTCCGAATGATTGATTGCAACCGTGAAATGAAACACACACACACACACACACACACATACACACACACACACATACACACGGTGTACCGTTATAATCGAAAACTTGTAATGTATCGATCCTTAAAAACACTATACAGGGTGTCCCACCGACGATATACCCATTGCGATAACTCTTGAGATGATGAAGATAGGTATTCAATTTGTATTCTTTTTTTTTTTTTTTTTTAGACTCGCAGCGACGACTAGGACCACAGATATTTAATATTTAAAACTTAATTAAAATATATTTTTTATGATTTTTGAACATTTTCTTTGATACATTTTATAGAATTTATTTTTCTGAAAACTTTGACATTTCATCTTTTTATTTTCATTACCCTCGTGATTTTAATATTTTTTAGTTTTCAGAAATTCATCAGAGGTTTTTAGAAAACGAGATGAGATTATATTAAATCATTAAAATATGAACAATAATGGGTATTAATAGAACTCGATTTTTCTGGAAACTAAAAAGTTATTAAAAAGGTTAAATGAGGTTAATGAAAACATAAAGTTGAAATGTCAACATTTTCAGAAGAATAAACTCTATGGATATCTTTGAATTTTGCAAAAATAATAAATTAAAAACTATTTTTTTTAAAATTTTTACCAAACATTAAATTAATAATTTAATACATGAAATATTTGTAATCCTTGTCCCTGTAAGTTAAATATGATAAAAAAAAAATATACAGAATTTGAATATCTTTACAATCTCAAGAGTTATCGCAGTTCGTAAATCCTCGGCGGGACACCCTGTACACACTACGTCACGGCGTCGTCGGAGTGGGTGGGCGCAAATGATGTAACCTGTCAATAACCATCAATGGCCATACGACGACCACAAACTTCCGTTGACAATCAAGTAGGTTCAAAGGGATGTGGAAACAGTAGTTTTCAATCAACTGGTACGGCAATCCATAATCGAAGAATTTAGAACGTCTGGAAACGTCTACGTCCATTACCATAAGTTGCGGTTTATTTCCTCGGCCCCACGACGGAAAACTTGGATTGTCGTAAGCAGAATAGGTACGTACGCGAACAAAGCGAAAAGAACGAAAACTCTTTTAGAGTCACGTGCCGCTCAGACACTGCGCGCTCGGGCCGATGTACGCCACCGCTGTTAGTGTTGTTTATAAAATTTCTCCATAACCATAATGACGACCCATGAACAAATGTGCACAACTTTTTAGCAGTACAAGTCGTATACATCGATGACGCTAACGCTAATGGTTTGCACTTATCAAAATTACAAAATTCGATGGTTATCATCACGGAGGTAAAATATTTAATTATGGGAACCGGTAAAGACAACGATTTCTTTTCGTCACTGCAGAGGAAAAAATGTATATACAATTTACCTCATTTAATTATACACCTGAATGTTGTTTTTATTATTATTATTATTTTTTTTTTTTCGTTTTTGTTTTATTCATTTAGCATCTGGAACAAATATTTTACAGGAAGTCTAACGGTATTTTGCGCTTGACATCACATTGCAATGTGACAATTTTCCGACAAAAGCCAAAAGTTACTTTCGATGCTTTTTCCGAGAATGACGAAAGTAAATTTGTTTATGGTACATTACAGTTCAGTGCGCTTAAAAGGAAACTATCTTCTAAAAGCTTTATATTGAAATGGATCTAAGTTTATATAAGAACAAAGGTAAACCTTAGATAATAATAGATCAGTATCTCAAATAAAATACATAAAATAATATGTATTCTATGACTATAAATTTTTTTAGGTACGACAGCATAAAGTTATCATTTTATTTCATTTCACAAATATGTTATTTTGATTATAGTTACTCTTATCCAAAAAAGCGTTGACTTGAAACGGCAAATTGTTATGTCGAAGTTTCTAAAATCGTATAAAATAAATGTTAAGTTCGTCTGCTTAGTACACATTCTATTTAGTATTTTTATAAATAGAAATTAGTAGGGTCGTTATTGTAACTGAGATTTTTAATAATTTACTCATTTCTTTTATAACATTTTTAAAATGAATGCAAACTCATACTATAATATCACACTAAATTGAAATGCCACTGTTATCGAAAACAAACCTTTTTGGCACGACATAAGATTATCTTATTTTATTTGTATTAAACCTTATTAATAATGATACATTTATTACTACTAAGCCCCTACTCTAATTATGTTTAATGTTTTCATTAATTCAAGTGTTAAATTAATTACAAATAATAGCAAAATAAACCAAAATATAAATAAATGTTATTATATTTTTTATCTTAAAATGATTAATCGTTTCTTTTTAAAGTTATGTATAAATCAAGATCAAAATATTTTGAGCTAGAAAGTTGTATTTTTAGTTCATTCATTTTTCCGGCTAAAATATTGATAATTCACTATTTTAGATGAAAAAAATTATGTCCCAAGACACCAACAAAATGGTTTATTTATAACATCTTATAATGTTGTGCTGTAATTAATATTAATTTTTTTTATTTTTTTCAATTTCTTTCGAGTTCACCAAAGCACAACATAATATATTCATAATGATGTATTCTCTATAAAACTGAAATTTAAAAATGATAATTTTAATTTTGTTAAATGTGTTATTGTACATAGTAGTTTAATAATTTTAATGGGCTTAAATAATATTCAAACTATTTATGTTATAATGGAAACATAATATACAACAAAAAGGTTTTCGCCGTCGATAAACTACTGAATACAATACAATTAAAATTAATGCTATTATACCGCCGTTTGGTAGTATATTTTCAATCGCTCGAAACGAAATGTAATGTAGTAACTCGACGGCGGCAACTCTTTAGCAACAAAATGATCAGTACGCGTACAAAAAATAATTGCAGGCGAAAATGTTATTTATACAATATTACGAGGCACGTAGAAAAACGACACTGGATTGCGACTGCCGCATAGTCATCACCGTAATGACGATCGAGTGGAACGAATCTTTCTCGGAATACCGCCTGCGCATCCAATAACAAAATAATAGCGGCGGTCCACGGCGGTGCAGGGCGAATTCCTAGAGGGAGCCGTGTAATATTTTACCGATCCCGCAGCTATTTTATTCATAAAGTTTTGGTCTCGAAGAATTTTTTGATGAATTCGCCAGAGTACACCTACGTCATATACCTACATACTGTATACGTATCGGTGGACGGAAACCACTAACGATAGCGATGATTTAAGTAATAACCCGTACGCGGCACGTATGTGGACTATTTCAACCGCGCCGACCCACTGCCACCCCCCTCCCCATCGCCGCAACCGGAACCCCGACCTCACGTTGCCGCACAAAGATATGATAATCATAATAATAATAATATATAGTGCAGTGGTCGACGGGGCAAATATAGGCAGGTTTCAGACATCGCTGGCCGCTTGGTTTTTGCGGAATATTATTGACAGCCTCGGTACGAATTCCGCATACAACCGAAATATCGCAGTTCGTATCGTCAACATTCCTCATAAATGTGTATAAAAATATATAAATATATAAATTATACACCCCATATGACGTCATTGTATACGGTTTTTTTTTTTTAGTTTTTATGTTTTTTTTTTGTGCATTCGAACTCGCTTAGCCTTGAGAGATTCGAAATACGTACACAGCGGTGTAAGTAGTAAATTCCTGCGGGGAAATCGAATTTCATTAGGGTAAGGCTTTGACGTGGCGACATCAGTGGAAACGGAAAACGTGTATCTGTGTGACTGCCACGCGAGAGCGAACGTGTATACTATATAATCATATACCATATATACTATGTACTATATACACGTATTAATATATTATATTATTTACCAACTTGTACAGTTATTGTTCCGATAGCATAAATAGTTTCTACGAACGGTATATTATATACACATAAAAATAAACATAAACATCAATAGTTGTTTTGCCTTTCATTCGATTCGACAAACTACCCGTCTGGAAATTAACGAGGGTTTTGAATAAATATTTTTTGGGCACGGTAAGTCAGGTATTATATTCATGTTAAATTCTTAACAGCACGTATATTGTAAAGTACTATCAGGATGGCAATAATCATCAATACGTCTCGGGATTTATTTATGCCTAAAGTTCAGAACTTCTCGTGTTTGTTGCTAATTAATGTATCAACATTTTAATAATACAGTTAAAACGAATGCGAAGTGTTGTATACACAACTTTTTTACAACAACAATAAATACGTCATCGAACCGTAATAAACAAGTTATATTATTATACCAGCTTTGTTTCTGTATAATGCTGACGCAGTAACCGTAGATTTTAATATTAAAATAATAAATAATCTTTCAGGACCATTATGTTACAGTGGCTATACTATGGCTGTCATTGTTGCCCGTATCATTGAAACCGAATGAAACTGATTTTTTAATTACAGGTTATAACCGTTTTTTACCATTATAATTCACTTTTAATGGAGACACCAAAGTACTCTCCTAGTGATAACGAGGAAATAATATTATGTCTGTGTTTCTTTATAAAGTAGGTACGCGAAAATAAAATAAGGGAATAACAATAAGAAAAATAGAAAACACCGCCGAATTTATAGATGCACAAGTTACACCATACTTTTAATGAAAACCTTGGTAATATTCGTTCTTTACACTATCTTTATCGATATTTCTCCGGAGACAAAAAATAACCTCTATCGTAGAAATAATGCAAATTATCTTGCGATTACGGTGAGCAATTCGGTCGGGTAATGGTTATTTTAATGCTTGAACATTTTTTTTCACGTCTACGAATTAAATGTTAATAACAACTCTTAACAAGATTGAAGATACAAATCCCCTTAGAAGAGTATACGTGACATAATATAATATCTCATTTCCGTGGCGTTCCAACATGACCATCTAAAATATAAAGCTATTATAACGTGTCCTCGAGAACATTCATAACGCCGCAAAATGGGAGATTTGAGTGACAAAATAATGTGTATATAAATAAATTACATGTAACGCACACGTGCGGTGCCCAACGGTATATTACACGTATACGGGTACGTGCACGTTGCATAGTGATGGATCTGTACCATCTACCGACGATAATAAGTACAAGCATGTAGAACTGTAGACGTGAAAATAATATGAGACAGCCCGGCGCGTCATAATAATCGTGTGTTCGTTGAAAACCTCTCCCGGGTCGAAGGAGTGTGTGGTTAAGAAAATTAAAATTTATGAAATCGCTAAAAATATACCTCACCGCGGTCGATCGTTACCGAAAGTTTGGTAGAATAACTTGTAAGCAGATATGTCAAATATGAACCGACTTCAAAAGTGTGTATGAACCACGCGTTTCGTTGTTTTACCACTACACATTTTTATCCCAGTTCAGTTCAACAAAACGATTTTTCAACAACACGTAATAATATATGGTTCAGTCGTATGTATCGTTTATTTAAATTTTTTATTTTTTCAATTCACATCAATTGTATGCGAAATATAATCGTGATTCTGTAAAAATTATTGATGCCAAAATGTTTTATTATTCTACTTTGATATTCAAGACTTGTGCAGCTCTAGAAAATGCAAAAAGAAACTTTTTACGACATCACACAAATAGGATATCCATCCAATACAGGAAATGTTTAAAAACCATTCACGATGTCAATTTTTTTTTTTCTTATTGGAAGATTTGTATGACGCTATAATATTAGTACCATCGATCAACATTTTTATGATTAAAACTGTTAAATCTGGATTTGCCTCTCAGTGCCGATTAGTATTTAATATATTGATAGTATAATAACGATATTATATTAATTAAACCAAATTACATTATACAAGGACGCAATAAGTGCGTAGGTGATTTTAACAAAGTGCCAGTAGGGGAATTTTAATTTGACACTTTCGCCGTACTATGGATTTGTTCTTAACTGTTTTCCCTTTAACCGATGCGTTATTTATTATTGTATATACAATAGTTGAATAATACATTTAATGAAATGCTGCCCATCTGATAAATAATAAATATATAAGTATGTTCAAGTAACCGTTCTAAAATGGAAAAAATGTATGTTTTTAAGTATACGTACATTTCTCATGTACATCTCAGTACGCATATTATATATTATATTACCAACATGACTAGCTCACAATCATATTTTCACCTTATATTAACTGTACTCATTAAATTTAATTTGAAACTTCATATTTATAGTAGACCTGTATTTTCTCGTTGGTCACTTAATTATTCAAACCCTTTATATTTGCTTTTCACATAATTTAACTACTGAAACTGTATCGCTCATTAGTCACACTAGTTTATACGCAATAATTAAAATGTCGAGAATGAGAATTTTCCTTAGATACTAGAAGTATAAAACGAATTAAAAATATTTTTTACTCGAAATTTAACTATATTACAATCCAATTTCCTGGTATTTGAAAAGTGTAAAATTATTTTTTTTTGAATTCAAATTAATTAGTTACAAGATCACCTAAAATCACCTAAAATCACCTAAATCCAATAAATTAGATATTATTTGTATTTTCAGTGTCTACATTTCAAATTTATTTTCTGAAATAATACCAATACGTAATATTAATATTAGACATTAATAATTTAAAATAATAGATTTGATATATTTTATAGAAGTGAATAATCGTCGATAAAAATGATGTTTCAAGACTAAAAGATTATTCAGTCCTTACTCGTTATACATCCGAATTAGAGATCGTTTCATCATGTAGGGTTGATGTTGATCCTTACATCTACAATAGTAACGGAGCAGCAGAGAATAATATGACACCATAAAACGTATACAGTTAGAACTCTAAAAACGGATTACTCTTCAAATGTACATCGGTTTAATTAAATAACTATCGTGTTGTATGTTATTCACCATTAGTAATTTGGTTTGCATAAAAAAAATGTAAAAAAAAAACCCCACTTGTTCTGTACCTGCGTCCTTTACGCTCGATCCTTTTCCATAGCAAGATAAAATGCAAATTGTTTTATTCACTCTGCGTCTCGACCCGACCGCGGCACCCTTTATTTTCTTGTCCGACCGTTTATGCGATGTAGGCTCGTATGAAAAATTAATTATAATAACCCTCTTGAATATTATTGTGGGTGTTAAACTTTTGTCAAAAAAGGTCCATAACTTTGTGCGTGCATATTTTTTAATTCGAACCCCGTTATTACTTAGTATTATATTTTTTTTTTTTTTAGTAACAATAGGCATTAGTTAGATAAACATTTATATAAACAACTGTCTTAAACCAATACAAATATTTAGATTAAAAATAACTAAACATAAATAATATATGTATTTTAATATTTCGTCGGTACACTTATAACATTTAATTAATATTGTCATAAATTAAATAATAGATTTTTAAGATAGATAATTAATTATTTTTAAATTTGAAAAACTTCATCAACTACTTACGGTTTTGAATGTCATTAGAAATATACTACGAGAAAATTCGACGAACTACAGCATTTAACAAGTAATTATTTTAATTACACTTTGGTTTTCTCAAAAGTTTCCAATATTTTATAATATATATTATCATATTCATTGGGATTCAATAATTTATGTATCTACAAAATATGTGCTGATTACTATAAAAGTTTGGATTATATTCTACGTATCCATTTTCACCTTCTTCTATGTTTTATAAGAACCAACAAAGTTTATCGTTAAGAGTACATAAATGTGAATATAATATTGTCGGCATTGTTACGTCATAATAAGTAAATAAATAAAAAAAATTTGCTGTGTGCAGAATATGCTGTACATAAATTTTTAAAGAACTATGCATACACAAGCTCATAAAGAAATGAGTCTAAATAATTGCTGTAGTGTAGTCAAATATTTGTTTACGAATTAAAACACGCATTTGATGTGTTACGGCCATAGACGATTTGTTACCCGCAGAGTTACGTAGACGCACTCACCTAAAGTCACTAGCGTATTAAAATTCGTCAAATGCTATAAGTATCCAAATAGAACAATCAAAGTTTAAAGTGCTCTAGAATTTTAAAACGAGCAGTAAATGTACGGTCCTATGTGCCAGTAAAACCAGCTCCCTTCTGCACCGAATGAGCGCACAAACGTATTATCATGTATTTAAATGTTTAATTAATCAGCAGTTTGAACTACTGTAAAATATTAAAGCACGTGCGTTTAACCTAGCCTTTACCCAACCAGGGGGGGGTGCCTCCCTGGGGGGGACGTATAAACATTTCTTGGGGGGGGGCGTAAGCAGTCATTACAAAATACAGTTTTTATTTTAAAATGTATGGAAAATATGAAAAATTAATAACGACCGATTATTGAGTACTGATGAAGTGACATAAATATAATCAATAAAGATATTGATAAAGTATTTATAAACAAACATTGAGCAAAACATAAAAAAATTGTCTAAAGAAAAGTGTTGCCAGCCTTCACATTAATAAATTGTAAATTTCATTATATTATATTACTTACTATTTTACTATGATTTATATTTTATAATTATTATCATCAATAAAATTGAATTCATCTCGGATATTTTATAATTTCTTTGTAAATTACACAAAAAAGTGATATATTTTTCATGTTATAGAAGGGGGGGAGGGGCGCGAGAGTTTCGAAAATCTACAAAGGGGGCGTGGAATAAAAAAGGTTGGGAACCACTGGTTTAACCGTTGTTATTGTCACCGTTAAATTGTGTACTATTATTTCGATGAAAAAAATAATGTATACAAATAGTGTAAACGTTAACGTAGTACGTAAAACGTAAATGTCACTGACGTTCAGTGGAAAAAAATAAAATAAAAAATATTTGAGATTTCACGAATATAGGTACACAATGTTATAGTTTTGAAAAAATATTGACACACGAGTATGTACTTTTACTGATAAAATAGGGTACCCACTTAACCTACTTTAAGAAGAATACTTTTTTTTTTTTTTTATTTGAGTACCAGACACGAGACGGTCGTAAGAAACCGCAGCTAGACCTACGTATGTATACGAGTATTTTCAATTTTGAGACGTTCCAATCTCTGTAGGGAATTATCACCAAACGTTTCGTACTTAAACATCAGGCTTTCAGAAAATCTTGTCGAGACGCATAGGCATGTCATGAGCAAAATTTTTCTTTTTTCATTATTTTTAAATAGTCTTTTCCCATAACCAGAGACGTCTGTTCAAACGTCAATTGACCAAGTGAACCATCACATAAGCACGATCGCACAGAAATGTAACCAAATATTATGACGGTTGACCAGTACAATATTGTTCATTTAGTACTTTTACATTTTCCTATTCCTACGAGTAATTTCGCACAAATACCTTATTTTATGATTTTGTCTGGCATACGACTGCGAATCGTGTAAAAAAATTGACTTGTACACGTGATTCGTGTAAACAGTCGCTATGTCTCCGTCTCTCTCTCTCTCTACCAATACAACGAATGTTTACATCACTGACCTGTAACAAAAAAAAAACGGTCGGATTAGTATCTGCGCACGATTTTACCTGATTTCTGTTATATCGCGCATTATCATGACGTTATCAAGTCTGCGGCGCGGATAATACGGATGTGGCTTTGTATATTGTAACGGTATACAATTGACGTATCGCTGTACAGTTATTTGAACGACTTAAAGGCAGCAGCAATGCACCACTACCATACGGTATATTGTCCAAAGATATGTATGTGTATAATATATAGCAGGGGTGGCCAACAGGTCGATCTCGACATGCGTTTGAGTCGATCGCGACCCCCATTCGGATTTTCTTGAATTTTTAAATTTTTTCAGAAAACAAGCAAAATGTTTTTTTTTTTTTTTCATAAATTTGTGTATCTTATGTTATCTTATGTATCCACGTTATTAATACTTATATATCAGGGGTGGCCTAACGGTCGATCGCGTATGATTTAAAAGTCGATCTTTGGCATCTTATTAGAATTTGTACATGCGGTATACACTGATTGCCTCTGGTGGTTTAGACCTTCAAAATATTGTTATCATTGTTCATCATTGAAACTCAGGTCGGCGTCCTCTGCTCAAGTCGACCGTCTTAAGAAAAATGTTTTCTTAGTCGATCTCTACTTGAAATAGTCTGGCCACGCATATACATTTTTGTTTATTGACTACCTTTTTTTTTTTGTCGATCGCGATAGCCTGAGCAAATTAAGAAGTCGATCTTAAGTCTATTAAAGTTGGACGCCCCTGATATATAGTATATAGTAGTACATATATATTATTATTATTATAATATCGTGGAACGTGATGACTGGCGAATAACTTTGGCGATTATTCGATGCCGAACGTCACGTGTTTAGTCAACGAGGAACTTGTGTTTTGTATCACAGCGTGGTAACAACTTAATAATAATAATAATGTAACGCTGCTACACAACATAATAATGCTTTGCGCGTTGGCTAAACATCAGAAAAATAATAATAATAATAATAGTAGTAGTGGTAGTAATGTTATGCGTCGTATTTGATGATTTAACGACCCCGGACCGTACTCGATTCGACCGAGGGAACTCCGACGACGTCAAAACGCTGAGACGTGAGTAATAGTATAACACAGAAACGACTACACGCGCGTCTACGTGTACACACGCACACACACACATATATATATATATATATATATTGTATAAGTCGACGTGTATTATTAGGACTCCGACGCCACCGCAGCCGCAGCCGTTCGCTATAATATTAGACATCGCAAACAAAGTTTTAGTTTCACGAACGCGTAGCAATTATCGAAACTCGACGACGACGAATAAGCGCACCGCCTATACCTGAGCCGGGCGAACGCGGTACACGTGTTAACACGACGTTAATCATATTATTAATGCGATTTGATACGTTTCGCTCGCGCGGCCCTCGCACGACGTGTGCACAAGTATTTACGAACACGGTCTTTAGAGGCTATATTGTGTGTACGTACGCCGAACAGTGGCAGGTTCACGAACGGCACGCGGCGTGTTATAGTGTCCTGTGCACGATATCGCGGACGGATTCCACGCCGCTCATATTTTCCGACTATTTTTTTCCCCTTTTTCCTCCCTCCCCTCGTTTTTCGATCCGCTCGTCGCAGCGGAGTCGTACCTGGGGTAGCAGTCTTAGGCGACCGGCCGAATACCGAGAGAGCAAACACGTCGAGTTTGACGCGGTCCGATGAACGCGCACAAATATCACCTTCGCGAAACTTCTCAAATACCTCCACGCGACGATTATATCCGACGTCGTCGATACGTATAAGCGTCGAACAATGATATGTTTGTACACACGTGTACACGTGTGTGTGTGCGCGTGTTGCTTGCATTGTACGTATAAACACTATAAACATATCATACGAGGGGAATTTCGCGACTGCGTTTCTTAGTCACGTGCGAAGGGGTGATTTTTGCCTAGGGGCGGGGTACGAGTACAGTGGTGGTGCACACCGCGCGCACCCCGTCACCCGCCGGGGTGGTGGCGATTAGCAGCGGTGGGGTAGCCTGCGCGGAGGGGGGATAGGAGAAATCGCGCGGAACGCTGTTCGCAAAATCTGATCGTCCGCTCCGCCGGCAAAAGGTCCGGATTACCGTGAAGATGAGATTATGGTTTGGCCCATTTAACTCGGGGTTCCCGCGGGGCACTGTTTATCGGTAATAATATCCTCCGCTTATCTCACTTTCGGGCAGCCAAACATTTTTATTCGGTCGTTTCACGATTTATTTCGCTTATATATATATATATATAAAATAATGTATTATATTATTCGGCAGACCTCCACCGCGCGCTGCAGGTGAACGAGAGCGAAAGGAAACCCCGTCGCTTTCTCTTTCTATAAGACCTGCTTTTTCCTACCGATTCCCCTTAACTCTTTATCTTTCTTTTTATCCGACTCCGTCTATCTATTTTTCTGGGTACCGCAGTTGTGCAAGCAAATAGGAAAGATCATGGCCGTGAATCAGGAGAGAAAAATCAAAATCCAAAACAGAAATGACTCTGTAGACGAAATGTCGTTAAGTTACTACGAGAGAAAACAAATGTATAGGTTTAACCATAAAAAACGCACGGACGCGTGCACACACACGCGCACATACAACATGTACGTATAAGTAGGTTTGTGTAAGCAAGTAGCAAGAATTGGCTTATAGCGAAAAGTGTGAGTTTGTTTCCCCAACGTATTTTCGATTAGATCAGTGTCCTCGAACAAAACTGGCTGCGAACAAATCGTATTTTAAGAATTTTTGTTTTCTTTGCACATTAATAATTGTGCATTCATTTTCCATTATATTTGATTTTATTATTTACAACCGAAGAACTAATTATATGAGTGATGAAATCATACATAAAGTAAATACAACGACATATTATCGAGGTAGTTGGTTTTTACAATAACACTAGGCCTATGAAACAATTTATTACACCGTCTCAAATTTAAGAACGTCATTTTTCACAGTTATTTTCTTACAACAAAAATAAAAATATATGATTATTTATTTATTTAACAAAGTTCGAAACCAGTGCCATGCTGTAAATTATAATTGGGTCACAATATAAATGGAAGTTAAACTCGACCATACCTTTAAAAACGTTTAGGATATGGTTAAAAAGCAAGTCGTAAATTTATAGGATCTGAGTATCATTAAGAGTTTAAAACACACGAAAATAGAAACATGAAATACATATTATGTTATTATTTATCGTCGTTGCTAAAACTTCATTATAATATGCATTTCGGATAATACTATATATTGTGTTGTTTGATGTAGGTATATGCGAATGTATATTTGGCTAATAAATCTTGAATGCTGTGTTTGAAATAAATTATTATACGATTCAGACGAATACTGCAACGTTACATTAAATGCAATTAATTACAAATTTATTTTATTCACGGAAACACTAATGTCAAGAACTAAATATATTTGATTGGACGGGATGTATTCGCAAAATGAAACCACGCATATCGTTTTAACAAAGGATTTACGAAACACGACTCAATGTAGAATATATTATAAAACATGTTTTAAAGCATACAATTTTAGCAGTATAAAATCGGGAACATTTTTGATATTCGTCAAGTTCCGAATTACCATTTATGTGAAGGTGAACAGATTTAAAATATTTAATTGATGCAAATCGAGTAACCTAAAAGTCTTCCACGCTGAATATTCATATACATCTAATATTTAACCTCTGGTTAAATCACTTGAACCTAAAGAAGATGGATACATTTTGCACATTAAATATTCTTAATTTAAGTCGGCATTCTCCGACAAAATTTCTCTATCGACAAATAAAATATATAATTTCACGGTTGTATCGGTAAAACGGAATTAAGTAAAAAGGAAAAAGTGTATACTGAACTGTATACATGAAAAGGTTTTTAAAGTTAATATTTGAATATAATCGTAACTTGTATCCTCGGCAACACAATATCTGCGTCGTGTTTAGCAGTCTTTAACTATTATAAATGTATTTAAAAAATCTAACAAGTTTGAGACGATATTGAAAACATATTTATATAACATATTCATACCGAGTTAAAAGATAATATAAATATTATACATTTCATAAATTATGTATGAACATAAAAACTTATCTTTTCGTTTACTGTTAATGAAATAATATCATAAACAACCGACAAAAGTATTTTACAAGTAATAACAAATAATATGATACCTAGTGGATTAACAAATATTAACATAATTCGGTTTGTAGTAGAATAAGGTATTATCATCTTTACTATTATCCTAACGGTTCTATACATTTTCAAAGACATTATAATAGTTACTCGCGTTGCATTTTATAAAACGTTTGAATTTATATGCTCGACCCAATGTTTATCCTACAGAAAATATAATCCATTCACCTGGTGCGTTTTAAATGTTATTAATATGACTTTTGTTTACCACCATTTCACTTTTCAACCTATACTACTCTTCAGCTTTTGTTTGATTATATATTTATCCTATTTGCCTTTTTATAAATAATTACATCACACACGAATATTATATTATATTAAATTATCCCTCTTCCTAAGAATATCTTAGTACGGCTATAATTAATTATCTAGTATATATATCATCCACTAAACCCTCAAGAACCTTTCACCACAAACCCTGTAATTATTATACCCAAAATAACTTTGCATGATGTTTTTATAACTTCCAGTCATCCCATCATGTTTATTGTATTATACTAACAATATTAAATGTAGGCGTAATTCATTAATTTAATTTGAAATGCATATGACTACTAACAAAACGGAGATGATCGTCTATTAAAACTGAATACGTAGTGCATACCATAATACATGTGTGTTTATCGATCTACAATTTTAGGCAGTAAAAAAATTGTAAAATGTATTGTATTGGTTTATAAAAAAAAATTATAAATTATGATTTATAGGTAAATAAACATAAATTAATAAAAATCATTAAATAACTGAATTTTCTATTGATATAGTAAACAGAACCGCATATGTTTCTAAACCGGTACAAAAAGACTTCCGAAACAACAACGAATTTTTTTTTCAGCGAGTTACATTTTTTTTTTTTTTTTGACAGAATAAAACATATATTACTGAGCAATATCGAATATCAAATGTTAAACTCGTAATAGCTATCAAATTTCAGCAACATTGCAACACTACCATCACTTATACTTTTTGGTTAAAACGGCCACAGAGCGATTCGTTAATGATTAAAACATTTACAGAATCATATTTCACGCAACAAAAGAATAAAAGAAAATATTACACTCCAATTGAACTCCACGCAATCAAAACTAAGTGGACGTACCACTAATCCGCAAACAACAACAAAAAATCAAGCCACGGGTTACAAGAACTTTGTCGTGTAACTGTTTAGCTTTCAATCTATAAAGCATCATACAACAATGAAAAGTTTCTCACTAGAAATATTACGTTACGCTAAGAAAAAATAAAAAAAAATCTATATAAAAGAATTGCACTTTTGAACAAACAAAATGTGTATACACTAGTATAAGAAATTTAAGTTTATGTAATTGATGTCAACAATGTTAATCCGTTAGACATTGAAGTTTTAATTAAAATTAAGTAAAACTTATCAAAGACAAATACTGAAATATATGTTATTCATTGAATTTTTTTTTTAAGAGCCTTCTGCTTGAAAAATCTACAGTTCAAACATATGTGCACTTTTTAAAATCACTATATACTTATAGTTTTAATACTCTTGAGATTTTTCAATAAAATAATGAATAGCTTATTTGAAATATATTATAAATATACTTCTTAACCTCAACCTGTATCTCCTAGGTTGGGTGAGATATAGTGATAGGTATTTTATACATGAAATCAATGTACCATTGTTTTCAAAAAAGCGATTGTGAGTGAAAGAAGTCGAGAGAATCATTTTATATTTCTTCTCATGTTTGATATAGTATAATAACCTAATTTCTTTGTAACATAACTTTTAATGTTCCAACCTTTGCAAAAATAAAAAATAATTCGAAAATTATGAGATTTCTGTTGAAGCTAATATGCTAAATCCTCGATATAAATAATATCGACTTTTCGATAGTAAAAGTATATAGTATGTTTTAAGTCGCTAAGACTAATATTGAAAGATTTTTATCTTTAACATTCTAATAACAATTCATAAACAATTCTTCTTTACTTATTGAAAAATATTTTAACCATGAAAAATAAATAAGTAAATAGAACGTGACGAAATACTAGACAGTTAAGGGTTCAAATTTCGTCCTGGGTTTAAGTTTTTTGATATTTTTTATTTGTTTTTCTAAATAATTCAGAAAACTGTAGAGAAATAAAAAAATAGACCTCCCCAACAAGACGAAATTTCAACACTGAAAATTACCAGATATGCATACATCGGAGCAATCTTTTTGATAAAAATCGTGTACACCGATACAAAATAAACACACATCATGACCAAATAAAATATATTTATTTCCCGAACTGTCTTTTACGTAATTTTAACGTGTCGTCATTCAATCGACAGTTGACAATCATATTAAAAGAGAAGCCCATAGGAGACTAATCGAGGACGATTGGTAGTTCCAAGGCCGTTTTCGCCGTAATACGAGAAATAGTTTGGAGAACAAATCGAAAGAAATGTATTATAATCTTTTCATAGATATTCATGGGCGGTACGGTCGCGCGATAACTCGACGCGAGACGATGTGACGACGGAATGTTGATAAGCGCGCAGGTACGATAATATGGCTACGAGTGTATACAGTTACGACGAAATAAACAACGAAACGTGTGGCGGGCGGACGGGTGGGTCGAAGAGATCGACACGGAGGCGGTCGGGGCGAAGGGGTACGTCTTGGACCGTTGCGCGTGTCGTGCTGCCGGGGAAGGCCGTGATGACGGCGCGGGTGTAGGGGTTGACGCGACTGCCGCGGAGACGACGCCTAATGTGATCTGGTGCCAAATTAATTAACACTACACGGGTGCGCACCAGGCACTCGCGGAGGGGTGGAATCGGCGTCAGTTGCAGTGTGCACGGTGCGCGTGTGGTGGCGCATGACGGATCGCTTATCACAATGCACTCGACGTGTCACGACGAATGGGAAGAGACCTGCACTCGCGGCGTAAACGGGTAGCTGGAAAATGTTACGAAACGTGTGTAAGCTGGACCGAAAGAAAACGCACTCGTCAGCGCGCGCGCGCGCATGCGGAACGTTTTTTTCATGCAATTTTAACGTACGCGACGTCATCGTGACACTACGATCACTACCTACACCTCTGGACGGAAACCCGTGACCGTGAGACGTGACCCGAACGGTGCACAAAGCTCGCCGAAACAGAACCGCCTCAGAGTGAATAAGAATAGAGATCGAGTTACCCGTAGAATGTTTAAAATTTACCTTCCAAACTTAAACGTATAATATATTTTATGCTTTTATGTGTTATTTGTACGCGCACGTTATAAGATCGTTATGTTTTATTGAAACAGTGCCTGAGGAACGGAGTAATGCCATATCGTTTTCTCTGTTGCACACCGTAACCGAAAATACTTCGTGCAGTAAGAATTAACTTCGTTATCGAATAATAATTCACTCACTCACAGAGCCTTATCACTCTCGCTATTTCCTCCTTCTTCTCCTCTCCTTCTCATTAACTCTCTCTTTCACACGTGCAAACACATGCGCATGCACAAAAATGTCATCAAAATAATGTTATGTCATATTGTACACAAATATTTTACACCGTATAAATTTACAGCAAACGTACATACCGTCCTTTTTTACGCGTTCTTTTCGTAGTAGATATTTTTTCTGATTTTAGGCTACAATAATTATTGATATTCCAGACAATCAACCAACTCAGTGGATAATAATGATTGGACTATAGTAAAATACAATCGAACAAATACTTTATTATTCCTTGTTTTCCAAAACTTCTCAACTATTATCTGTTACACTTTACAGCATGATGAAAATGTGTGATGGGTAAGACTTAAAATGTAAAAAAAATGTGAAACCTTTAAATTCATACATTCAATGACCACTACTAACTTCATACAGAAAGTTATAAACATTTGATAAGATTTAAATTGTTTCAAGGTTCATTGGACCTTTATAAATGATAAAGTTGATTATGAGATGATGCCAAAATACAAAAATTGTATAGGAATTGTACTTAAGATAATAACACTAATATTATTAGTCAAGCATTTAAATTATGATTTCATATTTTAGTGTTATCAGCAATAATTATTTAATAAGATGTATTTTATTTCTAATTAGTCAATAGGGAGTGTTCAAATTATAATACCCATAAGTATAAAACATTTTAACAATACACGCAATATAAAGATACCAACTACCCAACTATCTAATACAAAACAATGGAAAAATAAAATTATAATTTTACACTAGAACCAGTATAAATATAACTTTTTAATAGTCAAAAATACTCACAGCGTCATCAACGTCACATTGAGAAAAGCATATAATGTATTTGTACAAATTGGAAAACCCAATATATCTAATTCATAATCAAAATTACCTAGTTCGAATATTATTAACATTAAAGGAATTGAATATTTTAATATGTCTTACCTAATTTGTTATTGCTACATTAATGTTTTAGGTACCTCATAACATTTAATTGTATTCAAATGTGAGCATAAAACTGTAAAATACAGTATTATCATTTTTGAAAAGATTTTTAACACGTATCAAATTGTCTAAAAATAAAATAAGACCAATGCCAATAATATAATATATATCAAATAAATTTAACATTATTCTAAATATAGCTGATCAGAATATCTGATTTTCCTTCAAGTTTCAAAATATAATGAGAAAATTGAAAAACCAAATGTATTCGGAATTTCCACGGGTTGAGATATGCACGCATACAATTATTGGTTACAAAAATTTAGGTTTGTTAAAATATACAACATTTTTTAAATAAATAAACAGTAAAAAACAGTAACTTACTTGTCACTGAAGTTTTGGATATTGAAAATTGAAGTCTTAAAATTAATTTTTTGAAAAGAAATACGTAATTTAAACTTTTGAACTTATGTTTATCTTGAATCTTGAATGAAAAACTAGTTATTTTTTAATTATTTTTTGTATATATAAAACTGATTATTTTTAGCTTTTTAGTTTTCCGTAATATTATGAATGTTGAATGGATATAAATGCAGTTTTTGTGGATTCTCGGCTTTTCAAAGACAAAATTTGTTTAATACATCCTACGACTTAAAAACAAAACGTTTACTTTATATTTTTTAACTTTTTGTATTTGAAAAGTATATTTTTTGGCATTATTAAGACGTTCATTAGTTTTTATTGGTAGGTATTTTACTAGTTTTTCTTCCACAATAATTGTGCATTATGCAATAATTAATTAAAAAGTAAAAAAAATAATTAATAACTACGTTGAAACTTTAAATTACATTTTAGATCTTTTTGGGGCTAAAATAAGGTAATCAATAGTTAATTATTAATAAATTCATTAATAAAACCATTTTTTAGTTATTTTGTTAAAGTTTTGGTGCCAACATTAAATAAAAACGGTTCATGAAATTCTTTTCATTTATTTAGAAAACTTAAATCTGTTCCCTTATCAAATCACATGTAACGTAAAACGTAATATAAATATTTTTTAAAATACTTAAACACTGAGTTTAATATATAACAATTTTTATTCATCGTATATAAAAATGTAATAATATTCATAAATATTTCTCGATGAAAAAATATCATTTTTAACATATCACATAATGTATCAATGTTTGTCTATCGAACTAAGTTTTCAACTAGTAGTTTCGAACAGAATAACGTATAACTTTAAAAAAGTATGCAACTAATACCATTGTGTAGAATTTATTGTGCTTCATTTATTATATATTTTTTAAAATCCTTTGTAAGCTAAATTCTAAAAAAAAAATGGACTATTTATCAAAAGAAATAGAAGCGCTCCAAGTACGAGAATAATTTCAAATTGTTTACTGTCTTATTGAAAAATTGATCCATTTTAAAATATAATTTATGTTCAGTATATAACCTAAAAATTGATACGTGTAACTTTTGATAGATTTAGTAAACAAAATGTTTACGGAAAAAAGGTCATTGTAAAATCAATAAATTCCTTATAATACTCAGGAATGTATACTATTTTTAAAACCAAAATATTATTTTAAGTTTACCGGCTGTTGCAGTGTTTATAATGAAAACGTTGTTTTTTGAATGTCAATCACCGATAGACAAAAATATTGGTTATAGCGTCGCTATGTACGGCGAAGAACAAACCAAAAGTTGGTAAAACAGTACCTATTCAATGTTAATTTGATTTCGAAGCGTTTGAATCGCGTTTGGTTAATCGAAAATTGATAACTGATCGTTTTTTAGTTCTCGAATGAAATCGATAAACTAAGTGAGTGAATGGTTCATAACCACCGAAAATTTAAGTACGCTCGAAGAACTTGCAACTTAACTTCAAGAATATTTTGAGTGGTTATAACCATCAATTTTAGTAAATTATAATCACTTTTGTTCTGTATAGCTATATATTATGTTCTTGTTGTATACTTGTGTGTTACATAACTCATAATTTAAGGGTCATTTATAGCGGTATAATAAATTTCGAACGACAATAAATGTAGAAAACGCAGTTTCCGCTATAATATTTCGAAACTTCAAACTAATTCCTACACACATAGTATGAGTACCTACCGAGTGGGTACGATGCACGTCGAGTATCGGTCGTGCGTGGAAAAAACAACAACATTTAAAGTGTAGTAATAATAGTTGACGGTTTATAATATTATTAGTCGATCGCCTCATGCAGAACAATAAAATAGAATATTTAATTTAAATGGAATGAAATCAAGTAAAACAAAGGTACGTTCTACGCTAAAATGTTTTCGACTATAATTGAATATGCTGTGCACCGCTTTTGTTGCATAAATCAATTAATGTTCTAAACCAGCTTACGAGTATATCCGATGCAAAATGCGTTCTATTTACATCATAGAACACAAGTGCAATTTAATGGACATTCTACTGGCTAATAGCCGTAGCACTTGACGTGTAACATTAAAATTATTTGTTTGGAAACAAAAGAATCGAACGGAAAAGGGAAATCATTCCTATACAAATACCGTCTTCGGTTCACACTTATTTTTAATTTTAAAACAATATTATCCAACAGTCACGGGCTTTATTTTATTCTAATTCATAAAACGAGGCGAGACGTAAAAGTTTATTTTACTTAGTGTCAACATATCAAAGTATGCAAATAGATAAATAGGATGTCCCACCTGGACTTACACAGAGCAATATGTCCCGTGTTAATAAAGATTATCAAATTCTGTTTTTTTTTCACATCCCTGGTCAAAGGTAGTTTTGTTGATAACATTTTGTGATAAATTTAAGTGTATTATTAAAAGTGTTACAAAATTAACTATTTATTTCATACATTTCAAAGATATCCGTTTTATAGGGCTTATTTTTCTGTTTCTGTTATTTTCATTTACTTCTTGATTTTTAAAATTTTTCTAGTTTACAAGAAAATATTAATAACTATTTAGAATATTTTAAATAATAATAACATTATCAGCTAACCTTATTGGAATCAAGACAAGGTAATAATAATTTACATTATTTCTTTGGAAACTTAAAAAAATATCAAATACGGAGAAATTAACGAAAATTGAATGTTGAGAAAAATAAGGCCTATAAAATTCCGATTCTCGATTAGGAGGTGTATACTATATACAATTGACATACAATTATGCACGATCACATTGATCATCTCAATGAAACGTGCATTGACCTAAAATTTCAATATAGTGATCAATAAATATTATCTTAACAATAACTAAACTCTTAACGTGTCATCGCGATTTTGCCCGATGCATATGCTAGTCAAAATGACGAATCAAAAAGTTTTCGAGTATGAAATACAATCTTTTTTATGCAGTTCAAAATATCGCGCGTGAACTGCAGTGCGCTGGAGTAATTAAATTGGAAAAAAAAATGGTTAAAACAATGAACATGTTTCGATGACTGAATACCACTCTAGACTTCATACTTCACCTAACACGCAGCATCGGCATTCCACGGAAACCGTAGGAATTACCGTACCGACTGGCCTCGCATAACCTAAAATAACATTAGAGTCCAACGGATCGCGCCCAGACCACCGCGGTACAAGAGATCCTAACGGTAACACGGTAGCGTTGCCGGTAACGTAAACATATTGTGAACTCAATAGTTAAAGCGCGACCGGCCGACGACGATTTTTGATGGACCACGCGCATAGCTTTTATACATTGTTGCGGGGAAGCTACTCCGCGATCGGCCTGCCGCGGCATTATTGCTGTACACCCGCGCAGCAGTAGCAATCGTGATGATAATAATCATAATATTGTAGCGACGCGAATCGCGTGATGGACACGAGGCGGCGGCGGCAGCTGGGGGAACCGGGGGGGGAGGTAATTAAATCCCGTACAGATACGAGTGCGCAGCGTGGTTGGCACCGCGCGGGAGTAGGAGATGCGTACATAAATTAGTTTTGCGCGCACCGCGATAATGATCGTTTGTGCTACTTACCGGCGCGCCGCGTTAAGTCCCGTGCATAAACGTGTACGTATACGCGTTTGGCCGAGACCTATATGTATACCCTTGGAACGGACGTGCACGGGGGTCGACAAATTTCCATCACGCCCACCCCCGACAACAATTATAATCTTGGTGCCGTTTTCCCGGTGAAGGCGAACGCGGCCTAATGCGCCCCCTCGTATACGTATATACACGTCCTGTAACGTTCAACTGTACCACACATATACGTCCTGTATCATGTACCGGTGTGGTCTTGTGTACAGTGGCGAGACGAACCTAAAATTACTCGTAAGCAACCTAAAATGTACATAATACCCACCCACCCACCATCTACAAGTACCTATTATATACTTGAAATATATATTTTTTTACCAATAAACACTAGTGCTATTACCCAATACCCTTGTACAGTTTTATACCCATTATAGTACTTATATCTGAATATCTCTATAAATTGTAACTAATACTTATACTAATACTTGGTTATGGTTTGTCACTTTTATATTTTCGCCCGCGACCCAGTGACCCACCCACCCCTAGACCTGAAAAATCGAGAAGCGACTGCTTCTCAAAGACCACGTTCGTTTCGCCACTGCTTGTGTACACGTCTTGCACGTCACGAGCGCGTATCGTATGGACTGCAGCGCGCGCGTGCGCACTTCTCGCGGTATAGTATACGGCCGCGTACGAAGCGCGCGCCAGAGTCTCCCGGCAAGGGTTAGGTGTTCCGAACGAGTGCGTTCCGCGCTCGCCGCCAATTTGCTTGTTACAAATCGTATTGAACTTTTAAAGGGCGCGCACGGACGAAGACGTTTAAATAGCGTAAACGTGATCGGAATTTCCCCCGGTCGGAACGTGTAATTATTAATTGTACCCTTTACCCTTGTTGTCCGTGAGTAACGGCAACAGCGGTTCGATAGCCGTTTGATAAACCTTCTCAAGAACTAATTCGAAAGGATTTGAAATCGACCGTGATTCTGTTTTTGTTTCTTCCAAACCTAAATGAGATTTTCCGACCGCTCGGTTTCGAACACGAAACGTCTACTACCGCAGTGATATTATACACCGCAGTATTTCTCGTTCCGATCGTACGATATAAGTACATGATTGGAAACACCGAACATCTGCGGTATATCTTGTCACCATCCATTGACATTATATGTCTCCAGTTGCGTTATTATATTATTTCGCAACAACAAAAAGTTTGCGAATCAATTTTAGTCCACTCAAAAATAATCAACTATTTCAACTCTTACAAGAGGATTGCGTATTTGTCAACGCGCTGAAAATTACAATAAAAACAAGTATACTATAAAATAATATAATTATATTTTTGTTCAAACATTTTGTGTTTCGTTTTGTAACCCGGGAAGCATTTATTACAGTAATTACTTATAAAATGTAGAAAAATAAAACTCATTAATACACAGCTGTAGAAAAAAATACAATTTTACAGTATAGGTACTCATAAATATTATATAAAACAATTTTATTATTATTTATTTTATTATATATTCCTTATAAAACAATCGTCGAATACTCAACAATAGTAATTATTGAGTATTTGAACGATCAAATTATCATAAAATATGATTGACTGTATATGAAAAAAATCTCATCTTACATAATTTGTACGTCTTAAGATTAATAATTTAGAAGTCCATTACTTTTGTCCTCGAATTTTTTTTGTTAACCAAATAATATAATAATAACGCACACATATTCTTGTAAAATAATTTACCTTGGCCATACTAATTTCAATATTTTCACAGTAAAATTGATTTTAACTATATGGGCTACGCGTTATTAGAGACATTTTATAATATTTAGTTAAAATAACCACCCAGAATAGAACGCATTCACAAATGATATAACCCCATGTTTAACAGAAATATAACTGCATACGTGCAATATTTACATAGTACATACACATTGATTTTCTAAATATTTCTGAATAAAAAAAAAGAAAAAAACAAATTTATACGTTTACGTTCCGTATACTAATCGTGTATTCGTAATAATTTTACCTCGGATTTCAAAACCGGAATAACGTTTGTGTTCGTTTTACATAATTAATATACTGCCCGTACAGGTATCTATGTGACTTTTGCGCAACATTATTATGTTTTACGTGGGTATGATAAAATGCCGGGTTCCATTTTCTAAGCTTACTGCTGTATCGTTTTTGAGGTATATAATAGATGAAAATTACGGTTCTCATCTTTCTCGTTAACCATCAAAAATAGTGAAAAACGATACTTCAGTGACGCAACCGCCTTATACCGCGCTGTGACGGATGGTTAGAGGTTTCCCTCGGTGTATTAAAACGAATCACCAGACTTATGCCTGTGTCGAATGGGTGGGTATAATGTTATTATATTATACCAACAAAAGTACACACACTAATACCGATACATTTTTCAACTTTAACCCTTTTAATTGGCCAATTTGCGGGGTCACTTTAAACAAAAGACCGCAGGTGGATCCCGCGCATAGTATTAAATTCGCATTGCAGAGTTATTCTTCTGAAACATAGTAGTAATAATAATTAATATTTAATAATTATTCTCCGGGACGCCGCGGCGCACGGGACCGGGCGCAGAGCGCATTTGAAACAATATGAATTAATGAAAATATCGTTGCCCGTGTTACGAAGGAAATGTGATAAATGTACGTACAATCTGTTAGGAATAATGATAAAAAAAAAAAAAAAAACGCCAATTTATACATCCGCGTGTATCGATGAGAAAATGAATACGTATATTCTATTCAGAAATTGTTTTTTTTTTCAACAGCCTTTCATAATATTCGTCGTCGCGTGTACATTTTAATATTGTGTAAAAGTTTCTATGACCGTTCGATGTATTTTTTTAACGTTTTCGTTCGAGACACGGTGAAAACGACGCCGTATAACGTTCGCGTCACATCATAAATAATAACACGTTTTTTGTCGTAAACTTTTTTTTTATCATTTATGTGGTTTTATTTTTATTTGTCACCGCGAGTTGGCTAATAAAACATTATCATCAAAAGAACTGCGGATACGTCTTAACGTGAACCGCACTACACGTGTGCAGGTGCCTCGAAGTCAAAACGAGTGTCCCGGTTTAATTATGCTCAAGGTAAGTTACCCGTTGCAGGCTGTTTCCCCCGAAAGCAATTCTTCGGTTTTCTTTGAGATATTATTTTACCTTTTCCCATTCTTCCGGTGCACCGCTGCGGCGGAGTCTGTGTGCCGTTCCGCGGGTGCATAGGCTGCGGTACAATGACGCGGCACACGTAATAAAAATAATTATAGTACAACTGACGCGCGTCGCTGCGCCGACGTCACGTGTAGGCGAAAGCCCCAGAGATGTAGCAGTCAGCGTGTAGACGGAGAATGGAAACAAATTCCGAACGTGTATACTAGAACACAATATATACGCATGTAATACAGTGCATTGACAAGCGTCCTTTTATTAATCGACGTTTCATACTGTCTGTCAACGCGCGTATCCAAACACCTCGCCGTGATACTCGACGACAACGACGACGGCTACGACGAGATACACACCCGCGTCGCCATAAATCACTCGCGATAACATCCCGCCGAATGATGTCGGCTTGTGTGCGTGCACTGTATAATGCGCGTATGTGTGTTTTGGGTAAAACGTGTGTATTATTTATGTATTACTGTTTTTTTTTGTTTTTTTTTTTGTTCCCCCTTCTACGGGAAAACATTTCTTTTTAAATATTTACAGCCAAATCTGTTGGCGTAAAAAGCTGCCATTTGCACGAAACGCTCATAACATAAAATTATTAGATCGCCGGTTCAGCTCAAGTGGGGGCGTCCGTACGTAGCGTACGTTGAGATGATGACCAAGTTTCCAGAGATCTTGTTACGCAACTTTTTACGGTGTTTTCTAGGAGAATATCTCGCGTACGAGGATTTCCGTGGTCGCAGTGGCTCGACAATGTGGTGACATTTTCAAATTAATCGTTAGGTCCGTGAAACCGCGGCAAAAACTCTGCAGCGATTGCGGAATTGGAAAAACGTCCTTTTTTTGATTAATCTTAAACGCCATTTCAATATAAGGTAGTATGAACTATATATGAAAACGATATTGTGTGTTCTCCCGGTCCTTTCAAATCCTTTCAACTAAAAACACGACTATGTATTCAAACGAGTTCAACATAATATCAACTTGATGTGTTATTGCAATTTCTTATGAGCCACAATCAAAATTGTTGACACCGCAATAGCTGTAACTTGTATTTACTTATATTATTATTATTGTCATTTAGACTGTGATAACATCATCCCTAGGATAGTGACTAAATGGGTCTGGCTGGGTTTGCTAACTTTGTGCGTCCCGATGATAAAAGGTAGGTACTCTATATTACTCGGGACCGGTTAGCAATAATTTCTTGGGTATGAACCACCCTTTCGCGAAAAACTTATTTCAAGTCAAACTATATTGACAAAATACGGCAAACTTTAGTAATTAATCTCTATTGATAATATTTAGTAGATAAGTTATGTACATTATTATAGGGTATTTTGTTCATGATCGTTATACATCATATTGGCACCGCGTCTATAAAGCCCAAACACGGTTTATTATTCTTATAAATATTAAATTTACCATATTATGCTAGTGCGTCATTTTTTCCAGCTATTTTTAAGGTACTAAACCATATAAATCATAACTATAAAAACTAGGTTACGTTGATCTTAACAAAAAAAAAGGAAGTATAGAACTACTTTACAATACTGCTTTACGATTTCGACATTTGAAAAACACTGATTCGATCCGGCCATGGATAATTTTTAAATAATGATTACAAAACGCTATCTTGCGCCTAGTTGAGACTGACTAAAGAAGATTTAAAAAAAAATTCTCACCCATTCAATACATATTAGGTAATCAGATTATAATCGAATCTCAAGAGTTAACCATCACAATACCGTTATAACGTTATATAATTAGAATGTGGTCATAAAAATACATAATATCGTTTCACAATATATTCGGTCAATTTCTTTTATTTGTTCTACCGACATTTTTACTTGGATTACTCGCAGTATCTACATCTCCTACTCGATTGACAATACGCATAAAAGTAATGGGACGCACATAACACTTAAAAGTGCTCTTATGAAACAAAAATACATTTTGTTATTAAACCAATAGTTTTATACCACTATTTACTGCATCCCAGTTTAATATCTGAAAAGGTTTTATAGTTAATAAATAGTACTTGTTTATATCAACGTTAACTTTAACTATATATATTATATTTATCGACTTCAAATAAAAATAATACTTAATTGATATTGATACATTTTTATTTGAACGATACTAAAACCGAACAACAATAACGGTTCTAAAATACTTATTACCAAATCATAAGATCACACCTTTATTATACTTCTTAGACTATTATTTATGTCTCACAACATGACCACGGCGGTAAGATAATACACTTCTGATTATCATCATAATAAATTTGTACTATGTGATTGATTTTTGATTGAGGCCGTGACACTGAATATGACGTAAAGTTTTTTCTTATTACTTAAAACTATTGTTTCAATACTGAGTTTGGTTTTTAAAAAATTGAGTACATATATTAGTTAACCTACCATGTTTAGAAACCACTTACTATTTTTTACAATGATCTTTGAATAATATTAAAAACACTTGCTTTCTTTTATTGAAATAATTTAATAACTTACCGATTTACTTTAAGGTCAATTTTAATTTTTAAGGGTTCTCTGTAGATATATGCTAACGATAAAATTGGTAAAATAGAATCATACAAAATTTGAATTACTTTACTAAAACGATTTGAGTCAGATCAGTAGCTATAGTCTTCTCAACAATAAGTTTAAGAATACAACTAACTAATATTCAACGGAAAATTTGTGAGGCGCAAACATTAAGTAGGTATTAAAATAAAATACGCGTCAAATTGATTTTAAGACCAAAAAAAGAACACACAGCTCATCGAGTATTCCTTATGTAATACTGTCCACGTAGAGGGCACGTTACTTAAACCATAAATAATGATATTACAGTAACGCAACTTTAATGGCAATTAAACAATTTATTCGTGTTACAGCAAGCCGTCATCAGTTTTCACTAAGAAATATCCAGAATAATGTCAAAGTTTAACGATAAAGTTTATGGTAACCATACGCGGTGGTCGGGGCCGGGTGCCGAAACTTTACTCGAGAGAGAAGTGCATCAGAAAAACCTTAAGACGGGCGTTCATCAAGATAATAAATTTCAATTCGCGCCGCGTATAGCCGTTGTTTGCTGAAGGTTCTCGAAATGAAACGGTAGTATTATTTTTTTGATACAAAGAGCCGACACACATAATTCACGAAAAAAAAAAATAATAAATAAAAAAAAAACAACACGTACATTACACGCCAAATCTACCACTCGCGACGTACTGCCGGTTCTATCGTGGCGCAGCCGTGTATACACGGCCGTCATTTCCCGAAAACCGACCGGAGCTAAAGCGAAGTTTCTGTATTCGGTTGTTTTTTTTGTGCCCGTCTATTGCGGTTCGTACCGGCGGGGTTTATTTTTTGGTCCACGCAGAAAGTTCTACTGTAAATCAAAATACCGGTTCGCGCCCCACTGATCTTTCCGTGGAATAAGCAATTCGGCTTTTAAGCTTTGCGCGCAGATCACACACCTGTTATTACGAGACGCGTCTTGGACGACACTACGAGAAACTCCATGTACCGTTCTGGTTTCGATTTTTTTCTCCCCTCCCCCCCCCACCCGCGTACGTCATATGCTCTCTTGATAGTAACACGGTGCATCGTGTTTTTCCGATATTATTATAGTTTTCTACCCTTCACCCCCACCCCCATCAACCAATCGCCATCGCCATCGCCACATATCCCTTTTCGCCGGTCGCCCTATGTGCATCCGTGACCCCGTGTACACGAGTACAATTTATCAAGCTTAGGAGATATGTCGGAAACGTGCGACTACATTATATACCACGTTCACCACCGCACGTAAGCCATAACGGCATAAGATAACATTTTTTCCCGTTCGAAACAAAACGCAACGCGCTAAGGGGCGCGTGAAACTTTCCGTAAATTAAAATGCTATTTCCGATTTCATCGCGGCGCATGACGTTTATTTAAAATACCTAATATACATCTGCGCGCGGTTCAATGGCTAACGGAAATAACTGACTGCTTGTTTGTAAATCCATTTTTTTTCCTATTACAATATTGTGAATAATAATATACAGAACGTTCGTCGCGATAAAAATAATATTTTTAAATCAAACCGTGAAGAGTTGAAACTCAATGTATCGCAGTTGCACATGATTGCATCGTGAGCATTGCATTTCCCATCTTTTTTTCGACTCGATATTAAATTTACAAAGGCTTGATAACAATACTATTCGTACACAAGATACAAAGATACAGTAGGTAAGACGCATTAACTGCAAAATAATATATAAGATTTTATGATAAGTTATAAATACTATTAAAAAAATAGCTGATATTTTATTGTAGTATTAGAAATTAGACAGTTTATCTTGAATTCAAACTTTAGAATATTGAAATTAAATATTATTGTTGGTCTGCAAAAATTAACTTTGAAAATTTACCAACTATAGTCCACATAGGGCTATAAAAATGTAGGTTTTTGTGTAATTCTCTCCAGGTCCGATTTTCCAAATTAAATATGAAGTTTTAAAAATTTATTTTTCTTTACTTACATGTATATTATTTTTACTATTTTTTTCAAACAGTTGATGTACACTTTTAAAATACTAAAAGGTAGTGTAAAATTGTTCAATTAGTTGTGTTTGAAAACTATTACAAGGGATAATATAAATATAGAAAAATGTCTTCAAAAGAATAGTATATTTTCGTCGTAATTAGTAATTTAAACACATCCAAAATTTATAAAATTAACACGTCCCCTAATAATTATCAATACAGTAATTACAATTTGTGTTTAAGATCTAATTGGTAATCGTTTTCTATTCAGCGTGTATTTATAGTGCATACTATAAATATATTGTTGAACAGAAATCGCCATAATGTGTATAATTTTAACTTCAAACTTTTGTAATAATTTTAGTCTTTACGATTTACTCACTGCTGTCTACGATAGCTGCAAACTTTGAAATACGTATAACGTCCAATACGAAGTACACAAAATACAAACTGCAATCAGAAGGAAAGGTTTTCAACCACTCCGTCGATACCAGTATCGTTAATTTATGCGTCGTGATGTGTTATTGTAATGTACCTTCGTGTTAAGTTTTTAAAATTATATTTATATGTGTTGTATATGAATCTGACATTTTTAATTCAATAATAATAATATTTTATGCCTATAGCGTTTTAAGATTAATTAACGAAATTGAATCGCTGTTTTATCCTCGGACCGAAACAATTACGTTCTAGATGTATCAAAGCCTTGGTTATGATCCACACTGTTTGTGCGCACTATAAATAGTTGGTACGTTTTTGATACGAATACGAAAATGTTACATTATAGCTGTACTTGTTTGCACCCAGCAAGTTTTAATCCAGAACGACCATAAACGATCACTTGTAGAAAACCATAAACGGCCAATAGCAAAATATTCGTGCGAAGATTAAGATGATTATCTAATAGGGTGTTCAAATAGGCTAAAAACTAAATAATCCTGATAAGAACATCGAAATGGACTAATCGTTTATGATTGAAATAATGATGTGGGCATTTCTATTGTACTCGTATTTAGTATAATATGTGAACACGTTATTACATAATATTTTAAGCGATGTCGTAGGAGATGAAACGAGAACGTCGAACGTTTTTACAGCGTTAATACATTTTATCGATCGACCGTGTACGAACATTAGAAAATACGTAGCATAATGAATCCTGCCAGTGATTTTGGCAGTGGGTTCAGTGTCTCACTGTTTTCTGTTCGACCGAAACTAATCTATTGGAAATATTATATTTTGAGTTTGGGCGTGTCACTCGATCGGGTGTTTAGAAATTCGCTGTAATTATAAAAGCAATTTCCAAATCGATTTTCAAAAGACTCTGAAACGCGCGTGGCCTGCGTTCAAAATTATTTAATTCTCGCTCCAATTTTCCTTTACTGCATTTCGTTGTATCTGCGCGCCTCTACCGAAACTTGCCTCACCGATAGTTTCTACAATACCAAACTATGGTTTATCAGTTTCGTCAACAATGTACAATAGAAGTTCAAACAGTATCAGTTGTGCGGTATATGCGCCGATATAATGATTAATCACGGCTATAAGATCCTTAAATCACGTGTTTATTCTTTAGCGTGCTATTGATTTTTCCCAAACGTAGTGCACATCGTTTCGAACAAAATCGGTTACATTACAGACTCTGATACAACGATGGTTGAAGCCTAATCGTTATATTTGAAATCCTGACTAATCCCTAAAGTGAAATATTGGTGTTATTGCCTATAAACAAATAGTACGTTTATTGTAGTTATATTTTTTTATTGTTTATTATATCACCTAGAATATAAAAGTAAATATAGTAGTTCATCGTCCACAAGTAATGATACCGTGAGAAGCGTACAAGTATTTCCCAAGCCTATTCATTTCATCCAGATAACCCTTCAGCCTCATCCAGCGTATTAGAATTCAGACTTGACCTGATATTACGAGATCTTAACAAATGTTCACGTAACCAGTTGAATCATATAATATGAAATCGTCCATTCAATACTATTATAATCAGTTTTAAAGTTTTAATGAAATAAAATATTAGAACATATAGAGCTTATTATTATAATCCTTTAATTTAATTTTACCACTGCCTTTAGACCTTTGCATTACTTAACATTAATTCATAATTTAAACGATCAATATAATTAATAATTTATATAACTCCATGTCTTAAAATTAAATCAATAATCATTGAAATAATATTGTATGTTTATATACACTAAAAAAAAAATTAAAAAAATAATGACTTATTTAATAATATTTTAATAAACAACAATAAAAATAAAAGCTAGCAAAAAATATTACTTTCAGATAAATTTAAAACTGACGTTAACTCCATTGATGTTCTTGAGAATTACTATTATTCCGTTACTAGGACAAAGGCAGGAAATAGAATAAATAAACGAAAATTCGTCTTAGTATTCAAACAAAAGCAAAAAGTGTTCAGCCGAGGAAAAAAAATTATAAGTACCCAAAGACAAAAAACGGAAATGTTAGGCTATAAAGATACGACCACTCTGTTCCCAATCCACCTAGCCACGTGCCAGGGATGCTGCTTATTTTTTAATGTTTTGTTTCCCTTAAATCAGATTTCGCTCTAAAATGTAAATTTATATTGAAAAAATATCCCGCTATTTAATAATGTATAACGCAATACGATTCTTATTTCATTGGAATTGGCGTATTATCAATATTTGAAACTATATATATTATATTAAAATAATTTATATTTTCTTATTGTTTAAGCGAATTAATAACTTTTTAAAAAAAATGAAAACATTTATTTTTTTTTAATTTTATTGAAATTAAAAATATTTGTATCCAATCCCTGATTGATCAAAATAATAATTTTGAAATAATTTTGTTATTCCTTAGGTCCTACGTGAACTAACTAAAAATTAATTTTGATAATCACCCTGTGAAAATATTATATTTGGCACCTATAGGATGTTATAACTAAAGCACTCACTATTTGTTCATGAATCAAAAAAGTAACTAACGATTTACACATTTACATTATATACTCAATGTTTTTTCTTTCGCAATGATCCATTTACATGCAGTTATCATAAATCTTTAAAAAATGTATCTTTAGATATCTTTAATTCTGGTAAATGTGTACAGATTCACAATCACAATATCGAATAGTTCAATGCAGTAAGGACAAATAAGTCCACTTTTGGAAAGTTTACAGGATAATTTATTAATCTGATCGCTGCACCAAATGTACAAAACTAGTCGTGTTAACTTAATAACTGAACATATCTATTTGTATCACCAATGCATAGAGCAGTTTTCACTCCATAATAACGGATAGAAAAATCAGTTTGAAAAGTGGACTTATTCGGTTATTTCTACCGAAAAAAATTCATTAAGAACCCATTCAAGTGTAAAACCACTAAGATATATAAAACCGTACTCATTTTTATGGAAATTGAAAATATTACAACAATTTCAAAATTATTCACAATTTATACTGAAATATCCATCGGTATACTATGAGATATTTACTAAAGAACTGTTTTAAAATACACGTTTTTTCAAATTATGTTATATTCAAACATGTGTCCCGATAGTACCCTTCATCATTATTATTTACATAATTTCGGAAACATCCATGAGACGGGTTGACTGGTTGACACCTGACGCTTCAAATCTATTATAAGACTTGAAACGTCAAGTATCAAACCCGAAATAAATCAGATGAATAAAAAAATAAAAAAACCACGTTAAATCTTCACGCATTGTGACTTGTTATACGCTCTTATACTCCGATGGCTACATTGACGTTCCTCTGTTGTAAAAAAAAAATAATCACTTTTTCGTACATAACATACATAGTTTACAGACATGCATAGCCGGTAGTTACCGTCAAACAGTGATATATAACAATTGCTGTTATCTTATCAATGGTTGAACAACAATATTGTTGAAGCCACACACTTCTATTCATATATCACATTGTATTCCACAACATAACCGTTTAAATAAACAATACCGGTCCCTAACCATGTACATTATTCATTAAACGGTCTACAACATCTGATAAAACCGAACCAACACTATATTATATACGAGTATGTATATAAATATATATATTATTTATATATATAAAAACTATAGAAATAGCTGCTGGCAAACAGAAACGAGTCGTCTGCTACGAGACGATTGACAAATTTTCCAATAGCATTCGAACGACGCGTTTAAAATAACTCTACCGATATTTTAAGCGCAACTCTTATGTCTCACGGGGCTTTTGTAATATAAATATTTTCCCAATTAATTTTCATAAGTTTTTTTTTTTTGTTTTCTGTTCAGGTTTCCGTTCCACTCTGCGGTTATTCTAATGTCTAATTCATTTTAAACGCCAATTTATTTGAAAACCTAACGTCTAATTTACTATCAATTTTAATATACGTATATTGATTCAATAATATGTTATATTTATATTGATTTTCGCAACGTAATGTGATTTACCTAATCAGCAGTTATCTCCGCACAGTTTTAATGCACGTATTATGCGCATACGGATGTCCATTTCAGTAAATAAAAGACAATTTAACAGGAGCCGAGCTACATTCGTATGAGTTGAACGAAAAACAATGATGTCCATCATGATGCGTGGTGGCGTCAAAATAAAAAAAATGTAGCGTAAACATTTCGTTCGAAAATAACTTTGAAATTTCAACGCGTTCCGCTACCGTCGTCGTGCAGTTGGCAAAAGATATTTTAGCTATTTAAGGCTAATGCGTGCGGGGTTGCAAATAATTTTTATCGCCCGACCACTGTTGCCATTTATTCGCATGTGGTAGCGACCCCGGTGCACGGGCTCCGGCAACACTGGGGGGATATCTTGTACCGCAAATTCACAATGGCCCTTTTTCGCGGTAGCGTGCCTGTGGCAAACGAAATGATGCACTCAGCAGTTTAATAAATGGCCTTGCACGTTTCGCCTCTACCGCGAATCCCGTTAGATACATATTGGATTTCCAGAGGGATAATAATTTCACCTCTTGCAACCTCGAAATCACACTTATATAATATATATATGTATGTATGTAATATCGGTAGGTAGATAGGTAGATTCTACTATTACAGACTACTACAACCATAATAAATACGTATACTATTTCATTTTACCTTTGAATCTTGCAAAGAGAAACTACTTGACAGTTTTAAATCAAATAATGCCCATCGTTTTAGCACGTTGTTTATTGTGTTTGGTGAAAATTATTTATCATTTTGCATTTCATCGTGTTTACTTTGCTCTAAATTCACTTCTATGTTGGCCCCAATATTAACAACAGTAGAAATGAAATACACATTAAAACTACGAGGACATAAAAATTCGAGATACGTTTTTATCCATTGTTTCGGTTAGTCCGAAGGCGGAGCTGTGGACAAAGCGATGACCACTAGAAGTAGCTATTTGAACATTACTCTAATACTCCGAACCAACATTATATGTATAAGTAAACGCAGGAGTGTGTGTATGTGTAAAAGAGAGAGAATCTGTGTGTTTTGTACCCTGGTAAACGGTTTTAGCGTCAAACTCTGCGTTCACCACTAGGTTGAAGAGAAAGGGTAAGAAATCTCGACCCATTTTAGAAATGAGTTTTTCGCATAACCCTCCATAAAACCTTTTTATACATTTTCAGAATATTATTATTATTATGATTATTTTTTTTTACCAAAACCACGATATAGGAACAATATATTATTTTATTCGACATATTTTAATGATAATTTGAGACAGTAACATGCATTAAGACAATTATTCTAAAACGACATTCTTAACAATTGCTTAAATATTTTACTATAAAACAATAAAATAAAACTCATAAATAATTAATACCTCTACAGGCTCTAATATTAATGAAAGTAACTAGAATTTTTTAATTAAAATAACTACTAACATTCTGAGGATTTTAAAAACGATAAAAACTTAGTATGATACATAATCATACAAAAATCTTAAATTAAAAAATATACATAAATCACTACACTAAATGTGGTTTTTGGGTACTTAATTAACATTTTTATACCAAACAAATAAAAAATATTGATGTCTAGGAATTGTTTTACAAGATAAATATTGTGGTTGGTTTTAACCTACATTTAACAATTATAATTTTAAACTTACAGATTCAGATCATCTTTGGTTTTCATTTTACATTGTCCAATGTTTCTGTGTTAAGTAACACATTATTATGTGTATGAATTATATGTTTTCATTTTTCTGATTAAAATGTGTAAATATATAAAATGTCATATGTTTGGAAAACATAAATTTCATCACAAATGTAAATGCCTACAGCTGACATACATTATTCAAATAATCAAGAGCTGTCCAGATAATATAAAAATACTTGTTGATAAATAAATGAAAAGTAGAATACATTTATTTGATTTGTATTACTTTAATTAACACAACACTTAAAAACAAATACATAAAGTGCTTGCAAAAAGGAACGAAACTATTTGCATTAATTTTAATTTCAAAAAGGTCGGTAAAATATTGTTAGAAAGGATAGAAATATATGTAATTTGCTAAAAAAAAGTTTTTACGCTGGGTTATAGTTCATAAAGTTCACTTAATTTGTATATAATAAATAAATGAAAATTGTATGTCGTACGGACGTAAATATTTAACGCAAACAACAGTTGGAATTTTGACGTTTGTTCACCATTCACATTGATAAGTTTTCGAAGCAAATTAAATTTTTAATGCTACGCTACTTTATATCAAAACCTTTTATAATTAAACTATTTACAATATAGTTCGGATACTTCAGAATAATATAAAACTTTCCACTGCAATAGTAAATTAAATAACTGTGGGCATTTTTTATAAAGGTTTGTTCGTTTTAAACTTTGTACATTTTCTTAGATTTGTGGAATTTTTATTATCATTCATTACGTAACAAATACCAATAGTTCAAATGTTTTTAATAATTATTCTTGTACTATAATGACGATAAAGTATTACTTGTATTGTTTTTGTAACTACGTATCGTCAAAACATCTACAACATTTAACAGTATATGATTTAGAATAATAATTATTGTGCTGGCAAAAATAATACACTCCGAACATAACACGAAGTTAGAACTCAAAATGTTTATTTTTGGGTACAAATCAAATGCGCTTTTTACCGCTTTTATTGTTTTAGATATATTTTATTAACTTCCTTGTATCAGAGAAGTGTATCAAGTATGTTATTTTGGTATTATGACGCTTAAAAATTATTTGAAAAGAAAAATACGGAGGCTTGTTTATTGTTCGGGAGCTTATGAATTTATCATTTTCAATTATTATATCAAGTAAAAATATTATGAAAGACTTACGTTTTAATTTTATCATCCATTAAAATGTTTCTGTTTATATTAATCCTACGCATAAATGTGTTTTCATTATTTTACTTTAAAATATTCACACATCCATGAAACACACCGCATTCGCGTATTTTAAATAATACACGTCTAGCACGAAGAAAATTTAGTTGAAACATGTAATTTCGAAGAATAACCAAAAAACATTTAATTTTTTATTTTATGCTGTTGGTATAAACTAGGTATAAATATTATACTTTAAAAACAATACTAAGTTTTAATATAAATAAGATCCTAGCAGTAAATCAACACGGAAATATATTTTAATTTAATTTTAAATCTGTATTATTCAATCACATACTGTTGTGAATTTGATTTTCAGGGTTTGTTGTTATAATATTGTAAGAGAGAATTGTAATTACATTTTCTAAAAGTCACTATAAACTTACATCTGTTTTCAAGTCAAGCTCAAGTACATTTGAAGCAGTTTTGAAACAAGTGTTTTCTTTTATGGTAATCCGATGGAATTTAACTTAAGTAAAAACAATTTTGTTGATTGTTTCAACCATGTTATACTTTACATTGACCTTCATTGACAAATCCCCAGTTACCATTAATTTGCATGGTCATCAATTCATCAATTAATAAAAAAAAATAACCACGCAACATTATTGTCAGAAAATGTATATTTCTTTCAAACATTAACCGAAAGTACTGAATAAAGTTCAAAAACTATAAAACGAATGAATGACTCATTATTTACTTAAAACGCGAAGAAATTCGAACAGTTTTTAAAAAATAAAATTAATTAAATCAAAACGCAATGGCTAAAATATTATTCCGCAACGAAACTGACTGATTCGTTTGATTAATACAACGTTTGAACTGTTTCTACGCAATGAATCAAGACATTCCATTAGTCAAAAGCTATAGAATCTAATAATGGCTGCAGATATAAGGTGGGAGTGCATAACAAGTGGTCCAATAAAAAATGATTTATTCTCGGAAATAAATTGAATTTAAAAATAATATTTCAAGAAAAAATACCTATATGGCTGTATAAATTATTAAAAACGGATAAGGTTCATTGATGGGAATACATTTCGACATTTCCCAATATTAGATTTCAGTGAAAATGAAAAAATAAAATAAAAAGAAGGAAAGTGAATTCAACTGTCCATTGTTTTTGTTTTTTTCGGTTCCCATACGTTTTATTATTAACCGTATAAAGAAAAACTCCTTCTGATAACAGTTCTCGATGTCACGTTCACTCGTGCCAAAGGCTTACGATAGGTACGTCATATCCAAAAAAATATAAAAAATACTAACGTTGTGCAGTTATTGACGTATTGTTATATCCTACTCGGCCCTGCACTACTCGACACGCCGGTATGGACAAGATGACAATATTCTTAATGTTGGTTTTGGGAAGCCGAGAGTGATTAAAAGCTAATGCCGGATATCCGGCCGGTTGTCCGTTTGGCTCCGTGATTGTTCGGCCAAGACGCTATGCATGCGTACGCACTGACCGGAAAGGATCGGACTCAACGACTTCAAAACACTCGCTTAATTCTTCGTACTTAGATATAATCTAAACCAACTATTTACAATGTAAACTTAAATAAAATAAGACATTCTTTCGAATAGCTAGAAAAAAAATAAACGCTGATCAAACACAGAAAGTAACTAATGTACGTCCTTTGTTGAGAAAGTTCTATTATTTATGTGCATCTGAAAGCAAAAACAATAATTATAGCGTTAAAAAAATTATTTTCGGTTTAGACATTTGGAGGTTATCTGTACTGACGCCGTAACTTAAATGTAAACGGGGAAATTAAACCCGTTAAAACTAAGACAAATAAAAGAAGAAGCGAACGACTACATATTTTGCCTAGAAAACATGCAAAATATTAGATTAAAAATTATACCCTAAAAATTATGTCCTAATAATTTAATGATTTTATTGAAAGTAACTATAAAAATATGTAAAATAAGACTATTTTTCACTAAAAATCTAAATATTTTTAATGTATAACATACACGTAATATGTATGCTCAAATTATTACGGTTTTAATAATAAACTTTACTTTGAATGTTATAAGGTGGGTTTTTATAAAACAATATAAGTATTTTCCATTCGCAGTTTTTTTCTTTTTTCGTGAATATGGATTTTTAAATAGGTTTTAAAATGTAAGTATAAATATTATTAGATTGGGCCATGTTCAACCAAAAAAAATGGAAAATTACAAAGATAACTACGTTTATCTGATGTAAAAGAAAGCATTAAGAAAGTTTTTTTTAGGTCACCTTCCATATCTCATCTCACAATAAAATGATGGGATTCTTTTGACACTTTTAATGTAACGAAGAAAGAGATTCTTAATACAAAGTGTAGGATATACTTATGAAAAAAGATATCATTATAGTCGAGCCCTTTTATCAGAGGAATTATACATTATATAATAAAAAGCTAATTATTCCATTATAAATAAAAGCACTCCATTAGTAACGAGAGGGAACCAAAGTTTTAATCAAAAGTCTGATATTCTTTTAGTACCAAGTATTACGACAAGTTTTCTAAGCACCTATAGCAAACGAAATATGCATCTTCTCGCGAAAGCGTAAGTGTTGAGTTTTTGAAGGCGTGAACAATGAAAACGGTCACCATCTTCGGAAAAATTAAGTGGTGAAGATGAACACATTTATTTGAAACGTTGACTAACAGACACACAAAAATAAAGTATTTTTTGAATATGTGTTGCAATTTGTTTTCATTGTTTGTCACCGAACATCTGTTGGCACCATACGATGAAGAACTTTAAAAAACAAAAAAAAAAAAACCAACGACTTTATCGCCATTTATTTTCAACAAATGGTACACTTTGTAGCTTTGTTGGATCTATTTTTATCAATCATATAAAATCACAAAGTTTTAATCGTATTTAATAGGCAGTAAAAAATGTAGCTTAAAAAACGACGTCTTTCAAATACCCGCCGACTACATATTATCTCGATGGATTTTTCGGGTCGTCCGACGAATTATTACTTTGAAACATACGCTACCATAAAATGCAGTAAATTTCATGATTCAATACGACAGAACCACTACTAGAGGAGAGTGTGCGATGTAAATGATCAAGGATTCGGTATGTTGCTGCACGCTCCATAACGTTTTCATTGGGCTTATGACTTAATCGTCGTGGAACATTGAATTGAATATTTAAAGTGCTCAAAAGATCCCGAAGGCGTATCCTAAAATACTTGTTTTACTGCGTTCATGAAATAAAAATACCGAATCGAAAATCCGTTCAAAATTCATTATCAAATTATTTCTGCCATTCGATATTCGTATGGTTATTGTATCACGCTATAATGTATAATTATTAAAATAACTTAAAAAAATCAATGTGAACTATAGAAATCCTCGGCTTGATTCTAACACGAAAATAACGTACGTATAAATTGTTTTGGTCTGTTGACATTTTACCGCTCACGTGCCTACCGAGTTCTATTATTTAACACGTTCGTTAGAAGCGCTGAATAATCGATATTTTTAAAATACAATAGACAACAATGAAATTATTAAAAAACGGCACAGTTGTAAGTCATCGACGCATGTATATTGTTATGAAATCGTAACAGTCGGTGAAGTTGACGTATTACATTAATCGTAACGACTTGTACCTTGTAAGCATAACACGCGAAGATCCACCAATTTCGTACGGTTGTGAAAACGCGTACCTAACGTGTATTGCGACGATAGGAGAAAAAACACTCGAAATAGGAGAGGAACTGTGCATTTTAAATGACCCACGGGGTGCCGTTAGGGTTATTCGACTTGATTGCGCTTGCCGATGGGGTGCCAGCGCGTGTAAGCTCAGTGCGGATATGCGTGTATCGGTTCGAATAGGTAGTTACGTCCGGGGCCCGGAACTCCATTCGTTTGCATATTTCTAAGGAAGCTGCACAGTGTTCAAAATCTGATTCGGTGGAATTCCGTATCGTGATGATCCACTATATACCTACGATTGAAGTGCAAAAATGCGCGTTACATATTTTTGCACGGTTTACGAGGCTTATACGATTTCGCATGCGTTTAAGCATGTCGACGCACAGGTATTGTGTTTATAATCTATTAACGAATCAACGACAAACAAATGTTCAACGGTCGAACCAGGCCCGACGAGAGGGGAAGGCAGCCGGGGCTTGGGCCCTGGGGCCCAGTACTCAAATAGGGGCCCAGCCAAAGCAATTAGGTCTTATATTTTACTGAAATATTATATTAATATAAACTTTTATTTTAGTTTTAATTCATAATTTTACTTAAAATTTTAAAAGTATTTAAAAGTAAAAAAATCGAAAAATGTATTATTAAATTTATAATCATAGTTTTTGGAAGTATTTAGTTTTCTGTGTAGTTGCACATCGACATGCGTTGCCATACGTTTTTGATGATGACCGGCGACCGCTATTCCATGAATTAATAAAGACCAGCACTATTTTTGATTACGTTATTTCGTTATTTTACAATAATCAATATCACGATATTAATTATCGTCGTCCGTCTACTTGTCTGCGAGTAAGTGAACTGATACACTACCTGTTATATAATTCAAATATATATATATATATGTATATATAAAACTGTAAGCTGATTTACTGATCTATCAACGCACAGCTCAAACTATTGGACGGATTGGACTGAAATTTGGCATACAGATAGCTATTATGGCGTAGGCATCCACTAAGAAAAGATTTTTCGAAATTTTGATTTTAAAGGGGTGAAAAAGAGGTTCATAGTTTCATATGTTAATCAAGGCGTAGCTAAATTTAAAAAGCCAAAAATTATGCCATCGGGTGCAAAAATCGTGTTAGTAACAATATGATTTTTGCTTTTTAATTTCTTATATACCTCTAACTCAGCGGTTCCCAACCCATGGGCCGCGAGCCATAGGTATAATATTAAATATTATATATTATAAGCTTATGAAAACGTAAATAGGTATGCTATGGGTGGGCCTCAAATATTTTTTTACAAAATTAGTGGTCCGCGAAACTAAAAAGGTTGGGAACCGCTGCTCTAACTAATATTATTTTTCCTTTACGTATTTTAAAAGAACGAGTAACGACGCCGTGTGATGCGAGTATTAGAAGTGAGATAAATTACATTATGAGGGTCCCGAATTAATTTGTCCCTGGGCCCTTAATTTCTCTCCACGGCCCTGGGTCGAACGACCCATCGTGTCCACGGTATTAAGGTACCCGGTATATATTTCGCCCTACCTCTACCGCTACAACGTTGAACTGTTGCCGCGGCGGCTCCGCGGAGCATAACCCGACCGCGACTTGACCCGTCGTACAGGTATATCCTACGCGAGACGTGGCGCAGCGTTATGTCGTCGTGGACTGAGCGGGTGGGTTAACGTGACGATATTGATGGCTGTCGGACGGCGCGAAATAACGTGTCGCGAAAACGCATTACCAGTATAATAGTAATACATAATACATCCGTCGAGTGTTGATGACGCGCTCCGTCGCGACGAGCGGACGGAAAGGGAGGCGAAAAAAAAGTTGAAAAAAAAAATGGGAAAAAAAAAAAAAGAGTATAACACCGCGCGTTTCATCATTGCAATAGGCGTAAGTGATATTTAATGACTTTTTACGGGCGTATCGCGGTGCACATAATATTATCATATATATATATATATATATATATATATATATATATATATATATATCCGTATAGATGTATTTGTTTTTTGTTATTTGTTATTTATTTATTTTTTCCGCCTGCAGTGCTCTAGCGATGGCCAAATCCGATAGCCGCCGCCCGTATCGACTGTAATGATATGGGCGAAATACCACGATAGGCGATTTATCAAACGCAGCCGGAAAAAGATCCATCGGGTGTGGTCATACCCCGTGTGTATATATATATATCAACACTGATAGTGTTATCATTTCTCAGTAAAAGATAAACGGCCGAGCGCCGCCGCCGCGGCCGCGACTCGTTTTCGCCCAATCATTGTCTCGTCCTATTTTTCTCGACGAAACCGCGCGGTCGAAGGACATAATATTGACCAAGGAAAGACATGTGCGCGGGTTCACTAAGGGTTGCAGGTTAAGCGTTTACGGTCGGCCATTCGAACTTTTTCCATGAAACTTTCGAACGAATTTTTCTCGCTGTCGGCGTATTATTATTATTTTTATTACCATGATCATCATGCATAGGCCGCATTGTCGACATTTTTTTTGCAATTTTTTTTCCTTTTCAATTTAACACATTATTATCGTGGTCCGCCACATCGACGATGCATTTCTATAGTAATTTATTAACAATAGCTGGGACACTAGATAGTGGTTCGTCCAATATTTTCATGGATAATTATTTTTCTGACGTTTCCTCGTACGTTACATTTTCTATTGTTCATTTTTTATAAAAACAAATATTAGTATAATTGATTATCTATATATACATATATGTTTATAGTTATCAAATATACCCAGCAGCACCCTTCCATAATTTAAAATGCATTAAAAAATCAATTAACCATAATCAATAAAACAATATGTAAATGTAAACAAAAAAAAGAGCAATTTTAGTTGATTATGATAAATGGTCTTGTCGACATAACCGAAAAATGTGTAATAATGTGATTTCAGTACATTTTATTATTTCTCAATAAATTAAGAAAAAAATGTAATATAGATGGTCTAACTAAATTATTTTGAAACGAGTTGGCCAAATTCCAGAAATAACATCGATTGATAACGCCATTCAAAGTATATCCATTATTTAAGTGTTACATATAAATTTAAATGTTTGTTTTTAGTATTAATTCTATTATATAGTCAATTATCTATTAAGCTTATTGTACCACGAGTACAGGTCGTTTAATATTCTTAATTCAAAAAAAAAAAAAATAAAAAATAAAAAATATTTAAATATAAAAACTTATAGGAATTAATTGTAAAAATATTTTCAATTGTTACATGCTATTACTTAAAACAAATTTCTGAAAAATTAAACCTATTATAAAACGTTTAATACACAAAAAAAATTTAATTTTTATAGTTTTACCATTTAAAAACTTGAATTTAAACACAATGTGCAAACCCCCCCCCCCCCTACAGAAAAAAAAACGGGTAACGATTTTGATATTTATAATATATTTTAATTTACTAGCCAATTTGAGACGTACACGGTTTTACGTCTAATTTTTGCTAGAAGTGAACAAATAAACGTTTATACAATACACAATTTGTATTAAAAGCACGATCGATAACATTCTAATACTTGATAAGCCAACATTCAAAAATAGAAATTGATGCAATACATTTTCGTATTCTGACTATAAATTATAGCTTATAATCCAAGCAAAATGTGTAAATACGTACCTATGTGCACGATACAACATTTCACCAATAAAAGTACAGAAGTATTTCTATTTCCGAGAATTGAACAACAATAATCTCGCTAAAACCGTTAACATCTATAGCCGCCATACTTGGTAATACCACAATAATTAGGATTACAGTTGAAATAGCTACATATCATATATTTATTTCAATCTCCGAAAATTGCGAAATGGAGACGACAATTCTCCGAAAAATCCAAATCGTTGAAGGAAACAAAACTCATATTCTAACCAATTTGACCCAATACTAATATGGCCGATTTCGAGGTCTACAAGTATTTTCGAAATAAAATTTACTGAAGGAAATTATTTATTTTTAATTTCACACTGAAGTGTTAACTCGACGCAATAAATCAACTCAGCATCTCGTCCATAATTTGTACGTTTTATGTAACACGTGCAATCAAAAATCACCATCGGTCACATTAATCTGATAAGCATTTTTTTTTTTTTTTAAGTAACTTAGATAAGTTTGAAGTATTTTAATGCACCTTTATATTTTACGATCTAGCTAAAGATACAATCTAGCCATAGATCTACGGATTTTGAATGTAGTTTCCGCATTATAAACTTAATGCTTGTACAAATAAAATTCTCAATTAGGTGATAAAACAATACTTTTATTATATTTTAAATAGTACATTAGCCATTTCTAGAGCGAAAAATCATCACTAATATGTAGTTTGAACAAATAAATCAAACACCTTTCCGTCATTATTATATTATATGCAGCCTTAAACCAAACAATTTTAATTGAATATTTTATTATATTTAAATAGTAAGTACTAAGTACTAATTTTAATAATATTCTTTATGAAATGCTCAATTGTTATACCTTCACGTTGTTTTTTATGATAAATAAAGTAAGTCTATATTATGCATATCATACTGTCAATAATAATCCGTTGAACAGAGTCAATAACTTATCCAGTTTATACAAACACATCATTTATAACAGTTGGAGTCGATCGAAAATAGAAAAAATGGATTTTTAGTTAACCGCGTACTTAACTATTATTCATATCTGGTTTGCTCTTTTCGTTTGTACGAATTCAGAATCCAAATTCTGCACATGCTTGCCCAACATAAACATAATTTGGTGCATCTAAACCAAACACAAGTTGAATACTAAAAAAAAAAAAAACTCTTCTATATTTCCGGTTGCGCAGAGTATCCTCCCGATCATCGTTTCCGTACGGTTCTTCCGGCCGACCGACCGCTGAATTTCTCCATCGTCTACCGTTTCCGGTTTCCCAACTGGCACTTATATGCGCATTCCATAGACGATCTAAACATGCAAATCCGGCTGAGTACGCGACACGAATACTTAATATCAGTCATCGCATTTCAATTTTTTAACGTTTCTTCGTAAACATTTTTTCACATTGAATAATTGATATTTTTCTTCCTGCGAGTTCTTCGAACACTGCAATATGCTAGCAATATTCATTTAATATACTCATATTGATATTGATCACGCGTTATAATATTATATTTCACATCATGTTAAAGTAGAAGGGTTAGAGTAAATAATAAAAATCTAATAATGACATGAGTTGTTCAAATGGATAAAAAATTAATTCATGTACGTTCACACGAATAAAATGTATGCATTTTAACGTGTTTTATAAAAATATAGTTTTAAAAATAATAACAGAAAATATGAGATTTTGTTCTCACGTTTTAAGTGTTTGGAAAATTCACAAATCCATGCCTGCATGAGCCCACGAAGAAATGCACTCGATATAAATTGACTAATTTGAAAATCTTAAATAATCATTTATATTTTTTAACTTCATGGACAACAATCAAAACTAATTAACAAAAAATAATTGTCACCTAAAAATAGCGAACAATAATGTACTATATAATAAATCAAGTTATTTTTTCTGTGCCAATCGTAGATAATACTAATGCCAATCAGTGAAGTATTATTTAAGAGGTTTTATACGATAAACGATATTAATGTAATGTACCGTGTTGTAAGTCAAACGAAAAGACACAAAAATAAATCTTTAGTATCTAATGACTAATAACAAAATAATCGTTTTTTTTTTTGCGTCAATTTCACCATCTATAATAATGGTCGTAAAGGTTTGGAACAATTTAGAGTAATTTTATGAGTATACGTAGTTCTTATGATAAAAGGAATGACCTCCGAATTACATCAGCATTTAAGGAAAGTCGTCGATCATAAAAGCTCCTAATAATGTCTCACTTTTTGTAAAATTTGAAATTATGATTTCTATGAAAAACATAAAAATATTATTAAATTATAATTCTATAATTTCAAAAATAAGCTTACATATGTTACTATCACATAATATTACAACTTAATTTAAAGACTGTACGGTAAGGGTTGGTAACGAAGTAATTATCACACAAACCATAAAGTCTGTGCTAACCACGATATTCTCTCAATGAATATCACAAAACTATTTGGAAGAAAAGGTATTTGCAATTCAATAACTGATCAAACATCATACAACTTAGAAAAAAATAAAGGAGAAAAGTTTTTTAGAATAACATACGAAAAAAAATATAAAAACATGGAATTTGTTATGAATTTCCGTGATTTATATTGCCTGGACAGGATACTCAAACCAATGAATTTCAAACTTTGGAGGTCCTAAACTTCGAGTCAGTCAAACGTTTTTATCAAAAAATGTACTGAATAAAAAATCGATTCATTTTTGGGAGTGTTAAAGTGTAATTTTGAGTCGAAAAGTAAATGATTTTCAGTACAACGTTCGAGTAAAACACGAAAAATTTTTTCTGGATATGCGAAAGTAAAATGTTAAAAACTTCCTCTTGGACAAAAAGGTTTAAGATTAAAACGCTTTATCCGAAATTTCTCGTAGTCCTAAACAGCTGCACGTCGGATTTTGGGCCAATTCATTTTTCCTTAGCATTTCCGTGCAGTGTACTCACAATGCATTGTATTATTTAAGATACACGGAACACGTCATGTAGAAGTGTATCCTTATGTTTACGTGTCAGCCATTCGTCAAGTGCGTGGGACTAGATGAATAGATTTCCGGATGATATATTAATTATGTATGGGCCCGTTAAATGTGTGTTAATTTGACATTAAAAAATCGTAGCGACTTATATCACAGCAAAAGCGTACACGCAAGAACGTTCATAATATTCACCAAGGAAGGTTGAAACCCAATATGATTTATTGTCAGTTTTAATAGCGTTCCTGATGCCGTTAAAGGAGGACAAAATTGCGTCATTACAACACTCACGTTGTAAACATACTCACGCGCCGATGGCGATGTACAGTGTACACGCATTATAATAAAACATCTGCATACAAAATAATAATAATAAACACGAGGGACTCAACCGTGCACGTACGTTTAAGCGTCGTGGACAGTGCGGTCTCATTAAATATTGATAAAGTAATGAGAGAACGTCATTGCGCCACAGTCAGCGGAGAAATATTGTCATCGATACCGAAACGATTGTGATAACGATAGTTTCCATTACGTCAGTATACCTGTATGAAACCGTAAAATTGTATTCGTTTGCATATCATAGTAGTTTAAAACAAAATATTGTTATTTTTTGTAATACATACAACATATTAAATTTGATAACGAAAAGTATTAAAAGTATAATCCTCTAACGACCATATTAACAAAACAAATAACAACTGAAGAGGACATAGGCTTTTTTTTATTTTTAATAAAACAAATAATAATTTATTGTATTTTTGTTTTTAAATTACTTTAGGGATATGCGATACAGCTCACTTATATCAATAAATATGTTTATAAAAAGAAGCAATTGATAATATATTTTTTCATTTGCATTTTTTTCCGGTTTTGTTTGTTAACTATGCAACAGTAAGGAGATAGCAGCATCGTTTGTGTTCCAGCACAAAGAGGATTTCCAGGAATAAATTGTAATAGTTGATAAGTTTTGGATAGCAAGATGCGAATGTGTAATAATTTTACGAAGCCTTTTGTGACTTCGTTATTAGTTCTATAGTTATTATCTATGGTACTTCGGAAGTGTGGTACACCATATTTAAAATGTAAGAAAGATTTAGATTATAAAAATTATACATCGGACAGAACACACTGAGAAACATTGAAATACTGTAAATCATTATGGCTGCGTACTCGTATATTCTAGATGAGAACATTATGCGTTAATTTCCACAAAATTATCTTCAAGAACACGGGGACTGTGACGTTAGTGACCCACATGCAAATATTCACATGGTACATTACACAAAATGGAATAAACTAATAGTCACATTAAAATTCACTCCCGGCGACAAAATGTACATAATTATGCCATATCGTTTGAAGCTAGGAAATATATTGTGAATATAGGTACCAACGAAATAGAAAGATTACTCGGAAAACGATTATATCAAACGCTAATTACCTATAATGATAATCTATATTATGGATTCTATAATAATCGGTCACTAGTAGACCATATTCTACATTATTTTGTCCTCGTTAGATTTGAAAGTTGCTATATTTTATGAGTTCAGTTTACAATGAAGACGAGGAGAATAAGTTTCTTAAAAAAAAAAGCCATCATCGAAATATTACATCTTACACTAATTTGGTTCGAAGTTTAAAATAATATTTTCAATTATGATATTGCCCGAACGAGAAAAAAAAATGTAATTTACTTTGGGTTTAAAGATAAGAACACAAGGATATGTAAAAACTGAAAAAGATTATTTATTTACAATACTACATAAGTAAAGGAGGCACCAATACATAAACGTACAAGCAATGTAATTAAATTTCAAAATTATAAACATTATAAAAATTCATATGTGAATGTCGGCTGCTCGTCACAGGGTGGTATAGTAGACGGGATACGAGAAAAAAAAACATATTTTATTCAAGTAGACATGCATAACGTGCGTGTCATAAGTAAACCGAGTTTCATTGGTTTGTTTTAAATTAAACGTCATTTTTACTACGATAAAACGTTTTCTGCTCGTGACTAAAATGATTATAAAACAGTGAAATATTACAATATTAATCCGGATTTTTAAATTGTACTCTTCCGCCGCACCCGTTTTGGTTTTGTTTTGTTTTGTATTTTTTTTTTTTGTTTTTTTTTTTTAATTGAATGCGGAAATGAAATATATACATACGCACCGAAAATATACATTTTTTACGTGTATAAAAATATTTAAATATTCTCTCAAAAATACTCATTATAAGTGGTGTGATAAAGCTCATTGTAAAATATACCGTGAGGGACGCGTGTTAATGACTTCATTCACGTCAGAGCGATAGGTATTTTTTGTTTAATCTCTGCCACCAAGTGTGAAAAACGAGTATCATCTGATAATATTTTGGACCCACTCATTTTTCACCATTACAAAAATTAATATATACACATATATCTGTGTTTAATATGCATGTACATGAAGTATATGAATGTAGAAATAATTACATTCTACAATATGGTTCACCAAACTAGGTATGTGTATACATTTTCATAAAGAAAATATTCTAGTCCAGCGAATCACATTAAATACTTTAACTGTGAATTTTGTTTTGATATTACAACATTTTTATCTAAGTCGTCTTAGTGATAAACCAACATTTTTATCTTATAACAGATTATAATTGAATGTATGAATAATTTTTTAAACTTATCAAATTATCAATAAAATAAAAAAATATATATAACGGTAAATAAAATAAATAAAAATAAAAAATAAATGTTGTCTTGAGTAATATATAATGAAGTGCTAATGAATACGACTGGTTTCGAACGCTTTTGATACCAGATGATGGCTTTTTTTTTAAATCGAAGTCGTTCTTATTCATCAGAACTTCATTATGTAATACTCAAGGCAATATTTATATTCTGTTTTATTTTCTATTTGTATTTTTTTTATTTATTGTTACGTATTTATTACGAAAATTTGATTGGTTTATTTCTACCTACATATATTAAAATATAATAATTTGTTATTATTTAAGAGTATTATCACCATTAAACATGCAATATTTTTTTAAATTTTATTTTTGTCTTTAATTTTTATCTAATTAAATTAATTAAATTAACATTTAATAATTTTAATTAATTATCATTAAACTGAGCGTAAATGTACTATGAAACTAAAATAACTAAATAACTTATAAATATTTATTTTTCGATTTTCTCGCGCGGTCTGTTTGTAATTCAATGTACCTGGTATGAATATAAAACATAAAAACAATCGTAAATCAGAAGCCCGAATTCCGATGCGAATGCTAGTAAAAATTGTACATGAATATGTGTGCACCAAATTAATACTATAATATTTATACGTACTAAATATAATACTCAGCGTACGCATAATATTTTAAATTATTTTTTAAATATAAAATGAAATTTTGAAACTATTTTATAGTGATGCAATGCGATTATTTAAAGGTCGTAAATCGAAAATTTATAACAATTTTTCATTATAGTTGCGCAAAACTATACCTCAGTCTACAGAATTAACCACAAATAATGATACAAAAACACAAGTTAAATAAAAAAAATAGGATTATTAAAAAAAAAAACAAAATGGAACTCACGTTATTTAGTTTTAAGGTCAAAAAATAAAACTTTGGCTTAAGAATCTAAGCTATTGAAAACGTAATAATGTTATCTATTTGGCACGGGGTTCTATGGAAAATCGCGTGGCGAAGGTCGTTTTTCCTATAAAGATTATGTAAGTCATTATTCCAACATGCTTATTGAAGATAAGACTCACTAAAACAATTTAAATATAACTAAAACATATTTTTTATAACGATACGAATTCATATTATGCATAAATAATGAATGTAGAAAAATTAAACTGTAGCAATCATTACGTCTTGCACACACTTCGCCGAGTAGTAACCATAACTTGTGACTAAATTAAAATAAGTATTATTACTATAATCATGCAAGTGAACGAATATTGCAATGTATTGTACTTTGTGCCTTCTATGTATACATGTCTATTGTTGTGATCGAAAAGTCATTCGTTGAATATTTATTATTATTTGTTATAATCATACTGTAATTTGTAATTTCATCAAACGAACCATTTGATAAATGTAAATCACTACAAATACATGGAACCGTATGCAAATGATTAGTTATTCATTGCAATACAATGATATTAAATTTGATACAATTTTTCATACACAGACAAATTTACTACAAATATTTGTTTAGTTGTCGTAGAAATATCATCATGAATATGTATCCAATAAAACCGAAATTTGAATTGAATCGTCACATACGAGCCAATCAAACATTAATTTTCATTTTATACTGTCAATTGTTCATTTTTATTCGATTTTCAAATTCGTCTAGTTCTTACGTTACAATACTTTCATCAGCGCATGAAGTCAATCATAAAGGGTTAGTGAAGAGGGATAATGAAACCCTTTAAATACATGTATAGTAACATACTCGTATGTTTTGTTGCTGATATATTAGTTTCAAATCTTTAGATAGAAATAGTGTATGCGTGTGTATGTGGGCGTACGTATGTGTGAGTGTGTGTGTGTGAGAAAGAAAAATAAAAAGAGAGATAGGGGAGGAGATAGAAAGCAACGGAGAAAATCAAACTTTGTGTTCTACTTTTTTTTCACTATTGAACCGTATATGTCTTTGGCAAAAATAAAATAAAAAAACATTGTCCATTCGTTCCTTTGGTTGACGACGTTGTCATAGTGTACACACGTTTTCGGCTTAACGATATTGATTTATGTCACACATGAACAACCAAAGCCATGTAGTTTTCCGGCGAAATGACATTAATGGTCGCCGCCCCCCGTGAGCTCACAATGGACAACCGGTGAAGTCTGAACGCGCGAGCGCACGCACACATGCGTACAAACGAGCATTAAAGTACACGTCCACGTGTGCACGCGCTAACGGCCGGGCGTTATAATGATATGTATGATGACGCAATGAATTCAGTAGAATGTGATATTGTGTTTGTACACTTAACGCGTCGGCCATCGAATGAAATAATAATTAACCGATCGACGGTAGTGCAGCTGTCACCGTATAGTTTTGATGAATTTCTTTTTTTCTCTTCTCAACTAGTTCCAACTTGACAATACGTTTTAAGGGCTACTCTCACGGTCACTCAATACGAGAGCACGGCCGCCCACGTATTGATCAAGTCTCCCCACTATAGAGCTCACGTTTTCAGCCAAGCGCATTTTTAATACCGTCACAAGTTATTATTTATAAAATATAAACCCTCGTGAAATATTTTTGTTATTACTTTCGAACAATCTTACAAGCATGTTTTAACCGGGGGAAGTAATGTTTAAAACAAAGATCTTGAATTTCAAAACTGAACACTATACGTAACTGAAAAACAAAATATAATAAGGAATATTGTTAGAACGATTTAAAATACATTACTCAAGTTTTAGCGAAAGTTTAAAAAAAAACAATTTTATATTTAATACACAGCACTAACATGGAATTATTTATATCTGTGAAAATCACTTTAATATAAGCATTATAAATCATTTTTAAAGTCTAGGTTAGAAAACAGTACAGAGATTGAATGATTTTAGAGAATAACTATCGCATATTCTTGTACGCATTTGCGATTTTTATTCTAGAAATAATCTTATAATATAATATTGTACAATTAACAATTAATAATATTTCATATTTTTAAACGTATTCAAATAAAAGCTATAAAAAAAATAATAATAAGCTTATTTTTTGTTTAACTTCTATTTCATCGTATTATGTACGTACGTAGTATACGTCTTATACTTCAACGTTTGATGTAGATGATTACATATAAATAAATACACGACGTATACTCTCTTGTACTGTATGATGTCCGTCCAATTCATAAGTATTTCAATTATACGCTATACCGTCATTTTCTTGTTAGCGTATTAAATTCCCTTAACTATAACCAAAACGTAGCAAGCCTTTGAATTCCTCCAGTCCGCGTCACGATTTCGCATTTAACTCTCTAACGATAACGTATTGATAAATTATGTGCACTCATATTAATTTATTTGTTTCCACTCAAAGGGGGGGGGGGTTGATTTAGCTGGCGAGATAATATTTAACCGAGCAATCGGTGAGAGCCGACATGACATTCGCAGCATAATATTACAATAGTAACGTGCAATATCATAAGCTCGTGGACGCATTTTCCCAGTCATCACTACCAGTTTATAACGTATATCGCGATACACGACGTGGCGAGTTTTTCTTACGCGATATTTAAATGCGAAAAATGTATTTTCAAACGCGACGTCGGAAAGAATATTTATTATTAAAACACGCGTCTCGTCGTCGCAGTGAGAACCGGCAGTGAGAACGAGTGGAGCGAAAAAGTCACAGAGACACATAGTATAATATACGAGCACGACGCGATAACGGTTTTGGATTGAAGCTAATAGACTTTGCGCGATAACGAATACCACGGACGCACTCATAATAATAACAATAATAATAATAATAATAATAATAATAGTAATAATAATGCGAGCACAATGAAAATGTCTGCCGGTATGCCTTCGAAAATTAGGGGCGGTTTTAATGTAACATTTGTTGACTTTGAATGATCGAGGCCACCGTGTACGGCTTTTGACAAATTGTCCTCAGCAATAGCATCCATCCGCCACTATCGTACCGCTTCGATCAACACCTCCGCCACCCTCTTCGGGCGGCCGTACACGCGGTAACTCGCCGTACCTATTGTGAAGTAATGGCGTCCCCGTTAATTATTTCGGAAAATTGAAATCGACGTCGTTGCCTGTTATAATCGTCATTAATAATATCACAACGATCATTTTGCCGACAGATTCGAGATCAATGACAACGGATAAAAGGTAAAAAGAAGAGTTTTCGGAAAAGAAAAGGCCACCACACCTCATCGGCGACTACGAATCAAATGATCAAATATTGATCACGTAAATTGTGTTGACGGGACCAGGTTTTCTTCAGCCCACATCAAAAGTAAACAAGGCGCTATCGGTCGTGAGGTTAAATCGTTGGAGTTAAAAATAAAAATTCGCTTACATTGATAACCAATAAGGAATACAATTACCACTGGCATCGTATTATAATATTCATCATAATATCATCTGTAATCTGTTCGTATATTATGTAAATTGTTTTAAATTTTTATAATTCAATTTAAAACCCGAAGAGTTCTTTAAAGTTATAAGACAGCAAACATATTACTCTGTATATTCTCGACTTCTAAAACTTTAATATCGTATCCTTGTACAACACACATTATTAGTAAGGTAAATTTTTTTTTATTTAGAATTCAAAAAAAAAATTGTCTATTTGAAGTATTAAAATATAATTCTCAAGGAGAAGATAAAATTCAGCCACATTCACCAAAATATTTGATTTATTGTGTATTAAACACATTTGAATTAAGAAATTAAAAATTAATTAATTTGTAATCCAAAAATTACAATTTAGAATGTATTTATAACGATTTGCATAAAATTAACTTACAAAATTGTTTAACAGTATTTAAATAATGTAGATATCTATTTGATAGATAATTAAATTAAATATTTTATGGCAGAATCCGTCCCAATATTATAACATCACAGAAAATATGTAGGTAAGTTGATTAACTAAAAACTACATCTCTGATAAGAAATTAAATAAGTATATTGCCATCCGACAACATGATGTAATAGTTGATGAAGGTTGGTTAAAAAAGTTATGTCCGAGATTCTGTTACCGAAGAGTATACTATTAATATTGTGTTCCTTGTTACTGAACAACATTTTTTCTCATCATTGTTAATTATTGTTTATTATTAGACGATTGTTATCAATGTTGAAAAAAAATATATTAATACAAATTTAAATTGATTTAACAAACCAGGATGCTATTACAGTTAGAAAAAATCATCTACTTTCGTCCTTATTAATGATACAAATAATTGTAAATCACACAAAAGTATAAGCTGTGTTAATTAAAACCCATGTAGTAACTGAAACTTTAATTTGTCATAACAATTTTTGTTATTTAAATAAAATATATTCTATAATTCAATTTTTATTTGTATAGTATACTATTATGATAATATCTACCGAACTCATATAAATCATTATATAGCTCTCAAAAAATAAAAATTGTTATTAAAATCCCAAGAAAAACTAAACTATCTTTTTCTTCGTGATTTTAACCCTCAAAATTGGTTTGATGAAAAAAAAAGCCATTAGCACTAAAATTGTCGATGGACATCAAGGCATGATAGTAAGACTGCCAAAAAAATGTATGTTTACGAAATGTAATATTTTTTAATACTCGTTATACTAGATATCTCACAATATTTACATATATCTGTGACTTACAACATAATAATATGTTTGAATTCCTGGATCACCGTTTATCTATCAATATCTACCACCTAATCTGTTCTTTATTTTAAACATCCTTTTATTTTTACATTTATCATACAACACTGTATAATCTTTTCCCAAAGTAAAATCTAAAAATATAGATAAATGCTCATATAAATTTATAAATAATTAAAAATATTGATTTATTTTGAACGATACTGATATCGTATTTAAATCTATATCATTGCCCAACGCCCAATAGTCCATAGCTAATAATAACCGGCAATATAAATAGTTAAGAAGTTGTATGTGTGGTAACGAAAAACCGAATATTTATAATTAAATCATCTTAAATTAAGTAGTTCAAAACCACATTTACTATCATACAGTCACATAAAAAAAAAACAATTTTTGAATACATTCTTACAACTACTATATTTATCTTATTTGAGTTTTAGCAAAAAAATCCACCATATGAAAAAAAAAAAAATCGCTGTACACTATTCTTTGCAAAAGAACAAAGAACAATATTTTAATGTAAACAAAATATTATTTTAAATTGAACTATAATAAATATAAAAACGATGACCCCTATTAAAAATATATTAAACAAGAAATTATATTAATAACTCACAGACTTTTTTAAAAATAATTAAGAAAGTGGGTTGGAAGTCTAAAAGCCCAATGCACTAGCTTTCGAATACAAGATTAATGATATCACAATTCAAAAGTTTTAAGGGTAAGACTGTACAAAATCTATCCCCCTGTTTCCCATCTTTTATCATCCTTGAAATAAATAAATAAATAAATCAAAATTATGCACCGTTTTGCACTCCTCGCTATAAATAATAAGCTGACAACATATTTATGCGTATTACAACGTTCCAGAAATACACTAATATGGCGGCTATAAGCTTTTATAATTAGCGATGAAAAAACTTGCAATGCCGAAGTTTGAAAATCTGATTTCTAGATTCTTAAATTCAAATTTTTCTCTAGACCCAGATTTTTTAACTTAAGATACTTTATGCATTAGTGTAATTAATTATTATCAAGTCATTATAACTTCACCCTCTTTTGAATTTAATATGTTTAAAGTCCATACGATTCAAAAACTATTCACAGTTATAGTTTTAATTTAAATAAATGTATATAATCAATAAAATATCAACACCATAGGTGTATCATGTAGATTGCAGGTTAAACAATTTAAACGCAAATGATAAACAAAAATTAAAAAAAAATTTTTGGTAGTCTTAATATTGCGTTTTTATACTTGGAAACCTCATATTCATTAGACCAAAAAATCCAAAACTTGTATTTCAAAATCTAAAAAACCGAAATATGAAACCCGAAATCCGGATATTTCGGATTTCCGGAGAATCCAGATTTATGATACATTACTAAATATAATACGCGTGCTACTCATTTAACAATCATCAAGCTTAGTTAATATTTTTCGTGAACTAATAAGATCATCCGATAACGATATTTTGATATTTCCGAGCGGGGAAAAAAAATTCCATAAAAAACCCTTGGAAACGCAATTATATTTCACAACATTTACACCGACTATAACCACGCGGTTATACGAGTAGTATACCAGTTCATGCCTGTTCAAGCTCACCTCTCATGTCTATTGAAGCCCTAAGTACTGTGATTCGTACTAATCAGATTCTTATGAGAAAGCACACTGCGAAGAACCAGTTAAGTGCACGCTTCGCTAGCCGAGATCGTACTGTTACTACGAAATCTGTTAAGTGTGCAAGCATCTTTCCACTCAAAAATCTGAAGTCGAATCAGTTATTCGCACCGACAAAAAACCAACTGTATCCCGTTTCTCTCCATCTACTTGACAAGCCCCTTGACATATCATCTCAGCACTCGGCCCGAAAGTCTTAAGCTCCTATCATCACAGCTTGTACCCCGGCATCCCGGGACCATGCCTCCTTAAGAATTTTTCACTATCCGAAATTCCTTAGAGATGTTATTATGTGTATTTTCTCACTCCACAGATTTCTTGGTTTTTTTTTGTGCGTCGTTATGAACTTAAATCTTCTACCACTGTTGTTATTATTATTATTATTAAACAAGGTAATTTAAATTTATTCTGTTTATTGCGTTTTTCCAAAGGTCAATTTTACATACTACTATTAATGTTCATACTTAATTTAACTACAATCGCTTTAATGCGCTCATACTTCATTCAATTAATTAGAAAGTTAACATTTCAGTATTTCACCGAATAAAAAAATCTTGATGAACCGATAAAAATATTATTATTACGATTAAGGTATCAGATATATAGTCACGAAAAAATAATCAAGATTATATTGATTATATATTTAATTGTCCACTAGCAATTGTACCCATTGAAAAGTGGCATAGCCCAGACTATTATAAATTATTGTCATACTGATAGTTTATATCATTGACGGATAGTAAATTTTCGTATATAAAACAAATAAGTCCAAACAATGATCGTCCAAATAATTTAATTGTACAATCTGTGAACATTTTCAACGTTCCTAAAATATAGTCACTTCTTATAAAGTAGTTTATATCAATCAGAAGAAATTGAAACAGTTGAAAAGGGAAAATTATAAAGGAAATTTTAATTTAAACCTCAATTATATGTAATTCGTCCATACTTATTATTAAAGTTGAACCATTCATTTGAAAATTGTTTTCCTCGGCAATATTTTCGGAATAAAAATGCTTTAACTGAGTAAAGCAAATATTTTATCTGAATAGGGTGGTTACATTTTTAATAAAAAATACATTAGCCGTTTTAATTATGCATAATATACTTTATAAGTAGGTACATGCAAATTAGTTATATTTTATGATTGATTATGGTCGGCTTGGTTAGTTTTATGAATTATAAAATATCAACACTTTTACTTAATCCTCTTTGCAAATGTTAATACTTTGTTGGATGTTCATAAAACAACTTAAAAAAAATGTAATTAAATTAAAACGAAAAAAAAGAGGCATAACTATTTAAAACAAAATTTAAATTATTTTTTCCTCGGCGATAAATACGAAAGATTCAAAATATTGACTAATATAATTACATAAGTGCTTACAAGATGGAAAAAAACTTTATTTTTTAACCACGAATTTTTTTTTAAAGTTAATAGGAATTTGCAAATCTCTTCGCTAAGCGATCACTGTTAATATACCGTCATAATGATTATAAGTGCATATATTATTGATCTTACAAAGTTTTAAATTTTGTTTCATACATATCCTTTATTAATTTTAAGTAGTCAACTGCAAAAACATTGTTTTCAAAATTGTTTTTAGAACACAAAAAAAACATCTTTGAAAGTGGATACGAACACTAAAACTACGGTCAGGTATCAGTTATATACTCGTAGACGAAGGAATATTTTACTTTTATTGCTATGTAGTAAATTTTAATTAGGTATTAACCTACCACTTATTCCATTTAAGTTTAAATAGAGAACAGACATTTTTCGCAAATTTCAGAAATGTTCCTAATCTATAATATAGACGTTGCAGTTGGGCTACTATAACCAACTCTAGAAACAAATGTTATCCGATCAATTGCAACTACGCCTATTACACAAAATTAGGTTATACGAGTACAGTATGCTCGTAGATAACGCTATCTCTAATCGTTATCCCTCTAAATTACCTAAGCAGAAAAAATTCATAATCTCCAGGACCAGTAAATGAAAATAAAAAATATGGATGTACATAACTCCAAAATTGTAAACAATACACTTACATCATCTACAATTTTATTATATTTAATTATAACAATAGCATAGTGCATACGACGAAACACTAGTAAAATTACAAATAAAAGTATCTTACTTTATGAACAGAAATAAGGTTACACATTCATGTACACGATGAAAATATATAAGTTGATCTTAAAAAGGGAAGTATAGCAAGTCCATTTCTGACCAAAGAAAACATATGCATAATTATTAACAATGGAATCAAATTATTGTGCTATATGTTAAAGTGAACATAATAATTTCCTATAACAATTTTAATTGTTAAAACGATTATTTGAGCACATATTTGGTTTTTATATGTTTACTATTAGTACATTTAAATGTATGTGCCATTGAAGTAACGGTACATAGACGCTATTATGAGCAATTTGCTTTCAATATTTAAAACTAATTAAGCTCGTAAAAATAATTTATAATTATATTTCTGTACGTATGTCTTGTCCAGAGGAGTGAGTTCTCGCGCTTGAATAATATTAATATGTAATACTGCGTAGTCGAAACTATTTTATAGCTTGTTATTGCTTTCTTATGCTTTTGGGCTTGACCCCGTTCTATTAATCGAATGCACTGTCGTTGCTATTATAATTATTACAACGTTATCGTGCCATAAAGTCATCAATTGTAATTATGTCATACATAATCAATATGATTATCATACACGGAAAAATTTAACCTATTTCATGGTAATATAACGTATCGTTTATATTCCTTATGATTAAATGATATTACCTATCATTAACAAGAACGTTTTTTGTTAACATTCATCGGACGGATTAAAAAGTACTGAAACTGTGTTGGAGAACATTTCATTATAACTGTATTATAATACTCCTAGCTAGCGCGTAGCATTTACAACGTTAAACTTACACGATTGTTTTACGAGCACAAAGGTACAGCAGTTAGCGTGAACCGGGCAAGTGAGTCGGATGGATGATGAATCGTGAACATTCGTACAGTCAAATTATAATTTAGAGGCTATAGTCGTGTGGAACGTGAAGAACGACGAAGGGTGAGAAGTGCCGAGCAATCGTTTTATTAGTAAGTAATGAGTGTATATTGTTACGGGATTTAACGAACGTTACGCATACCTAACCTTCTCCGATTTTGTCTTAACGTTTTAAATGTTCGCAACCATCACATTAAAAAAATATTATAAAGTTTACGTTTATTGTAATCTCTATTTATATCATTATTTTTCTGATTTATTTCTTATTTGAAGAGATTTGGTTTTCGGGTCAAGATAGATGTTTTGATTTCAACATGAAAAAAATATGTTTCATTCGAAATTGTTACATTGAGTTAAGCTTTTGGTTTTTGTTAATACTTATAATAATTTATTCCGTATTCTTTTAAACTCTTTCTTTATTTCATTTAAAGTATTTCTTTTAGTCCATGCTTATCAATTGTTTATATTCACAACTATCACAAGACCCCTGAATTGTTCAAAGCTTAATTTTCTTTTTTCTTGTAAGCATTTATAACTTTTGTATAACTACCAATTGAGTTATTATTTTCTAAATAATGACAATAACATAATTTTCGGATAATACATTCATTATACATTTAACACTTTTTAATCTTTATCATAGTTTTCTTGAAATTTAAAAAAATACGAAGCTACCAACTTAAATCAACACAATTATAAGTAACGTGTAAATTTATTCTATTCAATCCCTTTTTAACTACGTATAGAATGTATGAGAAATTAATATCCGTTTCTTGAAATAGTTTGTTCATTATAAAGTATTAAAACGTAAGAACATAATTCATAGTTATTAGTGGCTCGTGATAACTTGAGTATTTTATAATATGATTTAATGTTAACATTAATTATTTGTCATATTTATACTTTTGACACTGTATAGGTACAATATGATCAAAAAAAAATTAACCAGGAATATGTTCTAAAATTTTAGCTATCTTCATATAATTTAACCGTTACATGTGATATTGTAATAACATTATCTAAAATATACCGTATTATATTTTACTCTATGATAAAATGAACTTCAAACGTTCAACTAACGAAATCAATTACATATCAACTGTGTCCTCGTTTGAACATCATTTTTTTTTAACTGTGAGATTATTATAGTGATATAAATTTATAATTTGTTGATTTTAAGTACTATTAATTTACTTAAAAAAAACTTATTGTTAAACTTTATATTTATATTATTGATGTCTTGTTATAACATTAATATTGAAAACATTGTAATTTACTAATTTCAAAATTAAACTTTGTTCAATTGGCTTGAAAACCTTCGAAAACTTACATCTGTCTACCACCAATACAACGGTATTTCTGTAAAACTCATCTCAAGTTTGAAAAATCAACAATGGCTAACTTTTATTAAAGCTAGAGTCAATTGCCGTGAGCGAGTTAATTTTAAATAAATTGCTCGGTTAGCCGTTCATATATGAGATATTTATTAGACCGGAATAATAATTAATTATAAATTACTGTTGGTAACTGTTTGGAATGAACTGCAACGCCGGATCATATTTACAGGTAAAATTGGGCGTTTGGTCGGAATCACAGGGAAAAAAGATAATAGTATGCGGAACGTCACCTGCAGTACGAAAATGTTACCTATACAGAATGACGAGGAATCGAAAAAAAATACTTACGGGCGTTTCGATTACAAGAAAATGTTTCGGTGGAATCGCATGATATGGAGAAAAAAGAAATCAATGCACGTTTTGGTCGAGTACGTGTGTATAAATATTTCTCCCCGAACCCCTCCCCCCAACCCCGCCGCACTTTCGCGTCCTATTTCCATACACTCCTCTCGTCCCCGCATTATTATTACATGTCTGTTGGAAGGCGGCCCAGAACGTTACAATAACATCGACCCAGATGAAAGTGGCGTAGGTGTGTCGAGACGCCTCTGCCGCCACCTCGGATACACGCTGATACGTTTCAATCTTGGACAGAAATAAAACAAAAGCCTCTTCTATTCCGTCCGCCCCGTCACCGTCGTCGTCGTTCCTTATTTCTCCATTTAATTCTAAACGTTTTCGGGGTCCCATGTTTGTCTGTCCGTCCGTCCACCGTTTTTATAAATAATGTTACACGCAATTATGTAAATCGAGTGTCGGCCGGCTGCGCGCTGCAGCAGTTCCCGTGCCAACCATCGTCGGCCAGTTAATTAGCGTCTTAATTGAATATCGTTGTACACGTGTTATTTTTTCAACTCCTCCTCGTGACATCTGAACGGCGGCGGCGGCGGCGGCGGCGACGACGACGCCAAAACATACTATGAAATTATTTCCAAAGTGAAAATAATTAAAAGCAATCGGTGTTTACATTTCTCTTTCGACGCGCAGCGTTCAGACGACGTTTTGCAATTCAATTACACGCTAAGAATATCGTTACGAACATTTATTACAATAATCACGATGAGGAACAAACTCTGACAGTTATAGGAAAACAATAATCATTATTACCGAGTTTGTAGTAACAACTGGAGTACATTGTTTTTAGAAAAACAAAACAATTTTCTCGATTACATTTCGTCATGCGGAATAAACTACCGTGTACGACGTCTTTTTTTTTACACGCAAAGTTTATTTTTTGCAATGTCAAAATGTTTACCAAGTTTTTACGAGTATTTCTTAGTAATATGTTTTCGCACTCAATAATTTATCTTTTACAAATATAAATAAATTTCAAGTGCACTCTCTGTGTAGGTACAATAAGATTTTCTACAAGTTCATTCGTGAACTATTGTAGTCGATTTCATTCCGAAAACGAAATGAGTACTACAAGAAAATTATTTTTGACATGTTATGTACATTATGCATTAATGATGTGCACTTTTAAAAGTCGGAGTACCAATATAGGTAAGGGATAAATTTACATTGATTTTCTTACGTTTATAAAATTAAACTCTTATTCTATTTTAAATAAAAATACATTTTTTACCTGATATCGTCATAGCAGCCATTAGCAGTAAATAAAATCGAACGAACTTACAAACATCAATTATAATTACCTGCAAACAAAAAATATATATATTAAATTAATAACACTTCGTATTATACATTCAATATAGCATTATGAAACTTTTTTTTAATAGCTGATAATAATATTTATCGGTCACTATAATTTCTGCCGTAAAAAAAATTGATTTAATAGATCTAAATAAGGTCCATAATATAGATCAATGTTAGAACTAGACAATAATAAATACGCTAATATTTTATTCATCACAATGTCCTCGAGGTCGGTAGGTGGCGACAATTTAGATCGCAATTTTTCTGTATATTACACGTTTAAAGCGGACTCTACATAATCAATAATATTGAGTTTATAAAATTGTGTCAATATTTAGTGAAATATTCGTATCTCCTAAGTTTCTCAATAGTTTTGATCAATATTCAGTAACAGTCCGCTTAAATTAGTTGCACTTATTAGTACAAAATTCAATTATTAGTATTTTTTAATTCTGGGTGAAACTTTCTGGTGTAAATTTACCAGTTAGTAAAGTGCTTCGCTTAGAATCAATATAATGCAATATAATATGTATAATATTATAAAATGTCACATATCATCTTATGATAGTCAAAACGGGTGATAGTATAGTATAATGACAAAACCTATTCGTTCCACATGCGTTTTTAGATCATTTCCCTCGTTACATGTTTATAAATTATAAACGATCCCGTTTCGGATCATATTGCCTGCATTATTTTTTCTTACTCGAATGACAAAATAAGACGCCGCCGCCGGTTCGGTACACGTTTGACGGTAAGAAATATTCCCAGCGTTTAGAAGATTTCGTATAACAACGCCGCATGATTGATTGTATTTAATAAATTGTAACAAACTAGAGCTATAATGAACAAACATTATTTTAAAGGACTGCTGTAAGTGTATTACTGCGTATTATTTATACATATTGTTATGCCGAATGAGTTCACGGTAAAGGAAAATGTACGTGCTTAAGTTGATTAGGTGTTTACAAAACACACATGCACACAATGGTTTTACATATAAATTTGTGATATCTTGGCTCTGAAATGATATAGAAACGTGGAGCTACCCTCGTAATAAATAAACCCGTTACGAAGAGTTCACAATCAATAGTAAAAAGATAAAACTAGTCGAAAAACTGTGATCCACCGACACTACATATTTTTACTACGTTTTTTGGTTATTCGACTGATCGATATCCAAAATAGATTACAAGTTACGGACACCAAAGGGAATTATTCGAGCACGATTCACTCGTTTCGATTTACAATCTTCGAAACAATTGTTATGCGTGTAATAATATGATATATTTAAAGAAAAAAAAGAAAAAAACGATAATAAATCATCACATTTGAAAACGATTTCAAACGAGGTTTTGCTTACTATGGTGTTTATAGGACGTTTTTCACATTTTAAGTACTCATAAAAATAATTTATGAGTAAACATTTTTAAATGTTTAATGCTTTCTTAGTAGTAGCATGATATGATATAACCTTACATTAAAAATACATATTGATATTTAAAAAATGGTTAAAGCATGTACATTTATAATTTTTTACATAAATACGCAAATTATATGGTAAAAAAAACTCATAGTTGAATTTCAAAAGGTCACATATTCGTATATTTTTATTTGAAAATCAAAATTGAATGTTGATTGAATAATACGTGCAATCGGTAAAAGTTGTTACAGGGTCTTGTTAGGTATTTAAAAAGCAACATTATAGAATTTTCGTAGCAGCTGAACAATAAATCAAGTTAAATTATTAGCTTAAATGTATAGTTGTGAGCTCAAACTATGTATCATTGAGAAACATAAAATTCAATAATATTGTCTAACGTGTTTGACATAGTCAGAAAATACTTCCGAAATACTAAAAATATCGTTTATAAAATTCGCAAATGACGAGAATTATAAAACAATTTACAGATGTGTATTGAAATGTTCCTAACCCCTAGAATACATAAGAGCTTCAGTTACATTCATATTCGTATTCTGAAAACTATTGAAAAATGTTAAACATTTCTACGTTGCAAATTATTAAAATTAGCTGTATTTTACATCAATCTGTAAAGTCATTAACTAACTTTTAACTTCACTCAAAATCAAAATTACTTAAATTTACCCATATTGTAAGACCATTTGGGAGCTTGTTAAATGATTAATTATGTAATCACCAACTCAACTCTCTGGTGATCAACCAAAAAATGTTATTTTTTTCTTAATATTATGTTAATTTGCAAGCGACATCGTAGGGACAATTTTTATTACCAGTTATGCTTCCAAACTCTATAATATTAATGTCATCGAAGCTTTTTAAATTAGGAATGACGCGTAATAATTTGAATTCAGTACGTTCGTTGTACATACTAAACGCGAAGGAAAGGCCATTAAAAAAAAAATATTTTATGATGAGTTCTTAATAAGTAGATCGACACCACGTATATCATTATGTACCCCGAGAAATGTATTTCAGTGATCATTTTGATTTCAACATATTCAGATAAAATATATAAATTTTAATAGCACACAATGCAATTATTTCGTACAATAGATTGTTATTGAAATAAGCATTACTATTTTGTTCATAATTGCGAAAAATTAAATTTATTTAAATTGTTAATATTGTTAATTGTTCATATTAAAATTAATAGTACACATCAAATATGTGAAATTTAAATATTGATTTCTAAAAATAAGTAAACCATATAAAATGAGAATTTAATTTTGATAAATTTACTAAGTTATAAGTCAAACCTTACAATAAGCATTCATGAATAAATGGAAAAATACAAATATACAACATTAATTATAAAATCTTTCAAAAACTTTGTTATTATTTTATTCTCCTTCGTTGATGATATTATTATGATTAATTATTGTAAGTTAGGCACAGAAAACATTCTAGAACTATTTGAAAATTACATTCAGATTTATTTATAAATAAACTTCATTGAATATAACATATTTCGACTTATGAGTAATTAGTTTATGTTATACCTATAAGACTTTGATATTGAAGTTCAGACAAAACGCTGCATTTTTTGTTAATTTTCTTACTATAATATCGCAAACGAAATTTAATCAATTTCACTATATTGATTAGACAACTCAAATTATATTCTATATGAAGTAATTACATTTGTCTTATCACTGTGTTGTGTGAAATTATAAGATAAAGTGATTAAGACAAATAAAATGTTCGAGATGAAACCATAATCGTAAAAAATATACATACAATCATACCGAAGTGACTGTACCATTCCCCACAATATATCACAGTAAATCTATATTATTTTATATATTGCGCAGTTAAAACCATTGCAAACTCTTATTTTTCCAATAATTTTAAAGTATAACTTTTTTTTTTTAATGACATATACTCTTCCAAGTTATTGAAATATTCTAGTACTAATAAATACAAATTATTCGTGTGATTTAAATTATGTTTAAAATGTCATACAATATGCAGTTTGATATAAAATTACATTCAAATGATGATAAACGAGTACAATCCAGAGATGGTAATTGATATCTTGGTAAAAGAGACATGAAAAAAAAAACCATTTAATACTTTTATAAAAAAGACTAATAATTTAGAATCATTTAAATCGAACCCACGACAACAACAAGTACTTAATATTTATTTTTACCACAAAATATTGAACACCGTGAAAATTAAGTTACACTATTTTATAAAATTATGAACAATTCAATAAGCTGGTTACAGGTAATTAAATTTAAAAATTAAAATGAAAATGTAGAACAAACATTAAAAAATATATATTATAGGTAAATACAGAAAAAAAACGATTTGGTTTTTTTTTTTAGATGAACCCTTTTCCAAACTCAGTAAAAATAAAATAATATTAATTAAGAAGGAAAATATTTGACTGACATTTTGGTTGTAAGGAAAATATAACACTTTTTATAGGTACCGCTAAAATTTGGTATTCACCCAAAAAAAAGTGGTTGTATCAAAAGTTATCGATTAGTTTTTCACAATTTAAGGAAAAATAAGGAAAGGTACTTTTATTAACCTTCCGGATTTCAAGTGCTTTTGCAGTGTAAACATAACTAGGTCGTCTGTGAAACGCAGGGAACCCCTATTTGGAAAAGGTGAATGTTTACCCCGACCTAGACGACCCGGCGGAGAGAGGAAGAAAGAGATGATACACATGAAGTGAGGATTTTGGGGGTTGCTGATTCAGATATACAAGACTTTTGGGTCTGCCTGGAGAGCAGCCAACATGTATATATACAGATATACCTTTTCACCTTTGTCGGGCAAAATTGTACGTGTATGTGTGTACGTGCGTGTGTGAGCGCATGTATGTGTGTATGTGTTTTCCAATGATTCAGGATGGGGGTCCGTGCGTGAATGTGTAATGGCACTTGGTAGTACATATTAGTTTGGCGAACCGGTAGCAATGTGTAAATTATGTTTATTTAATAATATTTTGTTAAAATTTAAAGAAATAATAATTTAACACTCCATGAACGCTTTAGTTATACATAGCATAAACGATTAGGTCTCAGGCTGCAAATTTGGTTTTATTACTCCCCGTTGAGGTGAAAGAAAACATTACCATAGCAACGTGAAACATGATGGCTTAACGGCGATTTGTAGCCAAGTTGAGTTATTATGACGAAAGAGAAATATTTAAGTTACAAATTAAAGCTTACCAAATTGTATGTTATTATTATTTAATTAATCCGTCGAAACCAAATAATGAAATAGAATACACATTTTATAAATTAATTCAACTACCACAAAAAAAAAGAAAAACCATCTTAATTAGGTACATCACCAAAAATTAACAAAAAAAACCCTGGACATTATTTCTTTTGTGAACATTATACTTATGTAAGTGGTTGAAAAATAGTTACGTCCTATCTCATATTAAACATAAAAAAAAGTATTATCGTGTTGACAGAAAGATTTTTACCACTCTTGGTTGACCTAAAAACGAATAGGATTTCGAAAAATGGATTTACTTCTTATCATTTCTTCGTTATGTTTAAACTATTGATCCCGAATACAAATCTAAATCCCGGTAGACTCAAAATATTATTTCAAGTATCAATAATAACTCTTAACCTTGAACCCGTATAAATGGGGGAACTTGATATATTTTTCTGTCATTTTTTTCTGATCGAAAAAATACGTTTACAAGGATATCAAAAAACGTAGGTGTATTAAATTTAAAACCAATACTGAAGGGCTTCCGTGTTTTGCCTCGAAATCTTTAAATATTTTGACCAGATATAATACGAGTATAATATACCTACGTGAATGATATATTATGTTCTGTGTTAGTTGTTCTGTAACTCTCACTTCTTTATATTTTGTACCCACGATTTATATTATTTATGCGAGTATCATGAATAAAGTATTATATTGAATTCCCATAGTCGTACATAAAAGAAGCAATTTGCAAAAAGAACTGATATGACATTTTGGGTAATCACAATGTAATAAATAAAAACATTTAAAATAAATAAACATTTTTTTTTTTCGGATTAAAAGAACGGTCGCCGGGGAAAACCGACTTTTAGAAGACCGTTCATTTAACCCAGCCCTGTACGAAACATTTTTTTTCTACACGTGAAAAGGTCGAATACAATAATTTTCACCACAAAAAAAGACCCTTTTAAATAAATGAAGCATTAAAAGAATAGATATTTCGGAACAACACAACACTTATTTTGAATCATGAAACACAAATTATTTTATGACATTTAGCTCTATTCAACAAATCAAAAAGTACTCAATATTATTAACTTAAAATATACTAGTAGTATCATTATTACATTAATGTCAAATATTCTGATAAACACTCAATTTCGACCAAACATATCATATTTGAATTAGTCATTTGATGGTCCGTTTGGAGAACTGAACTATTGCTGTCTCGAAAATGAATATAAAACACGATGCATAGCATTTTCATTATGTTTTAATTAAACAGTTTATAAGTGGTAAGTTATAGTAGCATGATTTTTCGTACACATATTTTTTTTATCCACATGAGTACATAATTATTCATCAATCCGTCGTAAACTAGAATTTTGTTGTTCTGAGGCCAAATTCTCTACCTACCTATGTTTGAATACAGTATGTTAAGTAATCAATAAAAACGAATTGATTATTATTGCGTGTATTTATTTCCATTCGCAGTGAAATGTAACGGGCAATATAATATGTGTACCATATGTACATAACAAAATGCCTCGATATGGTTGGTTTGGAAATATTTAAAAACAACACGGACGTTTCGTTGTCCCAATAGCTGAGTGTAAATAAATCAGCTAAACAGTAAAAATTATTCCCCCATCATTACATTCAACAAGCCCATGCTACGGTGTTAGCGTAAATAGTTATAAACCTAACCGGTCGATACGAAATATACGCACACATGTTGTAAGCGATACAATAATGATAAACATTTTAAAAAAAAAGTATTAATATTCCGGTCTGGATGTACATCTAAATGTCAATGAACATTATCTTTCAGTATACGTGTGTGTGTTATATAAATAGTATATTATATAGTGTATACACCATAAACTTATACGTATATATTATACTAAATTTAACGTACCTATAGTACCTACCTAAGCTCTGATAAACATAAACAAAATAACTTAAATCTTGAGCTCACTTGTTCATTCAATAAAAAACTGTTATTTACAGATGTACCGGTATTGCGGGGCGAGCAGTATATTTCCATTTTCCGGTGTACAGTGTCTGTAAAGCCAATATCCTATATCATCGAAATCTCAAGCAATAAACATCCAGCTAGTGTTTTCCCAAATAGGGTTTCCATGAAGATCCAAAACATTTAGAGGGTTTAGAAAATACCAGAAGACACAATTTATGAGTCCAGAACGTGGTATGCAATGATTGCAGTTCGATACAAAAACTAGTGTGTCCATTTTATTTTATTTAAATCAATCCAATTTATTTTTATTTTGTTTCTTATCACTGATATCACGAATTGTAGAATTTGTACACAAAAACAGTTTTGAAATGCTAACATTCTAAATGCACTAGTAAGTAATAAGTGTGTTCTCGAATTATAATTTTAATTAAAATGCGCTTCGGGGCAAATATTTATAATATTTACAGATTAATAAACGGCTTCAATACAAATGTTTCTTGCCACCCTAGTTACGTATGTATACTGTACTTCTGAATTTCATGCAATTAATATTTAACATATTAAACTCTTGATTATTAAATATATTTAATTTATTATAATACATAACACCAACAATATTCCTGTTTAAGTACCCTCCGGGCTCCGACTTAACCTTAAAATGCTTAGTGCATTTTATAAGCGTTCACTACGTCTCACTAGGTGTATTTTACAAGCCATTTTAGTTTAATTTCAATTTGGAAATTTGTCTTTACATATAAAATCTCAACGAATATCAAATTTTAATTGGGAGAACAAGAGCACGTCATAGAAAATGGTTTAACTTAATTTGTGCTATTATGTCTCCGAAATCTATTTTCATAATAATAAATATTTACAATAATCAATATTGATGCACACAACATATATTTTTTATCTACTATCTAGTCGTATGAAACAACTTTTCAAAATATATTATCAGTTCAAAGCAACATTTCCCAGTGAAAACTATAAAACGAGTATTAGTTAAATAAACTAGTAAATAACATATCATCGAATTAATTAATTATAATCATAGATTTCCTGTATTAAAAATCCTTTATAAAATAAATCAATTTTGATAATTGTTCTATAATCGTTGATAGCTGTGCTCAATATTATCAAACAAAATTAAATAACGGCATGTGCAATCAATGTAATTTCCTATTTTAAAAATTACGTATTCTCAGTAAAAAAAAACCTTTGTATTTCGTTGTTTTAAAACATGCATATAATATAAAAAAAACTGTTTATCGATCATGTCAACTTGGACTAACATGTTTTGAGTGGCATACCAGGTATAGGTATATTACACTTCAATGCATAGTGTAATAATGAACATAAGAATAAAAAAAAACCATAAAAATAAGATACCAAAAATATTGTGTTTTAAATGCATTATTATTTATTAGTAGTAATAGTAGAAGTGGTATAAAAATCTTGGTACTCGAAACAGCAGGCGAGTCATTTTCTTATGATGATGCGCTGATAGATGGACCTTAACGTTCGACTAGTTTTAACAGAGGAGGGAAAAATAAAAAATACTATAATAATTGTTATGGACATGTACTCAACCATGTGGACGAGAGATAATTATAATTAGATAGAATTCGGACGATCGAAAAGTATTCGATAAGTATGTGTTTGATATTCCTATAAGCTACGCAAACTTTAAAAGTGATTTCATTAGATCTACATGTTATTACATGTTTCCAAAGACCACGCTGTTGTAGATAAGTGCATTACCAAATATCCATGAAAAAATCGAGGATTCCGCTGAACTTTTTTCATAATCCCAGTGCATCTCTGAGAATACGATTACAACGCGTTGATAAAAAGTTCCGGCAAACATTTAATGACGTATGATAAGCTCGTGCAAATACATCGTTTTTAAGTAGTCTTACACAAAATGAGATACCATGAATAATACATTTACAAGGTATTATGAAAAGTTGAATGGAATGTAAAAACTTTGAACGGTGTTTCAGTGGAAATAGTATTCAAGCAAACATCATTCGAATTTCGTCGTTAAAATATGCTGTTCCTTTGGCGTCTTCTACGATACGCCTAGTGAACAGTGTAACAGTGTTTTATTCTGGTTTCTCTTTTGTGCAAGTCATAAAAAACGCGTCAAAGAATAATAATTGAATACTTCCAATTTCTTTTTTGCGAACAATTTCAAATGCAACTATCACATAGAAATTCAAATAATACGTCCTTGGTTTTGCATTACCGATTGACTCGTTTGTTCAATTTATTTATAACTAATTCACCCTACCTTTTCAATTGCAATATGACCTGCGATTGAGTTTTAAATATTTTTTAGTCTTTTAGAGTTTTATCGTACCACCCGAAGGCTGAAAATATGTCAAAGAAGAAATGATCAATGTCGGAATACGAACGCTTTGATATTTATCTTCTTTCTTTTTGTAACTACCTATCAATAGATTGTTGGAAGTACTCTTCGATATCAAACATCCAGTACCATAAAAGTAAATAATTTAATAATATAGGACTTCGTATTGCGTATAAACTTTATATGTACCTATTTATTTACGTAATACATAATATTTATACATTATATAGAACAGTTTAAAAATGTATTTATGACAATTATATAAATGTTACACTATGTGTGAATCCTACATATGTATTTTATAAGACTTACGCTGGGAAATAAGTCGAGAAATCAGGTGAATACAATTTCAAATTGAACTGGAACCATAACTTTATTTTTTGACAACCATTAAAAAAAAAAATGCTTTTTTGATCGTCAACTAAAGTGTGTGGGAAAACACATTCATGTCTTCTATTTTAATATTGATATGAAAATCGGTTTTTTATATTTTAATATAATACTCACAAGTCATAACACATTTAAAATTAATTCAAAAAGATGGTAGGAAAAAAATTAGCCCTTAAAAAATAAATAAACCGAATATCATTAATTATAATTACACAGGATTTACACTTAGTATTATTTTATAAGATAATATTTTTTGCAATGGAAGCAACCGTTTTAAAATTAAAAACCGAAAATAAATACATTTTTGCTAAGATAGATAACATTACTTTTTCCGGAAAAATGTATTATTTTCATAGAATTTTAAAATTATATAGTATACAGTTAAGTCGCGTTAACTCGTGCACCAAAATTACATTTTAGACCTCTTCAAATATATTTAAATATTATATTATATCGAGATAAATCGAATATTTGCGTTTTACCTTTAGTGTATGTTTGTGTATGTATTATTATGATATCATAGAAAAGGTGAACAATTTACTCATTTCAAATTTTCTTGTAAAAATTTCCATTCACTATTTCAGCTTACAAACGTGCAATATTTTTTTAAATAGTTTGTACATAGTATCATTATTATTGTTGAACTAAGCATAAAAAAGGTGATCCATACTGATGAATACTAACTGCATTTTTTCTATATAATTATCTAAAAATAAATTAACTTAGAATGCATTTACTGTTTTCTTAATTTGTGTACCTATTGCGACTAATGTAAACCGACAAAAATATTATAAATAAACATAACTTAATTAGATATGATTGAAATAAGTTGGCAATTCTGCATATTAGTAATTTATGAAAAATGTGTTGGGCAAAAAAAATATTGTTAATGAAATTGCGTATTTACTAGGTTGCATAGTTTTTATTTTAACACGGTAAATTACATCAAGACATCTTGAGTAACACGAATCTCTTCATTTTTACAATCAAGCGTTCCCCGCGACACTTTTCTTCGCAATAACAAAGTTTGTAACCCTATTCTGTAATTATGAGAACAACGGTTGCATTTTACGAAGAAGCGTCTAGTGAAATACCAATACGTAATAACAATAATCCGTCCTCATAAATAAAAATCGGTTTCCGTGCATGGGTTTAATTAAATTTTCGCTGCAAGTTGAAATTTCGCCAAACACGTTTCAGAAAATAACGATATATGTAGTCAATTTTGATACGGACGAAGAGTTGGAAATTTTAAACGATCAAAATAACGTTTATATTGCTTTTGTGTCGGACGAGCTGTGTATCGCGCTCAACGAGGTCGGGAAAAATAACGCGTTTCACCTGTGCCTGGTGTTATAGTCGGCGACTGTTGAAACGGCGTAACGGTTTTGTCGAACTGTTACAGGGTCCGCCGAGACCGAGAGGGTGGTCGTGGACGATGCAAATATCGTTTCGAGCCGTTTTTGTCCGGCGATCATCATCGAATAGCACCCGCGATCCTTACGCGACCCTTATCATATTCTCCGCTGACTTTACTCCGCGTACGAACCACTCGACCATTCCTCCAAGACACCATGAAGCACAATAAATTATGAACTTGTTCGTTTGTGCTCACGCTCGAGTCCGGTTTCAAAATTTCACGGTTACATCACACCGCGTTGTGTTGGCATTTTACCGAGTGTCCCCGTCAAACGTGAAAAACAACGCTAAATCAGTATCGTGAATGTCGATTGAACTGTGCGTACATCGTATACACCGAGTAGTTCTGATGTTGAAATTTTTTTGATACTATTTTCGATACTGCGCTAATGATTAAGCATTTTGAGCATGGTTTGTAATTCGCTGCTAAAAGAAAAACTATAAACATAATACGAGTAGTTATAAAAAGTCCAATAGTACATTTCTTAAGTTTTGAAAATCACAACGAATCATTTACAAATGAAATTCGTGTAAAATCTATGTTGTATACTCGTCGGCCTGATTCGCAAACGTTTTCGTCAACAACCGTACAAATGCTTTCAACTAATGATCTCCACTCAAAAACATAATTCAATTCACTAAAATAATGTACAACAATAGTACTAATGTGGCATTTAGTGTTTCTCAAAATCGTATCTCCGTGCTTTTTAAAATTAAAAAAAAAAAACGTGTTAAGTCCTTTGAATACCCGTCGAAAAAAATTAAAATGTTAACATCGATGGAATAATGAAAAAAAACAGTTATTATTTAATTTATGAAAATATTTAAATTTTTTTTCAATTTTTCACTAATGTGTACATTTTTTTAAATATTTTTTTCTTCTCTTGTAATTCTTATCATTTTGGACTTGCGGCCTTTGACTTTGAGAATTATACTATATAACTGTATTATAAGACTCTAAGTATTTATTTAATAAATTAGTATTTCAAACTATTTTGGCATAAATATATTTCAATTCGCCGTGCTTCTAAGCGTAAAAACCCATCGTACTTTACACTCTCATTAGCTACGCTTAGTAATAAATTATCCGTACATGGATCAATTTACTGAGACGTAAAAATAATTCGTTGCCGTTGTACTGTAAGCAGAATAAGTTCAGAAACGTTATGTCGTTCGAACATAATAAAATGTTTACAAACATTCTAGATACCCTCTTTATTATGTTAACTCAACTCCTTTATATAATTACATACTAGATTAAAACAAACGGAAACAATTCCAATGAATATTCTACCAGTGAAGTTAATACCACGTACAATACTCTAACAGATGTATATTTATATTTATACACAACAATTGTACTTGATAAATTTATATATATGATTATGTACTTCAATTCACTCCGTTACAACGTAACATGTATAGCCTGTGTTGAGGAAAAGGGCTCGTTGTTACATTGCTAAAATAACGGGGTGGTCACTTTATATCCGAGTATGTGCTGACACGACGTTGGGAGTGGCTTAACAATGACACAACACGTAACTTTTCATATTTGCCACGCGCCTTGTTAGCACTCAAATTTTAATTCCGTTTGTTGACGGAAAAAGTAAAAGTTATTCGGGAAAAAATGTCAACAAATACGGAGGATGAATTTCATAAAAACATAATTTTCAGATGGATCGGTGTACATTACAAAGGTATTTGGGCCAGATCCAATTCCTCGGCACGACACTACGCACGCTGTATAATTAGTAATACGGACGAGGAAAAATGAAGAAGGAAGAATAAAAAGTCATTAGTCGTGTTCGGGTGAATTTAAATGCGCTAAAACCCCCCGAGGCTCTCACTTAATTAGTTTTTATTCTGTAAACTAGTCACTCATAAAATTAAACCACAGAACCTATATTGTGTGTTTTGACGTTTACATATTGAAAATTAAAAAATTGTGTATCGGAATTTATTTTTCCGATAAAACAAAAATGCGCTTAGTGAACAGGTTAATGTTATTTTACACTAATATTATTTGCTGTACCGAACGTGTCCATGTCCACGGAGTGTGTAATATGAATTCATAGTATAGCTACTGCTGTGAACATACTGATTGATTTACTTGTTTCCGACCTATAGTGGTACAGTATTGACTCAGCCCTTGTTATCTTTTGTTAAAATTCAGCGGCTGTTTTCTACCGTTCATAATAAAGCGTTTTAATTAGCCTACACAGTACATGCTAGAACGTCGATATCTTAAATATCTATTTTCGGTTATTAATAATTAACTAAAACCGCATGAGCTAATATGTATTAGAGTTTGTAAAACGTATTATTAACAAATTAACGGTAATTCGAATTAGCATGAGGATTAATAGTATTTATCGCCAATAATGGTAAACTGTTTACGCTCGGAATTTTATTCTCCAACCAAGACCGTTGAATTAAAAAATATGATAAATCTTGAAAAATACTCACAAAAATTGTAGTCAAAAATTTGAAATTAACAATTATTAATAAACGTGTTATTTGATATTTATAGGTAGTTTTAACGGTTATTAAGTAGACGTTTCATAATTTGGGTTACGACGATTTGTTTTAAATCGATACAAGGAAACTGCAAAATAAACGTAACTGGAAATTCCATTGTTGAAATATTAAATTACGTTAAAATATTTTTCACGTGAACAAAAATTATGGTTACAATAGAAATATTATTTATAAAATATGTTAACGTTTTAATTCATAATATTATTTCACATAACGATATTATGAGAAGTACAATTTAGTATACTCGAAGTGAAAATAAATAAAGTGAAACAAACATGGAACGTGAACATTTTTATATAAAACAATCGTGCATTTATCGTTTCATAATTTATATTTTATAATAGTTTACTACAATTATTAAAGTAAAATAATTGATATTTCAGTTAAAAATGATTACTTGAATAAAAATTAAAAATAAAAATAAAGAAGAAAATATTGGTCTCAGTATTGATTAAATTACACTATGTAGCTATCTTTTTCAGTACATTTTTTGAAAGAAGGTTTATTTTATATATTAGATAAAGATACGGAATTGAGTATTTAAATAAAAAACTAAAAACAGGCACTATGACTGAGACACAAGTCACGATTGATTCGCGTCAATGCAGAATGGCGATCCATTATATTTTTGTACTCCGAGCCAATAATTAACTTTCAACTGTCAAGATAAAATGTTAAATGAAATTCGACGAATATAAATTTTAAATTTGTTCTTCAAATATTTAATCTTAAGTCGAAAACGATTTTGACATGATTAAAATATAGTTAAAAATACTAACTTAGAATTTGTATCTGGTACTTAACCTCGAGTTAACATTTTCCTAAGTAAATAAAAATTTTAATTTTGGAAAATCTTTTAATGCAAAATTTTCTAGTCTGTTTTCTTTGAATAGATATATAAGTATACTCAACACATTAAAGTTATAAAAATATTACATTTTATTATTCTACTGATTTTCAATTAATTGATGTACAAGCTAAACGAAAGTTTTGAAGCACTTTTACTACTTCAAAAAGTATTTTCCAAAACCAAACAACATCTTTGTAAAACTAACATATTTCTGAATATGTTTTAAATTTATTAAAATTGGTGGTACGTTTTTCATTAAAAGTTTAAATTTATAATAACACTGTTTAAATCTTCCAAGTATCGAAATTTAAATAATTAGATTTAACCTCGAAATATATCACACATTTTTTATATATTTGAATTATCACAACTAATAATAACTTGTAGTATTAATGTATATCATCGAATACATTGTATGCATTGTATTAAGAAATATTTTAGTTCATAATAGGTTAGATTAATTTAATTTATTTATAGCATTAGAAATCCATCCAACTCTATTGATCAATAAACAATCCGAGTTTTTTGTTCATTTTAGATCACTTTGATTGACCATTTAAATTGTATTGAGACAAAATTATATTGTATTTCTGTAGAAAAATGTCCTTGGAGAGATTCCTTAATTCGTTAATAATCTAATAAGAATCTTATTAGTTATAATCTGAACAATTTGCTCAATTATTTAAAATAAATTTAATACACATATAATAGTTCCTCAATGCAATACCTAGAATTTTCCTGGCATATAAATATGAAACCATGTTCACATCCAGTGTTCGTTAACATTTGTTATTAGATTTATGATTTATTTGTTATTATTTTCATATTTACACAAAATATCTGGAACCATCTAATCATATGTAAAATTACCATACCTAATGATAACTTTAATAATGTCTATGAAAAATAAAATAAATTCTCATTTGATTAAATGCATCGTCACCTAAAGCTGATTACTGTGGAAATCAGTTTATTTTAATAATTTATACAAAGGTTAGTTGAACAAAATTTCAAGCGCAATTAAGATATTCTTAGGTAATCGTCAAATTATAATACCTAGGTACACCTTTTCTACCTGTCGGGCTCTTAGAAAATAATTAGTTCTGCTAATTAGAAATGTGAAAGCATTTGAGAATAATGAATGTTGCCAAAAATTTAACAACATTTTAATATTTAAATTGAATTCGATAATATCTTATGAAGGTACATAAATTAATAATGCAAATTCGTGTTGTTACATTTGAGATTTACTTCACATTTTATTCAAGCTAGCAGTTCCGACATCAACAACAATAAATATACAGTTTTCACTGAATAATAAAACGTTTGATTACAAACGTTGCACTCCCGTAACTAGGTGTGCTCTTGTGTACCATATTGTCAAGCAAATTATAACATTTGACACAAGAAGGTTATCAAGAAAAATACTGAAAAAGGGATATCGCATATTTATATGTGTATAAATATTTTGCTCTTTTTATCATAGCACCTATGATATAAATTGATGTTATATTCCGACGGCCACATAAATAAAACGTCACACGAAGAGCTAAGATTTATTATGCAAAATATTATAATATCGAAATGCGCATTTCAAAATAGGTAAATATCCTAAATGATTGGACAAAACCAATTGACATTTCGCGTTACAATGTTTTTGCACAATAACACACTATACGCCCAATAAGCATGGCAATTAAAGAAACTCATAAATCATATAACAATTAGATTCGTTTACATGAAAAATCATTCGGAGTTGTACCTACAATAGGAAACAAGAGAGTAAATATTACATACGAAAAATAACTTTTCTTTTTCTTCTTTTTAACTATTTTTTTAAATTTCAAAGGCAATATAATCATATACAATTCAATGTAATCTAGAATTGCGAATTCTTATTATCACTGACTGAATTGTATTTACATTTATTCATGAGCTATAATCTACCGTCAAAACTCATAATTTGAATAAGCCATCAACAAATAATAAACTATTCGGTTAAATAAGCTACTTCTATACTCTGGAACAATAAAATTAAGAAAAGTTTCTCTACAGATTTGATAAAAGAAACAGTTTTCGTGAACAAAAAAAATGTTGTATAGAGAAACTAAAGGCATCGCATTTGAAAAGAAAACATTTAAACAATTTTCGGACACTGAAAAATTATATAGTGAATATTTTTGCGATACACTGAGAAAAAATATTCTTTATAGATTTATTACTTTACTCATATCTATATTAAATATTTCTAGATATAGAAATATATCAAATACAGATATCTTAAAATTTAAATCGTAAAAACGTAATGGTAAACTTTTAACACATTTAAATTAGCTTCTATCTTATAATCGTTTGATACTGAAAAATATTTCAGATGGACTCTTATAAAAAGATCTACAACAACATATGTTATTTAATTTACATACTTTTATGAAAAATAGTTATAGTTGTAATAATAAATGTAATGGTCAAAATATGAATCTCCGAGTAAGTACGTATTCCCCAGTATAGACACAAAATCAACATTTCAAAAGTAAAAAAAAACTTATCGAAGCGAACGAAAATTCAACTTGATATTGTCTTCATATTTAATGGCGAATTGATTGAAAAGTCGTAGCAGGGTTTAAAAACTATATGTATATACTTATAATAAACTATTTATACCAAACGTTTTCGAAAAGTGATATTGACTACAGCGGCACCGGACTGAAGAGATCGGTATTAATATTAATATCATATATTTACATTTTATTTGTCTTGAGTGAATGGGTCTCAATATATTTTAAATCCAGTCCTATTTTGACTTCGGTACCATTGACTGAAAACATTTGAACACCAATTTTTTTTTTAAATAGAATTTATTTTATATTTTATTGAAATATAAATATACCTAGTAATCTTTATCTTAAAGCTTTTTTTATCACTACACTCGTAATATTTTATTTAAAAGTTAAAATATTTTTAAGTCCTTCGTTTAAGGCCCGGTTTTTCAATCACATATATTCGTCGAATAGCTCGTGTTATTCGACAGATAAGAAAAAATTGTAATTATCCGGTTTTTCAATGAAAGAATAAGTCTTATTCGGTGAATAAATCGCAGATTAGTTATTCGATGCTTTTACTACCGAATAAGAAGTTATCTGACAGATAACTATCAAAAATTGATAAAACACCATAGACAATAACACATTTTTTCTTATATTTTATTAATTTTGTATTAGTTGTTGCTACTTACTTCCAAATTCTGAACTTCTGTAGCTAGAGCCTAGAAGTAGTTCAGAGTTTTTTAATATTGTCGTTGTTCTAAATACTTGTATTCCACAAATTACAATAATGGATCTATTAGAATTATTTGATGACGACGATAATGAAGTCATCGAGTTTTTAAATTACCACCGACGATTGTACACAGTTCGTAAGCGTATCGATCTTATGACTTTTTGTGGTATACCAAAAGAAAAACGTGACGATATACTTTCGAGTTTGAAGCAAATTATACCAAGTAATAGAAAACAATTTTGGGAAAATATAACGATATGTAATTAACTAAATCAATTAATTAAATCTGATTTAATATTATTATATAGATATTAACTATGATTTTAAGGTAAAGACATTGTAATCATTTTATAATTGACGTGTTATAACTAAATAAATTAATAATTATAACTAAAAAATTATATAGATAATATACGGCGTTATTTCTTCAACCAGTTAGTGATCAGTACATTTTGGTATGCTACGTAAAAATGCCGTAATCAGAATTGCGGAATTTTTGCCTAGTAAACAATTCTGAATTATTAATGGCGTGCTTAGTATAAATATCAAAACAATGATAACTTGGTGAAATAAAATTTGAAAATAAAATTGAATAGTTTCATTGCATTTATCAGGTATATTTCCATGATTTTACTTTGAAAAATATTATATTTATTTATTTAGAACTACCAAAAACTACTAAACATAAAATGTCATTTTTCTCAAAATCGAATGGACGGAAATTACGGCATTCTTCCTTAGGACGGCAGAGTAGTACGCTTTATAATAAATAGTACTTTATCACTATATAGAAAAGATAACATTATCTTCTTAACATTTGATTTCGACCAATCAAAATAAAGTAACTTGTTCCACAATACACTTCTCCTACGAAGTTATTACTACTATTGATAAGATTGTCTATCGAATAACATTATTCGTTGAATAACTATCCGAAAGATAAATAAACATTGAAAAACACTTATCACTTTATTCGGAAGATAATCTTACAAATAAATTTATTCGATGAATTGTTATCTGTCGAATAACTGAATGATTGAAAAACCGGGCCTAAAAAGTAATAGTTGTTTTAATCTTTATTAAACTATTATTATCTTTTTTAGTTATAAACGAGGTATATATTTACACCTGTTAGTGGTTAAAAACGAAATACACGTATAGATTATAAACGGTGAATTACCTTCATCTGAAAGCCTGGAGTATAATATAAAGTTTCATATTTATATTTATTGTTTTAAAATAATAAAAGTGATACGATTTAATAAAATGCCACGAAGCTCACGAAATGTCCACTAAAATTCCATGAGCCACCATTATTAACTACAATCGTTTTTATAGAATATATTTTTCATTCGTCGCTTTCAAGATTAAAAAAAGAAATAGCTCTTCGAAACATTCCATCTAATACAGCGTTTCCCAACCTGGGGGGCGTGTAAACATTTCTGGGGAGGCGTAAGCAGTCATTATAAAATACAGTTTTTATTTATTAAATTATATTTATTTTAAAATGTAGGGAAAATATGAAAAATTAATAACGACCGGTTATTGAATATTGATAAATAGACATTAATATAATCAATAAAGATATTGATAAAGTGTTGATAAACAAACATTGAGCCAAACATTGTCTAAAGAAAAGTGTTGCCAGCCTACACATTAATAAATCGTAAATTTCATTATATTATATTAATTACTATTTTACTATGATTTATATTTTATAATTATTATCATCAATAAAATTGAATTCATCTCGGATATTTTATAATTTCTTTGTAAATTACACAAAAAAGTGACGCAAGAGTTTCGAAAATCTACTAAGTGACATGGAATACAAAAGGTTGGGAACCACTGATCTTATAGACCGCATCTTAGTGTGTGAGACATGTCCGTTGTGTATTTTCACGTGTAAGGTATAACTCTCACCTGAAGTGAAAATGTCACTAAATTCAAACGCCCCTTTTCCTCCCGGACAGACACACAATTGAAAAAACATCAAACGACCAAATACTAAGACGTTGTGATGAATAAAACGTGGGTAGGCAATCCGTGAGATTAAAGGTAGACAATATCGTACTGGCCTGTACAATAATACACGACATGTGTTTCAATAAACAAACGCAAACAGCGCATAATTACTCGTCGCGCGTGTTCTCTGCGTTCGGAATGAAAACGTTTACAGCGATACGTAGTGAACATTTTCACGAGGTGCATTCTTCCGGGGTATTAGAAAAAAAAAGAAAAAAACGGCACAAGTTATTGGCTACCACGCGAAAACGGTAAAACAACGGAACGCGTAAAAAACCCGTACCGCGACGGATCGATTCAATTTCCGACGGCGATGTGGGTGTCGCTAAACGGGAAAATCTGAACAGTCGCGCGCGTCTACCTGTCGACTGCTGTGCCGCGCGCGCGGACCGTGTAACGCGTGAAAACGTCTATAAATATAAAATATACATATGCGCGGCTCGGTTAATCAAATCCACGTGAAATATTCATAAAACGTGGCAGCGAAACAGTCGGCTTTCATACACCATAAATAAATCACGGACATAACACACCGCGATGTAATACTGCTATAGCACAACAAGTTAAATTGGAAAATGTCGGAACAAAAATTTGCCGGCTCATTTTTACCTCGAACACATGCACACACGCACACATACAAACACACTAACAGACACACACACACACACACGCACGCACGCGCGCACGCTCACGAGCGCTAGCAACACGGGGAGAGATTGTTTGAGTTATTTATTAGCGGTATCGGCCACGACTATAGTCTACCGCCACCGCAACAGCCGCCACCAGAGCCACTGCCGATCATTCGTCCGAAATCCCCCCGGTCGAATGAAAGTCCTAAATCGAAACGAAAAGTTTTTTATTTCTATCCTCCCCTGCAGCAGTCCGCATTGTATTATTTTTGCACTTTTTCCCATTACGGGAAAAGGTTTTGCGCCGTCCGTTCATTTTTGACCGTTATGGGTGCAACGGCGTAAGATTTATGGCCTAGGTTCGAAGACCGACCGACCGTCAGCGGAAGCACGCGGGACGTATATCGAACACGCCCGCTGCTGCTGCTGCTGCTCCTGCTGCTGCTCCTGTTCCTGCTGCTCCTGCCCCCCCCCCTGCTGCCGCTACTGCTTCTGCTGGTGAGCAACGGTAGGAAAAAATATAAAAAAACAAAAAGACAAAAAAAAATTATTTATGAAACCGACTGTAAAGTCACTGCCAACGTTTTTCGCGTGTGATTTGTGTCGCGCACTGGTCGCAGGCACTTTATTTTCGAGGTTTTTTTATATATATATTCACACACAACTACGCGACCCCTTTGGTGGAAGAGCGTAATGGTTTTTCCTCTCCGACAATAAAACATCAGCATACTTCGATGTATAGTAGTAGTATTTTTCCAAACCCGAATATAGGTCCATCGATATAAATGTTCCGATAATGCATTATCTTTTTTAAAATATAAACCGCTGCGTCTAATAAGTCACTCGGAAAAATTGAAAAAAAAAACAACCGTTAAAAGAACATAATCATTACAGCTGATTCAAATTTTATCGAAAGAAATCGAATAACTTCGAAATGGTTTTCAACAGATGAGCTAAAATCGAAGTCGAAATTAGTATAATTCATATACATGTAATATGAATACCAATTTAAACGTTAACATTCTAATTACATTGAGATTTATACGTATGACAATTTTACGGCGGTACGATTTAATTTAATTATCTTCTGCAGATTTTATTTTCACTTAAAATTAACACTCGGACGACCTTTGTATTTTTTTGGTGGATCTTCGATGATGCTTTCCTGTTGCTAAGAATGTGTCCTTATAGTATATATTTATATGAATCCATTAAACTCATTTGCGTATTGATTAAGATGTCATCATTATTTCTCAGTAGAATATGTCTAATAATTTCATAAAATTAATTAGTAGTTTAAATGATTCGTTGTCTGTGTTCCACTATTTAAGTCATCGATTAGGTTTTTGTGGACAATTTATGAGTTTTAATGAGATAAATACATTCGATTTTTACTTATAATCGAACAACAGTACAACTCAAGATATTGATTTGTTATTACTCAATTATTGTAATTCACCATTTACTTTTATTCGTTTTACCTGCGAAATAACCCCTATAGTTAACTGAACTCTACTAATAACCATTCTTCGATCGTTCTAGTAGTTGTTTTCAAATTTAATATTACTGCATTCACCCACTTTATCACTTTATTACAGTTATTACTCAGAACTCACCCCTACACATTTACCAACTTAAAATTCAAAATATGTTTACTTTCTCTCAACTCTTAATATTATTGGACTTTTGGTAGAGTTCAAATGTTATTAAAATTTAATTATTTATTCAAAGCATTCAAGAACGAAAACCCTATGGTATAATAGTGATCACATAGAAATGTCTTAATTTAGAAAATAGTCACTAGTGACAAAAATTTAAGAAACAATAAAATAAGCTGGGAAAAAATAATTCACTAATAACCAGTATTCCAGTATTCCGTTCTTGCAAATCATTATCGAGTTTTAGATTGCGAACAATTTCAATCGGATTATAATTATTTAAATAACAAAACATTAATCATAAAGAAATCAGTTCGAAAGAAAAAATCAAAGCATGACAAATGTGCATACCTATTGTCATACATTAATTTGTATCAGTATTTTGCAGCAACGCATTTAAGAGAAATATGAGGACAATACTCACCCCTTTTCCATACTGTTATTTGTGTAACGCTTTTGTCATAATTTAAATTTAAATGGAAAACGTTTTTTTTTTTTTAAAACAATTTACGGAAAAATAACACGAGACAGGTTTAGTTCTATTGTTTCACCTGTCCTTTGGATTAGGTATTGCTTTTCGTAGCAAAAATAAATTGTACCGTAAAAGAATAATCCTTAGGTGTTTATAGGTAATTTAACAGTTAATTTATACTACGATGTATTATTTTTTTATTTCTAATTTTTTTTTTTGTTAAGAAAAATTCGTAACATTTTTTAAACATTTGGCTGGTGAAAATGATGAAAAATCAGTTTCAATATGCTCTCTGTTGCATAGTAAAACTGTTCACAAATAACTGAATAAGTAGGTATACGTTTATATACCATATCGGACCCTATGAGCACTTTAAAAAAGTCAGTTACAAAAATAATTCCGGCTTTAAGAAATATTTTATTTATATATTAATACCGTAACTTTGGAATCGTTGAAATAGGAAAAAAATGGACTTGAATACTTCCATTAAATACTTTAGTATACTACTCAAGTAGCCATATATTACATAATATATAAATGTCATATTTTTTTTCTAAATAAATATAATATCTTATACATTTATAGTAACTTTTTTTTTTTAATAATATGTCAATAAATTATGTTCACATAATGCGAATGTCCACATTGAACTGGGCTTAAATTTTACAAAAGCACATAAATGTTGGACAAGTTGTACACTTTAATATTCTCTATTGATAGTAGTCACCGCGACTGTTTTAGTTAATAGTGTGAGCCGCGCTTTATTAGTGTGTTATTATATTACTAATTGCGTCAAAATATGAACCATGTATCCAAGTCAAACCATTATTGATGATAATTAATTGATTAAAAATTATTGCTCCATAATTTTTCATATTTTTATAGTAAATACAGACCATGTTCAGAATGCACTTTCAGAGTAAGTCTAAACCAACTAAACTCATAACTATTTGGAGAGTTGAGGGGTTAGTTGAGTAAATAATTATTATTATATCCATACAGTTGTTGACCATCAAATTAATATAAAAACGAATCAATTAAATATTTTAATGGTCCAAAAAAAATATGTCTAGATCAATTTACCCGATCTGTTAAGTTTTTTTTAAAAAAAATATGCATGAATTAAAATTTTACCCTATAATATTTCTTTTAATAGTTTATCATCATGTCCCTAAGAACAATATTCCGGTTAGACAATTTAAAATAATAGTAAAAACAAAATGAGATTTTTTATTGTAAAAGGAAGAAACGAATTTATCAGCCACCGAGTAAAAATAGTGAAAATATATAGGAGAAAAACTAAAAGGTTCAAAATTACATTTGAAGGACCTTCGAAAACGAAAATACATTACTCTCTAGAGAACTATTACATGGAAGACATGTTAATTAAGGTATGAAGTAAAACAATAATATGACTTAAAATTCTTATTTATAATTTAAATTAATAATTTATGTTTATAATTTTAATTCATAACTTATGTTTATAATTCATTAATAATTTATCCTTAACTTATTAATTGTTTTCAGACATTCCTTTTAACTTACTTATATTTTGATTTGCTATTTCTCTGACAAATTTACTTTCTTATCTGACATAAAGTTTACTGACATTAGTTATGAATCTCATTCAAAAGACTCATAACACAAAAGTTAAATAATTAATTTAAATTTTAACTATACATTTTAACATATTTTTATGAAGAATATATATCAAAATATATAAATTACACCATCCATTTCTATGTTACAAGTACCCAAGCAAAATATTAACATTAAATATTATGTGTTAAGTTCTAAGCTTCAATTCAAAGTTTAGTGGATTGATTTATTTAAACAAGTGCGCACTTTAAAGTGTGCAAACGCCTCATTGTTATTATCAAAAAAGGAAATAGTTTTAAGTCACAAATTATCGTAATTAACGTGTTCTTACAGGTTGAACGCACAAGGGATCGTTTAGCCTCCATATACGTAACCAATTCAAATTGGAAAAACGACACACTTAAATGAGTGCCTTCCCATTAAATTTTATAGGTATGTTGGTTAATATGCTTTTATTATCCTACAGCTCAAGCAGATAAAAACGATAATCCAGATATTAGCCCGGCCTACCAACGTATATTGCATACGCCAAGACTCCGCGTAAATCATCATGTAAACGAATAATTTACGTATAATGGACTTTTGCACTCCTCATTGCTATATTTTACAACATTTTAAGAGTTAACAGAGCCAATAACTGCATTACTAAAACATAATAATTAAAATGCAATGTTATATTTATAAAAACATAACTTATAGTCCGAATAGTTCAGCACATCAAAATTTAAAATAATCTTGTCGGATAAAAATTGTTAATACATATTTGTTCGTGTCCATATTTATCGCCATATTAAACGCTGAAACTAACTAATAGTAGAGCAAAAATCATGTAATTGTTGAAACGTCGAAAAATGTTTATTGATTATTCTTTAGTAAAACTTAAGTAACAAAATGGTCCTAAAGAAAGGAGCGAATACAGGGGAGTCGGATGAGATACGGGAACAATATTTCAATAGTTCATATCAGAGAGAAAAAATTTATGATACAATCAGTATTCTTAATTGTGCATAGAAAAACACACAACGTGGTAAAATCGATACGTTCCTCGGTCCGCCCAGAATCTAAAAGTTATTACAACTATTTAAGTCGGAAATATAAGGAACTTTAGAACCGTTCACGCAAGCTCCGCATCATAAAGACTCCTTCCGTTTGACTACATATGAATGCTACCGGTAAGTGTCCCCAGCCCAGAGGAGTGGTATGCTATATCTGAACGTGCGATGCTTGGTAATTGACAAGTGGTGGTAATGGTTTCAATACATCGAGTTATGAACATTTCCCCGTCAGACATTTCCCCGTCAGACGTTTCCCCGTCACCACTACCCCGATTCACTTTTTTTTTATGTGTTTTTATTTTAATATTATTTTCGGGTCACACGCATTTATTGACATTTCGCCAATGGGCACCTTATATATACCTAGGTATATATAGAAGGTTGGCATGGAGTATTTTCGTCGTTGTCTGAAATGTATTGGGCGGGAAAACGGAAGACTGGGTAGTGTCCGGATACCAATACTCTGCTTGCGCATAATTGATAGTCTTAGAGTAAACATTGAAAACAATTTTTATTGCACAATGTCAGAAAATATTATGTACGAAAATGTGACATTGCTTATATTTGATTATATTTTGTTATATACTATAAAATTCTTACTAGAATTTTAAACTCTGCGAAACCCTCGGTTTTTTATACTACCCCTTCAAAAGCAACACGGATGGATTCGTCTCGACGTAATCTATTGAACTGTCGGGGTAACATTTTTGCTTTGAAATTCAAGGATTTTATTGGAGTTTGAAGTTTTCATGGTTGAATATCGGATGTGCAACGAGGTATTGTTGTACACCCTTGTCCGCGGCCCGTTGGGGCCATCTGTCACGTTTCGGACGATGGTAAATTATTAATACCGTAGGTACCTGCAGAACCAATAATGTCAACCGGTTTTCTGCCAGATCTGGTCCGTGGAATTATCGTGCTGATATAATATATAATTTATGCTCCGTTTGGTAAGATAGTTTAGAGTTGTACGATATAATTTGTATATAAATCATTGAAATCGTTTTAATGGAAGATAATATCAACGATGTATTTTATTAATTATGGTTTTAATCATTTATCATAATAATAATAATAATAATAATAATAATCTAGTAAGGTTTAATTTGTATCCGATGTTCACTTAAAATTCACTGAATATAGTTTCCAATTTTAACAATGATACTTTTTATATGTACATCTTAAGATCAATAAGATATGTTCTATAAATGAACAATATAACAGCAATGATTGATATGTTTCCTTTGTTCGCGAATATAATAGATTTGAGTAATTTGACCCATAAAATCAAATAAATAAGAACATTTTATTGATTAAATTTTATATGAAAATTGAAGTTAATTGTAATTTGATATTAATTTATTCATTCCTTTACTACTATAATCAAATTTTCTTAAAAGCATTTACTTATAAATCATTTAAATGGTCACTTTAAATTCGAGGAAGTTTGTTCAAATTATACTAAATTACTAAAATTTTCTCAAATTTGTTATTGAAATGATCATATTGTTTTCTAACGTTTTATAAAAATATAACGATTTTTTGCACCAAAATTAACGATAATAAAATAAAACAATGTCCAATAGCGCACTCATTATATCTTTTTTCAATCTTTAATAAATTATTCACTACACAAAAACATAACTTTTATATGAAAAACAATATGATTGATAATATAATTATTTATAGTTTTACTAAAATTAATTTGACATACCAACCACCCAATCAAACTCTCTGTCTGTAATTATTTATTGACTCATGTGATCATTGAAAAAAATAATTTAAAAGTGGTCTTTTTCCAACTACTACCTTCAAATCTTAACGTGTATAAGATTTAACGGCGTATTCGAACATTTAATTATAAAACTATTTAAGATTTGATACGGTGAGACTACTCCGCGTCGTAGAATAAATTAAACAATAATGTTTTAGAGTAATTGCATAATATATTTTACACTATTTACAACATATTGATCATTTAAGTGGTAGTCGTACAATTATAGGCACGGAGTAGAGGTTTGTGATTGGGGTGCTCAAATAAGTTCCAATCACGTACCTTCTGACTCGGATAACCTCAGCGATCAAATAACCGGAGGTGGGGGGTGTCTTAGGTTAAGGTAGAGGAGGAGGCCCTGAAAACGAGTGATTTTGCAATACGTAAGCGACGAACACCGAAAACCGCGTGTGAAGCCGCCGGTAATCGGTTGTTACGTAGTGTCAGCGATTCGTATTGCGGACTGCGTGACAGATTGTTGTTGTCGACCAGGCTGCTCGTAGTCGCTGCCCTTCAGGTTCGTCGTCGATGGTTGATTGTTGTCGCCGGTTTGTTCTCTGTCGAGAGTCACTGATCCCAGTCAGCCGTCGTCAGGATGATCTCCGTATAGCTTCGTCGTCTATGTGGTCGTCAGGATAGTCTTCGTCGTCGATTGTAGCCGTTCTTCAGTCTTGTAATATTGTTTAGTTATTATAAGAGTGTTGATTGAAGAAGAAGAAGATGTTGTCCGAATTTGCTTTGCTTTGCTTTGTGGGACTGGAATATACCGTTAGCTACACCAGGCTTGCGCCTTTATTAGAGGATGGATGTTTTTGGGTGAGATTTTTGGGGTGGTTATGTTTGGTTAGAAAGTTTGTTTGCCCATGCCAACGGGTTGGGTTTGAGTGCGTGTTTGGTGAACGGAGGGGAGTTTGATTTGCCTAAGAGTCTTATGTGTTTGTGATTTGAGAATGAATTTTTATAGAACATTGTTTTAGATTGCGACTGTATTGAAAATTGGATGGATTTAAAGTTTGTGGATTTCAGAAGGATGTCGTTTTTGACAAAGGTGGGCAAGCCCGTTATTGTTCTAATGCCTATGGTTTGGACGGATTCGATTTTTCTCCAGTGTGAGGTAGAAATGAAGGGGGCCCAGGAAGAGCCGGCGTATGTGAGAATTGGAGATACGTAAAGTTTGAGAATGTTCAGTTTTGTTGTTATTGGGATGGGGCTAGTTCTGTTAAGTACGGGGTAAAGTATTCCGCGTGTGCGAGTTGCTTTTGTAGTAATGTTTGAAATGTGTTGTCCGAATTCCGAAATGCGCGCAGTCTTATACTATACACCGTACCGACTAGTAAACACTAGCGTGGACGGTGGTCTAATAATGTGTTTCCGGATCTTGGGGTTTTTTCCATAATTTGGCCGCTTATCTTTGTATCAAGATGAAATGTATCTTATTAGAAAGATCACGGGCTTATTTATCTTCTGGTATCCTTCCCTATGCTCTGCCTTAAAAGGTTGGTTGTCAAATTGGTCTTTAAACAATCGTTTTGACGATTGTTTGCTATCTGCTTTCGGATTGGTCCGCACGGTATCTTACGCTGGGAGTTCGTGTGGTGCTTTGTGGCCTTGAGAAAGGCCTTTTATGGCTTAGTACGCTGTTCTGTACCGTTAAAGATTGTTTAATACCCTAAAAGCTAAAAAGGAAATATACCAAAAGTTCTTGCTGACCAATATTTATTCACTCTTCTATTAAATATAACTGTCTCTGTTATTTGTATCTCATCACTCAAGAGTCATCTCCAGCACAGGAGATTATTACATTTCTTATAATTTTCAATTATATTTTAGAGTTTTAAATACTGATAAATACACACACACATATATATATATATATATATATATATATATATACATATACGTACCACCAAGAAAAATGTAAGTATAAAATAAATAAAAATTATAAAATATATTTTCTCTATTTCATATAACTGTATAAGCATTTTGTACATTAAATGATGCTCATTTCAAATTAAATAATATCAATTAAATCATTTCGAATTAAAAACATGCAAAGAATTATCAAAACAAAACTAAACACATTTAAATTTTTTATCAATGACACAGTATCCAAGTATTTATAAAGTTATTTTTTTTTAACCGATCTTAAGCTGCGACAACTACAGTCATTTGATGTAGGGTAATAACGATTGGTCTTTGGAAAGGTAGGTTTTATATTTTTTAAATACGTATATATATATATGTATATGTGTATTGCTTCGTCGCTAAAAACCCTGGTGGTCACCCATCCGGAAGCTATTGACGCCGGACGGTGCTTAAACGCAGCACTGATTAGTGACTGCGACTAACCACTGCGTCACACCATGACCTATTAAGTTTTCTTGACTGTTAAATGTGAATTTCAATAGTATACGTCGGTACTTTGTAAAAAAAAAATTTTTTATTAGTATTATTAAACAATTATTATCTATTTTCACAAAACGCTAACTTGTAACAATAAACAAAACATAATCTAACATAATATTTCTCATAAGACGAAGCCACGGAGGCAATGGACTTCTTTTTCCCTTTTGTCCTTTTAAAAGCTCTTTATTTATTTATTTTTTTTTTGTCTGTCATTCGTATACTATTTATACTCACAACTTGTAAATATACTTTATTATTTAAAAAGAAATCCAGACAATAAAAAGGTTTCTTATAATTGTCTTGCTTAAAAAACTCAAAATTTAAAGTAACAATTTTATAAATGTTTTGTAGAAAACGGTTGTAAAACATTTTTCAAATAATAAAATATGGTATTTACTTTTACAAACACACACACACATATACGAGTATATAATGAATATTATATATATATATATATATATACCTATAAATTACAGCAGACAGTATTTAGAATAATGAGTAATGATATCAAAATTAGACAAACCTATTAAATTATTTCAGCAGTACTACAGATATCAACTTTTAAAAGAATTCAGTAAACTATCCAGAAATAAAATTTTTGAAATCCTGGATATAAATATTAAAAAACGAACTGAAGTAGAAAAAATTCATCAAGAATATTGGACTCGTGATTTAAGTTTATATTTATGAAACAGATAGTTTATGTGGCGGGTTAGGGTGGATTTATAGGATGAATGGAATTATTAAGAGAAACTGTTTAACATATACGATAAAAAAGATACTATAAGAGAGATAATTTAACTAGGTATGGTAAAAAAATGTAACTTAATTTTTATTTTAAACTTAAAATAAATTAATTTGGTATTTTAAATATTCATAATGATATCATAAAAATGTGAATAAATTGATTAATTTAACAAAAAACGGAACGGTAAGATATTATGTAACATCCATACAGAATTATTATTGACGTAACATAAATATTAAATATAATTGAACCATAGACTGAAAAGAGACCCATATACTGTCTAAATATATATTGATATATATTTAGTCAAGTAAATCGGAAATTTTACTTATCGCCATGTTTATATCACAGTTTCATGGCTTGACATTTTATATATTTTATTTAACATGCTTTGCACCCTTTGGACAATTAACTGCCACAGAGGAGTGTTTTTGTTGATTATATAATAAGCAAGAATAATATTATATTATCTTATTAAATATGTTAATCATTTAACTGAATAGTACAGTTTTAAACATAGTACCTATATCTACAATTATAATTTTAGATTCCGAGTGAAGTAAGGTATGAAAGAATAAAGTATAGTGAATTTTTTCTGTTAACACTTTTTCAGATAATAAATTTATCAGTATCAAATCTTACAGCGATTCACGACACCGTAAATTGGACACAAATGAAACCGTTAAACAGGTAATTTCTGATTTTGTCGACTGTTGTTTATAAGTATAAATGAAAAAAAAAAAAATTGAAAATAATCTTAAATTTCATCTAGCCAACGTTTTTATATCTGCCTAATACATATATACACCTTATACGCTTTTCACAGTCATTGTTAGTATACTTTATGCATTCACTCAAGTTATATATAATATATTCTCAATTATTTCCAACATTTTAATTTATACTTAATTTGCATTATTTATCTATCACATACTATTACTAATATGAACCAAAGACTTATACAAAAGATAATTTCACTTAATATAATGGACTGTGTATTACATTGCCCTCGGTACCGGAGTCTGTGCACGCCTATGGTTTTATAAAAAATAATATTGAATATTAAAGCAGTGTTCTTTCTTCTGAATAGTTATTTGAGTGCAATTACTTAATAATTCCTTCAAATAAAAAAAAAATATTACGAATAATTATAATGATTATAATAACGTACACGTATGACTCAATATTTTAATTTTTTTTATTTCCATTCCGTTTACCATAATAATAACAATTCCACAATGGATTGATTTGATTCATAATTTAATTTATAATTTAATCATTAAATATTTATAATCGTCATACTTTATAGTTCATTGAACGGCGTTTTTAAATCAAAAAAAACCAATAAAACAACAAAAGAAAAACACTCGGATCCAGTATTTAATGTTGTTTTATTTTCAATTTCGAAGATATATATACAGAAGTAAAGGGTAAAGGGGTAAGTTATCGGTTAGTGGTAAAAACAACACACCCTGACAACGTGATGGTTCCGAGAAAATACTATAATATTGTTTGCGAACGCAACGCGGCTTTGGGATACATTATAAATAATTTATAATTATAAAAGGTGCTATGTCCAAAACCAGTCAAACTATAATATAGGCCGTACCCACCGACTGCATCCAATGGAACCATGCTTATCGTCACTGTTAGATGACGTTTTTCGCAGACCACTGCAATCGACACTACAATAGCACACCAGAATCAGACTAAATAGCGGTCCAACCTGCTTGGAGGACGATCGGATTTTTTAATTAAAAATTGCTATCACTTCTACGTAAAACGAAGCGATTAGGGTGGCAAAATAATATTCATAATATGGAAAACGCAAAACTTCTTCCGATTTTTCAACATCAAAAATGAATACTTTGGAAAGTTCAAAACTATAAAAACCATAGAGAAAACCGGTGAAACGCTTAACTGTTTCACTGTGTCACCATAAATCGAACTCGCAGTGTCCACAAATATAAAAATATTATCAAGATACATATTATAGTAGATTCGATTACTAATTATTGAACATTTCATCAAAGCACGAACACTTGTGTTGCTCCATATACTCGTGGAATAAAAATCGTCAGTAATAAAAATACACCCAAACATATTGGTGAAACTAGACATTTTCAATAATTTACTCTGAATAATTCAATAATACTTAATACACCGTTGGTGACGACGGCTAGGCTTATCCAACGGATTAATTCGAATTTAATGGGTAAGGAGATAACACATTTCGAATAAAATACCCGAGTCAATCGAATTAACAACACAGTCTTAATCCGCGACAATAAATTAAATATATATGTACACTGTAGTCATTTTTTTAGTCGAAATTGGAATATAAATAATATATATATATATATATATATATATTAAAGGCATCGTTTCGCTGACCTGTTTTATCCGCCGTGTACACCAACACCATCAGTACGAAGGACAGCATCAGCATTTCGGTGGTGGCGATGGTCGATCGGCTCGGGGATGGGGATGAAAGAAAAACTCAAAAAAAAAAAAAAACACAATTTCTCGCGGGTCCGAAATCAACCGCGCGATTCCGGCGTCATAGCACTCGCGGCGTTCACGCGCTCGGTCCGTAGTACGGACAACAAATCGCACCAGGACACGGCGGTAGAATATTGTACGCGCGCACTCGCTGTGTCACAACAACGCAAGATCCTCGGAAGGACGGGGCCCGGTAGGATTCGAAGAAAAGATTCGCCGTTACGTTCCAGGCGGAAACGATTGTCGACGACTTCGCAACACTACGAGTATTATTGCGCGCTGTGTCGCGGCGAGAGGCGGCCGGTGCGCGATAAACACTAATAAACCATAAACGATGTTGTAATATTATATATTATTAACGCGCAGTAAAACGAAACGACCGAACGATGGTGCAAAATCCGCGACGGACGAACTTTTGCAAAACGGTTGTCGGTGTAAAAAAAGAAAAAACACAAAACGTCCCCGAAAACGATCACGTATCCGGAAATCTTACTAGTTATGCTCGCGTGTGCGTGTGTGTAGGCTTGTGTGGGCGGGTATGGGTGTGTGTGTGTGTGTGTGTTTGTGTTCGTGTGTGTTTGTATACGAGCTCGAGTTTTCGGTTGAGCGCGGGCAGCGAACGTAACGCGAACGACGACGAGACCGGTCAGACCGACGTGAGCGAACTGAACGCCATAAACGCGGTCGCGGTATCGCCGCCACCGGCTTTCGATTTTCGCGCCAGGCGCAACAATCGTCGTCCCTGCCGTGCCCGTCGATGTATCGATATCACGGGACGCGGGCCCGCGGCTTCCGTCATCAAGTCCGACGGTTTAACAATCTACAATTACGTGGGGGCTCACTGGGCGACTTTTCGGTGTTCTAAACTTCTAACCCGCTTCGTGTGCACACGAGATATGCTACACTTTTACGACGGTAAGTATCGAACACGGTTGTCCGTCGTGCAGATAACCGCGCGGGTATCGAAGGAAAACCGTCACGCGAGACGAACAGTAAAATATTAACGAAAACCGTTGGAATTTTAATTTTGAAGAATTGCGCGGCAAAGAAATCGGTAATTTCAAAAACACTTTATGCGCCCCTCGTAAATGCCATGCCCTATAGGCTGCGCTTTGCGCCGTAGTAATTTATTTAGTCGCGGTAGTCGTCGCTACAATCATTTTGTACGCATTATAATAACAACGACGTTATCGGACGAGACGAAAGGGATAAAAATCCGGGCGAAAAAAACAAAAAAAACCGAAATCCGTCTCGATCCAGGACGATATTAATAGTTATTATTATTATTATTATTATTATTTCTATTTTTGTTTTATGTGGTAGCAGAGCACCCGCGGGGGACGAAAACTGTACGGCCGACGACATGGTGATCGATTCTATTCGATTGACGGGGTCTCGCAGGAATTTGAAAGATCTAGATATGGGGGAAGTCTAGCACGACGCGTATAATCCCCAGCGGATACGAAAACGTTTGCCGACATTTGTTTTTATTTTTCTCTCGATTTTTCTACTTTTATTTCAGGTGCTGTACCTAATACAACGATCGTATTCCTTTTTTGTTTATACTGCAAACATTACTCAGTGCAGCACACACAGCACTATAATGTGTATATGTATACATTTATACCTATACATATATTTTATACCAATTTACGATATTCATATCGATTCAACACGTACCGCAGCGAATAAAATACATTGTTTATTAGTTATTAGTTATTACCAACCGTGGTTATTTTTTTATGATTTTCCGTCTAAATCAAAAATTCAGGGGCGTCATTAGCGGTACGCAGGGTATACATTTTCGTACCTAAAATTCCAAATTGTAATTTTTGGCCCGCAATGCACATCTACATGGCCCTCTCGGCAACATAACAAAAAAAATAAAAATTATGTTTATATATAATTATATTAATACATTAATAGATAAATATGTAAATATTATGATAGTCCATAATTGATTGATTGATCACTTAATAACCACAAAACAACCGTGTTATGATTATTACTAGTAACCAAAAAAACTAGATAGGTTTGAAATCGTGGTGTACTGGAATTCGTTAAGAGCTATTATCGTCTTATCAAAATCGGTCAAGTATTATCTTCGAAGTTTGGATATCGTGAATTCGTATAATTATTCATTTTATATTTTGTTATTTGTTATTATTTTATAAATTGTGTAATTGCAGACTGCTGTTGTAATCAATATAATAATAAATAGTTGTATTGGAAAATATTAATAAAAAACGTGAAGATGGATCGGCAATAAACCGCCTAAAGCAAAAAAAGTTTAAAAAGAGTCTGCATCATCATGTAAATCCATAAAAGATATGTTTTTAAAACAAAGTTTAATATCTAAGTCAGTAAGTTAATTATTTTAAAATTTGATAGGTAATTACTAACATTTTGTGTTTTAGTGAGGATCTTTTATTTGATTTTAGTCTAAGCCAGAGATTGATAGTTTTAGTGAAAAAAGTATTACCAATAATGAATACGCCTTCACTCATCAACTGAAACAATAGATCATTTCGAGGATACGATATTGGTGATTGAAAATGAGTCTGTAAAACACAATACCAAAGTCTAAGAGAGTAATATAATGGTCCTTAATAATTGTTTTAAAACTTTGACAAATCAAAATGTAACCATCCATATTTTGATGCTAATTATGTATAAACTAAACCATAAATTATGTTTTATTTTGAATAAGTACAAGTTATAATTTTATAATTATTTCTTTACTAGGTGTTTGATATTTCCCAAACTAAATACGATGAACCTGTCCAACCAACAATTCTAAATTTTCCAAAAACTAACAGTAGAGCTTTTAATAGTAAATTTTATACAATGTTCAATTGATTGGAATATTCTTTTCATGAAGATTCAGTTTTTTGTTTTCCCTACAGAATCTTTAGTTTCTAGTACAAGTAAATATTAATGAAAACAAAATAATTATTTACCAATACAAGTTGGCTTGCTCCATGTGCGGTGAAAATAAAATAATTTTCAACGACTTTAATATGCTATTAATTAAATTTTAAAAGTGCATTTAAGTATACTAGTAATAATTGTGTCTATATACACATAACCAAAGAATCAAAAGAATCGTTTTTAACTGCACGTTATCATAATTGTCACTACTGAATTTTTTATCGGAAACAAGTAAATTTCAATGAAACTGACAAATTAATTTGGGCGCATTTTTTTTTTGAATAATGTATTGAAATACGCGCTTCGAGCATAATTCGAGATCGTCGTTGTCCCGGTCGATAAAAATCGGTGAATCAATGCCAATCGTTCTTGTTGATACGTCACAGTAATATCGCGGTTAAAGTATTAATAATGGCATGTAATAAACATCTTAAGCTGGGTATAATTTAGCTATATATAATAATATATATATTTATATTACGTATTACTCAGTTGTCTACCGTTCATGAGGATAAATTAAAATTACGCCCTACAATCGTTTATTACCAATACATTTTGTTATTTCTACGATAAGAGTATTATATTGCTCGTGTAGATACCTACTTAAACCCATTTTAATAGCTAATACCATTAACATATAAACGAAAAAAAGGATCGTTCGCTATACGCTCATAATAACCTATCACGTTGCTTTTTACTAGAATTCTTTAGTACAATGTGTATTGTATTAAATGATAAAACGTACAAGTCCGTTTAGGATTCATATAATACAGATAAACATTATATATAATAAACATTATACAAATTACAACATTTCACCCAACTTATACGAAGCCCTAGGACCAAATATCGAAAATACATTAAACATGCTAGAATTCTTCAAAAAATCAGATTTATACAACAAAATTTAAACCTACCGTCAAAGAAAATTGTAACATAAATAGCAACTACATATAACAACACAACATAAAAAACACCATACAAATATAAATACTGAAATCTTTTAACCAACACCATGAAATTCAACCAAAAAAAAAAAAAACTAATAACCTTTGCTGTTGATGTTTTTAAAGTTCAAAAAAAAAAAAAAATACAGATAAACCGATCATATAATATGCATTTTTACAAAACTTAGCAATTTCAAGGAAGTAAAATTTAAAAACCTACTTATAACATGAGAGTTTGATGATAGACGATACTTAATAAGTCAAACCTAAAGCTACGTATATGATTTTAATACATAGATATATATAGTTTATAGTGTTTCAAAATCTTAATAACTATAATACAATTTATGAAAGGTAAACATAAATTATTCTTATATAACTAAGTATATATTTGCTTATAATTACTCAACTTATTTATTTTAAGTATTTCACCGTTAAATTAAATATTTACTTTGCATAATACAAAACTTAAATTTTTCTAAACAAACTCCATCATAATATGATACCTACCTACCGGTAAATCCAAATTATTTTTGTACCTCCAACAAATAAACCAAAAAAATAAATACATTTTCAACTTTGCTTGGAAGCTAGAAGAAAGAATTGAATACTCAACAGAAATCTTACTTCAAATAAAATTTTGTCTCCCGTACCTTCAAGGTAAATTTAATTCAGATAAATATAATTACCAAATTTATTTCTGAAATTAAAAATTCCATAACCTAAGGTGATTATAAAGACAACATAGAATTCCACCAAAAGGATATTTTTTAAAATATAAATTTGTCAGTGTTCACAAAATAGCAAAAACACGAGTTTATTTAGTATTTGCAGAGATATTTAGACGAGTAGCGCGAATTATGTATGCCACTGGGGTAAATATCTTTAATTTTAAACGTTATAAATATTATACGTGTCTATAAATGTTTCATGAAAGAAAACAAAGTTTTTAAATTGAATGGGCTCCATTAAAAAGCATTAGAGCAAGATGTTTAATATTCAGAAACAATTAAGCCAAGAATTATATAAAATCTTAAAATCTAAAATTATGTTTTTTATCACGCAATTAACCATTAATTTGTACGGAATTCATAAAAACAAGTGTTACATAATTTCCTTGAATTTTTAATTTCAATCGAAATCAAATATAAATACAGTCGAATTTCAGTTTATTGGTCTACAGATTTAAAATTAAACCTACAAATTTTCAACAACTTTGACATCCTTGTTAATTAATGAGAGTGCCTATGCACAGTAAGTGTCGCTATATTTACAATAATTTGTCAATACCTTTGCAGTGTCATACGTCTTTTAATATCCATACGCAAATATGTCACCGATGCTGGTTTATTTGGCTTATTTTTATAGTCTTGACTAAAAACATACGAACTTCTTCGGTGGTAAATATTTTTTTCAAAAAGGTCTTAACTCGATATACGTACGACGTTATACTCACCGGGAATCGTTATCTTGGGAAATTCTAAAATATAAGTTTAAAATGTCTTTGGAATAACTACTGGTGCTGTCGTTTTCCGGGTCGACGGGGAAAAAAATTCCTCATCAGAATATAAGCACTACTCAAAAACAACTATAATGAAGTTACTACCTTTTTCGTCGGAGGTAGCGACTTACAATTTGCGAAAATATGACAAAGTTAGTACTCGTATGATAGGCAACTAAACCTTCACCACACCTAAAAAACGTGTTAATTAATACACAATATCGTTCACGCGTGTATTAGGTGTATGCGATGAGTGCTTAGTTGCCTGTTCGTACAATTTTCGTGGACTTGGTCGAACTCGGAAAATATGCGGCTTGTTATAATCAGTTATTTATTATACATAATTATTTATTTGATAAAATCAACGTTACAACCCGTGCATCGGAACAGGCAGTGTAACGTTATCCGGATAAGGTCCAAGGCGCGACGCGGGAATTACCACTGAACTAATTCTCCGTAAAAGCTAAAAGTGCTAAAAGTGCTAAAAGCTAAAATTTTACCCCAAGAGGTTATCTTAAATCGTACAGGGATGGGCTATCTTCCATTAGGCACTAACGGTTTGAGCAGAAAAAGATGTAATAACGATTCTTTTTTCAATCGGTCAGCCGTCGCCGTTTACCATCTCGTTTCGGAAATATACTGTAGTACAGTAGTAATCAGTAGTGCTGTACAGGGATTCAGAACGTATAAGTTTTTTAACCCTTTCAGACCCCAGGCACATCACAATATGCATACCATTCAATGATTGATATAAAGTAACTGATAAGAATTAAATTGACGAAAATTTTTGTATCATAATATGTTAAACACGTGATCTTTTCGATTTCGGTATAACCATAAGCATGTTTACCTTTTATCACAGTCAGATTCTATAAAATATCAAGAAAAGTAAGATATCTATGGGTTTTTTTCACTTTTAATTTTCTTAGATTCCTTGATAACCACAAAATTATGGTTACACAATATTATTACAAATAAATAGCATATAAATCATTTTACCTCATTATTGGTATCTTATTACCATTCTCATGGTATAAAACGTTGAATTATGCACATTACAATGTGCAATGGGTTAATAGGAATGGATTTTGTTTAATATTATGTTATCCGATGGTCGTTAATAATAATTAAATTTTTACTTGCTGATACTTTGCTGTTGTACTTTATTTATTTTATAGTTTACTGTAAGTTAATTTGCAATGAATCAAGAACAGTATATTATTATTTTACTTGGTACTGGTCTTGATTCTGATTTGTCATCACTGTCAAGTGACGACGAAGAAGTGTTTTACACGATTTTGATAATGACATACAAGCGATGGTTGAATTTATGTCTGAAATAGACGAAGCTGATGAAGAAATAGAAATAGAACCCGGAGTATCTCAAGTAAACGAACAAATAAATGTAAATGTAAGTCCATTAGATTTATCATTCCAGCCGATACGACCGATTCAAAACACTACTTTTACACGTGTACTGTTTTCATCTATCTACTGTTACATCAATATTTTACGATATCCAAGTATACATTTTATTCTTATCTTAGCCAATCACGACTGATTGCGCAGTAATGTTCTATTTAGCACGAGGCGAGTAATGTACGCACAGCGTGTGCCGTGTAGGCATGTATACTCGTAATATCGTTTACAGCCATGATAATAGAATATACTTAAAAAACCAGTGTACGATTGCACAAGCAAACGCTGTACTTACAGCTTATTGTAATTAATCTGTTTCGAGCTTTGCGCGAAGCAATGCACTGTGGCGTCTTACAGCGTATCTTATTTAGTATTTGTTTTGGCTTCTTTACCGTCATGTTCATGGCTTCTGGCTTAGGATTGTTAGTTCTTGAATGATAAAAAAAAAACTAGCTCGGCATTAAGCAAGTTTAAATCTAGAGTTATGTCATTTACACGATTTTAATTTACAACCATATAGTTTAAATATTTTATAAATTTGTCGTGTTGTATCCAACATAGTATGGTACATAAACACGTACGAGCACTTTAGAAGTTTATAATGTTGGGTCAACAGTTGGTGTGTGTATAACAGTTATAATTATTAATAATTGTCTATTTTTAACTTTTAAATATAAATAAATAATTCAATTTTATTACGGTGTTAGTTTTTAAAATACTCGTACGTATTTGACACTGAACCTTCATTCGAAAAATGATAATTATAAGCGATAGAAATGTTGTCTGAATTTATTTTTAAGAAATATATAATAGTGTAAAATGGTTATTTTCTAAGTATGCTCACCTCTTTATATGCTTAAATTATGTACTTATTTCAATACCTGCAAGTTTTTCAAAGAGTATGTGCCATATTTCACAGTGTATGATTTTTTTCGTACCTCACGTGTATCGTAGTGGCATTATCATCTTTAGTTGGTCAAACGGTATTATCATTTTTTTAACTCAAATAAATTGGGTTATTTTTATAGATTTTTTTATTTATAGCTTAGTCAATAACTGAACAATTACTTTCGGAGTATATAGTTTGGCTAAAAATACGTCTTGGATTTGACTTTTAGTAGTACTGTTATTGAACAGTAAAATACCAAAATGCTTAAAATTATATAGCCTCGGTTACGTTTTTGGAGAATTTTTCGAGTGCTGGCGTGTTTAAAACATTAGCTTATAATTTGTATGATGCATACGCGAAGCATCGGTTATCGATAGCTACTGAAAACCTAGTGCAAATTTGGACCTTTGGGTATTGCCTTTTCGGCTTTGAGTTTGATAAATATTTATCGATTTCAATATGTATTTATAGCTATCTAAACGAAAACCAATGCGCTGCAGCAAGGCTGCAGTAACCATGTGAAAATGATGAATTATTAAAACACACCCAACTGCAGGAAGCCCCCAGAATATGACTCATAATGTAGCGGACATAAATAAGTAATTGTAACGGTATGTTTATAATTTATACCTTCAGTGTTTGATTTCGTGAGAATAAAATATTACTCCGGAATAGCGAATTCCTATTAGGTAGGTAGCGATTAGTTTTCATTACACTGTTGTAAAAGCACACAAACTCGTTAAAACGATTATTTGAATAACTGAACAACGTACAATTATAAAATATCACTCGTTGCTACGCGAACAACGCCAAGTACTAAGTGGTAGTAAATGGACGCACTAGTTTTTTTTTTTTTTCCATTAACACTGAATCATTATCATCAACGAAATAATATTCGGTGTGCATTGTGCGGTGCACATTTCGTATACGTGTCTTTAGTGCACTTGTTACACAATCGGATATTATAAATTTAACACAGACCGTCGGTTCATTTTACGAGTTATTATAAGCTGTAAGCTCCTGCGCGATTTCGCCCTCGAGAGACTGACATGGTTTTCTTTGTGTTTCGGTCAGATTGAAAGACAAATTGATTAGGGACTACCGTAGTAATTACGAACGTGACAATCCCAAAGGACGGCTAGTGATCTATATTCGATGGTGTTTTCGCAAAACGCAACTCTTACGGTTTTTGTAAGATCACTGATTTACAATTAGACGATACTTGAAAACTTTTGACGGACATCGGCAAATAAAAGAACATTTACCTTTAATATTAAACCAAGGCACGACAGATGACCGTCCAGCGGGACCGTAAAACTTTAGTAAATCGTATACGCGTGTGATTAAGACCGTGTTCCTGACATGAATGGTCCGAAGCTTTAACATCCGTTTGACTAATTTCTAATCAAACCAATCGAGTACATGACCATTTTAATTTCGAAATGGTTAATTCGATTCGATTAAATGATATTGGAAAGGAATTTCGTTTACGATACGTCATTATTAAATTTAAAAAAAACTTTAATATCATATAACGATTGATAATGTGTTTTTAATTTTTGTTGACGTACAGTTTTCATGAAAATTTACTTTAGTGAAATTGTAATCATGAATTATATATCGTGTTTAGAAAATATACAATCTGGTTTTAAATAACATGCTATTTTTATATAGTTATAAATTTATAATATTCAATGGTATAATACAGGGGTGGCCAACAGGTCGATCGCGAGATGAATTTGAGTCGATCGCAACTACCTTTCGCATTTTATTGAATTTTTTTTCTAACACGCAAATTGCATATAATAAATTTTTGGTTTATTTATTTATATACAACCTTTTTTTTTTTTTCGTCGATCGCGACGACCTAGAAAAACTCAAAGGTCGATCACAAGCCTATTAAAGTTGGCCACCCCTGGACTATAATAGGTAAGAACAGGTATAAGTATTAATATCTTAGTGATAGTGTTCAAGTATATCATTGTTTTGTTTTGATAACTATAAGTATTTACATCGAGGATTGGTCTGCTAAAATAAATATATAAAACAACAGGATGTCAAATATCCGCAATCATTTTTATGAAATATCATAATGGGAGTTTCGGCCACCAAATGCAAAAAATAAATAAATAAAAAAAATGTAATTTAATTCAATAAATATTTCATACTAGCTTATAAACTTTACCTACATCAGTGGTTCCCAAATCATGGCTGTCGAGATTTGAGTTGATGGTAAACGAAATTGATTTTAACGTTTTTCTCAGTTGCGTTATTTTTAAGCAATATTCAATTTTTATGCTTTTTTCAAACGTTTAGGGTTCAAGTGTTATTTAGAATCTTGTAGATGCGTACATCGTTCTAGTCAAATCTAAGGTAGACAGAATAACTCTTATCAATCGAGTCGGCCGCCGAGAATTAATTAATAATATTTCTTCTTTTCGTGTTTGTACATACTTAATTAAACGCACGTCCTACGCGTTCCGTATCGATCCGCTTTTCGTCATAGGCTTTCGTGATTTAAATACATTTCTTATCGTAAAATCAATTATTCGCCAAGTGCATTAAATTTTGAATACAAAAACGGCTACGCGCATTTTGCCGCATACCGTAAACTTTTTTAAGTTTGGTTTTACAAAAATAAAAGATCTCTCGGCGCATCGATGCGACCTCATTGTTTGTAAGTTTTATCGAATGAATCTACGGGAGAGAATACTATGAAATGGCATCTTAATTCTGTTCATCCGACAATGATTAATAATCCATTAACACCTCAGTGGGGAGAAAAAATAGAATAAACTAAAACGTATGGGACTTGGGCCGTCCGAAGTTCAACTACGGTTTCATTGCAAAAACTACAATCCCGCATTCCGAAAAATTACACAACATTGGAGAGGCCGTGATATTGAACAAACAGCTATTTTAATGGTAAAACTGTTTGTGGAGATGGAATAACAAGAAAATATTGGAATATTAATTATATCTTCGGATAACTGCACTGTTAAACAAGTAATCGATTTATTGTCAGAAAATATTCCGGAACAGCTGCGACATCTGAATTTATTGAAGAAAAACGATTTTCAAATCGTCTAGCATTGCGCACGATTCATGGTGTTCGTACGTTACCGAAGTTCTGAAGATTTTAACGAAGAATTTTCATATCGCGGGTCTCTTCTAAAAACTACTGCCGGCCTGTATTCAGGACATGTGTGAATATATTAAAAAACATAAATCCATCTCATTCAACGCAATAAACTCCCTCCTGTGTAGCGATTGCATTTCAATTCTTACACCTGATGGTGCACCGACCGTGGTTGAAAATAAAGGAAGATTTCGTTTACAAGTTTGGGTGATTTATTTCAAAGTTGTCTTTGAAAAATAAGCTTTCATGTAAAAATTGGCCCGCGAAAAATTACATAATTTCCTCTATCTCTACTGGATTTTCGCAAGATTCAATAACATTTGATTTTTCAAAAGTATATGTTTACTATACCTTAAAGTTTAAAATGAGACGTGATTTATTATAAAATATGCGTATGGAAGATTATCATAATATTATCAGTAAAATCAAGGGTCAGCAAATTTATCTGGGCAGTATACAATTTTTGAACGCACAATTTCAGATATCTTGTCATAGAATAATTTAATACCTATAGTTCAACATTTTTAATGTTTATGAAGTTATTGTATTAATAACGCTTCGGACTCAACCGGAACTCTGTGGGTATGCGATTTTCAAAAATGTGTATAAAATACCCAATGTGTTGTATTACATTTTCGGTTTCTTTATTACCGTTTTAATTAAAAAAACAATTAATTAAACTTAATTAAAAGTCAATAGATGTGAGTCTTATCTTAGTCTAAACAATACCATAAGATCGCACAAAACTGTACATAATTTTATCTTATTTTGTTCATCGAAGCTAATATATTGATGTCATCTCAAATCTACGTAAATTTTTTGCCATGAATAAACATGTGATAAAGTGTATTTGAAAGTTTGAAACCAACTATTATAAATATGCCACCTCGTGATGCCAGTGACTCAACGGTAATATCAACAAATATGTTCGTCTGCAGCCACGGGTAGTTCGGAACTTTCCGATGTAATCTTGTAATCATTTTTTATTTTAAATTTACATTTTTTTTTTCGAATAAATTATACTTAATAAAATATGTCCAATCCAAATATTTTACACAAAGAATACATTTTTAATTTTTCTTTACAGATTTGACGATTTACAAGTTATAATAAAATCTGTATATTATGTACTCGTATTATAACTATAAGTTTAATTTAAAATTTAATTAATTTTTATCAAAAAACATGTTATACGAATAGATAGTAAAAATGAGTTTCAAAAAAATTAAAACATTGGAATGGCCCATTTCTAAAACTTCCTTGTCCTAAAGTGTCAAACCATCAAACTAATTAGAAGCTTTGATACTGTTGAGCCACAGTATACCGCTAAAGATATGCTGTTTTTAAAATAGCCACTGTAAGTTCTTGGAAAATTACTTTAAAATAGTATAAAAATTTGTATGAACGTTATTTTAATAAAGCTTAGTAAAAAAAATCTGTGAACAAAAGGGTTAATCTTTACATTGAAAATATATAAAAAATGAAAATAATATTTCCTTTGTATTTTAATCCATTAAACTATCAAGATGAAATATAACTAAAGAACAGTTACATTTTTTAATCAATTATAATTTATAATACTACTTCTCTGAGAACAATAGATTATCCTTATCGTGATTTAAGTTATTTAAAATATGATGCAACACCCGAGTTATAGTAAACATTTTTTATTAAATTATTTGATCCAAAGTTTAAAGGCATAAAGTCACGCAATATAAAGGTGTATCATTTACAAAAAATGTCAATTGGAAGTTCTAAAATAAGTAATAAAAAAAAAAGGAATAAAAAAAAGACGAGTACTGATTTTGTTAAAAATTAATTTAAAATCAAAACGAAATAAAACGTAATATTGTAATTCGAGCTAAACAAATTTAAACTGAATATATCATTTTTAATCCAACGTCGTAGTCTTGCGTAACCTACTGGAGGGATTTAATAATACACACAAGCATTACAAACCAAGCAGTATTTATATTATTATACCATATTTGAAGGACATTGTTTTACTGAAAACACTTTTGGTCAAAACAATAAAAAAGAAAATGTTAACAGAAATATATTCAATCAATATTAAAATGTATAGTATAAAAATGTTTACCCACATTTTAAAGAATTGGATACAATAAACCTTTTGCAAATAATGTTATAATTTCAGATGTGAACTGTAGTCAATTGAACTAATCAACTTGCGAAAGCAGATATATATCTTATTTAGTGTAAGTGAATTTATATAAATAACTCTTTAAATTTTATTGTTCGGAGTAATACAAACAAATGTCTACCAATTCTCTTTTATCGCGATTCGTAGACGTAACCGAATTGTACGTTTATACTGAAATGATGGAACTCATTTATTGTCACGGCAGCATTCAATCCCCAATTGGAGCGTAATGTTTTCGTCTGGTTGAATTTTTATTGATCATATTCAAACTATTTTCACTTGAGCGGAAGAAACTTTACAAAATCATTACCATCCACAATTATATTATAACTTATAGAATGTGATAGTTTGTCAAAATATGTATATTTGGTCGTCACATTATACATTATTCTAATTCAATGCAAAGTGAGAAATGTGTATTTGTTTTAAAATAATGATTTATTTTTTGTTATATAATTTTCAAATGGTAAAACTTACACAAAAGTTTTACGCAGCATCTCATTAAATTGAATATGGGACACAAATGTACTTCAAAAAGTGATTTTTTGATTTTCACTGTAGTTTTCCTAGGTGCAAGAAATATTTGGAAAAACTTATAAGACAATGAATTTCTTTCGGCAAGCTTGATTTTTTAGTTTATATTTTCTTTTGATAAAATATAAGAAGGTAATTTTGTAATTAAAGACTTGTAAGATGTATATGATACAAAACCATATCATTAAAAAATAAATTGAAATATCGAAGGATTGATATCAGTCAACTTTTTTTATAAACAACAATTTGTAAACATTTTAGAGAAAACCCGTAACATTTAGGGTAAACACCTTTTTTTATAAAACCAAATTTAGATTTTATTTATTATTTTAAAACGGGCATGATGCTTTATGTTTAAATTATTATAACTCAAAAATTAATAGCCCAAGTAATTTTTGATTTCTACCGAAGTATTTTTCTCGATGCAAAAAACCAAATCTTATATTTTTTCTAACAAAGCACGATTTTATTCTATTAATTGGCTTACAAGATGTAAAATCTTCAACTGAACTATTGTAATTTTAGATTCTGACTGGCATTGGAGGGCTGGGTTTTATAGTGAAGTATTTTCATTCGACTTTTTTAAACTCTTTTAATGACATAAAAAAAACCCCGGAAGTCACACACAGAACCTCTCAAGATTATAAATTGAATTCAAATTGTTCTTTGGTATCATTAAACGTATCATTTATCAAATTTCTTATGGTCTTGTATACAATTAAGAGCGAAGAGGTTGTGGGGGTTAAATGTGAGTAAAACAGTTTCAACAGAATTGTTTACACATTGTATCTAAAATTAACCCCACAGCCCTGATACCACATTGATACAATATTGACACACAACAAGTGTAGTTATTAACATGCGATAGTAATTATATTCATATTCAATATTTGTATAATATCACTTCACTACGGTACACTTAATCAAATCTTTGTTTCGCTATAAAAATCACTTTTAAGTACTATAAGTGGAGCCAGGAAAACATTGATTTATCTTGTTAGCATATATTTGTGGCAAAGTTTTTGTTAGTTAAACTAAAAAAAGTCGCATATGGTATCTTGTTTTGTTATAAATTAGACCTTGACGAGGTATTTTCATTTTGTCATTTTCAGGCTTTCCCGTTAGCGTTTCTGATATCAAAGAAAACTTAAAATAAAGTAAATTCCGTCGAACAAGTGTATAAATTCCATTTTATAAAATAAAATATTTTGTGCTTCACAGTTTTAAAATTGAATGCGAGGCTTACCATTGAAATAACAATTTTATAAAATAAGGTATCATATAATCCTAATATATATGTATGCATGTACAAAGGAACAGACCTTTTTCATTTCCATGTACCACTTTTCTGACGATAATAAATTGAACATAATATTCTCAATTTGTTTTCATTGAAATGTTCCGAATGCTCCCCCGAGTTCTTTATTTGTTATTAATTTATTTTTTGTTTGTTTGTGTGGGCACATCCAATACATTCACTTCGAATGGTTATATTCTTCGTCTAGCTTATAATTGTAAAGTTTAATTTTTAGATTATACTCTAAGCCTCTGTGGAGTCTAGGTATACTATATACTAATAATAATACAACTGGGACCTGTGTGCTTCGGCCGATTTTGATTGCGCTAAACATTATGCGTGTATCAATATTTATTATGTGTCTACTTTGTCCGCGGTACACTTACCTAACGTGCCACACCTATTTCGCATTGACAGCAAACGTATGTACCAGCAAGAATAAATCTTTGATTGCCGGTCGAAACCGTATAACGGGTAATGCATTCGCTCGGGATCGTTTGAATGCGAAGAGATTTTCATTGTTCTTTAATATAAACGGGTAATACAAATAACACCGGGAAGAACGTTCTGCTATAGCTCTTAACGAGAACAAACGTATTTTGAAAAAGCAAAAATCCATTTATGTACTGCGCTTATTAAAAATGTGCACAAACGGTAAAAGTAATATTCTTAGAATGAATTAATATTAGTATTATCGAAGAAACTTTAAGTTATGCCTAAAAATAATGTGAAATACAAAGTGATTCAGTTGAAATATCGTTGTAAATTTGTAACACGAAATTAAATTAAAACAGTTATACCATCTTACTTTTTGTACGTTTATCCGTTAAAGTTTAATTGGGATATTTTAAAATTATTCTTCCGTTAAATAAGTTTATTTTTAATGTGATAACCCTAAAGAGTGAAGTTTTACATCTTTCGAGCTTTGATAATAACTTACAATCGATGAATAATTATATAATAATATAATAATTACTGTACATTATTATTTTTAAACAAATGCGCATCAATCATTTAATGACTGAACTTGAAATCGAAATTATAAAAACTTAGACGGTACTTCAACTTGTGACGTTAATTGTTGTAACAATAAACATCCGAACAGGTAATAAACATTGCAATCGCAAGACCTTTATTAAATTATAATATGTTCTGACTACACAGTATGCACCGGTTAAACATATTATACTCAACCTAGTCCGAATCAAATAAAAATACGAAAAATTGGTTTTTCACCAACAGTGATTAATTTATACTGACCAAACTGCCAGAGAATTGTTCAGAAATGTATTATTTTTTTCATTTTTGCAACGTCATTGTTAATTTTTCAAAACATCTTTAGTACATTCGTAACACTATAATATTTTCAATGTTCATTTTTTTCTTTTTGTGGTGAGAAAACGGAATGTCGACATTTTTTTGGCTTTTAGTCAAACTATCTGACAAAAGAATGGCAAGTATTTTCAGAATCCCTAGGGGGCACAGAAAACAGAAGACATTGAAAACGGTTGTATCTTGATTTTTTTTTTTTTTTTTCGTGAAAAATGGAAAAGCTACGTTTTTGTTTCTATACAAGTATTATGATATATTTTCTTTTCGTTACATTTAGGTGCTTCAAAAAAAAGTAAATACGTTTAACATTATACATACAATTCTCACAGCTCTTGATAAAATCATAGCTTGTAAGTTTTTTATAATTGGGTCCACTAAATTTTAATTGTTTTTTTTTTTAATTTTAAGTTGCGTATTTAAACAAACGATACGTACTAAAGTTTTAAAATTTAAATATTTATAATTAGTTGTTGATACTTCCATAATGAAATTATATTATATTAACACTGGTTGTCTATCTATATCCACTGACAACTAGTCCCTATTAATTTTATCTCTACCTACTAAAATAACTATAACCTATCTAATCCCTACGTAAATGTTTTACTTCATCGTAGAAGCTATCTGATGAGTCTTTAAAATGTTGATTCTCATTTGGATTTCAAAACCATTTGTCTGACATTATATTTTTCGATTGATGTACATGACAATAATATTTAAGATAGTCACTTTTATGATATAAATGTATAAAAATAGAAATTTGAAAAGTTGAAATTAATACTGTATTTACTAAAAGTGGAGATGAATAAAATAATTTGAATTATGATAAACTAAAGAACAGTTGCAAAATGTCTTGAAAAAAATATACTCCAATAAGTAATATTTTTCAAAACACACCTAGACAAAGATTTATATATATTATAAGCGTACGCTTTATTTTCAAACTATTGACTTATTCAAATCGATTTAGTAGGTAGTAAAAACCGTACGCGTTACGAAATCCGTTTTGATGGAATTTTATTTATTGATCGCTAATCTTGTGCGATATTCAAACGTTGGTGATCATAACTCATGAGCATTATACGCACACACTCCAGTGCAATGTAAACAGACGAGCATCACAGTTGTCACTGCTGGGTTTTAAGTGTATGTATACGACGCGACGGTGAAATCCGTTTTGCGGGCACTTCCGGCCCGCAAAAACGTTGCCACCACTATTCGACCTTATACCCCCATTTCATCCACTTATCGCCCACGACCTAACCATTGTGCCGATGCCGTTGTCCTCTGTTTCTCTTCCTCCTCCTCCTGCTCCTGCTCCTCTCGAAAGTATTAAGAACGGATTATCCCCGGGAGCGCGGACGAGTCCAATTTAAATGGTAATGCGGCGGCGGTTCACGGTATGGTATTGCTGCGACGGCCACGTCCGTGGAGCGCACCCGGTATACACACGTATACATATATTAAAACAACAGACCGTAGCCCCCGTCGTGAGAGGTCCCGGACCGTGGCGGAGCAAAGCGGTGTGGACGAGGCTGGCGATCGGGGTAATTATAAACTTTACACCGATAACCCCCGGAGTTTCAATTACACGCCGGTGGGTAGCCGCTGCAGCGGGTGGCTGGATAACTGCTGAGCCAGATGAGTATTATAATATGCGCTCGTAGCCACTGTCGTCGTTGTCGTCCGCACTTCTACTCTGCATCTCATCCTGTTCGTCGCGGCCACTGCAGTAGGTACATAATGTACGTACCCCTGTGAATCGTGATATAACGTCTACGCGACTTTGAAGATTACACCTGCTGCTGCACCCGGACTATACGATCTAAAACCGACAAGTGTAATATATATGATATAATATTGTCTCTAGTTAACATATTCAAAACTCTTAATATCCATTTTAATATCTTCTCCATACTAAACGCTAAATCCACTACCGCCATTAAATCAGTAATTTCCTTCATATTGGATGCTGGCTTTGTTATATAATTTATAATGTAATATATGAAATTGTTTAATGTATAGTTGTAAATGTTGAGCTATCATAGTTTTTACTTATAGCTAATAAAAAAAAAAAAAATATTTACACGACTGTCCCCCCCCAACCGTTCCGACTGCCTGCGAACGTAATAATAACGCGATATTGTAATAACGTTAATGTACGGTAGGTAGGTGTGCGCGCATAACAATGATAATAATAATGACGACGATAATAACAATAATATTATTATTACGTGTACGTATATAATATGATTGGCACGAAGCCACCCCCGCCTCACGCCCCGTGGTAACCACCTCAGACCCCGCATGCCCGTCTGGCGTAAATGATCCGTATACGCTCTACGCGAACGCAAAACAATAAAGCTAACGGATGCGCGGCAAGGGTCATCTCGTATATTATAATAATACGTATGTACGGGTCTAATATTATATTCATGTGCACGTGCGTGCGTGTGTGTGCGTGCCACACTGTATATTATTACGCGCTTATGAAAATGTCGACCAGAGGATGACACCGCACGACACTCGCCTGCATAAAGTCTAAGAGAAGCCGTCTCGCCGACCTGTCTGCAACGTCATTATTTCCAGCGCGAATATTAATTTGCTCACAAAATTATAACTACTGTACCCGGTTATTTTGCTATAAGACCAAAAGTATTGTCTTGCCCCTTCCGCCTGTAGCTCGATTCAAATTTTTAACGCAAAAGAAATAAATCGATTCCGCGATCGTTTAGAATTTCGAACACTACGGTCTACGATGTACTAGCTGTTGCTACAATAATAATACTGCTGTGCGAATGCGTGAACGGTGCCGCGAAATGGTATCGCACGGACTTACAACTAGGAGGCGCGCTTATTTTCCATGCTCTCGACTAATAAATAATATTGATAAGCAACGTTGGTACTAATAAAATAAGGATTACTATAATATGATTGTGTTGCAATTTTTATGAATTTAAATAATTGACCTATACCATGGCTACATGTAATTTTGTATTACACTACCCGTGATGCATTAGTAACATTTGTACAGAAAATGTTTGATTCAAAAATTAACGGTTTTGTAATTAAATATAATATAATGTAATATTAGTTGGATAATTTATTAGTGAGATGAACATTTTTTCAGTTTCGTAAAATTAATCTAATATTTGCTTAATGCTGGCTCAAGAGTCCACCACTAAATTTTTGAACGTTTTGGCTAAAACATTACTGCCCCTTCCGCCCAGATTTTCGCCAAGTTACGCCACTGTTTGTGCCTATGGGCTATGACTACCATTGCTCGAGCAATATATTCGAATGGCATTTTGAGTGAAGCCGTCCGTGTAGCGGAGGTTAACATTTGGTACCGAGTGTACTTGTGACGTACTCTTATACTTTATAGTAACGCGCGGAAGTCATCAATATTTCCAAGAGCGCCGTTAAAAGGGCTCGAGTTAGTTCTCCAACGTGATAACGTGCGATTTGAATTTCGGGAGCTCATAATGCAGAACAAATTAATTCGCTCGTACCAACCAACAAAAATGAAAAATAGTCCAAACTAAACGTTAAACCTAACCCACTTGAAATCCAAATGAAAAAATACGATTAAAATACATTTTCGGTGTATCCGTATGCACCAGGTACAGACTGTGTACATAACCACTGTGAACGCATGTGCATGAGCTTATTGAAAATTGTAAAACCTCAATCAATTTTGACTTAAAATTAGTTGATGTTTCATTTCCAAGTATTTTTTAGAACCGGTAAAAAGAGCGTTCTCAGAATAAATGGGCTGTTATTTCAATCGATTATGGGTTTGAATTATATTTATCGGAACATTTTAGAGTGTGACATATGTATCAATGTGAATAACAAAACATTCTAGGTATAAGAGTTTTAAACATGTGGGAAACAATGAGAATATTACTGTAATACAATATTATTCCAACAGATTTGGTTATTGTTAAAACGTATGAAAAATACTATACGATTTAGATGAAAGTAATTTAAACGTGCGTCGGTTCTTACTTTTTTCCAAATATTGTTTGTAAAAATAAAATCTATACTCCGATAAAAACGTAAAAGCCGAAACAATTTCAAAATTATGAGAACAATTATGACAGAACAATTGTGTTAATTATCTGCTTCTTGTCTATAACACACTCAACTACCAATTTTTTCGTAGGATAATATTTACATTTTTCATTGAATGCGATTGAAGGGAATTGGACGCGATGTATTTTAAAGTCGATTTAGACCAAAAAGTATGACAAAATTACGTTCAGATGTAAAAACTAAGAATTTTCCAATTTTAATTCTGAAAGTAATTATAAAACGACCCCATATAGTTCATGAACTAATAATATGATAACATCATCGTTTTTTGTGATGAATTGAAAATGTTTTTTAGTTTATTACAATGTATTATTCCGGAAAATTTTGTGGAGGGGCAAAGGAAAAACGAGGATGGTTTATAGAGACTTAGAACTTAAACGCGGCCCAAATGCACACTAGGCCTCGCAAAAAATTTCACCGTTACTGTAAGCATAGGTAGTAGGTATATACGAGTTATATTAGGTATATACGTATTATATAGCTGTAAGAAAATATTTCCTTTGGGATACATTTTATTCATAAATCAAATAATAAAAAATAATTTAGGAAAAATATTACACATTATTATTGCGATTACACAATTATTATTAATTACAAATTAATTATTAGTTACACAATTATTATTGAGTTGTTTTCAGCTGTACAAGGAACATAATATCATCATACGAATATATTCTAGCCTCTAGGTGTCCGTACATAAATATCCTTTCCGATTCATATATTTATCTGTTCATCTTGCCTTCAAATGAATTCTCACGTACACAAGTACCTATATTTTATCGAATAAACTGAGAGCTAGACGGTAGAATGTGAAAAAAGTTGGATGTATAACGTTATAAATGAAACATAATGATCCTTGATTAAATATTAAATATTGAATGCATCCAAGTTTAAGCTGAAAAAAATGTTCACTTAAAATTTAACATTACGTTGATATTTTGAAAAAAATACCATAAATTATTCTCTCGTCCAAAGAAAACACACTGCATACTGCACCATGATATCTCTGCCTGATTTAATCATTTTTTTTTTTTTTGAACAGTTATTTAAATTCGTATCTGTCCTATTCTAGGTTCTATTTTGATAGTCAGTATGTTCGAAACTCTTATGAAAATGTACTAGAAAATTTATTTTAACATGAAATGATACTGCTTGATTTTAGAGATCCGCAAAAATTTTCAAATACAGACTTTTCATTGAATAAATAAAATATTAAACAATCTTTCTTAAAGTATCCTATCCGCTAAGAGAACGTTGACGATCATGCTTTCTGTGACATTCTTGTTGACTCTTGTAGACGAGTCTAAAGAGTTATTCCGTAGCCATCGGAACCATTCACGCATATATAGCAACCATCATATTATTATGTTACTACGCGTATAAAAATCGTTTATTAATATTGTAAATAATTTTATTTAACTCTTAGATCATAGCAAAAGTTACAAAATTTAAAATTATGTATTTATTAACACAAATAAACGGATTTAAATTTATATTTTCAAAATAATTACTATGTAGAATATATATTTTAATTTAGCATGTACGTTTTATACATTTTACAATGTTTGGATCTAAGTGATTCGAGATAGTCCTCGTTAGTTTATTGATACGCTTTATACTATAAATAGGATTCAAGAAGCTTTGAGTACCTGTATTCAATAGGTATTCGGAATACTGAATTCCTATGAAACGGATATTGAATACGGTACCTCGAAAAGTCATCTTTTAAATTTCCAAGAAGCTTTCCGAAAAATTACAAATTACTACTAAAGTACAAGAATAAAGGTACGCCGAGCTTTACTTAAAGTCGTTTTTTTTAAATTCAATGATTTATCTTTGCTTTTCAAATTTGAAATAATAGTACAATACTGGCTACTTTTTTTTAATAATTTGCTATTCACAATAGAATAAGAGTAGATAAAAAGTTTCTGACTAGCTTACGATTTTTCGAGGAAAATATAGTATTATATACGAAATAAACTTAAATGTTAGACTGTAATGTCCTACCGTTCTTCCAGTCGTTATCATTCTTTATATAAGTATGTGAAAACGAAAATGTTGAGCAAAGTCGTTTTGTATATATTTTTTTCCACGCGTGTCAAAAGTCGACCCTGTAAATTGATGTATTAAAATTTTATGCCCTGGAAAAAAAAACCATAAGCAATTTGAATAAACACTTAAACAAGTAGTTATATTATGCATTAAGATAAAATCTAAGCTATAATTCTTTTGGAGATGAACGTTTGTTCAAATAAAATACAAAGTGTAATACGATGAGATAAATCAATATTATTCACACATCTGTTCGTTGAATTTACCAAATACATAAAAAAACCAATTCCAAATTCAAATGTCAAGAATCGGTTCACGGACTCGAAGAATATTACATTGTTATTATGTATAAGTTATAATAAAAAACCAACCCGGTAGTCCGGTACATAGGTACCTATGTCCTTTTTTTTATAACAATCTTAATACTTATAGAATTATTTTTATGCATCGTATACAATATTAATGTTATGTCACAAATGTTTAAACGGAATTTTCTATTGGTTTGTAATCATTTCACCTGTAGTGACTAATGTAAGACATTGACAAATATTTATCTTTAAGTAAAATATTATTAGTAACTGTTAGAGTACAAGTATGTCTAATCAATTTCATTCAACTACTATAACTTAACTGTTTTTTGGTTAATTATTATTGTATGTGTTTCAATAAATACTCTTGCACTCGCACGAGTAATATACTATTGTTAAAACCAATTTGACATAAGATAAATAAAAAAGCAATAATTCAATTTTCGAACTTTAACGGCTAACGAGAGAGTGAAAGTAAAACATTTTTTATTTTATTTTTTTGTACCACCCATACACCATGAATTACGATCATTGTCGGAAAAATAAGTTTATTTGTGTCGAGTTTACTTTGCAGTTTTGCACATTTCCAGAAGAACTTTTGTAATCATAAAAAAAAAAATATCTGCATACGAGTAAACTAGGTCGGAACTTGCAATAATTTAAGCGAAATCGTAGACATTCCACTAGAAAGGGTAAAACTCGAATCGTTTGTCGTTTCGCTTCTACAGAACTTCTTGGGACGCGAAAATGCCAATTTGATATCGGACCGTTCGTTCTGCATTGTTTGGACATTATTCAATGGTCCAAACGACAATTAATCGAATTCCTTTCTGACCCCTCCTCCTCCACCTTCTACTCCTACTCATACTCATCCTCCTCCTGCACACCGTACATTCGCAAAACATAATACCCGTTAACGCGCTCGAATGTATTTTACATTTCACAGACCTCAGACGGATGTAAGTTTTTAATAGTATCACGGTGTCCTATAGAAATGAATGATAGTATCGACAATCTATAAGCTAATATAACGTATTATAAAAGTCTCTCCCTACGGTACAAAGATCCAAACTATCCAAACAATGTGCCTACCTGCCTGCGTTTCAGAACCAACAATATTCTAATACCGTTACGAGTTATACCTATTGTTGTTGTAGAAAATACATTCTGTCGCTGTTGAATATATCACGTATAACTGACCGCTAAAGCTAAACCATACTGATTAACTTATTTACTGATAATATGGAATCGCAAAGTAATAAATAGATCCCGGTACGACCGAATATTATATAAATTGCATAAAAAATTGAACTGTTGGACAAAAAATCAATTGACGATCATAAAACGTATATCGAATTTAGTTTTGGGGTAAATGGAACGATTTAAGACAACAAGTTGAGTAGTTCTCGATAACACGGCGCGATGTAATAACATTTATGATTTATTTCACATCTGTAATTCTTACTAAATATAATACCACCGTATCTACATGTATTTCCCTTTGCACGCGCAATCACTAATAAAATGCAATTAATTTCGCATTTGAAAATCAATTAATCTGGGTTACCTATTTTTAAATCGTTTTGTCAAAAGAAGGTACGATAAGTTCAAATTTTAGATTTATTGTAAGAGAACAGAGAACCAACCCACGCGTACACCGATAAATTCAAATCATATTTCATATCTGTCAATATAAATTAGCAGCATTGAATATCATAGTATTTAGGTTAATAAATATTCCGATTGACAAATCCTATTACGAAATGGGATACTGCAGGTTATTAATTGTATATGCTAAAATTAATGTTTGAGAATCATGAAAATGTAGATTTTAATTGAAAGGATAATTTTGAATAGTGTAAGGAGTAAGAATACTGAACCAATACGCTGTTATTTTGTGATTTAATTCAAAATGAATTTTCTGTAGCTATTGCCTTGTCGGTTGAGTGCTTGAATTTTGCATACGTACTTTCACAAAAATCGTAAATATTGATTTTTTTTTTATTCGGTTACACTGATTGATAGTAAACATTTCTCGTCAAATTAGCAAACAATAATTATTCATTGTGGGCGAATAGATAACATGAATCACACCTACTCGATACTGTTAGCAATTTAAGTTGCATACCTGATGATGAAGATAATCGCATACTCGTAAACCAAGTTTTTTAGAATAATATGATTTAATTCTGAGTAGAGAAAATCTTACCGAGGATCTCGAAGGAAAAAAATTCGTTGAATAATACTGTTTTACCAAGTAGTATTGATAATTATTGTTGTTCGAAGAATACGGTATGGATAATTATGAATATAATTTTTTTTTTGTTATTATTATTCAATATAGCCCTCGGCAACATAGGATATTGGAATTTTAAAATGTACACTATAGTATTGCTTAAATTAGATTTTGTTTAGAATTTTTGAGTCGATAAGAAATTTTAACATTGAGTTGATTGAATTTGTTTTGTTCTTGAGAAATATTGCAAAATATAAATGTAATATAAATACAAATTCTACTAACGAACATACGGTGCTTAAATAATAAAAATGAAATCTATTCGGTTATTTTTGATTTTCAACGTAATTCTATAGAACTTTATATATTTTATGTATCGATCGGGACAAGAAATCATTGCTTAATGCGTTTTCACCACAACCCTTGGGCTCTAAAACTTTTTTGAAGATCATATCAATGATCATAGAACTTTTAAAAATGTCATATTTTTTCGGAAAAATAAATCTTAAAATAGGAAGAATATCCTAGGAGTAAAATAAAAAACGACCGGGAGAACTTATTACTTATTATTATACTGTGGCTTTACGATGTTTTTATTTTTTTCCAATGATTCCACATTGTATCGGTTCCCTCATAAAGTTTGCGAATAACTTCCATCATGAGTGCAATATTCTTTTAGTAGGTTAATAGTTATCTTGGGTATATTAGACTCTACGACGATTCTTTGTACTGAGAGTTCATTTCGAGTCGGATTAACGTACATTTGTTGAGATAGGTCTTATTTTAAGTACCTATGAAAAAAAAATGAACCAATAGACCAATATCGCCCCGATGATTTTGTTTGTTTGTTTATCGAGGAGAAGAAAGTTACAAAGGAAATCATAAACGCAGGATTAAAGTATTGCATTTTAGTAGCACCGAACAACAAGCTTAATTTCATAACTATTATAAATGCAATTATAATTTACGCGTAATCGCTATAAATGTACAAGTTAAAAAGAAAAATTGTAGTTTTAACACCTCAGCGGAACGTGTTAAATTATTACTTGATACCTTATTTAAACTTGAAAAAGTTTTAGTACGATTTCATTATACCACTATGCTAAGTGAAAGTATAAAACTTATACAATAGTTATATTTTGCGTTTCTTAAGTTTGAGAAAAAATTCTAAACTATAATAATCATCATGACGTGGAGATCGTAAAAGTAATTTAACTGTATGGTAGCTCTAGTTAAATTTCTAGAAACCACTAAATTTATTAACGGAATCATTTAAATTGTAAATAGTACCTTAAATCGAAATTTACTTAGTGAACCAACTAATGCACTCGCTCAACAATTATTGAACCGTCTAAGACAAAATGACCGACAGTATTATGCGGAGCTTAACACGTGAAATTAGTATCTCACGTCATTATCAATGCTGTTAATAAATTGTATATCAGTATTTTACCAAAGAAGTTAAAAACTAACTTTTTATTTTTCATGTCCTGTTTTACTCTTAGCACATAAGCTTATTGTACATACATCATGTATAGATTGTTTATCTCTAATAAAAACTAAAAATAAAAAAAAAATAACTTTTTATTTTATACATTTTAAAGATAGCCATTCTATAGGGCTTCTTTTTCTAAACATATTGAAGGTTCAACTTTCAATTTTCATTATTTTCTTGATTATTAATCATTTTTCTTTTTAACATGAAAATAGTGTACTATTTACACAATTTTAAACAATAATAACATTATCGGTAAGCCTTATCGGAAAAATTACGAGGTAACAACGATTTACATTACTTCTTTGTAAACTAAAAATATTATTGAAAACCATGAATTCAATAAAAACTGAAAGTTGAACCATCTACGTTTTCAAAAAAAGGAGTCTTATAAAATAGCTATCGTTGAAATCCTCAAAAATTATAAAATAAGAAGTTCATTTTTCAATTTCCTTAATAATACACTTAGATATACCAAACTATTTTCAACAAAATGTCCTTATCCAGGAATTTTCATAAAAAAAAAACAGATTTTTATTATCTCTATTAACACGGGATGTATCGCTATGTGTAAATCCAGATGCGATACCTTGTACATCAAATATGTTCGAATATGTCTCTTATACAAATGTATTCATATAGCGCATACTAAGAATATTTTATTTTACAAAGCCATAGGAGTGCAAATGCAAACGCCATACGTACTGTCAAACCACTCTTTTTAAATTTGTAAATCGTTGTGTTATACCCAGTATTAAATATCACCTTCATCCAATAAAAACTTTATACATGGTAATTAACAAGAAAACATTTCTCTTCTCATTTTTAACTCTGTGGATGCTTAACAGTAAAAATTACAAGAAAACATTTAACTGGAACCTTCAGGTTTTTTGCGAAATTCTAAATCATGAAAAACGGAGAATCGTATAATCATATAAACATGTAAAAATGTAGCAAAATAAATATAGCCTACGCAGAGGCTTAAAATAATATTCTATATAGTAATTTTTATGACAGATTTGTTATCTTGACTAGAAAAATACTTAATGCCGAATTCTTAAAGTGGTTTTGCTATAGTATATATATATTAGACATGTATAATCACATGTGATAAGTGGTAACAATAATTTGCGATGACATCTTCTCAAGTTGACAATCTAAAATTATTATTTAAAAATTGAATGTCAAAAATCCAAACTCAGCCGTATTCTTTTCCATGACAACTTAAATTGATACATTTATAATATTATATTTTGCAAACGGTAATTGGACATTTACAGAAATGTTTAGTGCTAAAGATACTAATTACAAATAATTTAATATTTTTCCCTTATTTCCCGTTGAAAATGCACCGGAGAACCTAAATCAGTTTCCATCATGGTTCTTAAACCGTAAATGGACCGTACTAATCACAGCTAGTATAACCGACATTGAACTCTTAAATAGCTTTATCGATTGATATTATTTTGTTTCTTAAATATACAAGATTCAATAAGTCTCGTGGAGTATTTTTGAATTTCACTGGTACACTCACAGACCACAGTGCAGTACAGTTATCCCACACAAATCATTCCAAACATTATATTATTTTATTTCTTATGTATAACTAAAAACCGTAATAAAAATGCATTTTGTTAAACTAGAACGCCGATAAAAATGATTTGATATGTCTACGCGAATAAAGTATACAAAATGCTAATTACTTCTTAGTTAACTTTTCATCTGGTTTAAATAATAATTATGGAAGAATCAAATTACAGTTGATAATCTCATTGTTTGTTAACTTTCAATACTTAAAAACTTTTATTGACATGGTCTGGCTTGCTTATTTGTAGAAAACAGCAGCCAAAACGTTGTTTATTCTTTTATTTTATGTTCTATACCCACAATACATCGACAAACCTATGTACAATGCTTAATGATCGTGACATTGATAAACCGCTAGGTAATTTGTTCAACAGTAACGGTATACGATCAATAGGGTATCCAAATAAATTGGAAGAGAGCCACACGTAGTCAAATCTAGTACACAATACGCAATAACTTAATGCATCTTTTTCGTTAGCCGTCTATAGATATATTGGTAAACATAATATATATTATTAGAAACTAATAATATATCTAAGATGGACAGTATATTTAATGTTCAGAAATATCGTAAAGCACAGTGGTTCGTTGGAAGTATTATTTCCAGACGAAGATTATACTTAACACAACAAGCTGAAATCGTAAAAATATTTTCAAGCATCACTTAGGATAGTATAAATGATAAGCAGATACATAATAATATTATGATGTACTTAAAATTTACAAATCTTACATTATAAAATAAAACTTGACTCTCTGAAAGTTTATTTGACTTTCGTATATGCGATTTAACTGATTTCTTGTGTAAAGACAAAGAAATTTATTTGATTTTCAAAATTTTATTTAATTTATAAAATGTATTTATTCTCACCACACGCATATTTGCGTTTCGCCGAGAATAAAGTTATATATTGCTTATTATTGAATCTCTTAAATTGTAATCCTTAATCTCTATTTAATCTCTCTTTAATCTCTTTTACAGAATAGAAGAATCCTGGGACTCTTCAACTATATACGTTATGTTAAAATATTGGAATATTATTGTTCGTAATTTCTAAAATCATTGTGTACCATAATCGTCACCATTTTAAGTGCAACCTGTCATCAATTTCTAATATATTGAGTGTTTTTTAGGTAGACTAAAAAAAAATCTTATTCCATCAATTAATATATTCCTTGTTATGTTTATGATCTTATTATTTAGCTAATAATTTTGTTTTTTTTTTTTTAGCAACGATTACCTTTTTATATCCTCTCTTGAATCTGAGTTTGATTCTTCAGAATGTGAAAATACCTATGCTGGGTGCGATTAACGACGTTCTTGATCTAATTTAGAGTGGAGTACAGTATAAGGTTGTAAAGGGGAGGAGAAATAACGACCAAAATCTTGTTTAATTTAAGCTTTAGTCCGAAACACGCGTTCAAAAACATATTAAATCCCTTCTACCCGGAAAAGATAAATTATTATACCTACAACAACTGTGTTTACGAAATGCGTTTTTCATTAAACTTGACCTTAATAACAGCCGTCGTGGATTACTGACTTTAGATACAACTACGAACCCTTCTAACCAATTATTGTTTTCTGCTAATTAGAAAAGAAGTTTAGGACAGATATTTTACAATAAAAACATACTATACATTATAAGTACATTTATTTATCCTTATTGATATTGCATTATGAAATTCATCTCTTCTCGCAAACAATAGATTGTATTATTGTTTTTATTTTTTCATTATTATTATTATATCTATACATCTGACTAGCTGATAAACATTTGTGTATTCGACGCCTCAGAGTGACTTATATAATGTACGTATAAAATCCCTGAACATTAAAAAAAGTTCCAAACTAACACAATATTACCTCGTACTATTTCCATTTTTTTTAGGAGTAAGCATTTATAGTGATAATAAAATATTATTCTGATAAAAATGTTTACACAGGACGTTAGTATGAACTTTTTATTAGTCTATTTTTATATTGGATTATAAATATGTTTAACACAAATATAAAATAATAAACAACTGAACTCTGTATTCTGTAAGCAACGCTTTCATTATATTTTATTATAATTTGCATAATTTTATAACAGCGTTATGCAAAAATAATAAAGGAAGCCATCGAGTAGAAAAATATTCAAAAAGTTAAAATATATAATGTACAAGATTGCTAGAAAATAACTAAATCATCCTAGTTGCCAATAATGCATAAATTATAAAGTATAAAAAGAAAACTGTAAGTAATTGAGAAAACATAAGATATTATAGTTGTCGGCGAGGAATCGCATTGCGAAAAAAGGAGAAGTACCAAAATAGAGTTCTAGACGTACAGACAGGATGTACGTAGGAGACAATAATTATCTTTGAAAATCGTTAAAAATCGCACAACAATCAAAAGCACATGTACTCGTAAAAAAAAAATAAAAAACCCGTTAATATTTCAAAAACAATATTTAGTTATAATGGTGGATTTCAAATACACCAGGACAATTAAATTTAAAGTCGATATACTGTGAGTTTCGAGATCCAAATGACGAAGGTCAAGTTGTAAAATATGCTATGCAGCGAAAATTTAAATTTTACGAAGAAACTTTGTGCAAGACTTTTTAGAAGAACGTTGAATTATATATTAATAATTTCCCATTCTCTGAGAAATTGTTTTGAGTTATTGTTAACAATTTGTCTATTCCACTGTAACGATTGAACCCTTAAGACGAATTTTCTCTCCGGGAACCGAAAACATTATATGTACTCGTTAAGCCACGGGGATTTCGGTTGAGTCAAGTTTTTAAAATAAATATTTTTAGAGCAGTTAGCTAATTTGTTTATACTATTTTAATTTGAATTAAAAATTTAAACCTCTCAGATTTTTCGATTCAATATCAAGATACACTCGCGTGGTTTAAACAATATAGTGCGCCGTTCCTGTTTTATAATACAGCGTTATCATAATATTGAAGTTCGTACGGATAACCAATCCATTTAAATAATATTATAATATGGAAGTATTGATGAAAAAAATTGAAACTCTTTTACCTCCGAAATACTCTCCGCAACTTATCAGAAATCTAAGTGATATATTTACAAAATGTACCCGGAAACATATAATATATATATATATTTATATAAATACAAATAGCAAAGCCGAAAATTATTTTATTCAAAGTATATTTTATTATATGCTGCGGTATAATATTTTTTTTTCTTTGAGTGGTTCGTTAATTAAATTGTCCCCGTTGTTTGAAATATCAGAACCTTATTAAACTCTCTCTCTCTCTCTCTCTTTATATTACAACCACAAAGAATAATTTTTTACTGCTGAAATTATAATTAAATAGCAATTGCACTTTAAATTATGACACTCCATCATTGTTTTTAATTCGATCGAATTACACAATATTCGGTTTTAATTGTATCTCGCTTATTAAAAAAATATATATTATTATGAAAAAAAAAAAAAACGGTATTGTGTAATACAGGTACGTTGATTGAGCGGTTGTTTCCAATACGAAAGCGGCGCTCGGGGGGGGGGGGAGTGTTGTATTAAAAAATTATTCGTTGGCGTGGACGGGTAGGAGGCATGTACCCTACATTCAGCGCGCATTCTTGCCACGCACGACACGCGCTAACGGAAGATATTTTACAATTATTTAAAACATTTTCACGCGATTAATTTATTATTGCAATTAACGCGGCGGCGTTTAAATTCGTTCCGGCATTCTCCGCTCTCGAAGTCGTATCCTGTGCACGCCGCGCGCGGCTGTGCAGCCCTGCGGCCAATCTCGCGCGCTTCCTCCTCCGCGGGTTGTTAATTTTTTTCCTTTCGGAAACGCACCTCGTCCCCTGTGCCGTGCGCACCTAAATGCGGTTTCTTTATTATTCGCACTGCTAGGAAAATTAACGTCCCGGAATCGGAATTTTGCCACCGCCGCCGCTGCAGCGCCGGGCTGGAAATAAATTGGACAAGTTTTACTGTACGCGAGTCGGCAACAAAAGTTTTCAAAACTCGAAAAACCTGTTAACGACAACATGACTTATTATATTATACGGATGCCCGGCGCGGGCGAACTTTATGATTTACATATACACTACACTGTAGGCGCTGAATAGCGTTTTAGTCCCCTTTTCGTTTAATTAACCTAGCTATATATTTATAAATATGTATATGTGTATTTGTACAATATCGCGGCAGTTTTGGGAACCACCACGAGCGCCGTTTTTGCATAATATTTTGACGCCGTTAACCATCCGAATTGGCTGACACTTTTGTTTGCACTGTAGAAATCGATCGAGCCACACATATTTTAAAAGGAAGTGAAACGTATATTATTTCTCTCTCTCTCTCTCTCTCTCACACACACACACACACACACACACACACACACACACACACAAACACGCACTCGCGCACACGTACACTCACGCACACACACCCATTAAATACATAGATTATTAATCATATTATACGTCCGATACAATGTCGGGGGTTGCTATGTTCCTATACCTATTAGTTTTTATTTTTCAGTCGTTTCAGTCAACAATAAACGAATTGTGATATTTTTTACACAGCAAATAGTCCAGTTTTAATAGAACGAAATAATTTATTATTCTACCGATATATCATTGCGGAACATGTTTCATAGTTCGGGGAAAAAATTGAATATATCTTTCGTTGCCCGAAAATACGAACAATTTAAATAGAAATGTCGACCGAAAAACTCGGAAAATTACAACAATTGACAGACCGTGAGTGCGGATCTCTTAAAAAGTTTTAAAAGGCTTAGCCTACACGGCAAGGATCAAATACCTATACGAATGAGTTATCGCTTGCGCGTATACGGACTTATGAACTTATCCCAAGCGTTTAGACATGTTCACTCGCGTAAAATGTGTTACTACGGAAACACATGCACATGAGTACACAAATTGAAAATTGCCAATTCAATAACCATTTAATTAATTGCCATTAAGATAAAAATACAATTTTTAAATTGCCCTAATGAAATAAAGCCTATGGCTACGCTGTAATATAGTAGCATCAATATCTTTATTTTACAATAACTTACGAGTGCTATATAAACAATCGTAGAAGACTTAATGTTTAAATAGTTTAAGCGAAATACCGATTTTGTTTCACTAGTATATAGTTGTTATACGTTACATACGAAGCCGATAGTAAGCTAGTATACGTCCATAGTACAACCGGAGAGGCGTGCCATCTTCACATAAGAGATAATATTTTACACAAGATATTATTTTCAATCATCCCGCCTTTATCTCGTTTTCAAATTTTAATAAATTCTCACAATTGTACCATTTATCTATTCTGTGATTGTACCGTGTTGTAAATCAGTTTATTTAAAACTTTTCTTTAAAAACATATCGCTTCCAAGTGACCCGCGACAATGTTTACAACGTACCTACATTTCATCGGAATCTAATTGGAAAAAATCAAAACAGTAAAAACTTTGTAAGTAGGTCAACATGAGTAGATAAGCCACTGAAACTGATGGAGTTACACTTCAGTATAATAAAATGAACAAACGATAAAACATCACTTACGGGAAATGATATGATTTGAGTTTTGTGAATACGTTAACTCTACCAATTTGTTTTCTTTTGAAACGCAAGACTAAAGTTAGAGGTCGGATTATTGTCGCCAAATTTGCAATTATAACAATTATTATTATATCATAAGCGGTTCGTATTTACTAAATCGAATAAATATACATTTTGAAATAGTTAAAAATACTTAAAAACTGTATATATTGTAAACAAAAAAGTAATTAAGTTAATGTAAAAATAACAATTATACTCTTTCGACACACAGAGTTTTTAATTTTAATTTCACTAATACCATAGCAGTTTTAATATCTTATGAATATTCATTATTTCAAGTATAAAATGATAGCTGAAATTCGATAACGAATGACGTATTGACGTACAGTTATCGTTGAAATATATGCTGAAATTCGCTCATTTCATGTTTAAATATTTGCCATCAAAATAATTGTATACTCTGCTGATATACCGACCACTGTAAATAGATAATTTTAACTAAGCGATGCAATTTTTTTTTTAAATAAAGTTGTTTATACACACATATTTTTTATAGGTAGGTATATCGTATGTGTTTATTTATTTTTCTGATTAATCGAGCATTATTATCATCTTTGAATTGGACAATGTGTTATAATATTTTTAACCAAAGTTTTGGATTACACACATTTTCAAGTTATTATACCTATGCTATTCAACTTATTAGGTACAGATGAGTATATTTTAATATTAACACATTCGTTAAAACTATTTAATTCGTTTTTAATTTAATTGAATAATTAATATGTAATTATAAGATATTATATTATTTAAAAGTCTTGTACAAACTAATTATCTAAGAAACACTTATTTCAACATACAGTTTTTAATTTTTTATCAAATATTAATAAGATTTGAAGAGTTTGGGTCTTAAAGCGGAATTTCTCGAAAACAAATTAAGGCAACTGCCTAAAACGAAACAATTGTAACCATGAAAAACTAGAAGCAAATTTAAACTTTTTGAAAATAAAATATAATATTTAGGTAAAGGAAACAGTGTATATTAGAATATTATTTAATGTGCCAATTCTAGTATATCCGAAAACCAAGTATATGTTTACTAATTATATATTATATAATGTACACGTGTTCAGCCCTTTAGAACATCCATTTTACACAATAAATAGTTATTTTTTTAGAACAATTATTAGTAAGATATGCCGCATTAGGTATTTAATATAAAAGAATACCTAAGGATTAAGAAAGAAAGGCAGAGTCTACATTATACATCGCCCGCCTAAGAGGCTATATTTTTGGATACCTACCTAGTTTGTGGTAGCATTCAAAACATAAAAAATGACAACGGAGCGAAATGAATATTGTCCAGGTACTTTAAAACCCTGTAATGATAGAAGAACACTTGAAAACATTTTTTCTTGTAACAATCCATGTACAGGATGTTACAACCCGATGCACGCCCAAACTCAGTCAAAGTTGATGAGCGACGAATATATTATGAAAATATTACCAGGTGTAATGTATGAACTGTTTGTACTATCCGACTTGAAACGAAATTTATTTTTACATATTCAAAATGTTTTTTGTTTCTCTTTTTAGTTTTGTTTTTATAACACTCCTTCAGCTTTGTTACAGTTAGAACGAACTTCCACAATGATTTCGAATCACGGTAAACGCTACGTTGATTATAAATCAAAAGACTTTGAAAGAGTGAAGAAGAAAAAAACGCCCGCCGCCGGCTCGTAATTAAATCACAACGAAACGAACAAAAGACAAACAAAAAAGGAATGTGCCGCAGAATTATAATATGTTGAGGTAATGCAGACGAAAAAAATTGATAAAAATAAAAACGTTTCGTTGATTGTGCGAGGAAAAAAATTGTACAGAAAATGCATACAGTACCCCGCGTTCAAAGCATCAATTACAATTATAAGTCGTCTGCGCACCACTATAATATGCTAAGGGGACGTTTTTTACACGGAAAAAAAAAACAACGACAGTACATACAGTAGTACGTGTTTACACTATACATGCACACACACACACACACACATACACTCGTACACTCGTACACACACATACGCACTCAGACACCTGCACACATGCACACAACGTACACTTTCACGCGCGCGCGCGCACACACACACATATATAAACACGTAATATTGGATTTCAAGCGAACATACAGTGTATATATAGAGTGGCGTGCGCGCAATAACAAATGGGCCGACGACGACAGGATTTTAAAACAATGGCAGGGCTAGGGCGCAACGCGCGCACCGTGAAGACATTGGGAATTGTGTGCGCGAAAGGGACGTGTGTGTCCACGAAGAAAACAGCTGACACGTTTTACCGCCTTCTTGCGACCCTCGGTCCCGGGCGGTAGAGGGTGGGCGGTAGAAGACGAAAAAAGGGGAGAAAGACTACTACTAGAGCATCCTTACTACACCCACACACGCACGCACGTACGATTCCGTGAGCGCACACTCGCGCACACGCACACGGTATAATAAAAGAACATTTGACATCGAATACCCACCTCCTCATATAACACCTCCCCCGTCGCCGTCCCTTAACTTTTCACTACCACTGGTGTGTACACTACTTACGACGAACGCACTTGATTTATGACGCTATTCCTATATATTGCTGAGTCAAGATTTATTTATGGACCGTTTCGATCCCCGCGGCCGCCGCGTCCGCATCCAGCCGTCCGCGAATTGATATCATATAATAACAATATTATGCGGAAAGAGTACCTTTAAGGTTTTCCACGCGTCCCGTCGAATCGTTCGCGCGTGATTTGAGTGAAACGCGAACTCGCACGTCTCGGGCCGGACGGCGTTTAACGATCGTCGTTAGCAACGCAATTATTATTCGTCATCGTCGGTATGAGAGGATAAAAAACGATGCTCGAACCAGGACTGCAAAAACCTTGACCGGTTAACCGACCGAGAACACCCACCCCGTTGAAATGTACGCGCGACGTGGTGCGGTATGGCGGTTTATCGTTGTAAATCGAGTGAGCGCTTAAAATCAGATACATTAGTCAAGGGGATTAATAGTGTGCGGAGTTGATAAAAACGGTACGTACGCGCAGCACAACCGTACGTGTAAACCGAAATAAATATAGTCGTTGGGTTTACAGAGCACTTAAGACCACGGATCAAAAACTATAAAGAGTTTGTCAAACACGTGTTCAACACCCGAGTGTATGATGTCAATCTTGTGAAAATATTTTTAAACGATACAAGTATTTCAGAGTCTATTTTTTGAGCAATAAAATGTAAAAAATAGTCAAATCATTAGTTGAGTCAAAGTTATTTAAATACGTATCACTGTCTTGTAAGAAATTCGTCATAAAAACAAAAACCGTACTTAAAAACCGAGAACAAAGAATATAAAATAATAACGTTCATTAGCAGTGTGTTTTAGGGGGGCATGGCAGGGTTCATTACCCTCAAGAAAACAAAATTAATATATTATAAGCGTGTACAATAAATTAATGATAATCTATTTTTTGAAAAATTCATTTTTTCCCCCCCTTTCGCGTGCGGCTGCCCGTATTAAAGTTATTTATTGTGTTTGTTATGTAACCATTCCCTACAACTCAGGGTATATTTACATTTTCGAGAAATATTCTTGATTGTAATATTGCACTCGTGTGTTAAGACTTCTTGAATATAAGCATATATCATATTCTATTAACTCAAAAATAGCTCTTGCCTTACAATAATACATTCATGACTCGCATATGATCAATAATAAATAAAAATTATTAACCAATATTTGAATTGGATAAATAAACGGTTTACGACTCTGGGGCTTGAAAAAATTGGATTCGCATTTAACTTGTAAAATACGATTCGTTGATACTCCCTGTAATTGATAGCCGCAAATATAAATTGCTTGTTTTAGAGCCATATATAAATTCTCAGAAAATGTATCATTAAAAAAACATTTTATTTCACCAAGATGGTAGAAAATATAATACTCACGTTATTATATCTCGTTTTTTTTTATTATTATTCAATACAATAATACAGTATCAAATATTTAAGTTTACATTTTATACGTATTTACATTTCAATGTATTCATATTACACGATAGATATCAAATGTTTACTTATAACTTCTTCTGGAAATAAAAATGTGTATATTATACTGTTCACGGTGTTAAGTATCAGAAGTTTTAATGTGATATAACTTCTAATGTGATTGTGTTAAAAATACACGTACATACAATCTATTTTTTAAGTTAATTTAAGTAGCAAATATAAATTATTTCCGTTTTCTTCTTTTGTTTAATCATTTTTATGATGTTATGATAAAGAGTTTAATCTATTGGTCTCAGGCAATTCTTTGCATACATTTTTTTCAATTGTCTTAATTAATTAAAAACTATAGAGATCCGTGATACATATTTTATCAAGTCTCTTTAATTAAAATGTTAGCTTGGAAAACATATAATAGATTAATGTTATAGTTTAAAGAAACACACAATAGTATTCTGTTAATCTGTATAAATCGTTAATGCACATTAGTGTTTCTTTTAAATAAACGATTGACTTTATTTTTTTTCTTTATTTTAAATCATCCTTTATTTTTTTATGATAGTATTATTACTTCAAAGTTCATAAAATGCGCGTACACATCTCAACCAAATCCGTAGTGTTCAAATATTCAGTTTCCATATAGAGTATCACGTCTTAATAGATTCTCAATTGGAAAGTATTGTATGAACCTCTACTTAAAACCCGGTCAGAAAAAATAAATTGCACTGGTTTTATATACGACACACGCAAGAACATTACTATGAATACGTCTATGTATACAATAGAATAAATCAATTTGGAATGACCCGTGCAGTTCAACTATATCTACTAATAGAGATCTACTACTAGAGAAATGAACAACTATAGCGAATCAAGGCTTACACATTTAAGAGGTATCCAAACCTTGTCTAACCGATTGTCAATTTCGATTTTTTTTTTTTTTCTATGTAGGTTAATAGTACTACAAAAGTGGTTATTAAAAATTGGTCGATCGAAACGCAAATGCATTAGTTTTACCGAGAAGTGTTTTATATATTTTTTTTTCTGGGAACATTTTATTGGGTAGTAAATATGCAGTTTCATGGAGTAACTTTTTAGATAGGAAATCGTTCACAGACGGTACTTAGAAAGGTTACTTTCAATTTTCTAAGTAGTCTCTCTAGGTAAAATAAAGATCTTGAAAAAAATTAAAAAAGATAATCAAAATGTTGAAAAGGTATAAAAACGAATTTATTAAGTCTGCTCGAGTTAAAACTTAAATGAATTATTTTAATTCAGAAATAATAAATGTTCCTAGGGACTAATAATTAATTATTATAGTAACATGAATTTTGTTTCATAACAATATTTTTAACATTTCAATGCCAAACAAAGAAGTTTGGACGTTTTGAATTTATTTTAGTTATATATATATATTCAATTTGCGATTCTCATAACTTAATTTAGCTTCAGAACAAGCTAAAAACATTTGTTAGGAAAATATAATATTATGATAATATGTTGCATAACTCGAAAAATGACTCGAAAAAATCTAAAAAATGCTAGCCAAACGAATATTTGTTCATTAGCTTAAACATTTACAATCATTTTTGTATACATAGCTTTTGACTTTTATTACGTGCTTTTGATAACACAATCACTGCAGATGTAATAAATGTATCAATGCGTATTCATTTTCCTCAGCTACAAAATGCACCTATGAAATAACAATTTGTCCTAAAATCATCTTTTAAAGCTTCTGGCAGAACATATTTTACAAAAGTAAAATTTCAAATAATAGAATAACCGATCTTTGTTGGTACTGACTATACTGAATAATGCTCACAGTCGGATGGTAAAATTGTAATTAATGTTCCCGATAGATTACAATAAAATAAGTACGAAATGCATTAAAAACTAAAAATATACTTTAAAAGTATAACTAATTCTTAATAAAAAAATATCATGATATTAGTGACGTTTTTAATGCTGACTAGTGCTGCGTGGAACTACAAAAACTGTAGAAGAAATTTGGGATAGTAATTACTAATTAGAATACCTGAATACCCAGTACAATTTAACCGTTTTACCATACGAGGATATTGAAATGTTCGTAAATAACAATGCGTGTCGGGAATAGTTGGAAAATAATTTAAGTTTAAAAAAATAAAACGAGTCGCAGTAGAGGTACAATACATTTTTATATGGTATTAAAATACACGTTTTAAAATATTTTTCTCTTAGTTTCTGAGTGAGGCGAGGAATGTATTTTTAATTTGTGATGTTACATCAACTCTTGAAGTATTTAATTCATTTATAAATCTATTACATTTCTTTTAACAAAACAATCTATAATTTAGGAAGAAATATTTTATAGGATTCTATACGGACGTCGGACGGTTAACGACATATCTAGAACAATGATAAAACTAATTTATTAATTAATTTTATGAATTTTGGTATTTTATTATTCTTAATAATCACCAGAGAATCCGAAACGTAAATTATATTTTCCGCATATTTTTGAAAATTGTATTTAAGTATTTATTGTTTTAAATGTTGTATGTTTACATTTTTCGGCGAAGTATGGGAATTTTCTTAGAACGAAATGAAATATTTGCAAAATTTGCTGTATAAGTACTGTATAATCTTAAAGTTTTTTTACATTTATTACATTTTTAACTTAATGAAAAAATATAATCTAAGAAGTAGAACGATACGCCGTATTTATATGTATATAAAACCTGATATCATACAATGCTAAAAATAGAAACACACGTTTGGAATTCAACTAATTAGTGTATATAATATATTTTCCCTCTATAAATCTGAAGTAATAAAAGAAATGAATTATTTTTCAATTACATTAATATAAAAAAAACCCCCCGTTGACATTGGACACTATTGATCCTATATTTACTATTTATTTATTATAACTACATTTTTTTTTAGATCAGATTGTTTTTCCAAGTATAACCTATCAATTTCGAAAACTTATGCTAGAAGTATATATTCCAACTTTTATTTAAAAAAAAAAAAAAAAATCCACGCACATGTACAATACTTTATTACATGGCGGTCTCCACGGGTCCAGAGAGGGATCACGCTCACCTAAGGCAGTTTTAGGATTTCTAGTACCACGTTCACCCCTTGGGTCGTCCATGGGGAAATCATTAACTACTGCACTGGTATACCGGGATGATTACTATGCGACTTATTCCCCAGGTAAGTCCGCCGAGGCGTTGAGTGTTTAATATGAAAATTACAACTAATAATTATTGTTTTATTAATAATCCCGTGTCCGGTGTCATTATAATACAGGTACACGGTTTGAATCATTCAACCACTATCAAGCCATGTTATAATTTGCATCATTTATTCTACAACCGTGACGACGGGCGGACGGGTTGGTTAAAAAACTTCGAGAGTACCGACAGTTTTCTTTTCACGAACATGCCTTCGCCGAAAACCTACGGGATAATTACAAGAAATATCACTTTTGTACACATTTATCGCATTGTACATTGTGTAAGACATGATGAAATTATAGTAAATGGCACGTAAGGTATTGTCTGCGGCTGTAATCGTCCGACAAAGACGCGATTCAACTTGTTGGGAAACATTCAATTTATTTGCGTTCACGTGAACATGTTCCAAGACTCGAGGGGAATAAAAAAAAAATAAAACTCATAAATAAACCGCGCACAACTTTTTCCGTTACTCGATTTATTTGTTAGCAATTTTTCGCGAAAACCTATCCGGCGGCATTTCACTTCCGCCAAATCAATAATAACATCTTACCGCGGATAAGATGAAATTGCGTTGTTTACAACAGCTTAATCGCGCAGACGATCCGTTTTAATAAACAACTGTACTCGTCGGCGTTTTGGTGAACTGAAGAACTTCGTACTGTACTTCGCAACGTCGTGTTTTGAACGAGTCCTACACGTATATACGCGTGTATTATTTATCATTATTTAACACAGCCACGCACGACAATAATATGATACGATTATGTAATTATTATGATACTACACGTGGTGCACTGTTGTAGGATTTGTATTTAAAACCTTTTTGACTTTTATTCTTCTTTTGTGCGTAAAAACAAAACGAAAAAAAAACCGCACAATTGTAAATATCTATCTCAATTCATAACATTGAAAAAGGTTGACAAGTGGCGGTGGTGCCCCCACCCCCACCCCCGCGAACGTTTTCCGCGCGCCGCCGCCGCGCCGTTGCCGTGGGTACCCTTTTTTTTCTTTTTTTTTTCTTCTTCGCTTTCACGTGTCTATTCTTACTCGGAGTTTTTAAAACAAATTATAATTTGTAAAATACGTGCGCCACTGGAAATGAATACGAATGGCACGCGGGGTGAACGCGCGGCGGGTCTGAGGAGGCGGTGTGTGCGGTTTCGGTCCACGGAGACGCGTACAAATGTGTCCGTTTAATTAACAACAGTTAGGCGTAAAAAGTTTCGATGGGGCAAAAAATCACGTCGTTAAAGAATGATATAAACAAAACTGTCAGCTAGTGTCAAGTGCAATAAAGACCATGCACGTCTCGTTCTGTATACAAAGTTAAAAGGTTAACTGTTGATCGTTTATTACGAGAAAAAAACAATAATAATTATAATAATAATAATAATAATGATAATAATGAGAATATAGCAAAACAATGTCTATAGAAAGCAGCAAGATTAAACACTGTATACTCCGACCTTTTGTGCGTGGATAAATTTATTGTTTAAGCTGCCAAAGTACAAAAGTATAATACGATAAATTATTCTATAAATCAAGCATGCTGAAAAATATTTTAAGATAAAAACGCCAAGACGTTACGGCAAGCGAAAAGTGTGTACTCACTAGCGACGCTTATAAAACGCCAACTTTTCCCGTAGTTTAACCGCATCTAACGACGTTATGTGGTATGTATTCTGCGGACGCTATGTAGTTGGTCGAACGTAAATCAAAAAAAATTATAAATATTATGCGTATCATGCGTACCTATCTATAATTGCATTTATTTTTCAATAATTTTGTCAAATATAATTGAACAGTAAATATTATACGGATTAAATTAAATTTGACTGATTTCCCAAGCGTATTGAAGTTTTACGGGTTCGTACTGCGTATAACAAAATAAAGATCACAATATTTAGTAATTGTCTCGAGACTCGAGTTAAACATGGTTATTCATAAAGCAATATGTTTTTGAATAAACAATAATTGATAATCATCCCAATTATTATGTAACACAACTAAATATGCATGGATAATTACGATCAAATCTTAAATATACTTTAATTATAAACAACAACACTTGCAGGGTGTACGAAATGTATTGAAAACATTTCAAATAAGTTAAATAAAAAAGTATCGCTGTTCTCTGTGAGGTCAACAGTGAACTTTCCAAGTTCATCTCGATGCGTATTTCACAGATCAACTTTGCGTTATTCTTCTGAAACTTATTATAATATAGGTATAGTTTGATTTAGATGAATTAATTATGTATAATTATGTTTGTTCAGTCTTGTTGCGTAAACTTTTATTATAAAATTCGTATACTTGTAATATCATATATATTTACTCGGAGACGCTTAGGTCACTCAAACAGTTTATAAGTCTCCCGGAAAGTAAAAATATGGCTTACGATATAAATACTATCATATCCATGATTTGATTGTGTATATTGATGCGTGAGATTTACTTTAAAAAAATGACTTTACATTTCAATCCCCCGAAAATGAGACTAGATTTTTGCCTATGCACACATATTTTGTGCAATGGGTTACATTCATACACATAAAACAAACGCATGACATGTGCTTTCAATCTGAAATAAAATATTGTCCTACCGTGTTCTGTTCCACGTGATTGCTTGCCGCTGACGTTTTAAATTTTATTTTCTCGCACAAATATATTTCTTAATGTATTTACTCATCTGCAGCGAGTGAATGAATAATATACTTCACACATACATTATATATACGTATGCATTATAATGTAAATCATGTTTATTTAAAAAAAATATTTTCGTCTTCCACTGGTGTAAGCTTATATACTTAAAACCTAGTACGTTATGTCGTTACTTCGTTTAATCCAAATGTTTACAAAACGCGTATCATTATAAATCTGTTGTTAACAATTTTCATTTTACCAAGATTGCATTACCCATTTTAAATGGGATGTACTCAATCGACCGACGACCAAAATACCGACAGGGACAGTAAAAAAAAAAAAAAAATCTTTTCGATTTCCCCCATCAAATATCCTTTAGCCACTATTTTTTATCTACCTTGTTCGGATGGGACAATATTACAAACTTTCATTTTTTTTTCTGTACGAAATACATTTTAGCGATTAACTTTGTACTCGACGTTTTGACTTTATCTTCATCAACGGATTTTAGGTAGTATGTACATTTGATCGAATTTCCCGGCGGCCGGCACTATATGGATGCAAGGCTCTACGAGTGCTACGACAACGTTGTAGCGCAATATAATTGTTCGATGAGATAATATAAAACAATAACAACTTTGGATTTCCTAACACGTATAAAATCGCTGTGGGCCGTCTTCGCTCGTACATTGAATTTATGTTTATCGTCGCTTTGTACGGCGATAACTTCAGCGTATACTAAACGAAACACGCGTGTACAATGATCAACGCAATAGTTATTGCCCTCTAATGATCGAGTACGTATAATGTGTACACTGTACACGTTACACATTTAAGATTTTAAAAAAATTAATAAATATTGCAGTGGATTCGCGTGTGTACGTCTGTAATGTCGGTCGATTTTCCCCCTGCCGGTCGATTGACCCAGACTCATTTTAAATAACGCGCAGCGCAATAAATATGAATACGACAAACAAATTAACTGCTATACACATTCTAGTGTCCTATTATTATTATAATTTATATTTTATGATTAGAATTATGACTATGTACGTTTTTATTTCCATATTGATTAAATAATAATATATTATTGTTATAGTACAATGTACTATGATCAATTAATTTATGTGTACTTTTTTCTCGAAGTCATATTTTTTCTCTCTTTAAAATTAATCAATTTTTATTAAACTGAATTTTATGGAAATAAGTAATTTAGCATTTCATTAAAATACATAAATATTTTAATTTCTGGGAAAATATAAAGAAGACAATAACTTATTATTAGTAAAAAAGAATTCTTAAAAATCATAAATGCGCAAAACAATACAACCAATAGGTATTTGTGATTAAATATATATATTATATAATTATATATTTTACTTAACAATGGGTTATATACTAATGTTAAAAAAACAGATTTCCATTTTGACTATAATATCTATTTTACCATTAATTAAATTATTATAAATTCCAAACCAAAACCATACTGATTTTGTAATAATAATAGCCATGTGTCTTACAGCTATATTATATTATCTAAATTTGTGTTTCAATTACAATATCAGGTATTCTATATAATATATAAGCTACGAGAGGTCTGAACATTTTTTTTATCCAACAGTACAATAATTAATAATATTGATTTCTTATTACGTTTTAAGGTTCTTAACAGTATATTTCATATTTTTATATTTTATTTATTTTTTATTGATCCCAAGTTTCGGCCACTATGGCCATTAGCTATAAGGTTGAATCGGTTGTTTTTTGGGACGGTAGATTTTTTATTTCGAAACACTTATGACTATACTCGTATGGTGCCTGGCTTCGTCGCTAAAAACCAGGGTGGTCACCCATCTGGGAGCTAGCGACTGCGACAAGCCACTGCGTCACACCATAATGCCCCTAGTTTCAAACTTTCTACTGGTTATTCTTATTTTTTACCAATATTAATATTTTTATATTCGTTTTTCGCGGAAATAAATGATCGTGTGTGCACTACATTATTAATATTTACTAGAAAACGTGAAATATAAACAAAACAAAAAAAACAACTTTACAAATCAATAACAACAACATTTTATACCTCCGCATGCTACTGCACGTATCACACGCATACACATAAATACAATACCCCACAAATATTATTATCTTGATTACCTGTAGGCCAAAACGATATATGTATCTATAAATGCTTTCGCGATTAAATAAAAGTCGTATTGTAGCAGGTAATCAATCCTCGGAGGAATCAATGAAACAATAATCGAAGACAACCGGATGGACTAAATCGTTGGAAATTAAACGTCGTCCGTTGGTACTCTGTTGAGACTTCGGAATGACAAGAGCAGTGATGACCAACTACGGCCCGCTGAAGTATTAAAATATTAAATTAAAGTTGAAAAAAAATAACTTCAAGTTTCAAAAATTGATAAAATGTAACGTAAAAAATATGTTTGTACTTAATATTTTTTTCTCATTTATAACAATCAATATATAATAAAAAAATGTATCACTGTACCTATATTAAGATGTATACTTACAACAAAATATAATAATCTATTAACTTAAAATTAAAAGTCTAAACTCTTGGCGGGCCAGGAATTTTTTTTTTATGGCCCTTGGTGAAAAAAGGTTGGTCACCACTGGAGTCCAAGGACTTTCGTGCATTTGCATATTTTTTCTGGTTAACTTTATCGTAAAGGCTTGGTGAGTACACAATATACATTTACCACGTTTGTGATAAAATACTCAAAAATGTTAGATCAAATTTTTGCATATTTTGACATTTTTGGGTTTAAAAGGCATACTTTTTATTATAAGAGCATATTTTGACGGTTTATCGAAAATCAAAAAATATTAGAGAATTATTTAACCATTATTTTAAAAGATGTTTTTTGCTTTATTAGGTACAGCATCATTTTGAATGAAGAATGAAATCTGTATTGGCTGTACAATTGTGTTTTTTTATTATTATTCATATAGCCTTTTATAGGCACGGAGAAAATTTAATAAAGTAAAATAAGTTAAAATTAATAAAATATTTAAAACAAATCGTAATTGTATAGCGTATATTTAATGTTTTGGTGCATAAGTGCTTATATTTTTAAATGCATAATTCCTCACCCTAGTAATGATTATACAATATACGTATAAAAGTCAAAAGGAAACGGTATTCAAACAGTATACTTATCTACCTATATAGATATTGCAATATAAATATTGCAACACCGCTGAATCCTGTGATGCAATATCGAAATAAATAAATGTTATTATATATTCTTAACGATTTTATTAAAGTGGCGAATGTGCGATGTATATCCAAAACGACCAAAACTCCATTATTATTATGTTGTGTTAGATTCAAAATTAAAATACACACGTAGGTACCTACCCCCTGCGATGTCTTAATCGTTTGAGTATTAGCTAAGTACTTTACGACTTCCGGATTCTCTAGAATTATTACAATTTGACTATTATTAATTGAGTCGCAGCATAAAAACAGCATGTCATTTTTTAAAACACATGTAGGAATCTATTTTAACGAGTTCACGTGCATTAAGAATAATATAGTATTAATTTTAATTTTTGTTATTTATGGCGGGTGAACTAGAAGAGCTTACCACTTATGACTGAAATTTAAAATGTTTAATACCAGCCCACAGCTAGATTTTGTCCCTTGAGCCGTCAGATGACTTAATCCCGGCTCAAACCTTACGCAGTTGGTGAATTAAATTTGTATATAAATTCCAATTAAAGTTTCTAACATGATTCGTTGACAGTTTAATCTTTAATCATGTAATGTATAAATTGTTATGCATGGGAGACATGGAGTGGTTTGGTGCTGTTTTAGCTATGCCAGATCCAGAAATCGGTAAAATACAACAGTCATAAACCATAATAATATTAATAATTATGGAGAACAATAGCAGTGTAGATACAGTTGCTACAATTAATTACTTTATGTTTAGTCCCAATATTTAGATAAGTCTTTAGTCTACTACCAAGTGCATATGCGATAATTTCATAAGGTTTATCGTAGCAATTTAAAATATATTTTTTCAACAATAAGATCATTTAAAATATCTCTGGTGAACGTTATTGTACTGCATGTTGTAAACGAGCTGCTGCAGTGTTAAATAATTAAAATGGAATTCAACATTTAAAAAGGTGTAGGTGACTCGGTCCGTCTTGTGACTCGAAAATGTATTTAAAACTGTAATTATTTTCTCATTAAATAGATAAATTGTATTTGCTCGAATAATAAGACCCGTGTTTGTTTATTTTTCCCAAAATCATTCCAAGTCGATGTAGCGAAAACTTTTGGTTTTGCAGCAATACTGCACTTTTTTTTTTGGTTAAAAAATGTCAATCATTGACGGGTCTGGTAAAGATTTTTAAGAAATATTTGCTTCCCAAACCGTGTTGAGCCAATAACTCCTAATAAGACATTTAAAAATCTTAAAATCTATAAAATCATAATGCGCATATTGTGCATTTTCTTTTCGAAACTACACCTACGCGCTTTATTTTCAAAGCTATTACGTGATAATGTGTAGATGTACACACCGCGCGAGTTACGGCGATCGAAATCGTTTCCCTAACACGACCAATCGAACGCAGTATATTGTTGATTTTAAGTGCATTTTTCAGTCTATATTAATACGAATAATTAGATAGCACCACAGGACACATGACTGCAGGAGAAGCGGAGAAGGCCGACTTCACTAGAATATCGTCGGCAGGACGAATTCTGAGAAAACGCACACCGGCGTGATCGTTGTTTGAAAACGTTCAAGTCGGCTGCTGGGCGGTTCGACTGCGATATCGATACGGCTCGACGTGGAGGGGTGGGCGAAAAGACAAAAAAGTTAAGCGCCGCCGGCACTTAGCTGCGCTACGACGCCCGTATATATTATACAGCAGTGTTCGCCGTGACCCACCCTCTAGACCGGCGCACTTCGACCGTCCCGCGTGCAAGTACACACATATACGTAAATAAATGTAATATATAAACCGGATATGGATACTTATTCTTGTACAATAAGCCCCGGTAGTATAACCTAATCTCCGTGCGCCACGCGTAATAATATACGTCATAAACACGCGTACGGCGGTGGTACAAATCGCGAGTGCGTTGAAGTGCATGTTTAGGTATAGGTTACGATATCACGTCGTGTATTTTTTACCGGGTTAGGGCGTGCGACCTTTGAACTGTTCGAATGCACGAGCGCCGCACTGTGCAGGTACCGTTGTCTACGGTTATCTTCGGCCGCGGCAATTCGTTATATTTTCCGCTCGTCCGTTTTAATCACATGACATTATTTGTATTAATATTATCATCATCATATCGTACAGCGTTATTAAGTAAGGGGGGCGGCGGCTGCAGTAGGAATAACGCAATCGTCCGCGACGTGCGCTATATAATGATAACATTTTCTGGCGATAAAAAGCACGGGCGCAGTGAATTTACATAACGTAATACGCTAAAATATATTACGGATGTGCACACTCACTTTGCGCGTATGAATTCCGGTTCGTTTAATATTTTTGCCGCGAAATCCAATACGTATTACGACAATAATTCCGTTATCGATTTCCTGTTCTCGGGATAGACCGCGCCACACTGTATATATACGTATATACGCGGAGGCGGGTAGGTATGCTGCGCACGATTACGACGGACGCCATTCAAGAAGTTAAATCTGTAAATCGACCGTCTAAAAATTTAACTCGCGTACCTAAATGTTACACGGTCAGAATTACTTACGTCGAAATCGTCACTATACACACACGCGCACGCGAATAAATGAAATGGAACATTTTATTATGATGCCCATTGTGCGCGCTATAGTGCGATCAGAAATTCACGTTTTATGACATATTAGAGATTTATGTACAAATCAGTAATCCCCCTCCCCACCACGAGCCACTGCTTTTACAACATGAATTATGTGCGTGTGTGTGATTCTTCAACAAACACCAATCTTGAAATGTCTATAATATCTATCCCGTACAAAATAAAATCACATTATACATATAAGTAAAGACAATATCAATAAAATTCCGAATGCGAGAACCATTAAGGGATTAGAACACGTGTCTTTTTATGGCTATGTCTGCGACATGTCTGACTGCGTATTTTGCATGTGTTATTTGTGCAAATATTCCATATCCCTGAACCCTTACGTGAAAAGGACTTCGAAAATATACTCGAACTCATATCCTTATCCCTATATGATATCCTATTCCATATCCCTGAACCCTTACGCGAAAAGGATTTCGAAAATATACTCGAACTCATCGCGAAACCTACGTAGTAATGACTTAACCACCTTTTCATTATTTTAGGAATTTTCATCCGACCCGAATTAGTTGAAATTTTAAAAACTCTTTTCCTTTTTGTTGTAATATTTGAGACGAGAACGTAAATGTGAAGAAATCGATCTCACGTACAGACTTTGCGCCTCGCGGCAAATCCAAATCGGATTTAAAAATTTTTTATCGCATTATTGGTACCTATACTAGATTGATGGGTACACGCAGTGGATCACATGGGGGGGCAAATTATATTATGAATGATATTACTCTGTTGTGCTTGCGTGAAGCTAAGACAACCAATCGTCGATGTTGAATTCCCTCGAAGATAATGGACGAAAAAACGCGAATTAATGAAATAATAATATACTATACTTCATGCGTAAAATTGATTTATAATAATTGATATTAGCATTCGTCTCGCCCTGCGCTCCATTGCAGGTGCAGCACAGCGGTTCATTCATATTTGCAATGGAAACGCGAAGATAACATCTTATTCGAAAAAACTATTTGATCCGTACGGATGTAAGTATATTGGCTAGTACGGCTAGCTTATTACTTTTCTTTGCCGTTTTGTTTATTCGCGATCGTCTCTCGACGAGTAATGGGAAATTCGAAAATGGCCTCTTTTAAGTACCATCTGCGACCGATTTCCAATCCATTGATGGGCGGTCATACGAAACTTTCACAGTGCTCCTTTTTACCCAAAAGCTGTTTACATACATATACTATAGTGTGCCTACTACACACAAGACACACATACCCACCCACTCACACACACACACACGCACACACACACACATGCATGCGTGCACACACACATGACACATCACTGCATCAGAGAACCCACGGTGCTTCCAGCTGACTCCGTCTGGAAACCGAAAATAATAAAATATACCGTTGTGCGCAAACTTGCTTGTGACGTGCGCGTGTAAAGTATTTCAAAAATATAGTGCAGCCCTTACGCACAGGTAAATCCGCACGTCCGCAGTAAGGGTATTACTTTTTACACGACCCCTATCCCCCTGCCCCACCGGCGAGGCTTACATATTCCTGCGGGCGCCCTTGCGTTACGGGTAGGTTACAGCAGTCGACGGCCGCTGCCTTTGAAGGAGATAACGTGCGCGCTGAAAACCCAAAGACCGACGACGACCCGGCGAGTGGTGACGGACCGCTGCGGCGACGGATGAGAGCGGCGTGGTTATTATTCAAAAGCCGGCCTAAATCTACCGCGACGTTACCGTGCGCTGCAGACGAACCCACTCCAACTTTCAATGAAAAGTATTTTTATTTTTTAATGACGTCGACCGTCCGCGTCGACATTTGAAAATATATATTTTTAGATGATATAAAAATAATTTTTTTTTTTCTACCGAATGTCAACCGCACACACTCCACGCGCCTTTTCATCGCCGCCGCCGCTTCGCCAGTCTAAATAAACCGCGGTACCCTACGACGACGTCGCGTTTCCGGAGATAATAATAATAATAATAATAATAATAATAATAATATTGAACCGGAAAGTACAGATCCGCGAGTAGGTACGAAATCGAATTACACGGGTTAATCGGGAAACGGGGCCCGCGCAATGTACCTACACCCAACAACTACAAATCGTTGACAATAATAATCGTATAATATTACGCTGATCGATAATAATAATTACACACTACACTCGCGACGTGATGACGTGTACAACCGTTCTAAGGACGACCCGACCGTCGTGTTGGTTTCCCCGTCCAACGAACGTACAGCGTATAGCGAATTTGCGTCCTGCAATAGTTCAAATCGATGTGTTGTTAGCTTTAATACCATGGAGCAAACCGTCCGGTTGTCAAACACAAAGCGAAGGACATTTTCTGCGTTTTTTCGGTCGGTTATTTTTCCGATATTTTAATTTTCAAGCGAGTTTTTTTAAATCGTAATATTTTGCGTAAGAAGATACAAAAAAAAAGAATTCGACAACACGTGGGTGGATAATGTTCTTCGCGCTTCGTGCGCCTGTAATAGTACGCAGATACGTCGCGGACAGCGGTCGTATCACTATGCGGTTTAATAATTAGCTACCTCTATGCATATACGTATACGTAGGCGAACGATTTCCCGTCACGAGCGTCCTGTGTACGTTTTATTGCGAACTTTTGAATCCGTCTCCGAGAACTCGTCAGCCCAAATTTACCCCCACGATATTTACATTATTTAATCATTTCGACCGTTTAACCCACGCTCGAACGGTACCTACCCTACTACGATAAATCTTAATTATATCACAACGGGATCTGCTCCGGCCGTCGCCCCATTACGTCGCGGCACGAACGACACGGGCCGGTGGTACACCTGCGGGCCACGGGGGAGGGGAATATTATTTTTATTTTTATCGACTGAGCTGAAAAACGTATTTGTGTTGCCGTCAGTGGCGCGAGACTCGAGAAATATTTTAGCGTTACGAACATTTAAAACGAACGTATCGGCTGCGGTTGGTGTACGCGCGAGGGGGATGATTTTACCAGCACCGCTGCAGCGGCCCACACGCCGAACGGAGTGCGAAAAATTCAACGTTTCCGGGCGGAACAGAAATATTTCGCGAACGCGAGAAGCGCGCTGATTTCGTTCGAGGCGGAAACGTTCGTGAAATCGTAGCAACAAACGTAATATCGTTTACTGCAGTTATTGGCGATAATATTATCGATCAATCGGTGAAATCAATAACGTCCGTCTCTCTCAAGATTTCAGTCCTCCGAGTCCGACCCGAATTAATTGCAATTCCGAAAAACTCTTATTCTCCTTGTTGTAATATTTGAGACACAAGAATGAAAATGTGAAGAAATCCATCTCACGTACAAACTTTGCGACAAGTCTAAACAGGATTTTAGATTTTTTATCGCGTTGTTGGCGGTGATGCGTATACGTACTCCCTGTACTTCTGAAAGAGCGCATACCGAATAAGAAAAATTAGTATATACGCTGAAAAATACATACAAAATATACCTAGGTAGACTGAGCACAAAAATCTACAAATGGAAAGAAATTACTAGGCAATACAATGTTTATAAGATACTTTATATGTTACCGTTTTTCGTAAACTTAACTCAAATATTTCTCTAAATGCATGTATAGTACTCAGAAGGTACTTGGGGGTTATGTTTGCAGTTAATTTGGTTCATTATTTACCGACTGCGAATTTATTGGTATGCCGGAGTACTAGACTGAGGGATACATGCATTGGACCATAATGGGAGCAAATTAAATTATGAATGGTATTCAACTATAGATTTCATATTAACCCGCACCGCGTGAGTAAACTGCAAGTACCTAACGGGTGAAATATTTTTTATTTTTTTTTTCATTGAGTCAAGTACACATCGCTCAGCGCAGAATAGAACATAGTAACTCCTCACTTTAAGATAGCAATTTACTCGGCCGTTGCAGATGATTCTTTTGAGATTTCGCCACTTCACAACTCTGCTCGATAGTCATTGACGCAAAATGCTGCCTGACACACGTAGTGTACGCAAGCACACGGTACCGTACCAACATTTTTATTTTTCCACACGTCGCAAGGCTGCAGGTAACGGTGTACTTGCCAAATGGTGCTCGCTGCTCGCCCATCGAGGAAATCAGCTATTTGTTTTACCTCTACGTGTATGGTTGAATCGTTTAAACTTTAAAGCACACACCTTGGTACAGACTTAATTATTCCCAGTTCGCACAACCGTGGTCCATGGCTATATTCCCTGCCATAAATTAGTGTCAATGTATACTGCACGGTTGTAAAAAATAATACGCCGCGGTGTACGTGTACAAGTACCGGGTCTGATGGGAAAGCCGTGGAAAACACCTTACGTAAAAACAATAATTCTTTGAGAACGATTTAGAGAACATTAATCATTTTTTGATTTAAATTGTCATATTAACTTAAATGTATTTAATATGTAGGTAATTTATTATGTTTGCTGTCGGTTCTGAAACGACAATCGTAATGATTGTGTTTATATGACCAAGCAATTAAAAACGAGTCAAAGGAAAATAGTAACCAAAGAAATGCAATTAAAAACAAATTAATGGGCGAAATATGAACATGTTTCATTTTTTAGAAAAATTTCAATAACCGAAATTAAATTTGATCCGAAGCTCACGAGACTTGGGTGAAAACTAAAAAGTAAATAAAAAACCAATACATTAAACATTAACTTTTACACAACTAACGATTTGTTTAGTGAAATGCCCATTTTAGATTGTAAAAATACTGTTTACTGATACGTTAAGGATGTGACTCTATTAATAGCAATAGCAATATTAACAGCAATAGTAATATGGTAATGAACTAATGAATTTCCATGAAAAGTACTACTTCTAATCATTCTGGTCACAACTTTTAAACTAAAAACAGTTTGGCGTCATACCGTAATGTAAGAACTCTCAAAGTTACCTCGTACAGCCATAGTGGAACATGATACTTCAGATATATTTGAATAGTTTTCAACCAAAAATTCCTTATTAATGTTCTCTATAAATAATGGATGTGTTTTCATAGTGAATAATGAATAATGTCACAATGTGACATCAGTATTCTCCAATAGTGTAGGCGTACGGTATTCTACCAAATTCTTTGATAAATACATATACAAGGAGCAGATAAGTTAGCGACTAGAAACATTGGATGCATCAATACAGTGTATACACGAATATGCTAAGCTATTTAACCAATGTTATCTAAATTAAAAACAACATTTTCATCTTATTTGGTTTATAATGGAGCAAAGAAATTATTTCTCAAATATCCCCATGCTGATAATTTCATTAGTACATTACCTATCTATAATAAAGTGTAATTACTAATAATTTATACTCTTCCTCATAATATAGTAAGTTATTTATAACCAAAAGTGTGGTTCCAGCAGAAGACAATGGAAGATAGCTTCCACCCTTATCAATTGATTTATTCCTCTAAGAAAATTTTCAATTACAAAAAAATAAGTCAAAGTTATTATTATTTTTAAACATATTTGAAATTATTATCACTTATTTGGTTTTTGTTTTAAAAACTTATGTTGTAGGATTGTATATACTATTCTAGTAAGTCTCTGACCAATTTTGAAACCTACAGACCGAAAAAAAAGTCTAAGCCCACCTATACTATAAATACATGAACATTGTACTCGTATATTATGTATTTCCATATAATTATTAAGGTTATAATTTATAAATATTTGTGAAAATAATTTGTTCCTATTTCAATAACATCAAACAATCACGAATAACAATGAATCATTATTTTATTTATCTTTTAATACAAAATTGATATATTTTAAAGTAAAAACTACAATATTTCTATTTATAATAACACAAATCACAATCAATACCAATAAGTTGGAGCAGCAACTCTATCTTCTTTTATACCCATATTATCCATGACATCCATTTCAAATGTCTTCAATGTAGGAGCAAAAGTAATTTCTACTAAATCTTCTTCTTTAGTATCTTTTTCAGACTCTAAATAAAAAACACAATAAAGGATAAGTAAATACTGAAATTAATTAATTGTTTTTTGTGATGCAGTAAGACCTTTGATTAAGAATTAGTTATTAAAAAGTTATTACAGTGGCAAGACTTAACAATTTGGACACAAAAGATATAAACAGGACCATCCTCCTATCCAGACAAGTATTTAGGAGTTAAATTTAGAATGTAGCCCAATCCTAAAGTTATTTTTTTATTATTATTACACTTTTAATAAATATGTATACTGTATATAATGTACACACATATACTACAATCACAGAATGTAACATGTACAAATTACAATTACAATAATTACATATATAGAGTGGTGTAAAGAAATATTACCGTAGGTATGACATATTTACTCATTTTAGTAAATACATTGTTAGAAGCCATTGTTATAAGTTTATCATAAGAACTCATTAACATTTAATATATTGATACGTGATCACATAATACTTACATATATATGGGCAATAATAATTTTTTTTAAAATACAGTATTGACCGATAAAAGTTTTAAGGAAATTACAATATGTATTTGATTTAATGATTCAAAATATACAAGGCATAAATAATATACAAACAATTATAAAATACACCTAAATAATTATAACATTTTCATTCTATTCACAACTAAATAGAAGCTCATCCCATTTGATTTTGAAAAATTATAAATTAATTATATATCTGTGTGGTATATAATATAAACTATAACAGGTAATAAATTAATTTTGATGGCGGAAGGGGGTTGAAAAGTTGAGCCCAGGTGTGAGTGTAGTTGTTCCTAATAGTTTTTTCATATTATACTCTATTTCAAATAAGAAGACACTAATAACTCAGATTGTGGAAATACTAGAGCTTCTCACAGGAGATCAAGCTCTATGTCATTGATAGTAAGCAGTTCAAAGAGTTTTTTGCAAGTTATTGTCCACCACCTAGTGTACCTAGTGTAACCTAGTGTACTTTTTTATTTTAATTAGGTAAACACATTAAGAAATTGAGTCTATTACCTATGATTTACAAACCTTTGTATGTTTTTGGTGTTTTATAATCATAAGTTTCTTTTGCTATTGATGGTAATGGAATTATTTTTCCCGTCCTAGAAGAGACGCGTACTTTTTCACCAGCTTCTGTAAACCTCCATTCAACAGTACATCCTTGCCTAAAAATATTTAATTCAATTTAATCAAATAACAGCATAAATGTGTGTATATATATATATTATGTGTATATAAAATATTCTTACAAGTCTGATGGGTCAACTAATGATATCTCGGTAGTAACTAATAATGGTTTCTCCTGCATTTGGATCATTGACAGATGGCCTTTGTGATGGGAAACTTCCTCTATTTCACAGTTCAAACCATCGACAATAACCCAGTTTCTCTCCTGGATTACTTGTCCGACAATTCCTTGTTTTCCTTTGTCAGGTCCGACTAGTATTTCAACCTACACACAATTAAGATACAGAAAAAAATTCCCCTCACAATGTGACTGTATACTAACCCTATCCCCTTTGAAAATCGACCATTCTTTGATTGGTTCCACAAACACTTTTGGATTCACGCTGTTGATATTGTTTTCCGCAGAGAACCCCATCGTCCAAGGTCTATGAATGGAATAATGATTTTTCTTCCTTTTAACGGTTCTGGGCAAATACCGAGGATTGTTTTGTGGCGTTTTCCACACGACCTGTGGAAACAATATAAGCGTCAGCGAAACCCGGCCGTTTAGTTCGATTTTCACACGAACGTCGACTCACCTTCTCCATGCTGCGCTTGATGTACGAATCCGGTAGGTTTGCATACTTCTTCGTCAATTCCCCAACTTTTTTAAAGTCGTTCAGACAACTCGTGAGCCTCATCGTGATAGTAACGTACAACTGTATTCACCAACCGTAGCCCAGTTGTCGAGGATCGTAGTGCCGTACCGCGACGGGGATTCGCAACTTATTATTTCTGAGCAGTGAGCACGGCCGTCGGGTGATATCAATTTAGTATTAAATTGTTATCAAGAAAGTACCGATGAGACCATCATGGAATAAAGAACGGTAACGTGGAGGTAAAACTACTACCACCACTGCCTGTTGATTATGCCTATCTACGGCGATAAAAATCGTCAAACGACTGATAACAACGAAATAATAAACATTTACACATTTTACTTTCGAATAATAACAACGATTAAAATAACTGTACATGAACCGTATACTCCACAAGACCCGTATAAGCTCGGCTCTCGCCGTAAAAAGATTTCCGTTCTCAACTCGCTTCGATTCGTCGACCGGTCGTGTTTGCCTAATCATTTCAATCGAAAACATGTTCCACAATGAACAATAAGTGTACACTATTATTATTTAGGTGAAACAGTGATGCTTACATTTTTTTGTGAATTTCACTACTGGACGTTGAAAAACGATCTGACCGTCAGCAATACAGATTTTAGTCACTTCAAGTATGTACTAGTTTGTTTCAGTTTATTAACAGTTTTCTCGGCCCTCTTGGTCCATTTAAAAACAATAGTATGATATCCGTTGTGTCACTTCATCGAGGTATTATTTATTTGCAGGTATAATGAAAAAAAAGAAACTGAAACATCCACAGACAAGATTGTCAAAAGAAACTATGTCGAGGCGCGTGGATGTAATTGGTCAATATCAAATAAAAGGCCTGCAAAATTAAGGGAGTCGTTAAAATATTTTGAAGTAAGTAACCTACATTCAAGGCTCTAGTCCATTAGTTGATGCTTTAAGTCTATACATTATTCCTTACTATTTTAACAGGCAGAGCTCAATGACCATCATTTGATTGCTGCTGAATGGATAAAGAAAGACAAAATTGCATTCATCCTCGATAATGGATCAACTATATTTGTTACCTTCGACCCTACTACTTGTGATTTAATTGAAATAGTTTCGGACAAATTTCTGCAATCAAAATTTCAATGCGAACATTTAGTTGACAGTATGATGTCATGATGGTGAACAATAAAGGTTTAAAGTTAAATCGATTATATTTTTTTCCAGTTTCCTTCATGAAACAAGTTTTGTTATGCTCATTTTCCGACAATAAATTGGGCGTTATACATTTTGGACGTTCATTCGATCGCACTCTGAACAAATGGTCCTTGCTTGAGCCAAAAACTGGATTATCTGATTTCAATAATTCTGCGATCAATAGGAAAAATGAACGGAAAATTACGTTCAATGTATCTGCGACCATGGTGGCCACTTGGTCAAAGTCATCATTGAATGAAGTTTATCCATGGAATCCATTGGTAAAAGATGAACACCGAGCTAATGTCCATGTGTATAAAATTATAGGGTAAATGAAAAACATTTCTAATCTTAAAATCACAATATTATACTAATATGATCTGTAATTTTTTAGGTCTCGACTAGAACTTTGTTGCTACTATCACACTAAGCAAGATCCTCTCATTGTATCATTTAGTAAAACAGTATCAAATATTTTATTTGTTTTGGAGCAAAAGGTAATTAGATGATTTTTGATTTGAAAGATTATAAATTTAGTAAACAAAAACAATCATACTTTTTCAGGACTTCAATGATCCTCGGATTGACTTTAGCACATTTGAAGTGACTAATACAAAATTACATCTTGTCAAAGTGGTGACAATCAGTCCATTCGATTGGTGTTCTGCCACTATCATTAATGCTTGGTTGAACAAAGACGACTCCCGTTTGTGTTTTTCATACAACGATTCTATACTGTTTGTTTACGATTTCAAATTAAGTATTACGTGTTCTGTAAAAACACCTTTTGTGAGTACATTTTAAATGATATTTTAAGTAAAATCATATAAAAATTATTTAAAATTAAATTATATAATATAAAAATTAAAAAGTGATGATTGATTTTTATATAAACTAACTAAGAATATAAAATCGCTAAAATATATTTTAAAATAATTATGTGATGATCATTACTCAAATTATAATTTTAGTATTTTATAAGACTTTTTTTTACAGAATTCTCTCCCAATTCCAAACAAAAATGTGATTTTCCTTATTTTTTTTTGATTTGTTTTAAATTATCTAGCCTGTTGAGTACTTGGATTGGCATCCAGATGGTAATTTAATCGCTGTGTCAGATAGTAATGGTAGAATACAATGTTATGACTCGTGTTTGTCATGCATTAGTCTACAACCATTAACGGAAAAATCAAGTACTTTAGATTGGTTAGACGTTCAATCCAAAGTTGGAAACAAAAAACTTTTCCATATGAAATGGATGCCTAACGAAACAGCTAAACACCCTATGAACCTAAATGATGCTGTTCTTCATCTTATTTTTGAAAAGTAAAAATATTTGTAATGTTTTGTAATAATTTTACTATATTTTATATTTTACTTTCAGAGGTCCTGTTGTAGCTATTAAATTGCTCGGCATTGGAAAGTTGTGTGTTTACCATTTGGTTTCCATGTACCTTAATGAAAATGATGTTGATCGCGCACTCAACTTTCTTTTAGGGCTTGATTGGCATTCTAATGGACCACTATGTTTAACAACAATACAGCAAATAACAAATTATTTGTTTCGATTACCGTTTACTCCTGTAAGAGAAGGTATAAATGTTTTCAAATAATTAGTAAAAATAAACATTACAAGATTATGTGATTATATAATTAAATTTTCCAAAGTGCAATTACAATCAGCAATCGGCAGTTTCTATCAACCTGTTATACCGTTAAGCGAAGATGCCAAACATGAATATTTTGAACCTGTTCGGAATATCGCTCGACGTTTTTTCCATCATCTAGTAAGGTATGTATACATTGCTTATTACAAACTGCTTGCGATTCAAATTACATAAATTGTTTCTAGGTATGAACTTTATGAAAAAGCGTATAGTCTTGCCATTGATTTAAATGACAAAGATTTATTTATGGATTTATATTGGGCTACAAAATCAGGCATTGGCACCAGAGCAATGGCCACTATGGCATTAGAGAAGGCTAATCAAATAATGTCATCAGAATCAGATGACTCGCATTCCAGTCAATCTTCTGACTGCGATTGCAATGAGTGCCATTCAAATTCTCCATCGAGTTCATTAAGGCCGCCTTTACCAAATGTGCCCATTCCGCCAGCTTCTCCGTCATTATTTGTTCCAACTATTCAAACTAACAGATCTCTGAATAATGTTACAACAATTAGTGTACCGGTGTGTAGTAGAAATACAACAATCAACTTGGTATTAACATTGTTTTATTGATTTATTTTTGCATGTAGTATACGAGCACCCATGTTGAACAGGTCCACACCAAAAGTATTGAGCTACCAACTACTTCGTTGGAAAATGTGCCGCACATAAAATATCCTTTCGAACAACAAATACTCACTCAAAATTCACATCCTGGTTTGTATTAAATTTTCACCCAGTCACTTATTTCTAATATTAATATTTTAATTTATTTTAAAATGTAGAGAACAATAATCAGCAAAGTCAACTTTCAAATAAACCACAACCTGATAAGACAATTAAAGTTGTTCATTTTGGAATTGTTTAGTATTTTTTAAATAGTAAAAAAAAAATATTATTTTATTAACAATAAGAAAAATGTATTAGTATAAGAAAACCTACAAAGACTGTCTAAATCTACATCAATGAGTTATAGTTATAACTTATGAATTAAATAAACCTTATTGGAAATACTGAGGATATAATAATAATATAATTTATTTCACTTCTGAAAATTGCAATATAAGATCATTTAATTTTAATGTATTTAAAAATTTTAAAAATTATTAAAATATTCATTACGGTGGTTTGGTATTCACTACAAATTATGTTATTAGAGGATTTTATTTGTTTTTCTTGCCCAAATCTACCAATTTAATGCCATATTATATTATAATTGTTAAGGACGTTTAATTTAATAATTATTATTGTTACACTGTTTTTTCGTTACTACTAAAAAGTAGTTTTAATAATATTGTTATCAAATGTTTTCATTATTTATATTCAACATCATTTTAAACACCAAATTTAGTTTTTAATATATGATCACTTATCAGCATTATAGTATTAAATTATTATATATTTTTACATACATGTATATACTATTATTTATTTTTATACTTTTATAATTTATCATACTTTGTTATTTATACATTTAAAACCCATTTTACTAATTACATTTTATCATTTATATGCCATTAATATTAAAATTGTATGATTCTTTTTTGATTTAGGTCAACATAAATATTATTAATAAAACAGTTTAAAATTTTAAAAAAAAGTTATATTATTTATAATAGTACTACATAATATTACAGATTTTAACTGAATAACAAAATCAATCACTTTTTCTTTCTTATTCCACCCATATCTTCCAATTGAACTTTCAACGTTTTTAATTCGTTGTCAGGTATATATTTAAGTACTTCGTGTTCATCTGTATGTTTGTGAATTGATACCTTGACACCTGCAGGTAGTGAGTCTTCGATTACTTCAATAAGCAAAGAAAGCTTATTTGTAGGAACATCAACTACCTAGAACATATAAAATACCCAATTATAGATAGAATTCACTTTTTATTTTATGGCAAACATTAATTACTTGTATGTTACGTTCATATACACTTAATGTATATTGGGTGTCTACATTTTCACTGTTTGGGATGAATCGTTTGATATTTATTGTTTGGGGAGGTAATGCCCACCTATAACAAACCAAAAGTAAAAAAATAATCTTTTTAAGCAATTGTATAAAATAACTAATTAACTTACCCATCAGATACTTCTATGCTCATATTTTCGGCAGTAACGTGAACAAACTTTTGAAAAGATTCTAATACAGCAAAATCATAACCTTTGATCTGAACATTTATTTCTTCGTATTCTGGAATGTCTGGTTTCAAATTGTCCAGATATTCTGGTTCATAAACACTACCGTAATGACGAGAAACAGTAGGTAAACAAATTTTTACCGGTTTCACAGTTGACAATCTAGCTAACTTGAAACATTGCTGTGCCTAAAAAATAAATTCACATTTTCACAATTATAAAAATTAGATTTTATTTCATATTCAATTTAATTGAAAAACAAAGTGAAACTTTTAAATAACTCATTAATATACAATATAATATAAAATAGATCATATACCTACAGTTAAAAACACGAATAATTCATATCGTTAGAAACCTCCATATTTTATAAATCATCACGTTATATATTGGATTTCCTTACAGATTTTGAAAGAAATCCAAAAGAACGACCACATTTAGAAAAACTATATATGAAGAGTATTTAAAAATAATAACATACTTGAGAATTGGACAGGCTATAGGTTAGATGCTTGAATATTAAATTCCATACAACAGTCATATAACTTCCAAAAGGAACGATATACAGTGTTGAGAAATAATTAAACCTGAGATAAGCATCGGCCAAACGAGCCGCTGGAAATGAACTCATGGTGTTATTAACAAGAAAACGGTCGCTAAAAGCGTTTGATCACAAATATTTTAAATTACTACGTACTTAATACGTTGCAAGTGCTTAAATAAAAACCTTAACATTATCTCCACAACACAACTCTATTTTAACAGAGGACACACAAAAATACCAATGTATTTTTATCAACGGTAATATATCCGAAATTCAAGCATTGTTATTCATTACGGACCGAAAATGGCCGTTATGAAAAACGTTTAGTTGAAGACTTGTAGTACTTCAGCTTATTACCTGCGTAAACCGTGTGCACTCGATTTTACAAGGGGGAACCGTGTAGAGCATTTTTTTTCTTATAGCTGATAAAAAATGTAATAACGTACACTTACCAAACACTTTGTCGAGAACATGTTTCGGTAACAGTGATACAACCGTAAATATTGAAATATCTACTGACAGCAAATTATCGAAGTTGTTTCGCTTGCTGCAGACATGAGACTTCTGTAGTGCATGGGTTTTAAAAATATATTATAATAATATAATCTGTGAATTTTTATTATGGTAATTCAGTTATTTTTCCGAGTGATAAGAACTAGATAAGGGAATATGAACGAATGAAATAATCGTAGATAATAAATTGATTAAGCACTGATTACATACAGTTCTGCTTCTGTCCACTCTAAGCTTGAAGTACGTCCTAGTTCTTGGAATGACTGAATATACATACGCATTTAGTCCAGTGGCAGATTTGAGGGTGGTGAAGGGGTGACAACGTGGCGATCGCCCCCCGAGGATTTTTTTCTTGTTACTTGAACCAAAACGCAATTCCTAAATATTAAAGCTTATTAAAATATCTTTTTTTTAAACTGCCAAATTTATAGTGTAAGGAATATTTTTTTAAATTAATGTATATTTTTAATTTTTTTTGTGAATACTTTGGCAATTTTACTGCCTACAACTTTTCTGCTCAACTAATTACCATATTGTGCTTTCCTATTTTTTAGTATTTTGCTTAGCTTATTGGATTAAATATGTGAACGAGGAAAGAATATTAACTGGCTCAGCTTTACTCAATACTTATAGCATCATCAACATTTTGGCTTTTTCTACACAGTTAAATCAAATAATTTGTAGATTAATATAAAGAAAAAATTTGATAATGAGATTAATAGAAACTAAATTTTTAATTATTTAACTTGTATCCCTAAATGTTTATGTGTCAAGGACTTGAGCAGGTGATGTGTCCGGTGGTCCAGAATTCCCTGAAATTATTAAAAACACTTCGAACTTAAAAAAATATAAATGTTTTCAGTTATGTCCTTGTTAGTATTTATTATACCAATTCGCCCTCTTCTTAGATGAGCTTCAGATCCTCAACTGATAAAGTCGTATTTGTTGGCTATCAGTTATCATGGTGACAAGGTTAAGTGTATAACTTAAGACTTAAATTGTGCTAGCCATTACCGTTGATAGATAGAATACTTTCCAAATAATGTACTATAAGTGAATGTAAATTAAAAATTCATTGAAAAACTTTTACATGCAGAAATAACTTGATTAAAACCCTGCCAAGTTGATGCATGTATTTTTAATATTGAGTAGCACAAATAATTTTGACTCATTGTTGCATGGCCATAAAAGTAATTAATAATTACTAATTACAAACTAATTAATGAAACATTACTAAAGAGAGTATAATTCATTAACTCTTTGTATTTATGAACTTGATTTTTATTAATTTACTTATAGCTGACAAATTATAATTTTATCATTCGTAAAGATCTTTCTTCTAAGAATGAAATGTTGAAAAAATAATCATCTTAGAAAGCTTAATATCTGTTCATTGGTTCATCTCTTGATTAATAATAGGTACCTAATAGTTTGCATTGGCTCCAAATTACAATGAATACTGTATAGACTATGACAAAAAGAATACTTACAATTCAAAAATTAATTTATATCATTATGATTCATAAGTAGTATTTTAACTAAGTTGAAAACTATATTATTGTCTTTTTTCATTATACATAAGCATTATTTTTCTTGCAGAATGATTTATTCAAATGTAACTTATTTAGTGTTATTTTACATACCAATAAACATTAATACTTGAAAGCTAATTATGACCATTTATGAATTATCAAATTATAATTTAACAATGATCCTAATCAAAGACAAGGATACAATTTTATATAAACGATAAGTCTATTGTCCAAGCACCATCAAAATAATTTCTTAATTTACCAATAAATGTACACACTACATGAATATGGAAAAACTTTTTGTTTCAAGGGTTCGGATCTTTGACTAAATACATCTTTTCACTGCAATTTGATAAATTAAGTTAGACAAGTGATAAATTTGTTTCATATGATCTTCTGTACTATGAACTGAATTTGATTTCATCATAATTACGTATTAAATTTCACCATCATTCTATTTTCTCTCACCTCTAAGACAATTTTAACTAAATAAACTAGTATAGTATCATAATTGATTTACTTATAAATGGTAATTTATCGACTGAAATACCAGGTATAATATTATTGAATGATTAATCAATTATTTTTTACATATATACAAAATGTGACAAGCAGTAGTGTATGTTCAGCTATTTTCTTTTAAAAGACCTTTTTCACGTTAGAGTTATTTTTATTGGTATTAACAACAATTCAAAATCATTATTGAGCTTTTTTTTCTTTAGTTTGAGTAGTGTTTAGAGCTTCATAGAGTTACAAAATCCAAATGACTAATGAGAACATGGAATAGATAATGAAAATAAATTAACAAGTCCATTTATAATCATAATTTTTCTAAAAAAACCCACTATCTACCTAGAAACAATCAATTATTAAATATTGGTGAAACGTGTTAAATATAAATGATAGTAAATAATTTAATTGTATTAATTGTATAATACAACACATTAACATTTCTGTTGTAAAAAAAATAATAACATAAAATACTTGGTACCTATAGTATTGGTATACTTATATAAATGTATATAAAAACTTCAACAGCAGATTTACTATTACTTATGACTAGGGCCCGGATTTCAATGCAAAGTGCATATTTTTTTGGTTGATCATACACAATGCTTTCTAAGTACATTTGTTTCATGTAACGAGGGTTTGAAAGCTACAAATTTTATTTTGCATTTTTTTTTACATATTTCGACGTTTTTTCATTTATAGAGCATTTTCAGCATTATTGGGTCATTTTGTTGGTTTTTAATGCATATTTGTTCAATATACGATAAAATTTAGCCTATTCAAAATATTTTCTTGATATTTAAGTAGGTTTATTGGAGTTTTCCATACACATTGTCAATTTTTTTTTTGATTCACTTTTTATCTTTTCTTAATTTATTATTGACTGTAGAGCGTCACCAATATTCGATCAATATACATAAATTACATATCAGTCTATATCGCATGTTTGGGATGAATAATATTTCCCCAAAAACGGCCAAAACATATGCACGTCAACATCATAGCAGTCAATATTTGAAATTTTCAGTTTTTTTAATAAAATAATAAATTAATAAATAATAATTATGTAACTCATTTATAAATTACAATTTGTGAAAAAAAAAATATTAAAAATATATGGCATTTTTAAGGTCATTTTTGTGGTAAATTGCATTTTTGGCTATTTTTTAGAGCATATTTGTATGGCTTTAAGTGCATTTAAATCCGGGCCCGGCTTATGACTTATATTCATGTTTTAGACATAAGGTGGATTACACTGCTTTTTAACAATTTCAATACTTTTACACCTAGAAAAAACTATGTGTAATTTTGTTTGGATATAGTTTATAAAGATAATGCATAGTATTAGAAGTGCACGTTGTTATTAACCCGGGTGTTAAAATAAATATCATAATACCGTTAAACTTATAAAAGAGTATATCTTAATATAATGAAATTGATATGTTGAGGTAGTATTGGAAATAAAAAAAAAAAAACACAATTTGAGGTTTTTTTTTTTATTATCCCATAAAAAGATGAATCTTACATAATGTAAACTAGAACCTTAGCTTTTGGAAAAACCATTTATTTTTTCCTGACTTGAACCTGAAAATAAAAATAATGTAATTAGAAAATGTGAAAATATTACATTTGAACATTAACATATTAAATACAATAAACACAAAGCATAAGGACAGATAAAGTATGGATAAAATAGTTGTATTCTCAAAGTACATATAGATTTTTGGGCAAAACAGTTAACAGGCATTATTCTTCCAATGTTAAGTTTACAAAATGCAATTATATTTAAATATAGTAAATTTACAAACCAGCTCAATTAATTTATCTATAAAACCAAATATTGAAATCCTATTTAAGAAATATCCACAAACAACAACTTAAGAAACGAAGAATTAGAATTAGAACCAAACAGAGCAGAAATAGAATCAATTATTAGATCACTTAAAAATAATAAGGCTGCTGGAGAATACCGAATTTGCGCAGAATTACTAAAGCTTGGAGGCCCAAGCCTAACTGATGGGATATTTAACCTTATATCTATGATATGGCGTAAAGAAGAAATTCCAACCGATTGGAGAACATTAGTTATCTGTCCAATATTTAAAAAAGGTGATCCCAAATGCATAGAAAATTATAGAGGTATATCTCTCCTAGATATTGGATATAAGGTCCTGTCTATATGTATCCTACGAAGAATACAACATATATCGGAGCAAATGATTGGAGATTACCAGTGCGGATTTAGGAAGGGGAAGTCAACGATAGATCACATATTCACATTACGACAAATACTAAGTAAACACTACGAATATAATAAAAATATCCATCTAGTATTTGTAGACTTCAGGCAAGCATATGATAGTATAATTCGGAATAAATTATGGAAAAACCCGACAACTCTAGGTATTCCAAATAAAATAGTTAACCTAATAAAATTATGCAATAGTAACACAAAATGTGTGGTTCGGGTTCAAGGAGAGTTATCAGACCCTTTTGAAGTTAGTAAAGGACTAAGACAGGGTGATGCACTATCACCTGTTTTATTTAACTTAGTGTTAGAAAGTGTGTTAAGGAGAATGCCACGACGACAGACAATGGAATTAAATGAGAACCATACCCTCCTAGCATATGCGGATGATATAATAATTTTGGGTGATACGAAGCAAGATACCGTAAACAGTATGTCAGATCTAATGAAAGTATGCAAACATATAGGGTTGACTATAAACCAGGAGAAGACCAAATATATGTTCATTACTAGAGAAGCACGAGATAATGAAGATGATTCAGACTTGGAAGTCGATGGGATATCATTTCAACAAGTACATGACTTCAAATATCTCGGAGTCAACATAAATAACAGAAACTGTATGCAAAATGAAATAAAACTCCGTTTAAAAGCTGGAAATGGATGTTATTTTGCTATGTCACATCTGTTTAGGTCAAAATTATTATCTAGGAGAAATAAAGTGAAACTATATACTACGTACCTCAGACCAGTTGTGACCTATGCATGCTGTACTTGGGCCACAACAGCAGGAGATGAGAACAAACTTAATATATTTGAAAGGAAGGTGTTAAGAAAAATCTATGGTCCCGTTTATAACCCTGATACCCAAGTGTGGAAGAGAAGGTCAAATTATCAAATACAAAAATTATATGGAAAGGGAAATATAGTACAATTTATAAAAGGCACAAGACTGGAGTGGGTTGGTCACGTTTGGAGAGCGGATAACAGTATTGCCAAGAAGGTACTCATAAACAACTTGAGCAGGAAAAGACCTCGCGGCAAACCGAAGCAGCGCTGGCTGGATGCAGTCAGAAGAGATATCCAAGAATTAAGACCAGATTGGCATGGAGACCTAATGCATGCATATAATAAAGAAGAGTGGAAGAATTTTATATTGGCAGTAAAGGACCTAAATGGTCTATAATACTAAAAAAAAAAATAAATTTAAGAAATGAAATACAAGTAGAAAAGAATATGAGCAGATATACTAAAAACTGCAGAAAATAAAAAATTAAAGCATTTGTTACATAAAAGTTTATTCCCAATTGAAACAAAATTTAAATAAAGTATATTCAATAATATTAAATTATTTTATTGTCATACAAAGAATTTATAGTTTCATTAGAATAATTATTTAAAACTATTTTAAACTACCTATATAATAAATCAAAAAAATACTCATGTAGTAGATGAATATTATTCTTGGAACTATAGTAGATTAAATAATTGGAAAACATTGGTTTTCAAAGGAAAAAATGTGAATGTTATGGATTTACTTTCAAAAATTTATTTAAAAATAATCTTACTTCTCTTCAAATTTAACCCTGGTCTGGAAACGGTATTTCTTTTTAATCATTGGATCTTTTAAATCTTTAGGTGAAACCTTGTCTACTGTTACATCTTGAACAGAGTATCTAGTTGGCATAAGGTGGTTGTAATTGAGCACCTGAAAAATAAATATTAAAACATATTATAGCAACCGAAAGAGTATATTAGCAACTTGACACAACAATCAAGAATTCAGTTTTTATTTAATGTTTTACTAAAAATAAACTTACAAACTCTTATCAGATATTTTATTATAATCAACATATATATCAGACATATGCTTGTCTCATTAATATCATCATTAAGAATTTAACAAGATTGATTACAATAATCATATATATCAATGTTACATCAAAGTAAATAACGCTTTTTTATAATTTATTACCTAGGTGGCACATACTTAATAAAAAGTACTCGGAAATACAGAAGCTACATAATGTAAATGTAATAATAATAATGTATAATGTAATTGATTTTTGATACCAAAATGAGAAACGAAAAACTGTAAATTTGATGCTTTTTCATGATTGAACCAAATATGTCAAGCACATGTATTATGATAGATTTTTTGATGTCTTACTTTCAGGAAAGGTTTGATTTTGGATCGTTTCTTCAATTTTTCCTGTGACATGCGTTTGGTGACTTTCCGAGGATAACGATCTATACCAGCCACCAAAGCGTGTCCGTATTGTCTTTCCGCTGTACCTTCATCGTAGGTTTTCATTATGACTGCTTTTCGGCCGGCGTATCTACCAGATAACACCAGCACGATCTTCCCAGATTTCATTATTTTACCCATCGTGCCGTTTGTGCTGAAATCACAAGGACAAAATTATTAAAGTGAAATTCGTACAAACGTGCAACGTTGTAAACCTAAGTCAACGGAAAAAGTGATATGGTTGATTAATGGTTATTCACTGTTAAATTTTCAACGATGTAACGATAGTATTATATTCAATGAATATAATAAATACGAATTTTAAGGAAAAAGTCGAGACATATCGTCACACGTTCAAGACGCGAACATCGGGTGATATCACGTCGACGAATGTTTCCTATAATACAATTTTTGTTCACAATGCGTTGACATAAGCATAAACAACATGGAAAGATGTTCAAGTAAAAAATAAACTCACTGTCGAATAAAATAATATTAAACTACTTACCACAAAACTACGCGATTGTTACACGAGGCAGGCTACGAACGCCAAAAAAGAGAACTATTTGTTTTCTGGTGGATTTTAAGGTTACGATACTACGAGTTCTACCGACTCGTGACAGTCGCGGTACCATCATGGAAGAAACGATGATCGTCGGCTGTCATGTGTTTAATTTTCTTATCCATGAACATATATCGATGAACGATCAGAACGTTAAATTTGAAATTTCAATCACGATTTAAGACACAATATATAATATATATCCTAAATCAGGTTTTCAATTGATTTCAGTATTTCGCGCTATAATGGAATAACTGAATGTCCGTATAAGTAAATCAAGGCCGTTCAATACGTTTCCTCCGCATCGCCATTTGCCGTATTTAAATATTTTAAGAAAAATATACTATTTTATATTAAAAATAATAGGTCGTCGTCGGTCGTCTCGTGATGTATAATCTTTATTCTTTTTCCATTGCCTAACCTATTATCGAAATTTACGGGAGAAGCGTTTTTATCCATATGTAATATATTGCATATCATATGTCATTATCTATGTATAGTATCATAATATATCATATATCATATTATGTCATTACTCATTACCTATGTCTTCTAGTAGGTTTTTTACGATTTTTCAATTTTTAAGTGAGCTTTTAATGAGCTTTTTTAAATTGTTGTATCTTACTCATGATCATAATTCGCTACGAAAAAATTTAAGTTCAAAGAGAGAGATCAGCAGGTCAGATAACAACACAAAATTGGTTCTACTGATCGCATATTTATTATTTGTTGTGTAGGAGGTATCAGGTATGTTTGTAAATTGTAAGACGAACACAACACTTACGGTCTTTTACGGGTGTGGGCGTGTGGCGTCCGATAAATTACTAATTATATTGTAATTAGTTTGGTTCAGATTTTAAGACAACATAATCAATAAAAAGAACATTTAAATGTGAAAAGTTCAAAAAAGCAATTAATTTATGTAAAAAGCACTGACAAAATTTACGAAAAAATTAAATAGATTTCATGTGATTTAACTAGATAGTTTGAAAAGAAACCAATTTCAGTACCATGTACTTAGATAAACTGTCTTTAGTAAAACGTTGCTCAAAATATTTTCGTACATAGAAAATGATCTTTCTACGTACATCGAAGTTATTGGGGTGTATTTCATACATAAATAATTGTATAAATTAAGAATAATATGTATATCATCAAATGTTGTTTCTCCAATTAATACTTGGTTGATTATTTAATATTTTTATATTTTACATTTTAAACATAACATCGATAATGCACTGCTTTCACAAGCTCTTATCGATTTATACACCGATAACACGTAATACGTTTGCCGTGTAAAAAACTGTCAGATCAAATCATCAATTGGAAATTAAACACAAAAAAGGCAAAACAATCTACATCCATCGCTTCGAAATGAAATTAAACAATTTTTTTTTCAATGTTATTGTTAAAAAAAGGCTTTTGCCTTCAAATCCGTATTTCCATTCGTTGTAGCGTTCATTATAAACAGGTACTATAAAAAAAAAAAATACTATGTTTATGAATTTATGATCAATGGTTGTAGCATTGAATTGATATATACAGCCATACAGGGCTTAAAGTGGCAAAAAAAGCCAGGGGGACTCTATCCCTGACACAATTTTGAGTGTTTCCTTTTAGTCTCAACATTTCCTAGATATTATTCATAGATTATGGGTATTGGGTATATATTACTATATTGTACTATGTATGTTGTATGTACTACTATATAGTTTAAAATTTATATTTAATATGAGTTACTTTTTGTTTATCATATACTGTTTAAAATTGTGTAGAAATAACATTACAATTTACATTGATAAAAGTATACGGTCAAAATGGCAATGTGCACGTAATCGTGTATACGATTTGACGCGTGTGTACGCAGTTCAGAGACGGATTTACACAATTGCCGCCCCTAGGCAAATTTTTTTTTTTGCCGCCCCATTAAACTTATCAACGAGAAAACGTATTTTTAAATACTTATTTAACATAAATACTAAAAAAATAAATCATAAAGACTGATACTAAACAATAATTAATGGCGGTTATGTTAATAAACTGTTCTAATCAAGTAAATAGTATAACAACACAATATTTATTAAAATATAATACATCACCATTTTTTTGAATTTGCTGTACCAATCAAATATAATTATAATATAGATAATATAATTAAGTTCCTTCAAAAAATTAATGTTTTCAATCAAATTTAAATTATAGTATTATAAAAAAACAAAAGCAACTAATCAAACTTAAAAATTCGTACTTATTATTATACAACATATAAAAATAATGTAAAAAAATAAACTATTTCATTTGTTTGCGTCTTGCTTTTTTTTCCACAAAATTTTGAATTATGTCTTCAAATTGTATTTCTTCTGTCATTTCACTTTCAATCGACAAAATCGCCAAGGAGTTTAATTTTTCTTGTCTTAATTTTGAACGTAAATAAGTTTTTATCCGCTTCAAAGAAGAAAATGATCTTTCCGCAGTACAATTAGTGGCAGGTGTTGAAATATAAATCCTCAAAATTATTTCTATGTTTGGAAACACCGACTTTAAGTCATTTTTATAAATTATTTCCAATAGTTTTAATGCAGTGAATTGTTCCGGCAGTCGTTCGATAATTTACTTGGACGTTTATTGTTATGTGTTATAAAATAAAGAAGAAATTATATTAACAAGAATATTATTATACTTAAATATTAAACATTTTTTTTCCATCCTTCAGAGTAATCACCGTACATTAGAAAATCAAAAAGAAACCTAGAGTATTCTTAATAAAATATTGGCCTAAAATTGCCGCCCTAGGCAACTGCCTACTTTGCCTGACGCTAAATCCGCCACTGACGCAGTTAAGAATATTATAGAAATAAATAATTAATCAGGTATAACTTTTGAAAATCCAATGACCAATAATAATGATCAATAATTACTGTAGCGTTGTAAAAGAAGGTGAGAGTTATAATGTGAATACTATAATATTAGGTAACTCCAAAATTGTGAGACAAAAATGTAGATGACAAAAGACACACAGAAATCATAATGATGCGAACGGTGTCGGTGTGAACTATAAACTATCAAGTGAACACGGCCCAATAACCTACTATAAAAAAAAAACTTACATATATACTTTATAAAAACTAAACTAAACTAAGAATATGGTATATGACGGTATAGCCGATTAATGAGTAGGTACGAATGTACGATAAACATTTATTAGTTTTATTCATAGATAGAAAATCAATAAACATTTTGTTCAATAATAAAATACCGCCATTGCGTACATTCAACATTGCCAGTATTTCAGATAGTGACTCTCAGAACTATTAGGCATTATCTGAGGGTGACCGCCGACAAAACGATGGTAATAATTTTAAAAATAATAGAACATTATTTTTTTCTCGATATTGTATTACAACTTTTAAATTATTTCAATGTGGACGATTACTTTTAACAAACAGTTGAGCGTTTCAGGTAATATTTCGGCTTTGAGAGGTAGGGGGACTGAGTCTCTTGCGTCTTCCTCCCCCCCCCTCACCACTTTAAGCTTTGGATATATAATAATTAATAATATTTAGTATTTCCCATTCTAATTATAGATGTGGCCGTTGTACTCGATTTGTACACCTTATTGGGGTTGACTGTTCACTGTTCACTATTCAGTGATAATAATTAATAACTTGTCCGAGTATTACGCGTGTCCTATGCTCCCGTCTCCAATGTGCATGCTTATTATTGAATTTAACCTTAATTGACTTATTGTCCAATTCTCATTTCATATCCGTATTTGTTATTTTGTCTCCGATCTCGATAATTTGTTCGACGCCTATACCTGACTTTTTTAGTTTAGTTACTCGTCGGTTTGTACGTAAGTACCTTTGTCACCAATCAATATTCAAAGTATTTTATATTTTCAAAATATCCTTTGCGAATGAGTACGGTTATATCACCATCGCAATTAAACTGTAATATTATACCGTGTACCTAACTATTTATGATGTAGGTACTTCGTGATTTTGACCACATTTTACGTACAACGTGCTACAACTTACATAATTATTATAAAACTCGGTTTGTTCATTTATTTAAACACCGTACCCCATTTAAGTTAATCCTTTATAACAATTTTGCTGTGGCCGAGCTTAATTTTGAATTTACCAATTGTTAATCAAGTCTAGTTAATTATATGCTCTACCTACGGGCTACGATATGGTCATGTTGACGTGTTCCATTGTTAATCATATTTTTTTTTTGTAGACCAACTGATCATACAAGTTACTAACAAAAATTACAACATACACCACTTTCGCTTTATAATATTTATACTTTTTACTAATTCAATTTTTACCTTATACTTGTATTTATATTGCATTGATCGTAGCTGTGAATGCTGTTCGTTCCTTGAAAAAAATCACGCTTAAAATATGTATTTTATTTTTTAGATTCAAAAATGTTTTGCTGTGGTGTTTGTAATGTTATGTTTACTGGTGTTTATCCAGAGACCGTGTTTTCAACACTTTGCGGCCACTTGTTTCATTCTGAATGTATTCTACTATGTTTAAAAAAGTATTATTTTTTTTCAGAAAATTTTATTTTTTCATTTTTGAATAAGGGACTAAAATTTAGCCCTTTCAATTGATCAAGATTTGCCTATGATTTTATGATATTTCTAAACACTAAGTATTATATTATGTTATTAATTAGATGTTGTATGAATTTGTTTCATAGATCCCTTAAGTGTCCATTTTGTACATTACATATTGAGAAAAGAAAATTGATCAAATTAAATTTCCAAATAGATAGTAATTGGAAAGATACTGCAGCTGCTTTAAAAACTAAGGTATAATATTTTATTTTTCATAATATTCATGCAAATTTTACTAATTACATGATAATTACAAAAAATAATCTTATTAATCATTGCATTAGGAAAAATTGTTTATTTTTATCGATCTAGACAAATATACATATATACAGGGTGATTATTTTTTTGGCCGTTGAAATGCTAAAAATGTTGATTTTTTTTTATTGGTTAAGTTACCGTAAGGTTATGTTTTCTATAACTTTTATTTTCGTGACATTTTAAGGGTGTCCTGTGGCTACACAAAATTTATTTTTCTGGAATTTTTATGTAACCAAGTAAAAACCATCCAAACTAGTACTTTTCAAACTATTCATATTTTTAAATTACACATGAAAAGTTCATATTATCTTGAATCAGTAGCAATTAGCGATTATATTTATATTTTATTTCAATGATAAACAAGCATAAAATAATATATTAGTAATACAGTTATGGATACTTAGGGCATAGTGTAGTAGAGTAGGTAATCATTAATCAAATCGCCAGTTAATCTCTAAAGCCTATAATTATAAATAAGATTTTAAGTAATAAAAAAAAAAAAAAGTCTTGTGCAGTTACGACTCTGGTCACTGATTTTCTGTTGAGTGACTCATTGACTGTTCAAAGTTTAGCCATGTATCAAACCATTTTTCTCTAAACACATAATTGATGTCTTTAATATAATGTCTGTAGTGTATAAGTCTTAGATGCTAAAACATTTTTAATGAAAAACCCGAATAAGAGTGGTTAAGGACACCAGTAGAATTAAAGTCTTACAATATTTGAGTGTACATTTCATATGAATGACCTTTTTTGTCATTAATGATGGGACCTATAAATAAATTCTTCGGCTCAATGTTTCTTTTTAACTCATAATTTTCTTCCATGTAAACGGTATTTTATTATATTAGTGCACTAAATTAATACTTATAATGTCGCTATAATTTATTGGTCGGTGATAATCTAAAGTATTTCCTAATTGAATTAGAATTCATATTTTGAGAATAACTATTGGTATAAGCTACATGCCGTAATATTTTTTTCAGAGACTTATTTTGACCACATTCTGCAGTTTTACTTACAAAAAATGTTATCAATTTTTATGCATTATTTAAATGGCATTTTTTTGGCATTTAGATATGCCCTTGCATACTCTATGGTTCTTTCAATGGTATTGATGTTGCATTTTGCATACTTAGGTCTAATTATAATTCCTTAAAATAAGATTTATAAAATACAAACTACTTAAGATTATTATTGTGTTTTAAGTTTGATAAAATAAACTTTGTCTGAAATTAATTTAATGATTGAAATCATTTAGAATATTGTGCAAATTGATTAAAATATATTTTATTTGATACATCTATTTCTTTCTTTTCAGGCCAATAAAAGTATCATTAGTTTGGACGAATCAATGAATGAAACTATTAGAGACCTTACTTTGAGCAATGTAAGTCTTATTGAAATTGATTCGGATCAATCAATTTCAGAAATAGGCCTTGAATTGCCTACTTTAGGTGTGAATAACCAAGTAGAAAACTATGTATATCCTACAAAAACACTGTTGACCACAGGACTGTCTATAACAATATTATCAAAGACTGTAGAGTATTTACTTTCAGTTTTTAATGATATTATACCAAACTCAACAATAATGAAACGCGAACTTGTATCTGAACTTTCAATTGTTAAAACTGCTTTGAGCCAAGGATTTACTCATATACTAATAATACTAAGTCCAAAAAGAGGCGATCCGGTTGGATTAACTTTTATTGATTTAGTGGCACCATTTAAAATCAGTGTTACCTTGTCATCGTTTGAATGTGTAAAATATAATAGTATTTTAGATAAATTTGAGATACCACAATTGGTTATTAACTACGGTATGAATTTCAATGAATTTAATGAATACGTAATACAATTTTTTTCAACAATTTTTCCAAAAAATCCCGTTTGTGAAAAGGATTACTCAAAAACAATTAATATTACATATTGTGATAATTGTCAATCACTCAAATTTGAGTTTGACTCCGCTGGTCTTCATTTTTGTATGATACCGCCTTCTAATTGTAGTTTTTTGCGCTAAGTTTATTACACATCTTTTGATTGATTTTTTTTATAATTTTATTTAACACAAATTATATCACAATATGTTTACAAATGTATTTCGTATTTTTACTATTAAAATATTAATTTTATTAGACTTATGGATATCAGTTTTTCAATGATATAGTAAAATTTACTTTTTTTTTAACTTTTTTATTTAATTTATTACATTATTCAGTTTGGTGTTTATCAATATAATGTTTACTTGATTTTATTTAGAAAGAAAGCCGTATTATTCATTAAATCTCGCAGCAATAAGTTATTTTGTAGTTATATCATGTTAATTTTAAATTGTATGATTTTTGAATTTGATGAAATGTTCACAAAATAGTTTAAACAAATATGTTATTAATTTTTTTTTTATTCTCTTTTATATAATCCATTTGCTCAATAAACCTGCAGCTTTTATACTGTAATATGATAAGTTTTTGTTGTGTATATTATTTTTATTTAGAAAAGAATGTTAATGTAGTTTATGAAACTTTCATGTTCTAATGGCTATTCAGTATTCAACAGTGTATATGGTATAAACAAACAACTGAGATATTAGACAAGAGTTTGCTTTATATATTTTGATCTATATAGTTAAATAAAAAAAGAAACGATGGTTTTGTGTTCTTAAACACTTAACAATTTTTTTTAGAAAATTGTTTTAGTTTGGTAGGTATTACCTTTGAATATAGGATAATATTCTATAATCATGTTATCACTACTGGACAACTATAATAATTTAAAATTATTCATCTAGCATTAATGTCTTAAAATATGTGTTTATTTACCTATAGTCTATTCTTTAAAGTGTATTGTCATTTGTTGCATTCTATATAATAGTTATTGTCTTGTACACTTATGGACTATAGAAACTGTTGTGAGAAGCCTATTACAACAACATTTGTTGAACTATTAATTTTTATAAATTTACATACTTAAAACTTGGATTTTTGTTAGGAGTCAATGTTTCACAAACGTGAAGTATTTATTTATATTTTTCTTTAAAAATTAAACTAAACAAACATAACTTGTACAGCCAACTTTTCATGTACATTTTCAAACTAGGTGATTTTAAGAATACATAATTATTAATAAAGCAATATTTTTTAACTGACTTAATATATTATATAATATGCTTTAATTTGAGAATACGTGATTTGATGACACTGAAATACGTAAACTCAACCGACACGAATCTATAAAAACTATAAAGGTAGGACCAAAAACTATTGAACTGATTTTATCTACTGCAAACTTTAATAATATATAAAAAAAATTAAAACTTCATTATTACTTACATTATTATAATTGATATAAATATAAATAATTAATTATGAAAATTTGTATAACTTAATCACGGAATGTAACATAGGTATAAATAATAACCAAAAAAATTATACAAAATTAAAAAATTAACTATAAATTAAATATTATTTTACATTTTGTGCCTAACGCTGTTAGCCGTGGAAGTCACAGTGGTTGTTGGCCGTCGGAACTGGGTACCAGGATCGCAGTAGCAGTGTAGTCGCCACTCGACCCGAGTGGCGCACCAGTCCGACCGTCGGTTACCTTGGAAGTAAAGCACGCCACCGCAGACGACAGTGCATCGGGTAACATGTAATCCTGGTACGAATTTAGATCAAACGGGCAATGACGACATGAGTATCCGAGAGAGTGACGAGAAAAAGGTAAGGCAGGGTTGGGTTCGGGATCCAGAACCCTGCCGTCACTTTCAAATTTTTTGGCGGCTTCACAAACGTCTTGTAATGATAAAAAACACTTCCAATGGTTTCGATCTTTTCAGACTTATTCATTTATTATTAAAACATTCGAGTGATTTTTTTTTACATTTTGTAATTTAAATTGCAAATTGCAAATATTTTCCGATTATTTCATATTATTATTACTTCAATGTAAGTGTAGTCATTATTGATTTTAAAATGTTCTTAAATTATTCATTATTATAGTCGGACGTGTATTACCTGTATTAAAATAAAAGTGCTGGTACCAAATTGCAACAATTCACGTTTGAATGTTGTAGTATCTTTTGATCGATGGAACCATTTAATTCTGCTTAAGTCATACTATACTATTTACCTGAACTTGTTAGCTTATAATATCATTACGTATTGTTACTCGTTTGGTTTCGACGGGCAATACGCGCGATTATAATATCGATATTTATTTAATGTGAATACATTTGGACCGTTGTTAGGTTTGAGCGTCCTCCAGTTTTCCGTCTTCGTCCCGGTGCCAGAATCATTGCGTACGTCACTGTTCGAGTTGAACACCTTACAACATTTGCCTTCGACAATTTCGTTTTGAGTCAAAAAACTGATCATCAAGTCTAAATCGTAGCGCACTCCTTTCTTTTTCACATAAGTCCTAGACAAGTCATTTATTTTCTCAAACAGCCGTCTCACCGATGATATATTTTCCGCAGACAACGTTTGGTTATCCAAATTTTTTTCCAGTTCATCGGACATGACTTTCAACAGATTTAGCCTCGCAGTTTGGCGGCAAAATTTCGGTTTGAACACCTGAAAAGAATTATTTTATATTATACCGGTCAAGTAAACTTGCACGTTGTACGAGCGTAGGGGAGAAGAGAAGGTTACACTCACTTGCAACCTGCGAATGAACGCCGTGACCTTATAATCTAGTAGCTTGTCTATATATGTCATAGCTCCAACAATATCGTTTTTATTGAGCAACTGATAGGATATTATGAGAATTAAGATTGTGCACACCGAGGATATCGTTTGATATACGTTCAAATAGCCGTCCAGTATTTGCACTACGTCTGTGCCGCTAGGATCCGTCGTATACAACAAACGCACGTAATCGATGGACCCACAGAAGCATTTACCGTCGGACGCCATTTTCAAATAAACTTTGGCTTTTCCCATGTCCTGGAAAAAAATAGGTGGCATATAATTTTCCGCAATACACTTACGACACATCCGTAGGTACACAAAAACATAATATTCACACTAAACCGCACGGATAAATAATATAGTTATGCACTTATGAAGCCGATGAAAAAATCGTTTTGTCACATGTTATTTTGTTACAGAACGAATACCGTAGTTAATATAGGTGGTATTTATATTTACGCATAATCGTATCACCTTTTCGCAGCACATATAGTAGTATCCAATAGAGTGGAATACGAAACTGTTGTTACTGTTCTTCATTTTTGATATGATCACCGTGGCCAGAGAAAAAATGTTATGGTCCACAGTTTTAGCTCTCTTCATCTTGGTGATTGTTTTCAAACAACGTCTCAGGGTGAATATGTCATCCGAATCGTTTACTATATCTCTGGAAATAAAATAATACAGTGTTATCGTTATCAATAAAAAATACCGGTATAACAGGCACCCTACGTATTACACATCGTTAGTGGAACATAATCATGATCCAGTAAAAATAAAAATGTACCCATTTCATGAATTATTAGCTAATAATATGGGCATGTGTAAGAACCCGAAGGTTCGATATTCAACACCGAAGTTACACTTATATGTTATTGTGTACATCATTAGTACGGTGTTACTAATAGGAGTGTGTTAACTAATAACAACTCATTCTCAAGGACAAGTAACACATTACTAGAAATTAATCTGTACAATAATACTGTATATTTTTTTAAATAGTCGGATGAAATGAATTACGAAGCTATATAAATAGGAGGGACGAATGTATTTTTGACAGTACATTTTGGTCGAGATAAAAAGTTTACTACTGTGTGATGTGTATCCCCGGGGTAGGTATATAATAACATTATACAATAATATAAGCACTAATGTATTTTGTGAGATTAATTTCTAATTAGACAATCAAAACAAACATCGAGGTTGTATAATTATAACAAGGTATCTTTATGTATTTCATTCTAAAAATGCATATCTCGTCATATTCGTAAGACCTAAATTAATGAGAAAATATGTAAACGTAGTATGTTTTTACGTTAACCATTTTCTAACAATACAATATTAGTATACACTTTTATGGGATTCTATTATTCGCTATATCCGCTATTGAAATTACTGACACGACACCAATTACGTATATCAATCTACATATGTAACGATTATTTACTGCTACGCGGTATAATATTAAAATCCGTCGATGTACCGTCATGTACCCGTAACACACCCGTGAGCAGGATTTCATAATGGGGGGGGGGTTGAAAAAAAAACTGTATAAAATAGATACATCAGCTACGGAGTCTGTTATAATGTTAGAACGGTTAGTTTGACGTGAGGCAAGTCTCGGTTTAGTCACAGGTATATTGTACTTTTTACAATTGTCCTCTTTGCTGAAGTTCGTGTTCTGCTGCATCTGCTAACTTAACAGCCTCAGCCAAATCTTGATTTTATTATGTTATGCATTATATGATTATACAATTTTACATATAATAGATCAAAAATGAAAAACATGACTATTTCGATCATGGGGGGGGGGTGGTTTGAACCCCCTAACCCGCCTTGCGCACGGGTCTGACCCGTAATGATTAATTATGTCCAAACTCCAGTGTATAACGATCATAACGCGTATATGTATATACCCTCACAGGGCTTTTGTCGTGTTTACACAGTAAGTGATACCCACTGCAATACTGCAGGTATTATTACATCGATCGACTTACTTGATCAGCGTTATCGCTTTGAGCGTATCCTGGTTGTAACTACCCGCGTAGTATATGTTGTCGGAGTGCAGCAACTTTGCCAAGTGACATTTGTAATTCGAGTTGTTGGACAGACCCACGGCGATCTCGGCTTCCTGGACTTCTTGCGGCAAAACGCCGGCCATGCGCAGTTTCTTCCGGTAATGAGTTATACAGTACGACAGCAAGTGATGCCATTTCGGTTCCGCAGGGTTGAGGGCGACCGCGCGCAGTATACACATCTTGGACAGAATGCACCACTTGTTGACGTACCTGGCTAAGAACATGGATTGCACGGCGTACAAGGCCGCCTCGTTGGCCGCGTCCATGTCGCGCAGCGCCACGAACGAATCATGCAAGTCCTACAAAATCGAAGAATACGTATACGTAAAGTGAAGTGCACAATGCACATATATTATAAAACTGTTTAAATCATCCTGATCAGTGGCGTAGCCAAGGGGGGGGGGGTTGTCTAAGGGGGCTATAGCCCCCCACTCCCCATTGACCATATTTATTTAAGCCAACAGCCGTTATACTTGATCAGTGGCGGCTCGTGGATTTTTAATGAAGTAGTGCACATCCAAAGAAAATATAACCAATGTTATAAATATATTGTATGTATAAATTGTACATATTAAATAATTGTTTACTAACTTTTGTTATTTATTTATTTTTTTTATAATTTTTATTTTTGTGGGAATTAGCCCCCCCCCACCATACAAAATTCCAGGCTACGCCACTGATCCTGCTCAATATTAATCCTTAAGCACGCGATCGATCGAATGTCAACTAGTGCCGACTGAAGAATGACGAAGAGTACCTTATCGGTACGTTATTACTTATTACTTATTCTCATGTTATAAAATATAAGAAAAAACAAATTATACTAGCTCAAAAATCCAGTTTTCTTTTTATTCCGTTCTAATTTAGATACCAAAGCTTATAACACTGTGATATATATTATATACAATATTTAGTATAAAATATGACAATATACATTTACTATACCGGATTAAATTGTAAGTTTATATCATATAGATAGGTACTATATTATACATTATCATTATAGTTGACATAGGTATCATGAATATGTATGAAACTAACGAATAATAATTTACATTTTTTGCACGTTTCTTAGACAAATTAATATACTCGTATTTTTTTTTCTTTCTAATGTTAGGTACAATGAGTCAAGGATGTACGTCTATACGTGAATGACGTCAATACAGCGTAATATATAAAATAAATAATAAGCGTATTCTGCAGTATGGTAATACTTGCTCGCTCAACACAATCATCAGGGTCTATGAAACTATAACTATTTTTTTTTTGTAGCGATTGTAAATAACTGTATTGGTAAATTTTTGCAATCCGGTTGCTGGCAAAACACTTGTTTATCTCCAGTCGATTGTTGTTAATTTGTTATTATACTATACAGAGTTGGTATTAACATTGTAATATTGGCACCAAAAAGACGCGATGTTACTTATTTTACATATATATTTATTAAATACGCGGCGTTTTGAATGATCAAACGTTTAACGTCGCAAATGAAAGCCCAAGACGTGTGTCCGCGGTTTCCATAAGAAAAAAAAAAAGATAAATTCAGTAAGGCAGGCCGTAATGGCGGTATTGACCAACGATGGATGTACCTATATCGCGGCGATAGACGAGTTTATTCTAAGATTCTGTGGCAAAATCTTCTCAAAGTATGGCGCTGCAGTAAAATTAAGTGATAAAAATTACAAATAACTGCAGTATATAGCTTAAAATTTAAATACTAAAAAAAAAACACATTTCCGCGTTTCCATAAAGAAATGCTAATATGCTAATAGAGATCGTATTGCCATAATAATATATAATAAACGAGTAGTGACTGGTTGCGTAATCTCGACGTTTTCCTAATGTCATTATGTTAATGTAAAATATTATAACTTATAATAGTGATTGTCAATCACTGGACGATGTGTACTAATGAACTCCTCAACGGTATTACGAACAATAATTATTTACCAAAATTGTTAATTATGTTGTTGACGTGGTACGTGGTACATTTTGTAACCATAAACTCAAAACATTTGTTTTATCTAGTACTTGTGTTTACAAACGATTAAAACAATGTATTGTCCCGTTGATATTTTGTCAAAAACATCTCTATTTACATATTAGGAGCCACGCACAGATTAACTAAAAATAATCAACAAATCAAGAACATGCCAATTATAACCGTTATAAAGTGAAAAAGGGCTTGGGTGTGTTTACCAACGATAGCTGCATATTCAGTATTGCATTACATTATTAAGAAATCTAATTGTTATTATCATATTATAATACGCATATAGGTACATTTTAACAAATTACAACGAATATCGACTTGCGATCGATTATTTGACCACCGAAGCCGTAAAGTATTTGTGTAAACGGTGTAATTACGGTTTGTTTAAAAATACTTGTATAATTAGGCTGTTGATTACATTATCCGACTTCGTCCGAGGGTCAAAGATTAATCTTAAACTTTGTACACCAGTACAAATATTTGCTGTTCATACGAAACTCGAAGAAAAAATGTGCAGTGAAAAACATGGCAGAGGATTACATTTCACATCCGTAAAATAATACTTAAAACGTGGATACATACGCAATAATATAATATAGTCCCCAATATCCAACAAACCAATAAAAAGCAAAAAGTCGCGAGGTAATGCATGCTCCGGAATATTAGGCATTTGTTAAAACTCTGCAAAAAGGTATAGAAAAAATGTTCAATAGTGTCATCAGAAATATATATGTGAAGGGCACAGGTCATTATTTTCATTATCGAGATACTGTTACTATTTTTAATACTTAAATAGTAATTTGCTGATCGTTGTCTATACAATTGTCGTTTTTCAATTATGTATCCTGTTTTTCTATTATTTAGGCACCCTTGATGAAGGTATTTTTCCTGATATTTGGAAAATATCTTCTATATAACACCTATTTTTAAATCCGGTGATCCATGTGATATAAAAAATTACAGACCAATTTTCATCCTACCCCATTTAGCTACGATGTTTAAATTATTAGTCTACAAAAAATTAAAAAGAAGTTTAAATCATGTATTAATTGATGAACAGCATGGTTTTAGGTCGGGTAAATTATCAGTTACAATTAGTGTAATATTCACTACTTACATTTTGAATTATTTTCAGAAGAGAGGACAGGTCGACGTAATATTTACGGATTTCAAAGAGGCCTTCGCTACTGTCGATCACGTACTAACATTACTAGGTCTTGGTAATTCTGTTCTCTCTTGGTCAAAATCCTACCGAATTAACAGAAAATAATTTGTAAAATGATCTGGTTATACGTCAAGTTTGACAAAATGTTCTATCCGGTGTCTCGCAAGGAGCTCATTTAAGTCCTCCTTTTTTTTTTCTATTTGTAAACTCAACTGGCGAATGGCTCAATTATGCTAAATTTCCCCTGTACGCCGATGATATTAAAATCTACTTTAAGTATATTGACTCTCCAAATAGCAGCCTCATACTTCAGTCCGAACTAAACATTTTTTGTTCTTGGCTTCAACGTTTAAGGCTAACCTTAAACTTCAATAATTGTCTTTCTCCAGAAATCATACTCCTGTTATCCACCAATATTATCTATTTGAAAAAACTATTATCGAATCTACGGCCCATTCGGTGAGAAAATGTCCGCTAATTGCGAAGATAAAATATTTGGATACCCAAAGCAAGAGATAGTAGTTCGTACGGTTGAAAGGATAAAACATTGAAATCCCCCATCATATAGAGAGGACCATATTATGTCCACAACCTTTTTTGTCATGTAGGTACATCTAACCAGTGGATCGAATCCAATTTTCACTAATTAATTCTGTCTCATTATATAATTAACCTGCATTAGGCAATAAGTACTTACATATATTTATTATAAATGTTTAAAACGCAACAGATATAATATATGCATGTATTCGAATAAATTAAAGCAAAATATGTTGTTAGTAGGTACCTCGGTGCTCTTATTACTCTTGGTCAAAACATATCCTTTTGTGGTCAATGTGATGTGACACAGAGCATCGCTTATGGAATCCAAAAAATCGGTCGAGTTCTCCGTTGGCCTGGAGTGTTTCGAAAGTATTTTTTCCGTCTCGTTGATTATTTCTAGAGCGTTGTCCAAATGATCTTGCATGATGTAATTGAAAGATATGTAAGTGTTGTAAAGGAATCTGGAATAGAACAATGAGGAGCAAATATTTTCACACATTTTTCTCGATAATAATTGGAAACACGTAGTTATGCGTTTTAACGATAAAGTCAAATATAGCAGCTAAAAAAAAAAAACATCTTTTGGCCATTATACACCTGAACGTTCTATACTATATTATTATTATAGCGGTGTAAAAATACGGTATTTTTAAAAAAAGATTGTTATTATTACATTTAATACCTTGTATTATAATGCGTGAACTGAACTTTGTATAATACTGTGTGTGTTGATTAAACTTATGGTACAATTAATTTTTGTATTCACATGTTATGCACGTATAATTACACACAAAACTTAGATAATATTGTTCAACCACCTTCCGTTTGAAAATCGAAAATTATCAATAGAAATTGGAGAAATTAGGCAGTTCAACTAAAAAGTAAGTAATATAATAGGATAACACCAATGAAGTAATCATAATAAAAATTTCGACAAACACAAATCAAAATACTTTTGATTTCGCACGTCGGTAGTTCTGTGCGCGAGTGTAATTATTGCGTTGAGCGCGAATTGTAAAAAAATAATTCCCTACACCGTGTACAGTACGATATTATACATTAGTAGTATAATTGTTACGAATTTTTACCCATTATAACAATAAACAGTACTACAGTACAGGAATATAGGAACTGGCTACAATAATAAATTAATGCCAACTCATTGGTCGCAAACACAATAAGCGAGAATTTAAGTAAACATGATAAACATTCCGGTCAGCAGGTGCGCTACAAGTCGCAGTACAACAATAATACAGTCGATTCTCGGTAACTCAAAGTTCAAGGGGGAAAAAAAAAATTCGACTTACTAAAAATTTCGAGTTATCAAAAACTTTTAAAAAGCATGTTTTTATTTTTAAATAATTTTTACATTAAATTTACATTAAAGAAATACAAAAAAAACGTTATCTTACATTCCTACTTACATGTTATCATTTTTAAAAAATTGGTGTAAAGTTAATTGCTTTTGTTTATTTAATACATTGTTCTCAATTCTATTTTCTATACATACAATTACCACTGTCACACTCACACGATAAACGATGCGACACGAACGAACAGTCGGTATAGAAGATAGAACTAAAACTGAAATCTATTGTATGGAGTAAGTAACAAGTACATAGTTGACTATGGTCGGGTTTTACAAAACAAGTCGTAAGGGAAAAATAATCGCCTTGATAAACTATTTTTAGTACAAAATTTGGATAAGAAAATTCGAGATATCAAAAACTTGTGAAATACAAGATTATTTTAACATAAAGTGTTATTGTCATTTGAAGGGGAATTTTAATTATTGGAGATATCGAGGATTTCGAGTTACCGATAATCGACTGTAGGTGATAATAATTGTAAATAGTGATCATAAATCGATCCTTACAGATCCCAAACGTATTCCGGCTTGTTGTCGGCGTACTGTTCCGTCAACACGGTGTGCTTCATGTCCATCACGCTGAACAGGCCCAGCTTGGGGGTGAGGTTGTCGAGCGTGGGGTGCCGGCGGTACCACGACACGGGGTTGCTGCACTCGTCCAGAAAGTAGTTGGGCTCGTCGGCGGCCGACGGGAGCCGCACGTGTTCCACCAGCGTGTCTTCGGCCATGACGGGTTTTCCTTTTTCGTTTCCACCCCTAAATCGATTCCACTACGGCACGGCGTCGGCGGCTCGAATCTCAAATCTGTCGTTTGCGCGAACTCTCGAGCCCGACCCAACCGGCGCGGCGTCTCTGTGGCACCGGACCCGACGCGACGTGAACAGCATGCGCGAGTGATCGCCGGTAAACGACGACTCGGAACTGTATTGCAGCAGCGATCAGTCGCGTGACAAAAGGAAACACTGCTCCTAATGGTCCGGTGGTAATCGTCGCATACCGTGTAAACAAGCACGATAATGAGTGTTTACGCGCGGTCTGTGGACCTTACCGGTCGTCGGTGGACAAATCGACGATTACGAAGCGAGCCTATAAAGACACGTGTCGACGTCGCTCACCCGCCCGCGTGCGTGCCCACTAACCACTCATAACGGTCGCATAGGTCACGTCATCTTTTATGCGACAAACCCCGGCAGGTAGGTGCCGACGACGTTCGGGAGGTTAGCAACGTGTCGCCGATCGCGCACCGTTTTGGGATCGTCTCACACTCTGTACGGTTCGATTCGTTTTCGGGTAGCCGCCGGAAAGTGCGAGACCGTCATATACGGCGTGTGTTCGGTACCTAATAGATAACTGATAAAATCGGTCTCGTTCGGTTTCCATTCGGGTACAGAGTTCACAAAAGCAATTGGTCGTTTACACACATACCATAGGGATGGGCAAAAATGTTTGAACATCGATTTTCGATGTATCGATACATCGTTTTTTGAAATATCGATGTGTTCGATGTATAGGTGTAAAAACATCGAAACATTTTTTTTCCTTCAGCCTTTAGGGCTAATATCTGATATTCTGATGCACACCATTTTATCTGTATTCTGTACAGTGCAGTATGTATTAGTTTCCTAATTAAATAATGAATTCAAGAGTTCAAATACCATTGTTCAATTTTATTTTTTTTAAATACATATAAAAAACTGTTATGTAAAATGAATCTAATAGTTGTAAGGTGGTTACCATTTCGCCAACTTGAGGTGGTATTGCATAGCAATTCGAGGGATCTGTTTTCGGATAACCTCCCCTACTAAAAAAATTAATTATATAAAAAAAACATTAGACCATAACCTCGATGTTTTTTTCGATTTATCGAAGACTAAACATTGATGGTAAAACATCGATGTTTTTTGCCCATCCCTAACACATACGGTTTAGTTTCGGTCACGTTTTCGGCAATGAAAATTTATTATTTCATTTTAAATTTTGTAATTTACATTTGGCAAAAATTCACTTGACATTGATATTGATCGGCTGATTTCATCAGTCCAATCACGTGTAGAGCTGTAGCCTGTAGGACAAAACAAGTGAAAAGTATAAAGATAAATTTTAAACGCTGGAAGCACTGAAAGCTGTTTGTCCTCTTTCGTTTTTTTATGCTTCTATAGAGAAATAACATGGCAGCAATTTGTCTTTTCTCGATAGTGAGAGCGTTGTGGGCAAAGCGAAAGACTGCGTATTCGATGATTCGGTCGTGAAATCAAACCTTATACTAACCGAGTGTGTGTGAAGAGTTTTCATTCGTTTTAGGCACTACCGAAAACGAATCGAATACGCACAGAACCCAACCGTACGTGTGAAACGAGCCGCGTAGCGTCGTGTTCGCGGCCGAAACGTTTCCGTAGCTCAAATTTGACTAGGGAGAACACCGGTAAATCTAGTAGGCATAATATTACATCATGATTGGGGATGATTAACAACGATCCCGGGTACCTACCACCTGCACCTATGCCGAGTTTTCTTGTTTGCGCAAAAACAACTTTCAGATGCGTACTGGGGAAATGTGTAATTTCGGCAGTGTAGTAGATTCCACATCGTCTCCATACGAGTTGCGAGTACAGCTGTCGAAAATCGCACTTGACTTGTTTGTATGACCCGCGCTAGGTCGGATTTAGGATAAGATAATTTTGTTCGACGGATTTTTACCCCGTTTGTCGTCATCAAGATTTCATCCATAGAGTTGTCGAAGATGATAAGTCAACATTCGTTATCTAACGCAGATGCTCGGCAAAAGCATTTTTAATAATATGTCTAGGCGTAATGATTGAGGTTTGGTACAATTTATTTTACAGGTACTTAAACGTTTTTTAAATAATAGACGTTTAATAATGTACTGAAATATACATTTATACTCTCAACATCTCAAATTATGCATTAAAATAAATGTTGTTTATTATTTTTTAAAAATGTCCACCATACCACTGCTTACTACTCCATAAGTTATTTTTTTTATTAAAAATAAAATATTTACAATTAGTAGCTTGTGTACAATAAACAAATGGGGTAGTTACTTTTTTTTTCTACATCACTTGAGAATCATGAGGAGGGATGACGTTCATTCATAGAACCCTCAAGTTAAGTTGTTAAAGTGACATTTTATGAACCAATAATATTTAAGTATAGATTAGGAAAAGATTTAGCAGCTTGAATTTCAATATTTATACATATTTAATAATATTTAATGTAACATAGAAATTTTTCATTTTTTAAGACTCGCATAGTATTAAAAATATTAATAAAGGTAATATATTAGATAAATAATCAAACAATAAAGGAAAAAAAAGATTAAATAATTAAAATATTGTCCCTTAATAATGTTTCCCAATGAATTACATATGTTGAGTACAAAACAAAACAAATAAGAAATAAAAAGCATCTGTACAAGTATTGTGAATTTAAAAAATGAATTAATTGTTTAAAAATAACAAATATTTAAAACTATATATTAGAAATCGAAACGAGACTTGTTTTTTCCATCTTTTTGTTGATTGGAAAAAATATGAGGATTTGGATTAGAATCAGGCTTCAAAGTCCTCCAGTTTTGTTCTTCTTTAACTTTTACGTAAGTTTTATCCTGTTTATGAGGTTTTTGGTTCCAACTTTCTTTTTCCTCAGATTTATTATTGAACTGTTTATTGTTTTTGCTATAAGAATCTTTTTTAAAATTGTTTCCAAAGAGATGCTTTTTATCTTGCATTAATTTGGATATAAAGAGTTTATATGGCTCAAATATTTGCAAAACCTTTAAAACTCTTTTCTTATGATCTTCTGGTAATTCTGGATTTTTGATAGCTGCATCAAGCTTTTCTGATAATAGGCCTATTAAATCCACTGACTTATGTTGAGAGTAAAATTTCATTCTGTGGGTCTAAATTGTTTTATTATAAATAAAAATAAAATAATAACAATATATCAGTTATTTATGGTACCTGTAAGCTGTAAACACAAGTGACATGTTTAAAGCTCAATAAAATTGGAACATATTTTAGAGCTTGAATGAGATCATTTTTGGTTACAATTAGGTAGGATACAACTTGACTGAGAATTTTTTCTCGATGGACAGGATGGGTAAATGTTTTTAACATATTAACCATCATTGATTCTACTGGTGCTGTGTCAGGATTCTTTAAGTAGAGTGTGTAAATATAATCAATAGAAGAACCAAAACTTTTGACATCAAAAGCTTTTTTAAGATGAAAACTGGCCTTTTCATGATCCTTAAAAAAAATTATAAATATTAACAAACACAATAATAAATGATTTATATGGGGAAGAGATAATATTAACTAATTTTACGGAAAATTTAAAATTAATACCATGTAATAAGTAAATAGAATTTGTTAATTGAGATTTTGACTTCCAAATTAGAATAGGCAATTATTTTGTAGATTATTATATTGCAAAATGTATTATATTATATTATACTAGTAAGTTACCCTTTTATTAAACAAATAATAGTTCCCAATAGCACCATGAACATAACCATTATTAGATGATTCTAATTTATTTATAAGCTTTTCCAAAATGTCAGAAATATTGCTACTGTAAAAGTCTTTATCAAGAGAAATTTTTGATAAGCTGAGTAGACAATTTTTCAATAAAAGTAAATCATTTGTACCAGTCATCACTTCACTGAAAATTAATAATTTTTATTAACAACAATTAATTAACCAATATAAATTCTAACTAGGTAAACTAGTTGTAAATAAAATATTTTAAACCAACTTTAATAATCTTAATCCTGCTTCTAAAATTTCGTTTTTAGCACCCATATTTGTTCTCATGTTTTTACTCATTCGAAGATATATGTGAATTAAATGTAACTTATGATGAGGATTGTTGCCAAGTTTAACTGCTTTTTCAGACGCATTAATTTCTTGTTCAGAACATTCATAATAATTACCACATGTTCTTTGCCAATAAGTTAATACTCTTGCCAATATAAAATGCCATTCAGGTTCACTGCTATTTAATTCTATAGATTTAAGTGCACTATTTTTTGCTATGTGTGTATATGCTAAATCATACTCGTAAAAGAATAATGCTTGAATACCATATAATCCAGCTTTATTCGCATTATTCATATTAATTGGCATAATAAAATGCTCTAATTTCTATAAAAAAATGCCATTCAAATGAGTACCTCAAAATGAATAATTATTTAAAAGGTGGAAATCCAGTTAATTTTTAAGAATAAGTAAAACAAATGTTTTTATGTAAATAAATTACTTTTATAAGAAATTATTAACATTTATTATGCAAGTTGATAAATTCTAGATTTCTGCCTGTAGGTCGTTAATAATTATATTATTTACCTTAATATCCATAGAACACAAATGCCATATATGACCTTTCATTGAAAATGTGATGTGATTCAGAGCTATTTTGATGGATCTTAAAAATGGATCATTATTACTGATGGACAATAAAATATTTTCAAGATCGTTAATGGTCTTCAATGCGTCACTTGTATTTCCTAAGGAAATATATTCATAGCATATAACTATGTTATAGCCAAATCTGAAATATATTTTCATGTTTATTAAATTTATATAAAACATATACAAAAATACATTTTTTTTTAATGTATGTATGACATTTAGAACTATAACATCTGAACTCTAATAATAAATAATGTAGTGTACCTACAATACTGCCATAAATTAATTTTATTTTCATAGTGCAAATTATTTAATGTAAAGAAAGGTACTTGTGAGTATTATGCCTATACTATCTAGATTCTAGATATTTGGTTTATTTTAAACACAATATAATTTACATGGATACTTGTCATCCTATAAGAGGAAGTATTATAATACTAAGCATGCTCCAACAAATTATGAAATTACTTTGGTAGCAGTAAAATGTAATATACATTATACATACGAGACATTTAATTAATAATGTTGAGCAAGTTTTATGGATGGAAACACATTTATTTTATTTTTTTTCATGTCAGGCGCGTGGTATAATAGTAATAATAATAATGGTATAATTGTATGGTATAAAATAAAACAAATAAATAAAATAAAAAAAAATAAAAAAATATAAAATAAATAAAACTTTAAAATAAAATAAACATTACATAATATTAATAAATAAGGTTATTGGTGGATTTATATTATTTCTGCCCAGATACGGGCTACGTTAATTCCTTGGCTTGTGCCTTTGTGAATGTCTTCTGGGGTGCAGGTTTGGGAGCAATCTGTGCATGAGATAATGTGTTGCATTGTCTGTACTTCTCCACATATGCACAAGGTGTCTGTGCTATCTAGCAGTCCCCATTTTATTAGATTGTCTTTCGTTCGTCCAATTCCTGTCCTGAGTCTGTTTAGTGTTCGCCAAACCGGCCATGTTTCATTATGACCAGATGGGAGCGACTCGTTCGGCACCCAGCTGGAGGTATTGCTTATCTCATTTCTCCATCTGGTCGCTCTTTCTAATTCAGGATTTTTTGACGAGATGGCTTTTGTATGGTTCATGAAACTCTTCCTGGATTTAAGGCGAGGGAGTTGTGGAGTTATACCGTACATAGGGTGTCGTGGATCTGCTGTTATTTTCGTTCTCTCCCAGTCTGCTTGCGTGGATCTTCTTATTGGAGGAGGGGCTATTCCTGAAAGTATATATAATTGTTCTACCGGTGTGTTTTTTAGGCAACCAGTTATAAGTCGGCAGGACTTGTTTAGTGCAACATCGACCTTTTTAGTATGTGATGACCTACCCCATACTGGACTGGCATATTCTCCCGCTGAAAAACATAAGGCTAATGCCGTAGTTCTTAGGACGTGGGGATTACAGCCCCATGTGGAGCCACTGAGCTTCCGCAATATGCCATTTCTTGTCATTATTTTATGTTTGGTGTTTTCACAATGGAATCTGTAGGTGAGAGATCGGTCTAGTGTTATTCCGAGATATTTTGGACACTGTGTATTAGTGATTTTTGTCTCATTCCAGTAGACGTTAAGGATACGGTTGGCACATAGATTCCTTAGGTGGAAAGCACATACTTGTGTTTTGCTTGGATTGGGTTTTAGGTAATTGCGTCTATAGTATTTCCCAAGTATGTCCAAAATAGTCGATAATTTTTCCTCTACATTTTCAAATTGATCATGTTGTACGGCGATTGCTGTATCGTCAGCGTAAATATAATGTTTTACGTCGCTATCTGTGGATATCGGTTGATCATTGGTATAAATGTTAAACATAGTGGGGGCTAGCACGCTTCCTTGAGGGAGACCATTTCTGGAGATTCTCCACTTACTATTCTTGCCTTGATGATTTACGAAAAATCTTCTGTTGCCTAAAAGGGCTTCGAAAACTCTTACAAACTCGTAATCCAGGGTAATATCATATAGTTTCTTTAGCATTAGTCTGTGGTTCACCGTGTCGTATGCTGCCGTTAGATCTATGAGCGCCACGCCTGTGACTTTCTTGTTCTCGAAACCGTTCTCGATTGTTTGGGTCAGGTTGAGTATCTGTCCTGTACATGATTTTCCTGGGCGGAAACCAGCTTGTTCTTTAATTAGTGCGCTGTCCACGAAGGGGACTAGGCGGTTAAGCAGCATTCTCTCAAAAAGTTTGTACATGTGGCACAGAAGGGATATTGGGCGATAGTTCTTTGGGTCATCCGTATCTTTCCCTGGTTTTAATAAGGCTATAATTTTTGTTTTCCTCCATATTTTCGGTATGTTTTTCCGGTTTCTTATTTCGTTATATAAGGCGAGTATCCAGCGTTTGGCTTTCGGCCCAAAATTGCGGAACTGTTCGACAAAAATATTATCTAGTCCAGCTGCTTTCCTAAGTTTCATTGTCTCTATTGCTATGTTCAATTCATCCTCCTCGAAAGGCCGGCTGAGGTGGTTTCCTTCCTTTTCTTTGTTTCGTATTATTATTTTATTAGGTTTATCTTCTTGTTTGAGTTTTTGGGGTTTACCATTTAGTAGTAATTGGTGTGCGATTTGATCGGGAGTGACGTTCGACAGTCCTTTCGCGCTAGTAGGGTCACTGTTTAATCTCTTAATTAGGCCCCATGCCTTTTTACTACTATGTTTCATGTCCGTTTTATTTAAGAGCTCATGCCATTTATTCCTTTTTTCCTGTGCAATGGTATTCGTGAGCTCTTCCCCTTTATTTCTGGTTTGTTCTTCGAAGGGATTATTTTCAAACAGGTTGATATATGTGTTGTACTTGTCCATGATTTCACTTGATAGTCCAGGTATATGATGTGTCCTACATCCTCTTGGTATGTGTTTCCGGGATATATATTTTACTTTTTCTACAAAGGATTCATAGTGTTCCGTTCGTGGTTCGAGATTTTCTATACTTGAATCGAGATCTTCTGAGAAAAGGTTCCACTTTGCTTTCATGAAGTTGTATCTCCTTTGGAATGGGACGATATTAGGTCTCACTGCAGCCTCAATCTGGCAAATTATGGGCCTATGTTGTGTGTTTGGAATGGGGTCTCCCATCTTTTTGGTACATAGTTGACTGATAGAATCACTGACAAATATAAGGTCAGGGTTATATCCTTTCTTCCAGCGACCGCTGTTGAAGGATGGAGGTAATTTGTTATCGTGAATCAGTACCATATCTTCGCCTTGTGCCCAGATTTCTACTGCTTCGCCATCATCGTTTGTCTCCGTATAGCCCCAGCTTGAACTGTGGCTGTTGAAATCACCTATGACTATGTTAGGTTTATGTTGTAAGTTATCTTCGGATTTAAGACTAGGGGCTATGAAAGGAGAATTTGGTGGTTTATAGATTGAGGAGACTGAGATGTTCGGTAAGTGCACTGTGATAAATTCGATGTCGTTTTGTTCGTATATTTTAACTGACTGGATGGTCATGTTAGGTTTTGTGAAGATAGCACTACCGTGTTTTCTATGGTGCCTTATCGCTGCTAGTTTCATTCCAGATATACTTGGTGCATTGAGAGTCTGGTCTCGATGGGTCTCTTGGACGCACATAATATCGCATGATGTTGATTTGGACATTAACATTATGAATTCTAATAGTAAACATGAAACCAGCTTTTAAATAGGAAAATCGTTGAAGATGACCGACAGGAGTATTAGAAGTTTATAAATGTTATTCCATCTAGTTCATCAAAAAGTGATGTCTTTTGATTCAAAGTTAGATGAAAGTAAATGTAATGAAGCAGATAGCTAGACGTAAAAATGAAGTCTATACAAATATAGGTTAACTTAAACACGCTGAAGCTGCCAATGAACGATATAGACAATATAAACTTATAAGTTTTAACAAAAAACATGAAGACTGTCACTAAACCACCTTTAAAGAAGTTTTTGTCTGATAACATTATATGTGACAGGGAATTTTCAACACAATTTTTTAAACTATTTGGTGTAATTTGCTCAGTATGTGACCGTTTGTAGTTGCAAAGATAAATTATTTCAGGTTCTTTATTATACCCCAAAAACATATTTATGATACATAGATATTCTTTGTACAGAAAAAATATTAAGTAGCGTGCTATGTTATAATCTGAATAGTATAGCTAGTAAATTTTTACATGGAAGATTAAATATAATCACTTACCATTGAAAAGGATTTACTACTTTCAATGAGTCTAAGGATTTGAAAAATGTAAAGAAGTAGAGATTAATGGTAAGGCGTACATACACACAAAAGATTAACTTTCAAGTCAAAGCGATTAGTCGTGCCCATGCTGATATAATTGTACAATGTGACGTCACCAGCTCTCTAAGAAACTTATTACTTGTTTATTAAATCACTTGCTCAAACTGCATGTTTTATCATTGATTCCATTGGGTTTCCTAACGTGCAACTCATTAACAACTTACATTCAACTATATAAAAACAAATAACTAACAAGACATCACCTAACACAAGGGTACCAGTCCATTATTGGCACAACTAGGTTTTAATTATCGAGGGAGGGCTATACCCTTAGAAATGTAGATGGATTATCATCAGTGGTAACTTTGTCCCCGACAGCCCTGAAAATAATTACTTCAAACATAGCATAAACACAACACAAGACACATATAATAAAAAGTAATAATTCATAGATTAAGATTAATCTTTCTGTCTACCTATATTCATGTTTTAAAAGTGAATATTATTATCAATTTTCATACATGTTATAGGTACCTAGGCACTACTCATCCATTGGCTATGGAAAACATTAAAATTTCTATACGGTATTATTGCATACTTAGCGTATTGTATTAAATCAAAAATCATAAGCTTGATTTAGAAGTAAAATATAGGGGAAGGAACTAAGACAAGCTGTGGAAAGTCCCTAAATGCGCCAATTGGCACCACCTGAATACGACCGGTGGCAACTTACAGTCTCCATTTGATGTATTCCGGCTGGTGGCTCTCGCCGTACTGGGCCATAGTGATGGACTTCATGTCGGTGTTGTCAAACAGCACGTCTTTCCTTAAATTATCGTCACGCAACTCGTGTTTTTTGTGCCACGACACGGGGTTCTCGTATCCGTCCACGAAGTCCATGGCCGGCGTCGCTTCGGGGGCGATCGAACATTTTTTCGAAATATCGTCACAAAGCTTGTGGACAGACATGACGACGGCTTGTATGGGGTAACAACTCGTAACAACAAAGGATCGTCAAAAACAGAAAAAATAAATAGCTGGTTGTTGTGTGGGTAAAAACTAAAACTAATAACAAACGAACGCAAAATATCGCCGACGAAAGCGAGCGAGAAAACAGCTCGTACGACTCAAAAAACGAGTCTACACTCAATACGGTTGTCGACGGAATGACGATTGACGACCACAGTACCACACGATCCCGCTAACGTGGTGAAAAAATCATGAAATCAATCGTTTAATGACCGGTAAATCCCGTCGTTGGCTTGCATAGAGTCTATTTTGAGAAACGGTGCCGCCGCGGTCTTCATTATTTATTATTTACGGCTGGCCTGCGCTCTCGTGGACAAATTGCGGACTGGTTCGACCCGATGGGACTTTTAGCTAAATCGAACTTATCCACTGACCTGAAGGGAAACATCAAACAAGCCACGACTATAATACTAACACGATATCGTAATATTCACGCTTGGGGTGTTCGTTATTCGAAAATGTCGGAATCCGAAGAAAATTTTATCTTGCAACGGAATTGTCTGATTTTGTATTTTTAAAACATACAAGCGCTCCGTTTATTCACAAGTGTCATCCAGTTTATGAGTTTATGCCCATTCGTATGTCACATGACGAGTTTTTCGTGATAGTAGCTAGATCAAGGGCGGATACAGAGGTCCTAAACGGAGGGGGCAATAAACATATTTATAAATTAATAAAATAATAGGAATCGTCTTATTATTAATCGACATAAAATTAGTTGTGTACAGAAATCTGTCATACTCTGTCTGCATTTTGGTACAAAAAAGTCGAAAAGTGTTATTGAATATCGGTACAGTTGTTACATTTGTATAAATTATGAAGAAAATATTGAACTTGCATGAACAAAATTCTTGCCACAATTAATTTCAAATAGAATATTAGATAATTCTTTTGTGTACGGAGGGGGCAATTGCCCCTATTGCCCCTCCCTTGTGCCCGCCCTTGAGCTAGATTGGCTGACTATACCATGAGAGTACAATCGTATAAAGCGGCCCGTACATGGTCAATGATATTGATCAACAGTTAACAATCGATCGTTTGTGGTTCGCACTCGAAGACCTGTTCAATTTATTGAAACAAATCAACATTATTTTGACATTTATTTATGGACACTGCCACACTGGACAGTCGATATTATTTTGTCGTTTCACGTCAATATCAATATCAAGACCATTATTGACAATATCCCATCGGTTATTTACACAAAATGGTAACACACTACACAGAACATAATATCATTGATTATAAATATTATCTATAATCAATGATAATATGTTTCTCATATGGACAATATGATAACACAGAAAAACGCGTAGAATTTCTATTGATTGTAAAAGTACAGCCAAAGACACTGTAAGTTGAACTGCTTGTTTGTTAAAATTGATAAAATAATAAAAAATTTCGATAGGAATAATATTGGAGGGGAAAAAAAGAGTATACGGTTATCGGTTTATATACCCTATTCAAAATGTTACCTGTTACCAAGTATGTGTGATCGATACCATCATAATGTGAAGAAAAATATTACGGGCTTATTATTTTACTAACCTATCTTCAAACAAGCAGTGCCGTATTTACCAATCAACACTATGAGCTAGTGCTTAGGGTGGCAAATAATTTTGAATATTACATTTTTACTAAAATAAATGCAACTAATTATAAAATGTTTGTAGACCACCGGGATTGTGGTAATATTTATATTTTATGTTTTTCAATTTCATAATTGTAGAATTTATCACCCTATTATATGGCATTGCTGCATTATTTGGAAATTTTTTGTAATTTTTTCGATTTTGAAAAGGCGACGACGCGTTGTGACTTGTGAGGCACCTGGCTTAAGATTTGGGGAAAGTTGTCAAACTCTATAAATCTTTAACTAACTTCATAACATCTATTCGAAATGATAAATGTTTTAATGAATATGTAATTTTGGCAAAAAAAATTAAGAATGAAGAGTACGAGTTCGATAAAGTAAGGACTAAAAAACGCAAACTTCAAGCAGACGAGACAAGAGAAAATGAAGTTCATATGATTGGAAGTTATAAGTTAAGAATAGAAACATATTTTACCATAGTGGACCGAGTGAAGAGTGAACTTAAAAAAAGATGAGCTGCTTATATTAATACATTTGACAAATATGACTTTTTGACTAATTTAATACTACTTACCACTACTACCACCAGAAGAAATAACTCAAAAAGCTAATAAGCTTCAAGAATTTTATAACGATGATTTAGAAAAATCATTCACTTGTGAATGTGTTCATTTTTGAGCATATCTTCAAAATATAAATAAAAATATTGATGGAGTTATCGAATTATCAATACACTTACGCGGTAATAATTTAGATACAGTTTTTTCTAACGTAGATATTGCTCTACGTATGCTTTTATGTATGGCAATAGCCAATAACTAACTGTTCAGCCGAGAGGTATTTTTCTACGTTAAAAAATTATTTGAGAGCAAGTATGGAAGGGGATAAACTAAATTCATTGAGTTTATTGGCAATTGAAACTGAACTAGTGAACAAAATGGACTTTGATGTCATAATAGATGATTTTTCGACTCAAAAGTCGCGCAAAAAGCCGATGAGTACTAGACATTAACTATTAAGGTATTTATTAGTACCATGTTTTTTATCATTATATATTTTTATATCATATTTTTTATAATTAAGTTTTTTATATGAATGTATATGTATGTATTTTTATAACAGCTGTATATTTTTATTTTTCATCATTAAAATTTTAATCAATAAAGGAAAAAACTATAATTGTATGCTTTAATAACATTTTTTAGACTAGAAAAATATTTATATTAAAAGGCGGCAATTTATTTTGTGCTTAAAATGGTTAAATCACGGCACAGTGGTTTAATCCGGCACTGCAAACAAGGGGGATCTATACTTATTACTTGTGGCACCGAAAGTTCGGAATAAAATGACATAATTTCTCGTCACACGTCACACGTTTTTTAAAATTTTTTGAAACGCGTGGCATGTGGAATCAAATGAGAATGCGTTGCGTGTTATTAAAATGATCACAAAACCGATAAATATTTCTAAGTAAATGGGTTAACGCCGGATCTCAAATACCGCGGCGTGCGAATAGTGTGTTCCTTTACAATAAATTCTTCGCAACAATAATCACATCGGGCATCGGCAGCACGTTGATAAATCACTGCGTAACGTTCAAGACGAAAAGAAAAACGAACTTTGGGAGTTCACGAATAAGAATGACCATTCACCAGGAGAAATAATCGTGAACAATGTGATAGTTAAAAAAACATTCAAAAAGTGATAAAAACAATGAATAAAGATAATGATAAAGTAAGTAACAATAATAATATATTATATATATATTATACATGGTACGTTGTTATTATCGACGTTCGAAATAAATACCAACACTAAAATTGAACAAAAATAAAAATCAATTACGTATATCGTTAGCTTCTTGATACAGCACCTGATCGTTTACAAATTACAAAAACGTTTTTTTACTTTGTAAACATTGATATTATCTGAAACATATTTAAATTCTTAATCGTTGCTAAAATGTTTGGAAATACTTTTCTTTACACGATATATATTATTGTATAAACGTGAGGCCCTATGAGGCGCCAGGCTCTGAGCGAGTGCCCCGTTTGTCCTGCCATTGGGATGGTACTGAGTCCCAATGACCAGGTTTTAAGAATAGATTTAAAAAAAAATTAAATATAGAATAGGTCACTCGAGGACATTGATTCCCAGGATTTTGATTTGAATGTAGAGCACTAAGGACCCGAGTGAAAGGATAATCGCGATTCATTAAAAACGTGCCCACGCTGTTCGCCTAATGTAAAAGCACGACCTTCCGGCCGTCGTCCATACTGACAAATAACTTAGTTGGATCGGAAGTCAAAACACCCCCAGTTTTATAAATTAAATATTGTTTTGTACATACACTATACCGATGAACACACAATTATACATTATTATCGATGAAACTACGAAAGCATAATAGTATATATTTGATTCAGTATTTTAAATTCGCTAAATAAGCAAAAACAACAATCGAAACGCTTGCAAACGGTTCACACCGGCAACACAACTTGACAACGTTCCATAATATTATTATACTTGACTGTGAGAAAAAAAAATACAAAGCCTCGTATGGTCAAATAATGTTTTCATTATTATTAAACACTTGTTTGAAGGTAACGGTAACGGTGGCGGTAATGGATTATGGAATCGCCAGCAATATCACTCACTCGTTCACACTGCTGCGGTAGCGATTTTTCAATTTTTCATATGATTTATAATAAAATATACTATATAGTATATGTTATAAATGGTTTTATACTATAATAGTACTATATTTTAATATACTGTCAAAAATCATCACAAACGTTTTTTGAAAAATTAAATCTGCCTAAAATAAAAAGAATATTCTTCTTCAATCGAACACAATTGGTTACATTTATGGGAATTTTCAGAAATGTTTTAAAATAATTTATAATTTAGATATTTTACAGCGGTATATATTTTTATCTATTTCATTCTAACTCAATACCAATGATATCAATACGTAATTACCTAAATTTTAGATCAAGGGTATCTATAGACACAAGAATATAAAAAATAATAATCATAATAATATACAAATATACAACAATAAAATATGTTAATGATTCATAAATTGTAATTTCATACTTTTACATAAAAGCTTTTCATCATTTGAAACATGTAATAAGTAATAACTAATAAGTAATATGCTTTTATCTATTTGAAGTACTGACATTGAATTTGATGACAACGAATTTCAAGTGAAATATCAAAATTCAAAATACCACTGGCGGGTAGCGGCAAGTTCGAGCATGCCTTTTCTGTAAAAACCACGCCTCGATATTTTACTGTGTGCGGACCTTGAGATGGGATCCATTAAAATTTGAAACCGACGAAACGATTGTTGTAGGACTGTTCTAGTGTATTATTTTTTGAGATGACCACAAGTCAATCAATTCGTTTTGATGAGTTTTTGTTTCAACAGTTTTCGTGCGTTCCACACGTCTTACCCCGTATCACAACTGTTTGATATTAATAAGAAATCGAACCTAATTATTTTTGTTACCTACTCTGCGAAATCGGTACAATTATTATTGAGTACAATTAAAAAGAAATTCTATGGCCCCAGGCCTAGTACAAGTATAATAAGCCAAATAGTGAAAAATATTATGCCAAAAATAGTGTTCGAATAAAAATGTCCAAAAAGTGATTATGTTATTGATGGTGGGTGAAAAAAAAGATCATTTACTGTAAGTACGGATTCATAAATATTTAAGGTCCCTTGAACTGATACGCAGTCTATCAAATTAGACGCATTAAATTATTGCATTATATTACAAATTATACACGATGCATAATATGCTACCTTATATTATGAAATAAAAATCAAATAAAATAAATATATATATAACTTCCTTTACTTTCAAATTTAGAGGTATAAAACATAAATTCGTAAAACGCTTTGGTGTTTCTATAACGACGAGTTTTCATATTTTGTTAAGCATTATTTGCCTAGTCAATAATATTTGTTCTACATTTGTAAAAAAGTAATCGCAAGCTTATTATTAATATAATATATTATCTTATTTCAAATCATTTTTGAACAAACTTAATATTATTACATATAAAGGATCACCGAGATTGCCGTACAACGATTGTGTTTAAACGTGTCAAATCTTATCTGCAGATCATCAATAAACGACAACTAACTGGTATAGTGGTATACCAACACAAAGAAATAACCTAAAGAAGAAAATGGACAAGCAAGATTCTAAAAAATCTTCCGCTGCGTCTAATACATCAAAAGCGAAGAAGATTAGTGTAAATGATAAACCCGCAAAGAGCTCAAAATTGAATCAAAAGAAATCGGGCAAAAATCGTTGCAAGTATACGAAATTATTCGAAATTTGTAACTTATCGGACAGGCCCAACACTCGTGCTCGTACCCCGATAACACAAACCAGGCCGGAAAAAGTCTTCACAAGTCAACGGGATAAATCTTCCAATATAGCCGATCTTACCAGCAGTACAAACGTATTGTCTAAACAAGTTCCAGAGAAGACAATGGTGCTGGTGGTGCCTGATATCAATAAAAACAAGGGTAAATGTTGATGTGGACAAAATGCGATGCTAAACGTGTTTTAATTAAATTCAATTTTACTGATTATAAACAATACTTTTTAGCTTCAGAAAAATCGACCCATGCACTAGAAAAGCCATCAATGAAGGTATCATCGATAGCCGAGCAACCGAAAAAGAAGGGTTTGACGTCTGAGAACTATGACAAAGAAATGTTCAAAATATGTTTAACTATAGTAGACGAATTTTTGAAACAAGTTCGAGCAGATAAAAACGCAGTTGAAGAAATGATAAATAAGAAAAAAGCGCAAAAGTCGACGACGTTAGGTCAAATCGCCTCCGTCCATATTATAAAAAGAAAATCTTCCGTTGCGTCTAATCCATCACAAGCGAAGGAGATTAGTGTAAATGACAAACCTGCAAAGAGTTCAAAATTGAATCAAAAGAAATCGGGCAAGTATACGAAATTATTCGAAATTTGTAACTTATCGGACAGGCCCAACACTCGTGCTCGTACCCCGATAACACAAACCAGACCGAAAAAAGTCCTCACAATTCAACGGAATAAATTTGTCAACACAGCCGATTTTATCAGCAGGACAAACGTTTTGTCTAAACAAGTTCCAGAGAAGACAATGGTGCAGGTGGTGCTTGATATCAATAAAAACGAGGGTAAATGTTGATGTGGACAAAATGCGATGCAAAACGTGTTTTAATAAAATTACATTTTACTAATGACAAACAATACTTTTTTAACTTCAGAAAAATCGACCCATGCACTGGAAAAGCCATCAATGAAGGCATCATCGATGGCCGAGCAACCGAAAAAGACTAGTTTGACGACTGAGAATTATGATAAAGAAATGTTCAAGATATGTTTAACTATAGTAGACGAATTTTTGAAACAAGTTCAAACAGATAAAAACGCAGACGAAAGAATGACTAATAAGAAAAAAGCACAAAATTCGACGACGTTTGGTCAAATCGCCTCCGTTGATGTTAAAAAAAGTAATGTTTTCATATAGGAAAATCTCATCATGAATCAAACTTTAAAGCTTAAAATCTAATTAAATTATAAACAATTTTCCTAATTTTGAAGAGCCAGTCACTTCTGTATGTCAAAGTTCATATAATTCGTGTACAGCCATTGATAAGCCGGACCAAAATACACAGGAAGAAAAGAAGAAAGAGCCGGAGCAGAAAAAATCAAAGAACTCGAGAAAGAAAATGAAAAAGTTGATGAAATTAAGTGAACGAGAATAGGGCGCAAACATTAAGTTTGAAGGATTTCGTTTATGTTTATTGTATTCATAGCATCTAATAATTACAGATAATTTGTTCAATAAATACAATCCAGCTATTTCTTTTTTGCTCATTATATCTGTTAACGCCGCGCCGGTAGAAAATATACCTACATAAATTAACGCATCAACTCCGCCGCCGTAATTAAAATCACCCGCCGGTCGGCCACACACACATATACACACATAACATAACACAATTAGATTTGAGAGTACGGTATCTGGTTTGTGAATTATATAATATTATTTAAATTGTGCTGAATAATTGAAAATAGCGACACTTCTCTTGGACCGTCTGTCGTGCGCGAGCTATGTGAGCCGTGTGTTTTTTCTATAAAAAATCGAGCATAAATTGTGTACGCGAATCGTCGCAATTTTTTATTCAATTCGTGTGTACTTGCACTTGTGTTGAGGAGTTACAATTATTAACGTGCGCTAATCGCCATTACTATTGTTTTTTTTTGGCCGTTTTACGAACGCGACAAGCCACACTATAACTGGGAATTTTATATGGAGTATTTTTTTTGTGTGTGGGCGTAATATTATTTATATAGGTTTAAGGGAGACAGCTGGCCAGACTGCGCTCCACAAAATCGTGAGTTTTTTCTATATAATTTATTTATTATCATTATTATTGCTTATTGCTATATTATTGTGCCAACCTGGCAATTAGTTATTAATTTAGATTTTAGTGTTTCTGTGATTTCTTTATACAATTATTTTTATTTTTTTAGTGTACGTGAATTATTCAAACAATTGTGATTTATTTTTATAATTTATCATGTTATTATTAATTACGTTGTTCTGAACGATTCCACCGAAATCACATTTACAATAGATATATTTTTTTTTATACATTTTATTGTTGTTGAGCTAGAAGGGCTACTTAATACTTAATTAATTAGTTGTGCCAAACAGTGTAAATTTAATATTTATATAGCCGTGAGGCGTATAAAATATTTATAATTAAAAAACTTTTAAATTAAATACTATATACTTATAGTATAAAGTATACTCAAAATGTATTTGTTTTTGGGAACATGGAAGATTTATTTAAATCTTATACTACTCTTATGTGTTGGTTTTTTTTAAACATATTGAAGTATTTTTTTCACTGTGATTATACTTTATAACAATTATAGCTCCTACCTATAGTACAAATCTTCAATAATATGGTATTTAGAAATAAATTATGGCAGCCAGTAGGTACCTATAACTATTTTTAATAAATAATATTATGTCATATCAGATCATAGGATACACTTGGTTCCATAATTATTTATTAAAACCTAAAACCGATTAATAATACATCTTTAAATATTATGAGTATAGGTATGTTATCCTCCAATAATTAATTGGTGGTATCACAGATGTTTATGATCTTACTTATCATCATAAATGAAAATATACTCCTTGCTTGACACTTCACTCAGAATCTAAAATAAGAGCAACTCATAGACTACACAGAAACTATTTTTTGGTGTTTCATTTGGAACACTTTTAAACTAGATCCTTTGCATTTTTTCTACCAAGTTAAACAAACTATGTATTTAAATTGCAACTAGGATAAATTGACAGTGTTTATAAGGATTTAGGTATAAGTAATAAATACACATAGGTATGTTAAATTGATTAAATGAAATAGTATCTATTTTGCATAGAAAGTGTCATTCATCAACTGGTGGCCTCTTTCATTGATATTGATTTTTATTATTCCTGTCTGTCCACAGACCACAATTCTCAGATAATTCACTAGGAAATGTTCATAGGTACCTATGAAATAAATGTTGTACCTATTCATTGTATTAATTTATATAGACTGTATAGCTCATACAAAAAATAAACTATTTATCCAAAGTATTATTTATAAAATATACACATTACACATCCTTACTGTATACAGTGTTTATCTATATATTTACATTATGTTAAGCTATTTCGGTCTATAACATTTTGGACACTAAAATCCAGCATAAAACAGTCAAATGAAGAATATTCTAGTTAACTTTTGTCATATTTTTTTACGCTTTCATAGTTTTATACACTAAATTATTTAAACCCATAATTTAATAGAAATCATATTATATTTTCTTTACCATGAGCACAGTGGTTTTGACAAAAATTATTGTGCAACTACATAAAATTATGTGTCCACCAGTGGTATCTAACAAATAAAAAATAATTAAAAAAACTAATTGCTTTTATTTTATTTTTACAATCAACCTACCGTATTACATAGTAGGTAATTCACAATTCACATGGATAAAAACAATATAGATATAATACCAATACTAAGGACATTTTACATAAGTAGGTGACAATCTTCTAACACTACTTAGAATCAATAATATAAAAAATAATTACAACACAGATTTGTATAAATAAAAATATTTTGGACGATATTTAATAAATCCAAATAGTAAAAAGTACTACTCTGATTTAATATAAATATACCGGTAATGCTAAACCTTAAACTAAAGTATTTACATTCATTTATTAAGATGGTACCAATTTAAATTACAGAATATTGCGTAAATGCTGTTTACCAGGCTGAAGTTCAACACACATTTTATAGATAACATTTATAGATCGGTAGGTTTTAACGACATTTTAAACTTCTTCGTAAAGTCAAAAAACTAACTATTATAATAACTACTAAAAATCCTACCATCACTGATATGTCTGTCCAATATTTCCCATCAGTCATACCAATTTCTTTGAATGTTGTTTCAGGGAAACGGTAATGACAGTAACCTTCTTCATTTAGGCATTCCAAAGGTTCACGGCCATAACCGTAAATGGATACAACCAGCCCTTCAAGAGCATATCTCATATAGCTGATGTAAGACACGTAGTACAGAATAATAGGCATGTGATTAAATAGTACCAAGAAACCAGCGAAAAGAATACACAGACAAGTGATGACTGAACCAACAAATACTCCGTTCTGAAATGCAGTTCAAAATAAATAAGGGTAGTTTTTTTTGCAAAATTATACTTTGACTTACCACTGGATTCATGGCTGTCCCAAGAATAAGTCCAATACCTTCGGATATTAGTGTCATTAACTGGCATACAACCAAAAACATCAAGAATCTTGTCCATGTCATCATTTGTGCAGACAAGTAATAAGAAATTGATGTGTAAACAAAGCAAAATATCATCTGTGACGAATATGAGTTATTAAAATCATAAAACAGTAAGTTTTTAATATTTAACTGGATTCTCATCAAATGAACCCTCTACTCACTTGTAATGGCATGTTTGTAATAAGAAATGCTATGAAATATGTAGACAGTTTGTACCAGTTATTAAATAGTTCTTTTCTAAGAATATTTAGTTCGGATGGGACTAATAAATAAACAAACGATGGATTAGCGCTTATGTTTAACATGAAAGGGATTGTACTCACATTTTAAAATAGCTGGCATAATTGATGTATAGCTCAAGTAGACAAGTGTTACAATACAAAATCCAATATTATTGAAAGTTTTTCCACCATCAACACCAGCGTTTTCGAACAAGAGTCCCAGTAATATACCAACAAGGAAATGCATACATACTTTTACATGTGTAACCGTCTGAAAAAATAATAGATTATATTATTTCACTGCATTTATTTTCAGTTGAAAAAACAGAAATGATCATTTTTGGTAGGTGCTACAGTAATTGTACTACATATTTTAATATGTATAATTCACCAAATATATTTTATATATTCTGATTTTCATATAAATTATGAAACGTTAATGACTGGAAAAATTGGGACTTTTTTAATTGTGTCTTAAATGTGATATAAATTTATTATTTGGTAATTAGAGAATAATAATATCATTTAAAATTGTAGTATTTATAAATTGTTAAATTAATTAAATAACAGCAGAATTAAAATCCAGCATTATCCAGCCATAACTTCAATTTAACTTGAAATAGTAGGTATAGCGACCTGATTTTGTACATCATATAAAATTATAAACATTAGTTAAATTTTATTACCACATAGTTAAATATATACGTTTGCAAACCGTGATATAATAATGTGCAGAATGAATGACCTAGTAAGGTATTTATTGGTAATACGATTTTCTTACTCATCTAGTATTTGATTAATTTCTTGGTTAATTTTAAATAATGTAAATAATTATAAGATATTCAACTGAATTTTAATAGTGCGATCACGTGATACGTTTTTACACTGACAATTGTGTTTCAGTATGGTCGCTCGTACCTAAATACTAAATCTCGTTAACTTTAAATATTCAGTTCTAAGGCAAGTCATGTTTATGCAGAGTTACGTAAACTGATCATAATAAGTACTTTAATACTCTGCCAATCCATTGCAAAATACTCGTTACTTGAAATACAATCATACAGTAGATGTGAAAAAATTGACTTCATCGGTTTGGCGCAATCGTCTACTTTGTGTAATGGACATACAGTTAATACGAACAATCTCTATCGTAAAACGGAGATGGTAGTACTAACATTATAAACCATTGGTACAATTTTTGTCCACAGCACTAAACGAATAGGATTTTTACACGACACGTCGTGTATAATAGTCGAAAAATCGACAACAAAATCAAATTGTCATGGAATGGACAAAATAAATACTAAACTAAAAAACCACCATTAAACGATTAATTGAATGATTCGATCAAACATTAATATATTGTTTATTATTAGTTTTTTGGTAAGATTCAGTTCAATTAATTACAAATAGTTAACGCGTTTTAATAAATAAATAATGCAAACTTTTTTTTCCCTATTTAACCGGAGACCAGACGAGAACAGTTTATCACAATACTTTCATCTAAATATGCAAACTATATTGACTCTTAAATACACAAAAAATAACAAATTAACTGTAATAAAAGTCATAGAGTTCATGAATAAACTTATTCGTACAGTGTTTTAAAAGTAAATCTATATCATGTAATGTACAGAAATTGTACGAAAATCTGGTACTCGATCATTTAGTTTTTATTTATTTACAAATTTAAACTAATAAAGAATATTACACTGTAACTATATTTATAAAAATGTTACTAACCCAATCTCTGTAGACCTGCATCAAAGATCTGTGTATAAGAACTAATAATTTATTAAATTCGGAGGGCTGGTTAACCAAGACCAATGAAGTCGGACCAGGATTCTTAGATTTTCTTTTTAATAATACATCTGAAAATTTAAAAATAATAAAATATTAATTTTAATATTTTATACACAATATAATAAAAGTATTGCAATATTAAAATACATTTTTTTTTCTAAAATAATAATTATTAGTATATACCTTAAGTATCAGATATAAAATGTATACCTAATTTAAAAAAAATAATGTTCAATCAATAATTACGTGAATCAGCGATTTGAGGTTGTGTCCGCCATGTTTTATCAATAGCTGCTGTTCTGAGTTGAGAAGTGAAGTTTCCATATTCTCCAGTTACTACTTCCAAAACTAACATAAGATGTAGACAATATTTTATAAATTATAACGGTAGATATTAAAAATGGAAAATATAAAGTAAGAGAGAAAAAAAGAAAGAAATAAAAAGCTAGTGACATTTTTAAATACCGAGTTTAGTAAGAGTATTATGTATGTCATGAAGTACTTATAGAAGTTTTAAGGAATACCTATTTAAAATTTTGATGTTTTTAAGTTCCGACAATTTGTACCATAAGTCCAATAGTAAATGCATAACACATTAATCATTAATTATGAACAAGACTACACGAGAAACAAAATTAGTTTTGGTAGTATTTAATTAATCCCTAATCTAAATAACACTTTAAATCACAATTGAAATTGTTAGAATTATTTATTTTGAATAGAAATGTTTTTGAAAATTTACAATGAAAAAAAAAACTGCTAATATTATCTACATATGTATTTCACTTCAAGATAAAAAAAGAAAAGTTTATTCTATACTAAACTTTAAGATAAATAATATAAAAAACAAGGTTGATGCTGTTTATTATTTATGCTGTTTATTTGATAATATACGATATAAACTTAATATACATACTATTAGAATCCAGTGATAATTATATTAAAGTTTAAACGGAAGTAAGTATTATAACTCATGTTAGGACAATGTAATAAAACGACGTTTTAAAGCGTCTTCATAAAAAATAATTATTACGATCGTATTGCAATAAATGTGATTCATTAGAAATATTATCTTCACCGTTCTTTTTCTTTTTTTTAACTGGTTACTTTCTATGATTCTATGATAGAAATCCATATTATTTACTAAAAAAATATTGAGTAATTTTAATACGTGTACAGTATAAAATATGAATATAATCTTTATTCATTAGATAGTTTTCTTCGATTTCTCATAAAAATGCGTTATATCTATATATTTGTAAAAACGGTAATAAAAAAAAAATCACATAATTACGCTATGTATAATAATAATAAAACACTTGTGACTCGTAAGTGAGTAGGTATACAGCTATATAAGAGAGTAGGGAGAAACAACACGTTTTAAGGATAACACAAGGCCACCAGGAAACCCGGGTGTGTACTTTTCTTCCAACAAAAATTAAAATAATAAATAATATAATACATATACAACTGTATTTACGAGCGTATAATGTACATACCTAAATATATGTGCGTGTGCATTTAGGTATATGAACGGGTACAAAGCAAATTATAATATGCTATATGTGTATATTATGATGTTTTCATGAAAGGGTCAATATTAAAGTGCGGAGACCACTTAAGCTACCGCACATCTTCAAAAATATCGCCACCATTGTCGCATATTATTACTGTGTATAAGTGACTTACGGTCAACAACGTTCAGTCGATGATCGGCGCAGCTCAAGTGGACCGGTTAGAAGAAAAGTGCGCGTGGTGGTGAGTAAACGAACAACGGCCTTGGCTGATGGGGGACACGAAACGGAGGAAAATATAATATACTTACTGAAATCCGCCGGATTGTGGTACTGTGGACAGTTGAGGCCTATCGTCTGCAAATACGGTATGGTGTTCTGACTAGAACCTTGGTAGACACAGTACCCTTCGGCCATAATGTACACGTGATCAAACATTTCGTACGTGCTGGCGCTGGGTTGATGTATCGTGCAGACTACCGTCCGGCCGCCTTTGGCCAAACCTTTCAAGATCGAAACGCACTGATGCGAGCTCGTACTATCCAAACCACTGTAGGGAACACCACAGAATATTGTTTACATTCGTTTTAGTCAACACTCCGAGCAGATGATGTGCGCGTGAAACAATAAAGGATACATCGCGAGTACCATGTTTAAGACATTCCTGCGACTTAAAAATCGCAAGCGCACGTATATTTTTACGGGTAAATAAATACATAAATCTACACGAATTAAAGACGGACGCAGAGCACTTACATCTCAGGTGCCAAAGTAAAATTTTAGAGGTCCATAAAAGTGTTTGTAATACAGCTTTATCCACTTAAATTATATTACCATATTATTATCGCTGAGACTATAATAATATGTATATGATGTTTTTAAAGCATAGATTCGAAATTAATTCATGTCCGCAAATGTAAATAAAATTTTCAAAATTAAAGTTATCATACATAAGAGTATAATTAATTATGTATTATATGAATAAACTATTAAGCTCGTATAGGCAAATAAAAAAACTATAAAAAATTGATGATTTATTTCGTTTATAACGTAGGTAGGTATATAATATAATAAATACAATTAAAAAAAAAAAACACTATTACTTTTTGCGCTTGTCACAAGGTAAAATATCTTTGAAGATACGTCACGATTATTGAAGTTAATAATTCAACCTATCTATAATAATATTAAGATTTTGCTACGTCACTGATTGTATGCACTCATCAATGATTAAGGAGTATTACAAATGATAATATAGGTAGGCAATTAAGCTTTTATTGTGAATATCTTATACTATGATTAGTAATCGCTTATCATCACCGAGTAATTATTTAAAAAATAATTATACTTAAGAAACACTCCAAAATAACAATTCCATAAAAGGTAGAACAATGTTTAGACGACAAACTATTGAAGCAAAATTGGCGCTATTGAATAATATTGTCAACTGCTAGTGTTGTCCTAGGTTTGTACATTTATTGCAGTAAACGGGAGCAATAATTAATAATATTAACGAATAGTTTATAATTATTTCACCGTGAATCATAGAAATAGTATCGAAGGGTAAAAATAAAATACGAAAAAGAGCTTACGTGGTGGGTTCATCGAGAAACATGATGGGTGGATTGTCAATAAGTTCGAGAGCAATGGACAAACGTTTCTTCTGTCCACCTGATAGTCTACCGCACCTGGTGTGAAGGCTGCCCGAGAGTCCGATGCTGTCGAGGATGTCCTCGATCTAATCAAAAACAAGTAGAACAATGTCAGTCTAAATACGTGATTATAATTATTATTGAACTTTATACATATGGGTGAATAATATTAATGTGTACGTGGACGCGTGCGAGGGGGAAATAAAATAATATCTGTATTATGTACATGTTACGATGAAAGGTGTTATTGTTTTTAATGACGTCAACATATTTTGTGATTGATGTGAAAAAGAAATAAATCATTGTTCCTAACTTAAAATCATAGGAACAGCTGAAAATCGTTAAAATAGTACCTATAGTACTACTCTTAATTATTCGAAGGATGTCATGTCATAACTAATTGTATGATAAATTACGTAGCCTTGGAGACAAATGAATTACATTGCAATTTGAACTTCGGGAGGCCATAAAGACTATATTTTTCTGCGGATAACTTGTACAGTTGTGCCTATACAAAAATAAAACAATAAACTTACAGAGAGAAATTCAAGGAAGTTTATTGAAAAGAACAATAACCCGAAAAACTACATATTTAAAGTACAATGTATTTAGTGAGATTTTTTACTTAAATAATTATATTGTAAATTAATAATGGTCACATTATGTATTTCACAATGTATTTAGTGAGATTTTTTACTTAAATAATTATATTGTAAATTAATAATGGTCACATTATTGACATTACAAAGTTAAAAATTCTAAGTAGGATCACTTATTTCAGGGTAACACACCAATTATGTATTTTCGAAAAAGATCTATTGTATTTCTATGGTTTTAAAATATATTTTATATTTACGTAATCAATTCTTTTTTTTTGGTGTTCGTTTATCTTCTTTGAATTACGAATAACATCTATTAAAACATTTTAATTGTCAATAGTAATTCATAATTTTTGAAAAATGTTGAAATAGTAATAATTTGACGTATTAGTACCTTATTTAAATACATTTAAAATTTATTATTACAGTCATTCTATTGGTTAATTTTATTGGTTATAATAATTGTAAACAAGTGATGTAAAGCAATGGAGGATCAAATTAATTATTTTTTATGAAATGTTGAGTTTAAAATAAAACAATTATAAATGTTCTGAAGCATTGTGCAGTTTAAGTTAAAAATATTACCTTGTATTAATAAAAATGACGTCATAGTACAGGGATTTAAGTTTTACAGGTGTATAATATGTTGTATATAAAAAACAACAATAACAATCTTAAAAGTATCATTTAATGAATGCCTATGTGTATTGTTATTGATTATTATCACCATAAAAGTATTACATTCATGTGTGCGCAGACATCTAAAGACAATTAAACATTCAAGATAGGTACGTAGAAAAATAATAATCGTCTTACGTGTTATGAAACTGCTACTTTTATAACGAAGAAACACGCAATTAATTAATGGTTTCGTAATTTTTTTAAATTTTTAAACTAAGTGATAATTTGTCTTAAAAACACAATAAATTCAATAATATTTTTTAACATAAAATTGATATTATTCATTATTTAAAAATGACCTTTATAATATTGCAAGTCACTCGTTGTAAAACACATATAAGTTGAAAGAAGACGTATTATGTAAATTATATAAATTATAAATTAAAAAAAGAAAATGTGACTTATTAAATCTGCATACCTAGGCCATTACCAATTCAATAAGATGTAAGTATTCATTTTCACAATAACAAGTTTTTTTTTTAAAAACAAATATGATGTAGCGCATAATTATAATATAAGATTTTTCCACATTAAGTTCAATGATATTAATGATATGAAAAAAAATTAAGAACACCGAGAAAAAGACGGACAGTTCTGTTGCGAAGCGATTTTAAAACGTGTTTTATTGAGTTTATGCATAGGAAATCAACATTCACTTGCAACAGAACTAACTGTCTAAATTATCAATTATGTAGTACAAAAGTAAGAAAGTAAAAATAATACATAGGAAAAACTAACAAACTGTGCATCGGTATCTACTTCCATTTTTTTTAATAACAAGTAGAAACTAGAAAATCATATTTTTAAATAGATGTTTTGTTATATTCCTTAAATACATTTATATGAATTGTTCTGATATCAAAATCTCACAAAGAGTTAATTTATTTATATTTTCTACACAAATTTTTATTTCGAAATGAATATATGATAAAAAATTAGATTCGTCTATAATTTTTAATTACATTCATATAAATTGGGTTAACCTAACCACAGTTTATTAACAAATAAGCTTAATACGAATAACTAATTTTTATTATTTTTATTCTTGTCACCAGTTCACCACTGAGGTCTGAACTTAATAATTTTATTTCATCCTTATTATTTTTATTTATTAATTATTTATTATTATTATTATTATTTTAGATATAGGAATTTAATAAATCGAGGAATTTTTACTGAAACACAATATTGTTTTTTTTATTTCTTAAATAGGACGAGTGACTCAAAAGTTGAATAAATCTCAATTGATAACATTAATAGAGTTGAAGTTAAAACATTAAATGTTGCTTTTGAGAAGTATAACTACTACAATTTTACAATATATATGAAAACTTACAAAAAAAATCCACAAATAAACAAGTAGTATTTACCAATTATTGTAGTGTACACTAAGTTTTGCTCCAAATTGTATTCAATTGGAATGATTTATTATTTTATTTTAAACTTACATTTAATCCTTGCTGTTTTATGTGAAACAATTTTTTTGAGATAGCGTATAAATAGCAACATATCAGATATATAAAACAAAAGATAAATAATTATTAAGATCTTGTTTAAAACTAGGTCAAATAAACATTTTAATATATTTTTTTATTTTTATCAAGGTAGTCATATGCATCTAACCTTGTTAGATAAGAAAGACATACGGAGATATATATATATATATAATATATATGTAGTGTACATGTTATAGGTAAATAAGCTTGTACACAATTTACCATTTTTATGATACATTTGCATTGATTAATACATTATAATCAAAGTAAAACTTATTAAATTACTGACCTTTTCTATAAATTATTATTAAAAAATGAAAATCATCTTATTGAGATCGAGAAATGTTTATAATAAATTCATGCATAAAAAAAAAAATAATAATAATTCATTACAGACAAATCACAAATGCACACATAAATACTAAAAGTAGAATATATTATACAATGTATAATATAATTTACATGTATGGGTGCCCACAGGGTACCACAGGGATGATAAGATATGTTTAATAACATTTTAATTATATGAATGAACATGTGTTTGAACCCCTAAAAATGTCCATAGCTGAACTTTTAAATTTGAATAACAATTATAATTCGAATAATTGTAAATAATAATTAACCCATAGAGGTTTAAATATAATAATTTAAGTATTAAAAATAAAATTAATATCCTTACTATATTATAGTTCCAGTTACACACAAAGTATAATAATTTATAAGCACAATTTTGTAATAATTCCAAAAATAATTATAAAGCAATAACACAGAATAATTTAAATTTTTAACTATTTTTATAAATTATTGATGACCCAACAAAATTAGTTATTATAAATGTGTAAAATACCTAATCATTAAACTCTCTCATTGATCATTAAACTATGATTAAAGTAAATTTATAATTAGTAGATACATTTTCGCAAAGTATGACAGAACAGTCATTATTGACAATAGATAAAAATAAAACTTTTTTACTTACTACTAGTACTTTAGATTTGTAGGAAAGAGTATATCCAAGTTTCAGGTCAGCTGCCATCATCATAATTTCTAATACAGTGAAAAGTGGACACAGCTGGTCATCTTGCATTATGTAACAGGATTCTTTTTGGCACATAGTGCGACCCTGGTTATTTTTTTTTCTCAGATCATTATTTAAAAGCAGGTCATCGCCATCACCAACTCGGTTTGTTCTCACTTCTCCAATCATTCCTTTGCGTCTAAATTGATAAAATTTAGAAAAATATTTAAAAGTAGAATAAAAAGAAAAAAGAAAATGTAAAATAAGAATATTCTAAGTAGGTAATACTATCTATAATTTTCATGACGAATTTAATACATAACAAAATATATTTGAAAAAAGTGTAAGTTTATAAATATAAGCAAGTAAAATATTCAGATGACTAAATAATAACTTTATAATTATTTAGTTCAATATATCAGTATTATCAACTAGTAAAGTGTCTTTAATTTAAATAACAACAATATAACAATTTTATATTGAATAAAGTAATAAAGACTAAAAATAATTGGTCAAGCATAGACAGTTAGTGTCCGAATCCAAGACGGATTAGTCATTAGGTAGTATCAATTAGATTATAAATTTACTTTCATTTACTGTTAAGTCATGTCTCGCATTTTTTTATCCATAACATAATTTAAAAATCAAATTTTTTTTCTGTAAAAATAAATTGAGATTTAAAATATTAAATTGTTAAATAGGTACTAACACAAAAATAACTATAATCAAGAAAGGCTCAAACATGGGATATCACACAACCTCGACGCAGCTCTCGGAAACAATCACTATCTCAATACAAATTTAATTAACTTCCTCAAGCAAATTAATATTTATAATCAAATCTAAAGTAAAATATCCTATAATTTTTCACATATTATCATCCAAAAAAATCTAAGTACTAATACAAAAATATGTAAATAGTATGTAAGCAATTGTAATGTAAAAAAATAAAATAACTAATGGCCACTGCTGCCGAAGTTGTAAATGATCAATAAAAAAAAAAAAAAATAACTATACTCGTAGTTTACTTTCTAAAAGTTTGATAGTTTTCAAATGTATTTAATTTCTTATGTCTGAGGTGAGTCTATATGTACTCACTGTTAAGTAATTGATAATTCAATGTAAACAAGACCACCAAGAGAGATCAATTCAATATAGATAGGATGTACTTGCTATTGAAATAAATATTTGTGAGATGTGGGTCATATGTTCAAATGGTATGTGTTAGAAGGTCATGAATTGCATACAAAGATTATTGTGATATAAATATAATAATATGTATTGATTTTAAATTGATTTACTAGGATATTAAAATTATAAATACAACTGTCAAAATTGATACATTGAAATTATAGTTTTTAGTAAATGAATTAATTATTTCTAAACCAAATTTATTGTAGGAAAAGATTTTTGTTTATGAATCGCTAGACATTGTTCCACATCACACATATAAACATATTTCATCTAATTTTCTGTGTAATAAAATGTAATTTGTTTAGCAACACTGGAGGATAATAACCTTGTATACCAATACAAAAAGCTGTAATTATAAACAACAATAAGAATTATGTAAAATGAGATTGGTGGGCAGGGATTGAATCTCAATTTGAGTGCACCATGGGTAAAAAGGCAATATCAAAAACGAAGTATTTATTAATATTTAATAATAAAGTAAATACAAAGGATATTTATACACAGCTATTTTCTTTGACTTATTTCAGGTACATATCCAGTATTATGATATATTATGATCACTTTGGATGTTAATAAATTTAATTGTTTAGGAATGATAATAACTACGATGACTGTTGGCCTACTAATTAGGACTCAAGATAATATACATTTTTATGACAAATTATGTTGTCATAAATTATATGTATATAAAAATATATATACATTATACTATATTCTTGGTGGTATAATTGTCAACATGAAGAATTATAATGTTATTTTTTATACAATAAATATTTAAGCCATCAGAAAATTTAGTAGCAAATATTATATTTTTTTATTCACATTAAAATTAAAATTAATGTTAACATTTTTTTTATCAACAACTTATCAATAGAGCAAATAACTATTAGAACATAACATAATATTTCAGCGTTCTAACAAGATTTCAAAATTTTTAATAGGCAATAAAGAATATTCAATTTTAAAAGTAATATAAAAGCGATATTTACTTAATGTTTTTCCAACAGTTGGCATAAAAGAAGCCCTCGGTTACAAAATAAAACAATACAATTAATTACTGCAATTAATTTTAGTTTAAAAGAGATACTAAAAGTGTTACCTAATAAAAGTGCAAAAAATTAATCAAATATTGACAAAGCAGTTCATACAATTAGAACTTAGAAGTTTTATTTTTGTGTCAAGGGCTTTGTGGTAGTTCCAGTATTTTAGAAATTAAACAAAATAGAAAAATGTAATATTTATTTAATGAATGGCTTAAAATTTTTTGTTTCTATTCATATTCTATACATATTCTATTCATATACACGATATCTAATTTGAATAGTTAATATTTAACGTTTATAAATTGTGCACTTTTAATAGACCTTTTATTTTTATAATAATTGCAGATTATTTTTAATTTTTGATCTCGGACATTGTGATTTACTTACTTAATAGTAATCTTTGTGTTTTTTTTTTGTGTTAATTGAGTTGCGATATTTTTAAATAAACCAGCAAATGATTTAACACATTAATATTTAGTTGTTGTTGGAAATATAAAAATATAGACATTTGTATTTATTACGCAGTAAATATAAGTATGTAACTAATAAACATTTTTTATTCTCAAATGATTTGATGTTGTTAGTAATTTTATGAGATTGCAACTGATAACTGTTAATAACGAGTGTAGGTGAATAATAAACTTCTATTAAAAACAGAATATAGATACGAAAAAAGTTTTGTCTGGATAGAGAAAATTAACTATTAAATGTAATTTGGTCTTCGATCAAACCGAGCAGGAAAGCAGAAAATTTACATAGCACAGAATTAACAAACTAAGTATAATATAATGATACGAGTACATATAATTTGATATATAATATATACCTATACAAACATACAAGTAAATTTGAAGTTCGTATTACTTTATTTACAATAATACTAAATGGTAATTCTAAATAGCATATTATTTATATAACTAATGTGGGGTTGAATATAAATTGTAATACCTATATAATACGAGTATAAGCATATAGTTATTAGTTGTTAGTTACTAATTATTACTACTAAAAGTACCAGAACTATGTATCTAATTTAAATAATAACTATGAATACCTAATTAGTGTTAATATATTTTAGTGATCATATTATTTTCATTTAAGATAACACGAGGAAGAATTTACAATAATTGCAATATTTTTTTTTATAAGTCAAGACCACTTTTTCTAAATGTGCTGGTTATCTAAAAATTGTATTTTGCCTTACCTGCTAGTAAGGCCGTTTGTAATTTCTACTAAGTTCTTTTAACAATCTATTATGAATTGGACGTAAGCGTTTAGTTTTTACGGATAAAATTAGTGATAAGACGTGATAATTTTATTTTGTAAAAACCAATGGAACACCTAGATGAATTCTTCTACCGAATGCTTTATGCAAAATGATAAATCTAAATTTAAACAAATGCACTTGGTGTATTATTATTTATAATAATGATATCGTAAACCGGAAAACACGAATTAAAAAAATCGTGGTTAAAAGAATAAAATATTATTTGGAATACAAATTGTAATGTTGGAACATAAAAAAATAAATATTGCAATAACAATGCAATGCTGTACTCATCTTTTTTATATTCTGATAAAAATTAATAGATGTTTTTGTACACGAATTCAACAATATCATTATATTTTGTGGTTATAACATTTCAGGTCAATACCATATATAAGTACAAGGACACTTATTATGTTTCATTTAAATAATTTCTAAATTATCTTAGATAATATAAGGTATCTATGTATCAATACTATAATGACATATATTATTTACTGGGGTCTAACGAAATCATAATATAATAGTATAGGCAAACGTGTTGTATATTGTCGATTTCAAAAATTGCCAAATTAAAGTGAGAAAAAAAGTAAAAATTCTTTAGCAATAACCAATTTAAAATTAATGATTTGCGATTAATTTTTAATGAAACCTGTATTTATGAAAAAAATAAACTATAAAACGTGAATTAACTGTACAGCCCAATTCAATGAGCAATATCATATTTTATAGTAATTAATTATTACTTAACTTATAATATTATATAATTTCTGTTATAAGTATAAAAATTGTAAAATATCGTTATTATTGTACAAACGAAATGTATTCAATAGGAAATTGAAATATTCATTAATTAATAACTATTAATGAAAATATACATTTTGTTGGAATAAAATAAGACATTAATAAAAATTAAGTTGATCAAATACAGGTTTTGAGTGAGGTAGGTACAATATTTGTTTTTGGCTTTTAATTTGAAAGTAATTGTTCAACTTACACTCAAAATTTAAATCTTATAATAACAAAACCAAAATCGACCATGTTAATAAAATAAATAATTGCCCACATATTTATCGGTAAAATTGTTATTTTAGTAATTTATTTTATGCAGTCCTTAAATGTTGGGTTATAGGAAACACAATACATTTTTAAGGTTGAATCGTTTAAAGCATTAAATTAATCTTACTATATTAAAAAATAAACTATTTTCAATATTAAAAAAATATAATACGCACGCATTGACTTGTAAACTAGATGATTGTAAATTGTAACACTTAACTAGTAAAATCATATACATACCTACTGGCTACTATGCATATAATACTTACTACGTTGATGTTTTATAGAAAAATATTAGTAAACAACCTAACCTTCATAGAATAGATCGATCTAATTAAATATGCCATTGATATATGAGGGGTCAAAATGTATTTAATACAATATGTACTTTAGGAGACTTAATCAATATTTTATTTACCAAATTATTTTTATTTAAAAATAATATTCATAATACATTATTGTTGTTATACCTTTTAAGACTGGACGTTTAAATACCTACTTAATTATTATATAATGATAAAAACTGTTAGTATGTAAGGTAGTGTACATTCATGGTACTGACAAATTCGTGTTAATGATCATAAAAAAATAGTTTATTATAGATGTTTGTACGTTCACGATCATTTTTAAGTCTACAGGCGAATTTTTTTTGTTCATTACAAACATTTAAAGATATATCACGAAAATATTTTACAAAAACTGACAACAATTATATGCATAAAAAGGTAATATTATTACCACTTATGTTTTTTTTTATCCGAGAATCAAGATAGTGTATTATTTCTTAAATGGTTTTAAATTATTTGATTTTAATAGAAGAATATAAATACTTACTGGAATCCAGTGAGAATATTGAGAAGTGTTGATTTTCCAGCACCAGAAGGGCCCATGATGACAGTTAATTCACCAGAGTTGAAGGTTCCGGAAACGCCTTTTAGTACTTGTTTTTTTTCTAAAAGAAAACAAATATCTTATTAATAATACAATTTTATTTTAAAAATAAACATTTTATGTATTCAAAACGTATTTATATGTAAAAAGGGTGTCACACTGGGATTTACACTGAGCGATATCTCCCGTGTTAATAGAGATAATCAAATTCTGTTTTTATTATGATTTATAAGCATCCGTAGGCAAAGGCAATTTAGTTGATAATAGCCTGGTAAATATAAATGTATTATTAAAGAGGTTAAAAATTAACTTTTTATTTTATAATTTTTGAGAAAATTAGAAGATATTTATAGGGCTTCTTTTTCTAAAAATGTCGACGGTTCAACCTTTAATTTTCATTGGATTCATGATTTTAATAATCTCCTTATTTTGTGATTTTTCCGATACGGTTTGTTGATTATGTTGTTATTATTTAAGATTGCGTGAACAGTAGTACTCTATTTTTTTGTAAACTATAAAAATGATTAAAAAAACAAGAAGTTAATGAAAATTTAAAGTTGAACCGTCAAAATGTTCAGAAAAATAAGCCCTATATAAGAGCTATCTTCGAAAATTATATAAATTATAATATAAAAAGTTAATTTTTAACTTCTGTAATAATACACTTATACCTATTTACCGAACTATTGTCAAAAAAATTGCCTTTGCCCAGGGATGCTCATAACAAAACAGAATTTGGTTATCTCTATAAATACGGGAGATATTTCCCAGCGTAAATCTCGGTGGACATCCTGTATAGTGTATATTATACAGAGTTAGTTAATAATTTACATGTTGAGAAATCACCTACAAGTTTACAACGCGTAAAAGAAATACCAACATTTCGCCAATAAAAATGTACCAACTAATATTTCTAATAATAATTATTAAGAGTCAGTTAAAAGTACTAATTATTGACCTCGAACTTCAAGTAGGTATATTATAGCGAAAAAACAATGGCACTATTGTCATGACAGTCATATTAAAATACTACGACTAGATTATTCATCATGTATTATTATTTGTTAAGTATTTATAATAATTATTAATTTTAAGGTTGACGAGATTCTCCGAGAATTCATATAGAACATGTTATTACACGCATATTTTCTTTACGGGTCACAAAATAGGTTATATTATTTTAGGAATAATTCTTATGGTAGGTAGATACTTTAATTACTACGGGTTTTATTTCGTAATTCAATTTTTTTTTATAAACTACTATGTAAACTCAGTAATGGCTACATTCAAATTCATATTTACATACAATGTTATGCTCAGTGTATACTGATCGTGGCAGTTGTATTATACGAGTCTTTTAATATAGTTTATATTTAGGTTGAACTGGATGGCCATGTAATACTAACTAATTGTAGATGTCTTAACTGACCAGACTACACTTATTACTTTTTTTACTATACCTATAATAGTATCAATCAGGTTTTGTGCGTCCAAATATACTTCTATACCGGTCTGAATACAGTGATAACTGTTTAACTACTTAGGCATTGTTTCATTAAACTATTCAGAATAAAAACTATTAAATTAGTGAAATAACTATTGATACTTAAAAAATACAGCTAAATAAATGTTAATTAGTTAAATTATTATTTTTTTTTATTCAAGAAAAAAAAATAAAATACATTTTTTTTTACAGTTAATAATTATTAAAAACTCTTCCTTTTTTATATTTATATATATATAAACCATTACTACAAATAATTACGAATCGTATTGAACTATAATTATATCATCAAGTTTATAAGTAAGAATGACAATTATTATTGAATGCGTTAATTATTAAAATGAAGGTAATAATTTTAATAGGAATGTGAATTACATACATCATAACATTAATGCACATACAAAATAGAAGATTGTTTGTGTTTCATTCTGCATACTCTGAAACATCCACCTATCCACACAAACAATAATTCCCAATTGTACCTTTGTAAATTTAGTTGGTAAGAGATAACATTTTAATTATATCGAATTTACCCTCATTTTATGGCTTAAAGTAATATTTTATATACACATTAATTACTTTTAGTAGGTGTTGCTTTTTTTTTTTTTTTTTAGATCAATCAAGTAGGTAATTTCAGTACTTGTACATATAATGAGCATTATTATTTAAAGTGCGTAGATCTATAACATTTTTACTTCACAAATAAAATTGAATAAATAAATTTATACGCAGTAAGTAACACTATCGAATCTTTTTTCATTATTTTTTCATGGCTTTCCGATTAAATATTCGAAGCTATTTCGATGTAAATGTATTAAAAATTAAAATTGTTTATGTATTGCTACTGGTATATATTTTTTAATTTTTGATGAGCTTAACATTGAAATATTTAATTAAAATTATTTTTAAATATTGACAATAACGGTTTTAAGTAAAAGTAGAAGATTCAATTTCTCTATTTAATATTTATTTAATGTTTTAGACAACAAAATAAACGTCGTAATTATACGTGTGAATACTACAAATGTCTTTCTGCAATATAGCTGTTACGGAAATACACGTATTGGACTTGGATACAACTAAACATAACCGGAAGGAAACTGAAGTCAATATTAATCCGTTTTCTCTTTTAACTGACAACAACCAATAGCTAGTTCGTCACAGTACATAATACAGTATATATTTTGAATAAAAAAAACAGGTATAACGAATTTAACTGTTCATTTTTAATCAATGTATAAGATATAAAATACTATAACTATACGTATAAATAAGTTCAATACGTTTTTAAAACAGCAATATTTGATTATGAAAAATAAGTCGTATTAATTCACACATAATAAACACTTGGGTAGTAAATGTATATAATATAATGTCAATAGGACTTCACAGAAAGAGGATTAAAAATAACTTTATAAATCACTTATTATATAAAATGTAAGACATTACGCCACTTACCAATTTAATACGTATTGATGCTCTTAAATGAACTACAATACACTATTCGGCGGATCATAATGAATTTTAGGTCACACGTAGTTGCACATAAAAACTTGCTCATAGACCGGTAACTTAACAATGTTGTAGGTATTACAGTTATGAATAATAGCATACGCTCAGTAACATTTCTTTTAAATAACACGTCATGATGAAATAATTAATTACAATATTGTGTTATAACTAACGCAGTAATACTTTAAATTATATACAAATATAGCTTAAACTAATAAAATATTTTAGTTATAAGCTAAAACTTCAATAAAAACACTTTTTAAACTAGTGTCAGTTTTGAATCCAAGGATAAATTGTGGTTTGAAAATAAAATTTAGTTGAAATACTTGAATCAGATCCCAGTAGAAACATATTGTAAAACGTATTATGATTATATATATATAGTAATATTAAAATAATTCTTAAAAAACAAATGTAATTATTAAATTAATAATTACATTTTAAATTTTAAAGCAAAAAAAAATGATATAGTCGTTTTCAAAACATAAATCGTATTGTACATCGTTCTGATTATCAAAATACATAAAATTATGTTTAATTTTGATCAGTAATAAAATACTTAATATACTAATAAATAATAATCAATAAATGTGTATTATTTTCAAAGAATACAATTATGTAACCGGAAAGGTAACTGAAAATGATATAAAATGCGAAAGTTTGATCACTTGTCTCGCTCCACTTATCTTGGCACTATCTATTCTATTTTTATTATTAAATTTTAAATTTAAAATCAAACACATTAGAAATCATTTATAATGTTTCATTAAGTGATAAAAACAATTTTTAGTTTTTTAGCATAACATTTCAATAATAAAAATATGAGTTCTGAAAATAGGGTTTCATTCTAACAATACAATTAGTATACCATCAAAATCAGTCAATAATAATATGCATAAAATGTTTATTACAAAAACAACAGAATTGTCATTTATACTAATAGTTGTAAAGACGGTTGAAATGCAAATGATCAATCAATCAAGAACGTTACTTTTACCCTATCGCAATTCGTAAATGATACCTTAAACGATCAAGTAAACTACCTATACACTGTTGAGTGTTGGCCGATTGGAGCTGTACCAAATAACCAAGTACTATTCAGTAGGTCAACGCTAATCAAGGTTATGATTGTTTATGTAATACTACCAGATACACACTATATGGAATTATTATTTACCTTTTCGCAGCGCCCCAACTTCTACAATGTACTGGACGTCTGTAAACGTGATGTCGATCGGATTGTTTTTGGGAAGGTGCATGAGCACCATTCGAGAAGCGGATCCCATTTTAGTCGGAATAGGTTTACAGTCAACTAATATCTATATTGGATGGGTCTTGGAAGATAGTTTCTGCTGTTCAACTACTTCTCATATGAACAGCTACGTATCATTCATCATAAGATTGAGTCACAAGTATGCGTGTCTCAATGATGTTCGATCATTTATGATTTCCAACAAAGCTATAAAACAGCAACAACGCAATTGCGAAACCTGCGAACAAAAAAATACAAAGTGTTACATTCAACCAATATTTAGACAGAACATATTTATTTGCCGAAAGTATAATCTATCGTTTTCAAAATAATTTTAACCAACTTATGGTGTGTGAAAATCAATTCCCGCACAGTTGCCATGTATTCGTAGAATTTCACTGCATTTTATCATGACCATACAGTAAATTTTACGGTCCATTCGCACAAATAGTAATTTTTAGTTTTTAAAATATATACCTATATCGAGAAGTAGGTATAGTGTATACTGTATACCATATAGGTTCTTAAGACATGAATGTATAAAAAAATACTTGACAAAGAAAAAAATGACAATAGTTCTTGTCACACCAGAGTCCAAGACTATAAGCAGTAAAACACTTACTCAGGAATTTCAAGGATTGGTATATATTTAATGTTAAATATCCGAAACATTTGATAGTTGTTTTCATTGTTAAACGATCAGCGTATAATTAGAGAGATTAATGAATGTTGTAATCAAATAATATGTATATAATTATAACCTAGAGCATTCATTATAATTAATTTGGTGTGAATTTTTTAACGGGAACATATTCGTCTAATAATTAAACCACTTTTTTTTTAACATCGGTTAGGTTAGCATGGTTTTAACGAAAAAATTATTATGATAATATTTGTTTACAATCTTAAGCGGAATATCAACTTGTATTTATATTACGAGTATTATCGTACGTTGCCTTATACTTATTATTTTTTTTTCAAACATATATAATGCATAGAAAGTTAACAATTATAATATACGCTGTGATATAGAAATACATTTGTTTTTTTCCGTACGCGGCCGTTTTAAAACCATCAGTTACGAAATAAATGCATTCGTCGTGCACCACGAGTTGCAGGCACATTACAGATAACGAATCATTTGCACGACGTCGGTGACGCGGCAGCGGTGAAATATCCCACGATTATTATTTATAACTAGCAATTTAGAGGAAGATGGTACACGGGGTAGCGATTTTTCGACAAGCATTTTGGTGGATTGCTCAACTCGGCACAGAAGCCGTAACATGTACACAACACGATGTACGTATACTCCGAACGCATACACAGGACTACTGCGTGTAAACACGTGGTGCAGCGTGAGCGATGGCGCTCCCATGGCGCTAAGACGTTTATTTAATTTTGAACATTTGCCAATTCACTTGTATGTTATCAGTTATTCGAAAATGTTTCGATCAGACGCGTTGTGTATGATTCGCTTTAAAGAGATAAATGTATCTTAATAGATAACGGAAACTTAACGTTTCCAACGTATCCGTTGCCAAGGTTTTCTATTCGACACACTCATGGTACATCAAAATACACGCACTACACAGATACGTGTGCAGGGGTAAACGCATTGTTACGCGAGTACGGGTCACACTATTAACACTCTTTAGGTTACAAGTAGGTAAACCATGTGAATATATCGTTTATACGAGCCCTCTTTTAGCCGCCGCGGATTCTGTACGTTTTTTTTTTATTTTTTTTTATTAAAAAGGAGCTTTTATTAAATATTAAGCTCAACAATTATGAAATATTTACATATATTAATACATATACAACGGTACAACAATACAATTAGACAGCTAGACTATGAACGATAACAACAACCGAAAGAGACAGACATTTTTTTTTTTATTAATTTTTATATAATATTGACAACTACTAGATGGTAAAACCGGCCTCCTGAATAAAACAGATAATAATCGAGATAACGTGTTCGGAGTTTGATTTTAAAATAAAAGGAAGATCGAATGGAACATTTAATGAATTGAGAGAGGAAATTAAGTTAAGACGTTGATTAGAGAGAGATGGGCAATAGAAGAGAATATGAGGAAAATCACAGATGCTTTCCTCGGTACGAAGAGTACAAGGAGGGGAATCATTCAAATTTAATTTATATGCGTGAGAGGGTAAAAGATAATGCCCTATACGTAAACGGTTAAACTTGATAATATAAGATCTAGGTAGTGAAACATACCTGAATAGTGTCTGTACGTTATTACTATTATTACTATCGTCGTCAGCGTAAAACGGTCGTAAAGTCAACGCAAACCGATTAAGTAACCGCGTACGCGGTATGCGTTTGAACGCGCGTGAGTGAGGCCGACACGAATACTGTTGCTGCTATCGTTACGTGGGTTTCTCCATCGCTGAGAGGCTGTAAGTATGCGCACATTCGTGAGCGCGTGTTGACACACAAGCACAACCGCCGCCGCAGCCTCACACGACCACCATGACAATCTCTTGCAGTAGCTCTAGCAGGTGGTTCGCGTGTATGTTGCCCAACGACGACGCGTTCGACCCGACACACATCTTTTTCAGTCGTATATCACATCGCGTGCGTCTCGTCCGAAGCTGCTCACATCGTACACGTACGATACGTAAGCGCGCAGGACAATCACGTTCGTTGCTACGAATATCATTATTATTGTGTTTGCGAAAGATCCTGACCGTCCGTCTCCCCCTGTCTTGGTTCATTAACTTGTATACATTTGTCATAGCGAGAAAACATTTAAGCGTCTAGACACCGAATATTGTGATAAAGCGAGAGAGAAAAGCGAAATGTATATAAATATACCTCTATCCGCCAACGGACCGATTTAAAAACGTTACGCAACAACCCGTGAATCGGTCCGATGCCAGGGTCAATTCGAACGTAGTGCACAGTCGATACTTCAAGCCAAAATCATTTGACCTTCGCTTCACTTTTATAGCTGGAATATATTTACCAACATATTGTCAAGTGCACAGCAGTTGCGCTTTTTTATATTTTTCAAATCGGAGCGATAATAATAATCCCAGTACATATTTTGGCGTCATGGCAGTTAAAGAAAATTAGTAAGAAAGTGTGTAATCATGATGTTCAATAAATAATAATGCGAATTCAGTTAAATGTTAAAAATCTAGAAAGTTAAGAATATTTCAGTACAATTTAAATATTTAGTTGCGATCTTGTTATTTTCATTTTTAACAAATCCTCATAATAGATTACACAACACTTATATATAATCTAACCATGAACTTATTATGCATGTTAAGTAAACTATTAATTGAATCTTAATACAACACTATGATTATACATTTAAATAGATAAAAATCAACACAGATATATATGATATATATCATTGTGTATTATATACATAGTATAATATATTAATAAACATTTGATAAAAACTATTGTTGTGTACTAAAAATAATTGTAACTAAGCTAATTAAATACAAATTATAATATGATTTTAAACTGCATATAATGTTAAACATTTGTTGAATTCTAGTAAAAGTATTGCAAATTAATAAAATATATTTTTTGAAGACAAATACATTTGGATGTTATATTCATATTCAAAAGTGATGTAACATTGGCAATTGTATTACAATGCATAACTTATGAAACATCACATATATGGAGCATTTAAAACTTCTAAATGATGTATTCATAAATTAATTTTAAACGGTTTCAGGATCTTGGTACTGTCAATATCACTACATTTTTTGATATTTTCACTCTCTCTCAAAAAAATGAATAATTGTGGGTAGGTATATTGTATAAGTACTCTTAAGTAGATATTTAAGTCGCTATATCTTTATCTATAGTTCAATCTGAAAAATGATATAGCTTTAATGTTTTCTACTAACTAGTTGATGATGTATTTAACATCAATTATTTTTTTTAATTTCAAATTTTACCTTTTGAATTTTTATTACTCCATTATCTTCATCATTTTTTAAAATTTATTCATTTTGTATACGAGGTTGTAAATATAATTTTTAGCATATTTCAATTTTAATTGCAGTGAAAATTTAAATAATATTTAAAATAAAACGAACCAAAGAAAATCAAGAAGTATAAAACTATAAAAGATCTGGGATAATATTGTTACATTAATTTAAATCAGTATATATAAGTAATAACCTTGAATGTTTGGTTTCAGGTAAATTGAAATAACGAATCACCAATTATTATAGTGGAGTTTACACGTTTCCTCATATTATTTTGATCGCGGATAATTTAAATCTGACAGCCACACCATGTAGAAGTAGGTATAATCATATATATTAAAATGTAAAAATAAAATACGTAAAAGAGCTATTTCAAATTTTTTGATGGTCTAAGATATTAATAGTTCATTTGAGCTTTTAGAAATGTAGACGATACTGAAAACTACTGTAATTTATATTATATTCAAACAAAAACGTATAGTTTTTATTTTTACGGGTTCTTTAATTAAATAAAAACATCGTTCAATGAAAATTTAAAAATGTTGAATTATAGAAGTTGTAAAAATATAATCATGGACACCAGGCCATTGTGGTATAGATGGCAATGAGAAAGCTGACAAAATAGCTCGTGAAACAATTAATAACCCTCTGACCGAAACACGCACATACTCCTCACTCATTGACATCCATAGGAATGTTAGCACCTTTTGTACCAATACATGGGAATCCGAATGGCGGCGTACATCCAATAATAAACTAAGAGAAATAAAAAATACTACCGTATACTGGCCCAAATCCCTTACATCAAATCGCAAAGATGAAGTGGTTATCAACAGACTACGTATAGGTCACTCTAAGATGTCCCATGGACATCTTATGCGCAGAGAAGAACCTGAAATGTGCCAAACATGCGGAGAACCTCTCACAGTCAAGCACCTCCTTATTCACTGTCGTAACCACTCGGATACCAGAAAAGTATTAAAAATACCCGACAACCTCTTCGAAGCCCTCAGCCCAACCCATGAGAACACCAACAAAATAATCACATTCCTAAAAGAAATTCACATGTACAACCTAATTTAAGGAACATTTTATATTTTTATTTTTTTTTTTATATATATATTCTATGTAATAATTTCCATGTGCAAGCTAATAACCTTAGCAGTTGAAGCTGTAAAAAAAAAAAAAAAAATAATCGTAATAGGTATATATTTTTAAATTTAGAGTAGGTTGTCCTAATAGAGGAAGAAAATAATTTCTTTTCACTTTAACTATGGCTTAAAAACTTTTAGGGACAGGAGAAACAGTCCAAATCTTTACTAATTGTCGATTGAAAAGTCGACTCAGTTGTAATGCATTCTAAAAAATGCTATTCCAACAAATTATATAAATATCAACATTTAAGTTTAGTATCGAGTATAAATAAAAATGTTTTTTAATTGGGATAAACCACTGATTTTCGTTGACTTACGATTGGTATGGATTTTTACAAAATAAGTTTCCTGGAATACGTTAGAGGAAATAAATAAAGTAAATAATGAACTGTTATTAAAAATATTAGTTTTAAAATTATATAACATAAAATTTTAAGTTGGTATAAGAATATTCTAACATATTATCCCTACGAAATTACTATAATACAAGAATTGTAAAACAATAGTAATTTGATAACGTAATATTATACAAGTACAAGTAAAATATAATAAACTTTCACTATTTGATTTACAAGACTTCGACAACATCATAGTTCATAGCTACATTGAAGTAAATTGTATTTTGAGTACAAACAAATACATTTATAATGCATATTGAAAATTATGTAAGACAGATTTAAACTATTTTTGTATCAGAAAATTGTTTAGGAATAGGATAGGTATAAAGTTTATACTATAAACCTAATCCTCTAAAATCTAGAGTCTATAAGATGTATTTCACATTGGAAATGTTTCACTAAACATATTTTAGATTTCGATTAGAAACGATTTCTTTGTAACTTACAAATCATTAAATCCATTTTTAATGAAATATTGATTGAATGCCTATTTAATATTCAATAAATGACTGAAAAACTGAAAATGTAAAAACTTGGTTTTAAACTTATTTAGGTACAATTATTTACAAACAAATATTCCCCGATACAATCTTTAATAATACTAATCTACAAATACTAGAATAAAAATAAAAGTGTAGAATAATTAATTTTGTATAAATTAAAACAATTTTCAAAAAATACGCATATTTCTACGCGATATCATTGTTATTTTTTGGACATATAGACTTCTGTCATGACCATTATACTTATTAAATTATTGAAATTCGCTTCATTTATATTTCTGTGATGAATTTGTAATAATTAGGTTAATGTGTGACCTCTAACTTCCACTACTTAATCTGACGGTTTCATCGTACTGACCTCATTATAAATTTTCTATCTCTACGTTACGATTCATCTTCATTGTTTAGGACGTTTATTTTACAAGCAAACTAAATCTTAAAATTTCATCACACACATATATATATATATATATAACTGTAAAAGAATGTTTTCGCAATTGTATGTCAACTAAAATAAACCTTTCTCCAGCGCTATTTTCAGCAATTAATATATTACTGCTATAAATGATTGCATAATATTTATCTAAATTATTATCATACACTGCAGTTGAAATTTTAATGTATAGTTTTTATTGATTTATTGATATTCGATTTTTAAGCCTAAATAAACACATAGAGAGTTCTTTAAGATGTATACCTATTGAATTTGCAAGTTTAAATTGTGTATTGTAAGTATAATGGATATCAAATAAATGCTGTTTATAGTACAAATAAGTAATAATAATTTTATTTTCTCCCATGACTCATATAAATGCAAATTTCATACAGTTATTCCAAATACTTTTTGATAGAGGTTTTTTAGGTAATCAAATTTAACTATTTTTAAATTACCACAGAGAATAAAACATACGGGCATTTATGATTTATTACTCAGTTTTACTCCCAAATCTCCAAACAGATTATCAGGTAATATTTGTCGGCATCAGTTGCAAAATTACAGAGGGGGATACAGGAGTTGGATCCTTATAATAATCTTCTTTCATCCTTGTGTATAATATTTACAATAACTAAATTTGCAGAAATTAATGAATTTACGTCAAAAAGAAAATGATCTCCAGCATATAAATATAAATAATAACCCGACAATAACGTAACCATGGTATGAATAAATGGAAGGAAAGGAGTTACTAAAATAAATTGGACTGTTGAGTAAAATTTTTGTCCCCGCCCCATAAATCAAGCACCAACTACGCTACTAGTAATCACTGAGAACCAGTTTAAAATTTTCATATTACTTATAAATATATTTTATACGCTATAATAGCTATAACATAATACCCCGCGTACACATGCGTATTATATAATTATTATTCATTCAGCATTAGTTATTACAGCAGTATTATTTATTATTTTTATTATCAAAGATAATTCAGTTTATAGATAATTATTTAAATTTATTCATAAATAAATAATATTACTTGGATCATACCGAAAACCCTTGAAATTTAACATACCTCAAAAAAAAAAAAATTAAGTAGTACTTATTTCGTTGTAATTTATTAGCTAAATATAAGACCTACTAGATGGAATATACTACTAATTGATTGAACTTTAGAAATTATAATATAGGTAAAAATCCACCAATAAAAAAAAATCAAATATTATTAATATGATTTAATTTCTATGATTGACAATTGAATATTTTATAATTTTTGAATAAAAATTCTTAAGCATGCTATTTATAGGAACAAGATTATTATGTTGAAAATACAATATATCTATTTGCTATAGTAAGGGACTTACATTAATGAACATATCAATTTCATATTTTATTTACGATTTTCGCTAATTAGTTTTTATGAATATAATCACAAATTAACGTGTAGTAGTATTTATGTCTCATTAAAATATTATATTACTTATTGAATATTATATTCCTTAGAAATATTATAGTAAAGGTACTTCTAAACAAACCATGAAAAAGAAGTACAAGTAAATTAAACTAAGACAAGTATATAAGTTTCGTTATCTAGAATACATTTTTATGTTTGGATTTTTTGGTAGGTAATACATTTTAACCAAGAGTTTCATACAATAACGTTTAAGAATATAACTTATAAAAAAGCTTGTTTTCAATATTCTCAGAAGTAAATACAAAAAAAAAAAATAATTTTTAAAATCCGTCCACCAAATTTTTATAGTTTTTTTTAAGAAATGAGTAGGTAATTATGTGTCTTATATACTTTAAAATTAATATACGACGCTAAATTTAAGCTCGTATTTGGTTTTTTTTGAAAAGAAAAGAATGATAAAAAGAATGGTACATATGGGGCTTTGATTCTTATATAATTTAAAATCATAAGGTGGGCTAGTTCGAATTGTGCTTATCTTTGAACACTTTATCTCTTTAATCAAAATTAAAAACTGTATAACAAAAATTGGTATTGGTCTAAAAAATAGTTGTCATTTAGAAAATTAAAATGAATCCTGCCATAAATTCCAACAATACCCAAATACTTTAAAAAGGGTTCATCACGATTTTCTTGAAATAAAGCAGGAAATAAGTAAATTACTATCGAGATTATAAAATATTATTTAATATATACATAACTACATATTATATAAAATATAACTTTTAAAACACTCTTGTCCGAAAATATATAGAAATCAAATAATTTAATAATATTTGGTTTTCCTCAAATATTAAAAAATGTTAGCAGTAAACAAAAAATTAAATAATGTAAATGTTTTTAGTTAGGTATTACACATATTAATTATTAGTTATCATTTTAAATGTAAGAAATATTTCAGGACTATGTTATTCGAAAAAATCAAGATAAAATATTTGTATGAAACGATAATTCGATATATACTAATTTTCATCTCAAATAAGATTAGGAGATATTTATTAAATAGTAAACTACATTTTTATTTATAATATTAAAGCAGTTCTATAGTTTAATAACCAATTTTTTTTTTGTATGTGCATGTTGAAAAATATCGGAAAAAATACCAATGAAAAAGAAAAAAATACTTATAAAGCTTAAAAGTTACAAAGTATTAAACTATATAAATGTATTATATATATATATATATATATATATGTTACTATTTTATATTGTAGTAAAATTATTAAATTATTAAACATTATAATTGTAAGTTCATGATTTTAAATTATGTATATTCCCACGCCCATAATTTTCTTCGGTGATTTGATTTAATTAGTGTATTTTATGTTAAGTCATATACTCATATACTTAATATACTTCGTATTAACTAAACGATTATATACATAATTACACCATTTATCAACCTATTAAGTTGATGCGTTTATCGTTTCATGAAAATAAAAAATTTCATTACATTAATTTTTGAAAAGACACTCAAAATCTGAATTATTAATATCATACTGTCATTACATTTAAACTAAACTTGCTCAAAAATTAGCAAAATAATGATATAATTTTGAAGGTATTTATTTATTGGGTATATACGTATTTACTTAAATATTCGTTTTGTGTAATAATAAAAACCTTAGGTCCTACAGCAAATACACATTTTTTTAGTTTAACATTAGTTAAAATCGTAATTAAATCACAATCTACAACAGAACCATAATTATGAATGAATATTAGAACGGCAAAATTAAAACTATTTACTATGAGGATTTACGTTGAAGAAACGTATGTAGTATCCTATTATAATTCACAGCCCTGAATCGTTAAAATAAATTATTCAACTATCACATATTAATATACTAATTTAATTTTTTTTTAAAGATATGACTTATAATTTTGAATACCGAACGTAAGTGTACCTACGTCCCACAGAGTACTGACATTATTTGCCAATCACTGGTAATAGGTGACTAATAATCAATAAGTACCTAATAACAGGGGTAATAACCTTTAAATCTGGTAACGGGTTTTAAAGAATTCAGGGTTACCAAGTATTATTCATCAGTTTATCACCAGGTGGCGTAAAAGAAATTATTTGAAAATATTAAACAATAACGGGAATGTGTGCTCAGCCAGTGTGAATGATAAATAAGAGAAAATATAAGAAGTTTGCGGTTATGAGAAATAATAATGATAAATAAAAGTGTGTAGGTATGAGACGTCTGGCGAACGATGCGTTCGTTATAGCCGTTTTACGTATACTAATAACTAATAAGACATACTTATAAGTCATAACGATATTATTATGACTGCGTTCCGATTTGCGTATACAATTTTCGACTTGAGCATTACTATAATAATAGTACGGGTACGACGTGTGGCAAATGAAATCGACAACAATTAAAAGACGTACGACGAGTAGGTACTTACACTTTTGAAAACCAAGTTGAGCATAATTTTTTAACGATAAAATAATTACTGCGGGTTCTTGTGATGTAACACTCGCTTCTACTCTCCCCAAGTTTAAAGCAAATCATATGATAATAATATTTCGTCATCGTCGATACCTAGAGCCGGTTCACGGCTGACGGCATTATTTACTATAAAATCATACAGTTTAGAGGCGGATAGAAAATGCGATAACGTAACCCGAATAATTTTCATCGGACGCGTGGGCGTCGCAGTCGTCGTGCTGTTGGGTTTTCTTTGAATTCTCGCGGTCCGTTTATTCGACAATCGATCGGGTCTTTACGTGCGCTATGGTCGAAATGTTTGCCGATGATTCAAAGGTGTACTAGGCCACGCATTTCAGCGCATTGGCGTTACGCGCACAAATAGGACCGAAAGAGAAAGTGATATAATGTAAGCGACGCATCGCGTACCGGCCCCGTCTGTACCCACAACACCGCGCGCAGCAATGATAATAATAAAAAAATAGTAATGCAACAGTGGAACGTTCCAATAAAGAGAAACGAGCTATGTACAAGAACGCGCAGTGGCTATACATTGGCGATGGACGGCGTTATTATTATTGGACGACATTAAAAAAGTGCAATTCGGTGAAAATGCACACGAAATGAAATGACCACCACCACACGATTTATCGGTTCACGCTACTCATAATAGAGTTACCTAGTACCTAGTCATTCGCACCCAAACACGGGCCTCTACTCGCGTCCGTACATGACAATAATATTGTCGTAACGTTTGTGTGTCGAGTACACGTGCGTGGCAGTGGCGGTACCAGGGATGAGCTAGGGTGGACCATTTCTCGGGGCCCACACATGGCACACCGTGTTGTTAACACTACCGATGTAATTGCTGTTCCGTGTTCGCTGTGTTCGCTTCAAATCAATCAGAATCACGTCTTCAACGTAGCACCGAACGGCCACCGTTTAGAAACGGTAAAAATATAAATAAATCACGACGAACGTACACACGAACATCGTAACCGGGTATCACACAATAACGGTAATCAATAATATTCTTATTTACCTATTCCTCGTCGTCGGACCGACTGCTGCAGTTCGTCGACGCGTACCTATCTAGTCAGAACTGGTTCAACGCGTTCTATGTTGCGACGGACGAGCGGACCGTCAGTCACGGGCTTCGGGTGTTCGCGCGTGCCGCCGAGGGGGAAAACAGAAGAAGAAAAAAAAAAACAAAAACAAAACCCAAACCGGAAAACGGACGGAAGCGGGACCGCGGGGAAAACGGGTACGCGCGCGCCGGATGTGTCGGTCTGTTTCAGCGCGGAATGCTTAGCGCAGAGGAAATCGCGTTGTCGACTTCACCGCACGTGTAGGCCAACGGAATGACGTCTGCTGGACACGCGCACCTGTTGCACTTTCGCACCGACGGCGGACTGGCGGGTCTCGGACGGCTCGGCGGCGAACAACAACAACGCACTGCGGGTTTGTTTACTTACGAAATCGACGCGTCGCGACCGCGGCAAGCTCCGGAGGGGAGCGGCGGCGAGTGCCGGTGAGCGGGGGAGGGGGCGACCGGGCGGTGAAAGAACGTCGGCGGCGACACAGCTGATCGAGCGAGTTTCCCCACGACCGGACCGCCATCTGTGACCGGACCCGTGTGTTACGCACCGTCTCCAACCGGTTGAGTTCGGCTGGCGCGCGCAAGTCACGAATGCAGAACGCACGGCGGCGGCGCGCGGTAGGCACCGATATTAAATAATGTATTATCCCGATTTCCGTTAACACCACCTGCGTGTCTGTAGTCTCCCCACGCCCCCACCCGTTCACCATAAAAGTGATCAAAATCCTTTTTTTACATGCTTTTGTAGGAATTGTTTTCATTTTTAATTAAGCTTTACATACTAAAACAATAACACCCGTCACCAGTAGTTCTGTCGACACTACGACAGATTTCTGTACACAACTAATTTTTATTTGTCATAGTTCCTATGCCTGTTCCAAGTAATTTATTTTATATTTGCTGCCCCCTCCGTTCAGAACCTCTGTATCAGCCCTTGCCGAGACCTCGCTCATCCTCTACTTTTCTTCTTCGATCACGGCGTTTTTCTCTCGTATCGATTTCCGTTACGATAAGACGATGTTCGACTTCGTTTATGTCCTTATGATTTTGCTTGAATACTTGAATGAGGTTGCGTCTACAACTGTCGTATTATAATTGTTGTGCGAAAAATTTGTCCGCAACTAGTATGTTATGTTAGTGTCCACCAATCGTGTTAACTTTTTAGGTTTCGTCCGCAACACACGTGGTTTTTATTAACTTTATGTCCGCAATTAATATGTTGATAACCTAACCCATGTCCCCGCAATTCTTACGTAATAATATCAGCCAGAAAAATTTATCCGCAACTGGTATGCAGCCATTTTTCTGAGACTATTTATAACGACCGGTTTGGCGTTGCGGGTACGACGTGCGAATGTAAGAACTAAGAATACACTATAATATACATTATAGAATATACATCTTCAGTATTAATGAGTTTTTACTACAAAATATAATTTAACTTTACATTATTATATTATTATACTTTGTATATTATGAAATTTTGATTTTTGTTAGTAAAATTGATAAAACGCGTAATAGTACATGTATATTATACACCTACTCCATAATTAAATACAGAACATACATTTTTTTATAAATATATACATTTTTTATGATATATTTTAATTTATTAAATAAAGTTAAGTTATATTCGTAAACAAATAAGGTTATTTTAATTCGTTATGATTTATTAATTATATTTCATACATATAGGGTGTCCTATATATATTTGCTAAATGCACATTTTTTTTAAAACTATTGTGCCAAAATGGTTGGGATTCCGTATTTGCTACACCGGAGGTAGGTCGAAAATATGACATTTAATTTTTACCAAAAAGAGATATGTAATAAAAATTAGTATTAATAATCGAATATACGATTGTTTTGTCGTCCATACAATTATTACAAAAATTTACGAATGGGACAATTACAAACACAAAAAAAAAAAAATCAGCCGTTCTCAAGTAATCAAAGTATCTTCCATACATGCGGCAATCGAATATAGAATATATTTATATTGTTATCCGTCGCTGCTGTGTCAGCTTAAATCTTTGTTACATTAATTAGTTTAAAATATTTAAATTTCACTAACAAATATTTTTAACACTTCACTAAATCTTATTACACGATCAAAATAAAACGGTATGTTGTCACTATGGTAGTAGTGATGAACAATTTATGATTTTATAATTTGCACAAATATTCGGTAACACGCTCGTGATCAATTTTTTTTCGACGATGTGAATTGACAAACATTTTGTGGAATCGGAGTGAGGCCAGTGGAAGCGTCAACCGGATTTTTTCTTTTGCCAATGTCTATTAATTGCTTGGAAAATATTTCCGCCAATTCGCCATGGAATTACTGGCAGTGTTTGGCAAAAATCACCTGCCAGCAGAATCATTGTACCTTCATAGCTCATGATCATTTCGCAAATCTATTAACTTTCGATCGAGTGCCTCCAGTTTGTGCGTTATCGTACACTCATCCCAAATAATTATTTTGCAATAATTTTGGAGTACTTTCGCCATTAATAATATTTTGTCGTATTGTCGTTCTCGTTCAAATTCTCATCAATTATATAGAAATATAGAACGTTTGCAGATGACTTCCGCGCGAAGCTCCTAAATATTATTAAATTTATTGTTGTTGTGGAAACGTCACACTTTATTTTTCAATACAGATTGTGGTTGCCTTTAGATCATTACATCGCATTCTCTTTTTTTTATCTGTGTTACCAAGGTAACCCACGAATCAACATATAAATTCTTTTTTTTTTCAAAATCATGCATATAAATTTTTAATTTAATCAAAATTTTTCAAAATCCTTACTTATTATACGTCTAGACGATCAGGATACAAACAAATCCTGAAAACTTCAAGTCTCTAGCTATCATAGTTTAGGCTGTGCGTTGATTATGAATCAGACAGTCAGTCAGGACTTTTTTATATATATAATTTAATATGGATTAAATAATTACTGCCAAAAATAATATCATATATTACCTATATTATATTATTTTATATAATATGTATATCTTATGTTGAAAGAATAATATTTTAATTTTGGTCCAAATAATTTATCCTTATGTTGGTGAAAATAATTATTCTTATTTATTGTTTACATTATTAAGTAAAATACTTATTTATACTACTTTTCTGTTATATAATTGATAATAATAAATGGTTAAAAGTTTAAAACATAACATTATAGAAACGTAAAAAACATTTAACCTTGTGTAGCACGGGTTTATGTTTTTTTCTTATACCCCACAGAATATATGTTTAAGATCGGTTACCATTACGGAATGAAATATCATCTTTAAAAAAAAATCGATATCTGAATAAATATATATATTATATAACTACAAATCAGTGGCGTATATAGGATTTAATTTCGGAGGGGGCCGATTATGTATTTAGAGTTTAGGGAGAAATTACGGAGGAGGCACAATGACAAATATTGCTTAAACGCTAAAAGACCTTTGGACTATTTGGACTATCATCATTACTTCACCAGAGAAAAAATAAACTCATTTTTTTATTTTTTATGAAATGTAATGTAAAAAATGTATAAAAACTCTTCATTGCAGTAAACAATTTTTTTACTACAGGCACTCAAAATTAATTACATATTTTCTTACAAGAATAAACGAATATTATACATTTTAAATACGAGGTTTTGAATCGACATTTGTCTCTTCATTATGACGAAGCTGTCGTACCCACAAAACTTTAAAGCATATGGCTAAACGACAAACTGTGATACGATATAAATACTCGGAAACACGAAAATACACGTGTCTAAAGCACGAAAGCCTCGAACTTGATTCTCGGAGATACCGCACACAACTGATGTCTGATCAACGATAATAAATAACAAAATGTTACGGTCACAGAATATATTAATGTTATGGTATAGCAGTGATGGAATGGTCCCGGTGCAGAGTGGGACAAATCAAATATTAATAGAATATACTATCTATTATTATCTATTATCTATTATTATAAGCTAAAATTACAAATGCCGATAATTCCTATCTATCTATTTCTATCCGACTACACAGACTACAGGCTATACAATTTTTATTATCTTATCGCATAAGCGATTTTTCATTTCGGGGGGGGGCCCGGCCCCATCGGCCCCTCCCCCCATATATATGCCCCTGCTACAAATATGTAGGAGTTTATATATTAGACGGTATTCCTTTTTTGTGAAGTAAAAATAAGACGTTTTTTAATGTTCCCGTATTCAAACTGTTAATTAGTTGTTTTTATTCATGGAATATAGTGGTAAGCGATACATTTCACAGAAAAATATAATGATAATTATAATGAAAAAAATCTTAACTCATTATCATAAACATTTTTAGCATTGACGTCGTGGCTGTTATGAATGCAACACGCAATATTTTATTTATACGTATGTATTAATAGGGTGTCCCACCGGGATTTGCACAGAGTGATATCTCCCGTTTTAATAAAGATAATCAAATTCTGTTTTTTTGTGAGCATCCCTGGGCAAAGGCAATTTGGTTGACTACAGTTTGGTAAATATAACTTATGAGTGTATTATTAAAAAATAAGGTAAAAATTTAACTTTTTGTTTTATGATTTTTGTGAAGTTCGAAAATAGCCATTTTTAGGACTTCTTTTTCTGAAAATGTCGACGGTTCATTGAATTTGTGATTTTTTTTAGTTTACAAAAAAATAGTGTAAATTATTATCGACTTGTCATTTTTCCGATTAGGTTTTCTGATAATGGTATTATTATTAAATACTGCATAAATAGTAAACTATTATCTTGTAAACTAGAAAAAATATAAAAAATCAAGATAAATGAATAAATGAAGATTGAAAGTTGAGCCGTCAACATTTTCGAAATGTATAAAAGTTATAAAATAAAAAGATAATTTTTTTACTTCTTTAATAACACACTTATATTTATCAAATTATTGTCAGTAACATTGCTTTTGCCCAGGCAGACACATAAAAAAAATAACGGGACATGATTATCTCTATAAACACGGGAGATATCTATCTGAATAAATCCCGGTAGGACATTGTATAAATACGGGGTGGCCCACCGTAATATACTGATGGAGAAACCTCTGTTGATATTATTTTTTTAAGTTATTTTGTTTTAACACCGAATGTTTTAATATGAGAGGGCTAATATGCTTACACTATCTTACAAACTTAAATCTACTTTAATTGTAAGACCAATAATTAGATTTTCGATTGCGATACATTGAAAATGTCATGATAACTTGTATATTTTGTAGTTTTACAGAAGTTGAAATTTCAAAAGTTATTTTTCCCAGACGGCTAAGTGATGAAAATATTAATTTGAACATAAGTGTTTAATGTAGACCCTTCTATTAAACTATACTAAAATAAAAAATTAATATCTACGGAGATATATCCACGTGAATGGGCCATGGGCTACACAGTATATATATATTATGACCGTCGTCACCTGTAGATTGAAAATGGTCAAAATAATAACTTGTAACCGATTAACCTGCTGGCTGCTGCAAATGGAAACACTGTACGTGTAATATGTAAGTACGTCATATACGCCGATCATCGACAATCAACGTCTTGCATTAATCGTGAGCGAAAATAATATGTATAATATCATGTGTAGTGAATAGTGATCCAACTGGTTATTTATAACTTTATAAGACACTGATACCATACAATTATATTTATCTTAATAACCTCGAAGGCAAATTGTTGTACAGTTCACGTACTTGTGCAAAAACGCCAGAAATCGTATTATTAGTTATTTGGTTTTATGTATTGTTTTTTTTTTTTTAAAGAGAATCCGACAATAGAGGCCATTAAATAATTATCTTACTCACGTGGGCTTACGATAGAGCAGATTTTCCCAGTCGATTTTTTAATTGGGTGGCGTGGAACACACGATGAGTTGGGGTTAAGGGTGGTGGCCATGTAGAAACGGATGGTAGTACGAAGAACAACTTCGAACCATGGATACGTTTTTGCAAATTACTATGGTTACCTATTAGCTTTAATCATGGTTTAATCATTGTATCAGGTATCAGCTGCTCTGCGGTAACGTGAAATCAGCCAGAAAATATCATTAATTGTACCCGGAGCAAAAACCTATCCATGTTAAAAATAAATTATTGTCCATTGCCCTTACCCGACAACAATAATTGTAATAGGTATTTTAATAGTACACTAACTTTATAGTACCTATATGTATTATAACCTGTCTTTTTTCGATAGTATTGGACGATAGCTAGATAGCAATATATCAAAAAAAAAAAAAAAATAAGAAAATAACTGTGTTGCGCCGATAATTTGCATATTACAAAGAACTAAGAAGGTATTTTTATAGCTGTTATAATATACTAATATACTCGTATATGAGTTATGTTCCCAAAAAAGATTTTTTATGTACGATAACGCGTGTTGACGCGGGTTATAGATCGTATAACCTATTACAACCTAAATATTAATACCAATTACAAATAAAATATTTTATAATTTAAAAATGAATTCATATCGATTAATTTATATACTAGTACATAAATATACATGCAGTATGATTGTAATTAAATCCCCACAACTGGTCATCATTCTAATACCGGGATAATTGAGGTTTCCCCGTATAATATTGTGGCACATTTTTCTAACGACACGTGGCAAAAGTAATCTTAGTTTTTTTTGCTTGCCATTAAATTATGAAACGGATTATAATATGTATATTGTATATGTATTTATGTACACACAAATATACGAGAAAAAAATGGATAAATTAAAATGTATTAACTGTGTATTTATTCAGAATACAAATGAAAAAGTTCGTACATCGACGTGGTCTCATAGTTTAATAAAAGTAAAATAAAAAAAAGTATTTTAATTGTTTGCGTGTCATCACGGACATGCGTACCACGGATTTGCCATTCCCCAATCCCAGTTTTATACGGTTAACTGCGTCTGTACTGTAATACTCTGTGCAAGATGAGGAATATTTTTATTCTTTATTTTTCAGAAAAATTAATAATAATAGACAAACATTTCAGCCATAGCCCATAGCCCATATTACATTTAAATTATAATTCATTTTTATTCTTACATGAAAACATGAAATTAACTGGATTGGAAAGTAGAAAATTTAATTTATACTATTTTGATATACATATTATTATGGTAGTTGTTACTTTATTTTTATTGAAGACTGATGGAATTAGTTTGTTATTGAACTATACATAATATGGTGGCAGAGTAGTCAGTAGATAAATATATTTAAGTCTCCTCAATAAGCATCTAACTATAACGCCTTCAAATCCAAATATTTTTTCTAAAGTTTGAAACAGCTTTTTCAGTTGTACGTTACACGTTTTATTGTGTTGTAACTCGTAAGTCATGGGCTCATGGCCATTACCCATTAATAATATAGTTTGATGGACAATGGTGGTGCATAAATTATATGCCTATTATAATCCAATTACTGTATTAAATATACATATTGTTTACGATTTTGACGTAAGTACATTACGCAGTCACGCGAACAAAAAATATTCGTGTTTTTCAGAAACTATAGCTATGTGATTGTGCAGTAATCGTGAGGCTGAACATAATTTTTTTTTCTCAAATAATTTGAAAGAGGAGTAGATTTAACATCATGCCCATACGTACGTGTTTTCGTACATGTGTATTTTGTCTGCAGTCGAAGAAACATCGTGATGGAGGGTACAGAAAATATGATTATTGAGTATAGTAAGTACATCCATAAGTAAAAAACGCTTATAGGTTTTAAAATATTGGTAAATACTTATTTCCACGCACACCAATAATTCGTAGCTCCATAGGTAGTTATAGGTATCAAAGTTGTCCGCGTCTTGACAATAATTATAGACACGTTCAGTGATCAGTGCATCCGAACGTAGAATTTTATCACCTTGAACAAAAATTATACATTCCTTTATGCTTTCCGCTACACATAATACGAGTATAAGGTGTATACGAACAACCAGTTATTATCAATATTACTATCATAATTGACCCAATTAAATCAAATAAGGCGAATACAGTGATATGGTCAAATCGCCCGTAGAAAACGCACTCCGTTACGCGTAAATGAAACAAAAATATTAATGTCTGCAGTAAATGCCAAAGCCTTGGCAGCTATGGCCATTGGCGAAGAGCGGTGACGATGGGTTCGTGGTTGGGTAAATACTGTGCTATTTTTTTGAACACGTGCTATGAGGACGACATGGCTTTGTCACTAAAAACCCGAATGAAAACCAGACACTATACGCCCCGGTCTAATGGTCGTTTTTTTTTACTCCTGTATCAGAATTGATGTCGGTATATTAGATAAAAATATAAATACGCTAAAAAATGCTTATGCTATTTTTATGACCAATTTTTATGCTTGTGCGGAAAAGGGTTAAATCAGTTGAAATCATTCGATAGCCCTACTGTAACACCACCAAAAACCGAGTTTTAAATATTTTTGGTATCCCGGAAACACGGATGAAAAAAAAACAATTATTCATATTATTATCATACAGTTATTTTGTTGGCATGTGTCAAATTTTGTCAGGCCTAGGTTGTATAACACTAACCTCATGGTTTTTAATAATTTTTTTTAGTTTCCAGAAAAATTGTGTAACATTATTTATTACCATTGTAGTCCATAATTCAATAATTTGATATTATCTTGTCACATTTTTTGATAACCTCTGATAAGTTTTGGAAACAAAAAATTAGGAAAAACCATGAGGTTAATAAAAATAAAATGTTTAGAAAGAAAAAACTCAGGAAGTCATTTTACCAAAACATTAAATTCAATTTAAACATGATGTATCTGCAGTGCTAGTCATTGCGGGTCTTATACAAATAACAGCAATTGATTATCTTGAATATCTCAGGAGATATCGCAATGGGTAAATCCTTGGCAGGACACATTATACAATTCATAGACAGTATAATAATATATAATGAAATCTAGCAATAACAAAATATATTGCCGGGTCAGCTAATACATACATTATATATACATTATAAACCATAAATGATTGTGCCCATTAATTACTAAAATTCCATCTTGTGGTACCCACATCATTATTAGAAATTTTTTAACCGACTGAATAAATTACCGAAATTACGAAATTTGGCGTAGTTATAACGTGTACACAAAAGATAATTATAATCATTTATGTTGAACTCGATTAAAATACTCAAATCAAATTTACGAACGATTCGAAAATCATCAGCCGTGATGGAAATACAAAATAATAGGTACTCGTACTCCGAAAGCATTCTAACACCGTGCTGGAATGTATAATTCAGAAATTTTGACAGAAATACAGAATACGAAAGTCATCGTCGGCCAAGAAGAACAACTGGGTGTCGAAATAAGTTGAAGTGTCGCGGTGAGCTGAGTTCAATCAGTATAAACTCGTCCGAGACACCATGCAAAAAATGAAACGACTGTGTAGTGTACGCTTACACTAACCAGTTGTTTACCCAATTGTGTGTAAAGGATTATCATTTTTATATGAACTGGATAACATTTCGAAACGTTTAAATGTTATTTCGAAAACTTTAATTATATGTTCTTTAATATTTTCAAAATAAGCTTCTTTAAACATGTTTTTCATTACATTCGTTTCACATTTTCAATTTTCGGTAAACAAACGTTGAATATAATATTAAATATTTTTTTTTTTTTCTGTTTATCCTACCTCTATAGTTATAAACTAAATACCTTTAACCGGAAACGAAATTATATTTTTATATTATTATACCATCTCCACTCAAAATAATTAATATTCATGTTAAATTTTAAATTTATTCCGTTATGGATAGTAAAAAATATCAAATATACACGTCATATATTAATATTAGCTCTGTCAAGCTTATAAAATCGTACTTAATGCGTTATTTATTTATTTGATGCGTATTTCTCTAAAATTAGCAAAATATATGTGAGGTTCTGTGGATGACAGCTCTTCTATAAAAGTCGAGTGGGGGTATTCATTTTTTTTGACTCATACAGTAAATACGGTGAAATTTATGCAAATGAAAATAACGCTTGAGTATTAATAATCCATCCGAATAGCAATAATTTAAAATTATTTTTGATGATCTCACGTAGCACGTATATATATTATCACAACTAATACTAGTATTCAGCAGTACCTATAATATGTAAAAAAAATAACTTAAAATATTTGGTTCGCTCGTGTATGAACCTAAATATAACTCTATAAGAAATTAAGAATTTGATTTAAGTTTAAATATGTTAGAAATACAGTTTAATAAACTTGAAGGGCTAAAATGAGCAAACCATCACTTCCATACTAATAATGTTCTTGTCAATCAACAGCTAAATTAATTTTCAAGTTTCAACCATCATTAATTGTTTCTAAAACAGGTTAATTTATAATTTATTTTTAACGTCATTCTTATTTCCAATTCGGCTTATAGTAGGTAGGTACAGTAATTTTTTTACGTTGTTTTAGTCAAATAGATCAAGATGAGATTTAGGTAGCGCTAAAAATAATCTTGGAAATGTAATTAAAAGTTAAAAACATTTAACATCGAGATTTATCGATTTCTAAGTATACTTTTAGCGTATTGTGCAAGCAGTATAAGATCAGCAGATTAGTACACTATAGTATAACCACTATAAATTATATGTCTAAATATAGTACCTTGTTCTGAGTAGTATTGTCCTTGAATAATAACAAGTGAATAATGATCGGACGAAATGTTGATAATTTTTTTAAAAATCGTATCTGAACGTTCAAAGGAAATAATATCCACGTGATAGATGCAGAAGCATACCTTTGGCCGAAATCAGTTGCATACTTGTACGTAAAGGTATTAAAAAATTAATTACTATAAATAAACATATAAAACCATGAATCTATAAGAAGTAAACATATGTATTGACCGTGGAAAATAATCGTCGTGTTGTAGCTAATAAAAAATAGTGTGATAGTTTGAAGCGTGTAAATATAATGTAAATACATTCACTTCCCCACCCGTGATCCATAATTAATTTCGAGAAATACGCAATTGTAATTTAATCATAATAATACTCGATGTTATTTTATGTGTACTAAAATAACATATTAATATGTATAATACGAATAAATCATAATTCATACCATACGTAAACGCAAATTATTCAATATTATTGACGTCAGCTAGATATAGACCCGCAGATGCCATACGAATGTTCCGCGGGATCAGAAGAATAAATTTAACCCGCAGGCAACACAAGTTACACATATTTTTTTTTTAACGGAAAAAAAAAAACTGGTAAATTCGGTACAATCTACAGTGTCCATTTTAAATTTGGTTTAATCGCGTTGTGTAATATAAATGTCTTATGTAGCCCAACGCCAGTCTTGTAGAATATAATTTTTAAATTTATTCAATTACAGATACAGATACTTGATTTAAAAATGATTTAAAATACGTGTTTGAATACTTGATCAAAAAAAGTATTAGAGTACGAATATAGATACTTCAAAAAAGTATTCATAGATTCTTTCAAATACTTTAAAAAAATGTAAACGCATTTTAAAAGTATATTCACGTATTACATAAATTATGTAGAAGAGGTGAAAAAGAACCATCGAGATATATAACTATATATGATATAAAGTAGGTATAGTTGTATATTATGTATAGTTTACTTATCTCGATACAAAGATCATAGGTAACGCTACTAATTTTTTAAACCAATAATACACATTCTGAAAATGGTTGATGAATTCTACCAATAAAAATTTACCACTTAAATAATTTTTTTAATGTGATAGGATTAAAAAAAGTATTTGAAAATAGTATTTGATTTTAAATACATATACGTTGGTAAAGTATTTAAAATACTAAGTCTAAATATTTTTTCCAGAAGTATTTAAAATACGTATTTGAGTATTTAAAAAGTATTTGAATACTTTTATTCAAATACTTTTACTCAATTACTTTGTAAGACTGCCCATTGCTGAAGATATTACTATGGGGAATATTGTTATTTTTGTGATTTCTGAACCATCATAGTACAATTAATATGCAATTGTTTTAGTGGTATGTATTTTTTTTTATTTTTTTTTATTAAAAGATGTATACGATATGTATTTGTGACACAATAAGAATATTAGATAAAATTAACAAGACACGTGGAAAACAATTTTCTTGAAGTCTTGAAGAAACGAGCTATCTATTGATGGCATTTTAATTTATAAAAATCTAATTTTGTTGAAGGAGATCTCGATACCACTTGTACTTTAAGGATCTTGGGGGATGTTTAAGTATCGTGGCCGAGACCAAATTTTGGATGAGAGGACTTTTGTGAGAGCCTAGGCCCTAATTGGTTGTGAAATAGTTTATAAAAGGTATTGGTTCATTGGGTGTTTTAAGTTTATTATCTATGTGTAGTGTATAATTTAATACGTAATGAGGGGCATTTATTTGTTTCCCGAAAGCAATATTTTGAAATGTTTGGACTTCATTTATGTTCGACTTTTTCTCATTATCCCTCAACTGAAGTCCATATGTCCATATTGTTCTTAGTAGATTTGTTTACGTTAAAAGTCTAAGAAAGTATATATTTATAAAAGTAACTATTGTGACTCCTATTGTATATCCTTACCACTCTTAAGGCTTTTATTTGATTGTCATATATTTATTGTTCAAAGGGATGGGCTCCCGATGAAAAAATGCTAACTCACACTTTTCATATGTTTCAAAAGTTCATATAATCCATATCCATACAATACATTGGTCTTATATAGTTGGTAATGTTTCAACGAATTTTCATTTAGCCAACATAATTTCTAGACCAAAGTATTGAAATAAAACTACAAAATTAATGAATCAAAAAGTTAAACGGCACTTTGTTTTATATTGGGACTTCTATATAAACTATATAAATTATGCGATGATGTATCTGGCACTCAAAATAATCCAACTGCCATGAACCGATCAATTCATTTATGCCGTGATAAAATTGACTTAGGCAAATGCGATAACTCTAACTTTTTGGCTAAACCGTTTTCGTTCTCAATGTTCCCATACAGATATTTAATGTAAAAAAATAATCTTAAGATTCATCAAAATACATTATATTAAAATGTATAAGTAACTATTATGCATAAGGTTGTACTGCTGTACAAGTTTAACATTCATGAATTATAATTAATTCAAGGAGAAGGCATTATAAAAACTTCCCATGAGAATATCTGTTAAAAGCACAAGTTAATGATATTATGCGCTTTGTGTAATTTCATTCGCATATCTTTAATTTGAATTATAATTTCAAGCATATTAATATTAATAACAATTTAACAATATTATACTATAGTGTTATAACTTTATTAGGTACTACACGAGATGGTTTTGATTTATAAGTACTTTTGACAAAAGACACCCGAGTAACTATATGAAATTGCAGATACTGTTTTTATTTCTTAAAAACTATAAATTAAGTTACAACAGTTCCATAAAAATAAATACATAGTTATCGTTTCGCTCAGAATTTAAGACACGCAATTAAAAACAAAAAACAATTACAAAATATGGCAAGGTTTGAAATAAAATAATAAAATAAATCATTTATTTATAGTAATTAAAAACATGTTTCGAGTTAAAAAAAAATAAAGAAAATATGTTATTAATCCGGCAATGTATTTTAGTGTTAGTTCTTTTTTTTTTTGTTTAAAAATATTCACGTGGAGATGAATTGATTAAAATGGTTCATCGAGGGATTAATAAATTGCACTAACTGTTGTCAGTAGTATGAGCCGAGTACTCCCTACGTATGGCAATCGCTTTTTTCAGCATCTATCGTTTTATTCAACTTTACTTCACAAGGAATTTTATAATTTATTTACGAGCGTACTGCAAATCCGTTCTGCAGAATGGTTAAGATGCCTTGTATTCTGCATGTTAAGAGCGTTTCCATGGACAACCGGTTTTTTATGTTAAGTGCGACGACTACGTCAATGCCCTTTTTGTTTTTTTGCAGTACATTTTTTGGCCAACACTTTACTTAACCTAAGACGCGACTACGTCAGTCGATACAAAAATATTGTACAATCTACCCGACACTCTCGATCGTTTGCTGTGCTGTAAATACCGTGCAATTATATACTCGATATGAAACGTTCGGTCGGAATAATTTTCTAAAAATATTAGACTAGTTACTTTAAATTGGCGATTTATTTACACACATGGTTATAAAATAATCATCAACTGTAGTTTACATGCACCACGAGGGAGTATATTTCACGTTATCGTGTGGTTGTTGCAACACAAAGAATACAATATACTAAAATAAATGTTTTGCATATCCTGTGAATTCTTGCTCGAGCCTACACGGCTTAGCAGTTACACTCGTGCTCTAATAGGCCGTAAAACGCGTTTCAGCGGAGAGACTGCGACGTCGAGTTCCCTCAGTAGTCAGTATAGTGCTCTCGCATAATTGTAAGTGCATAATGATTACGCAGGTAGGGAAATAGTTGTTATTTATATGTACTCGCATTATAATCAAGAGTTTGTTTTCAGTGAATGTTGTTGTAGGCGTCTAACTGATCGAGCTACAGATCCTTGAATAACCGAATAGCTACCAACAATTATTGACCAAGTGATTTTTAATGTGGACTCTGTTCGATGAAACGGAATACAACGCAAAACGATAATCATAAAAAAACACATCAGTTCTACCATCCAATTATTATATACTGCGCAGAAGGCTCTGATAGTATGTACAGTAGGATGGCCCTTAGCTTACTCTTGTAATTTTTAATTTTTAATGTACACTTTGCGGCACCCCCTCATTTTTTGTAAATACCAAAAAAAATAAGATCTGCAAAATTTGAAATTAATTGTTCGAATTTAAGCCGCGCCCCCGGGCACTTGAAGTTGAGTAGTTTTGTCATTTTTTACGAAAAAATCTAAACATTGTGTTATAAATATTTTTTTTTCAATCAAAATACATTAAACAAAAAACATCAGGTAGTGAATTTTATGAAGATTTCAAAAATGTCACTTTTGGCATTATGACATCGTTTTTTACCGACATAATTACAATTTTATGTAAAAAATAAGTAAAAGCTCAAACAATTGGACTAAATGGTATTTTTTTGTTTTATTGCTTATCTTAGTAAAACGGTTCAAAATAAATAAAATTACGTGTATACAAAATTGTTTATAACTAAATGTTCTAAATATAATACCTAATGATTAAAAATAATGTTTGTTAAATATTAGTTAAATATTTTGAAAAAATCTAGAGTTTTGCTTTAGACGAAAAATTCAATTTAGTTTTTAACAAATTCTGGAATTTCTGTTTCTTTTAAATTTATTCGCTTGATTTTTTCGTTTGTATCTGTTTTGTTATTTAAATTAATAATCATTATTCATTTTGATGCTACAGAAATATTTGTATCAACAAATGCCAATGCAACTGCTTCGGGTGTTAGATACCACCCGTTTCGAAATTTATGTAATGCTACTCGAGATATATTTAAATCATTTGAGCTGTAGTTGTACAATTTTCGTATAAAAAGTAAATCTTGGTATGGTGCCATTGCAGCAGAAGGTGCTTTAAACCATGCTTCGATATAAACTGTAACCACAAATAAACAAATATCGCGAAGTCCGTCTTTTTCATTTATACTGAAGTCAAATTCATTACGAAAAATGTATATTTTAAGGCAATAAATGGCTTTTGCCATCCACCTTGCATGGTGAATTGCACCGGGGGTGTGAAAAAGCGTCGTATTATTTAGTTTATCACCAAGAAAAATGATTGTTAACTCGAGTAACTCCCTGTAATCGTTTCGAGGTTGGGCGATTTTCATATGTTCTTTTACAAATTGTAAGATTCTTGGTAAATGTGGGTTTATATATATTTACTTCATTAATTTTATTGTTTGAAACACCCGAAGAGAAATTTTCCTTATTTATTTTATTCCTAGAGTGCTGGAATCTTTTGAAAACAGGAACCTCTTTCCCTGATGATTTATTTAATTTTTTATCAAAAATACTTCGTAGAATTATCTCATAAATATGATATCTGCAAGGTAAATAAAATAATTTTTTTGCCAAAAGTCGTTCTAATAACACACAAGTACCACCCAGTCGACCACTATTAACCGCAGTAGTATCAAATGACAGAGCTTTAACTGAATTTTGAATATTCCATTCGATTAAAGTTTTATAAATAACTTCTGCCCGTTCATTTGCTGTTGCATTTTGTAAAACAGGTATACCTAGAATTTGTTCTATATCACCACTAGAAATTACTATGGCAAGTCTATCAATAATATCTTTTCCAACCAAATTTGGTAGTGATTTATTAAAAACAGTCTATCTGTTTCAAGTTTCATCATTTTTAGAGCATCTGCATGGGCTACGTCGAATAAATCATTAAATTTTGAAATAAACAGTTCTTCTTTTTCTTTATGACTTGCTGTATTTCTTCCGGCATGTTTCTGAAGTGTTCTCCACTCATCATATAAAGCTTCTACTTTAGACATACAATGCTTTTCTAAACGAACTGGAATACGCGCCTTTTCCCAAAAAACTAACACTTCTCGAACAATTAATCTAGCACTTTAGAGTGTCAATTTTACAACTCTCATATTGAAAAACAAAGTCCTTAATACTTGTAAATTAGAAGGTAATTTACTTCCTGATATTTTATTTGAATGATTATTAATTAAATAAATTTTCTCACGTAATAATATAGAAGACATTATTAAACGAAAAAAATGTTATATAGTATTATAAAACAGTAAAACACTATGAAACGTAAGTTCAAAAGAACAAATGAAACTTATCTAACACTATATGTCAAATGACAGTAAAAGATACAATATTATTAAACGTGAAAATGGATTATGTAATATTATCTTAATATGTTTTGTATTACCACAGTAATTGACTAATATCGATTACATTATAATCAAATAATAATATGTTAGATTATTAAGCCTAAGGTTTAGATTAAAACTATTAATACATTTATTTTAGTTATTATTTTTTATCTTTATTACCCGAAGCAGTTGCATTGGCATTTGTTGATACAAATATTTCTGTAGCATCAAAATGAATAATGATTATTAATTTAAATAACAAAACAGATACAAACGAAAAAATCAAGCGAATAAATTTAAAAGAAACAGAAATTCCAGAATTTGTTAAAAACTAAATTGAATTTTTCGTCTTAAGCAAAACTCTAGATTTTTTCAAAATATTTAACTAATATTTAACAAACATTATTTTTAATCATTAGGTATTATATTTAGAACATTTAGTTATAAACAATTTTGTATACACGTAATTTTATTTATTTTGAACCGTTTTACTAAGATAAGCAATAAAACAAAAAAATACCATTTAGTCCAATTGTTTGAGCTTTTACTTATTTTTTACATAAAATTGTAATTATGTCGGTAAAATACGATGTCATAATCCCAAAAGTGACATTTTTGAAATCTTCATAAAATTCTCTACCCTATGATTGTTGTTTAATGTATTTTGATTGAAAAAAAAAGTTATAACACAATGTTTAGATTTTTTCGTAAAAAATGACAAAACTAACTTCAAGTGCCCGGGGGCGCGGCTTAAATTCGAACAATTAATTTCAAATTTTGCAGATCTTATTCTTTTTGGTATTTACAAAAAATGAAGGGGTGCCGCAAAAAAAAATTAAACATTTTTTTTTAAGGGCCATCCTAATGTACAGCATACATGTAGAAATAGGTAAATCCGACTGAATATAATACTGCATGTTATCTTTGTCAGTGCCCTTTATACGTATAGCTAGCTATATTTTACATACTCAGAACAGTAATAATTATTATATTTAACGAAGTACGTAAGAGCGCACCTTCGATTTTAATCATAAACAAGGAGTAGGATGAAAATATTTTTATACTTATATAGTATATAGTTATATCTCATAATATTATGTATGAAACTGTTTGTTTTTTTTTAAGTTTTGTAGAACGCAATAGTATGCACTACAATTATTCATTGGTGTAAAACAAATTAATAAGACCGTAATTTATATATTTTATTCATATGCAAGAAGGACATTGTGTCGATGACTTTATTACAACTGAATCAACAACTGTAGTAATTGGATGGGTAATATATTGTGTCATAACCATAATTACGATCAGAAATAAAATATTCAGGAAGTATAAGTAATTATTGAATAATGAATACTAAATGGCGCGAGAAGAAATTTACATTGATTGTAACAGTTAGATTAGGCTATTGCTTTCTATGTACTTTGTTTCTATTATAAAGCGTGCTAAATAATCATCTGATTATGATTATGATATGTAGATAGTATGGACGCATAGTAATTTGTGCTTCACCTTGATAAAACATTTGTATTGATGAATCATTACTTAATGATTAAAAAATGTATATAGTTCAAAGATAATAATTGTACTATCAATAAAAACTATATTTAATGATATATTATTTGATTTTAAGTTATAAATTTGTATTATTAAACAAAACTTAAATGTTGTAGAAAGGCAAAATCACTTTCTGACGAATAACTAATTTATCTAAAAGCTACAAGTGTTATCATGTATGAGTATGATAAGATATATGGTTTAGACTAATTATAACCAACTCGTTTGTGAGATAAGACAAATACGAAACTGAATTAAATGAAATTGGTAAACTGAATATCTGCGATGAATGTATGGACGCATGATTGAAGTAATAAATACTAACAAAAAAAATTTCGACAACAGTTAAAATTATAATTATTTCAAAAATTCTCATAAAAAATTGTTCGAAAAAAGGTAATAACTAATAATTTCATTATACGAACGTCTTTGATTTAATAATATAAACCACGGCTAAGGAGTCTGGCTTTTATAATTTTTTAGGTGGTAAACCCTTATCGTTTTATAAGACTCCTGTTTTGTATTTGACCCAAAATATCCTTCTAATATTACCTTTAATTAAAATTTTACAAGTATTAAATTAATAAGGCACTAAAATTGAAAGATAAGAGTGACTTGTGGTGTTCGTTTATTGCTCTTCTCAAAAAATAATTTAAAACAGTTTTAAATGTATTATATAGTAGTTTAATAATAAGTAAATTATTTCAATGTCTTATTTCAAATTTTTAATTGGTCGTTAATATATAAATATGATTAAAAAATGTACAATGTATTCAACAAATGAATACTAATGTAAATCAAATATAACAATGTACTCGTAAATATATCCTTGAGCAAATGTTCAAAGAAAATTAAAAATTTTCAAGGTTTTTTTATTTCTTCTTTGACTTTGGAAAAACTTCTAAAGAAAATTCAAACTTGAAAAAAACATTTAGAACCATTTTTATGGACATTTTTTTAGTTTTTTTTAGTCATACGATTTTTAAATCAAATAACCGTAATAATATGATCAATTAGATTTTAATATTTTACTATAGAAAATATTTGTTCGTTATTGCGAGTAAACTTTTTAGTTTTTCGTTATCTATTGAGTGGTTTAAAAAATATTTATGCGCATTTTCATTCAACCGATAACTGGTAAGGTTAGGCCAGGAAAATAATTTTAATTTCCTGTAAACGTTATTTTGGGAAATGCTATATTATGATATCCGTAACATATTTTTTTATTTTCAAGATAAATACACAATCTGTAAATTATATTTTTACAATAAGCGTATGGGCGATATTAATATTAATGGGCGTGAGTTGACAGATAAAAGAAGTCACCCAGCGGTGACACTTTTTAGCTTGACTATTTATTAATTAAAGGTTAATTTGATTGACGAGATCTCTGCACCAACGGCGAGCTAGTCGTCTGGGAGGATTTCCGGGAATAATATTTGAGTTGAGTTCTCTTATAAGGGGATTTGGATTGTTGATTAAGCGGGATCGGAATCGTTTGTAGAAGAAAGATGCAGTTTTGGATACTGTGTTGATGTGGAGATCGGAGTGTAAAGTGTGGTTGGAGACATAATAGGGTGCGCTCGTTATTAGGCGGAGCGAGGTAGACTGGAAAGCTTGAATTTTTTTTATGTTTCATGGCTTGGCTGTTCCCCATACTTGAATGCCGTAGGACCAAATAGGAGTTAATAACATTTTGTATAGGTTTAATTTATTTTTTAGATTAATTTTTGAATTTTTATTTAATAAAAAATAGAGGTTTCTACGTCTTTGGTTAAGTAATAGTCTCTTAATTTTTATATGGTGGGCCCAGGTGAGTCGTTTGTCAAGATAGTGACCCAAGTACCGGGCATTTTCGGTGATAGGAATTTGAGAGTTGTTTAAGGTTAATGGAGGAGAAATGCCTTTACGGAGAGTAAATGTTACGTGCGAGGATTTGGATGTGTTGATTTTGACTCTCCACTTGGTATACCAGGTGGACAGTAGATTGAGGTGGTTTTGAAGGTAGTTTGAGGCTGTGACTGGGTCTGTATGTGTGGTAAAGATAGCTTTGTCGTCAGCAAATTCGGCTACAGTTGTATTAGAGGTGATTGGTTGGTCAGCTGATAAAACGTTATATAGGATCGGAGATAATATTGCGCCTCCGCGAGAGTTGGGGATAGTTCAGAAGTTTCGATGCCTACTCGTGTAGTGAAGAGGTGATTTTCCAGGTAGGACTTGAGGAATAGGTAGTAAGGGGGAGGTAGTAGATTTTTTAATTTGAATAGGAGGCCAGAATGCCATACGCGATCGAACGCTTGAGCGACATCTAAGAACACCGTGGGGCAGTACATTTTTTTTTCTAGTGTTAGGGAGATGGTATCGACTAATCGGTGGATTTGATGGATAGTTGAGTGTGAGTTACGGAATCCGAATTGAGTGTCGGGTAGTATGTGTTTTTCGTTGATAATAAGCATAATACGTTTAAGGATAAGTTTTTCACAGAGTTTTGAAAAGAATGGCAAAAGACTGATAGGACGGTATGAGGAGGTATTTTCGATTGGTTTGTCAGGTTTAGGGAATAAGACAATAATTGATAGTTTCCATTGCAGGGGGAAGTAAGAGAGTCTAAGAATTGAGTTCATTATGTATGTGAGGAGGATAATGGCTTTTTTAGGGAGTTGACGTGCTATTTCAGCAGTTATTAAATCGAAACCCGGAGATTTTCGAAGTGGAAATGATAGTATACATTGGGAGATATCATTTGGAGAGAAAGCTTTAGGGGGCAAGTATACAGGAAGCGGAGATGTTAAGAAGTCTTTAACTTCTTCTGTGAATTGTGGGTTAGAGATGTCGGGATGAGGTTGGAAGACAGAGGCTAAGTGAGTACGAAGCAGTTCTGCTTTTCCTATGTCGGAAGTACACCAGGTATTATCATTATTTTTTAGGGAATATGAAACGACTTTTTGTTTAAGGCAGTTACGAGTGGCTTTCCATAAGGATCCGTTTTTTGTTACAAGAGATACGGTCCAAGAGGAAAAGGAATCGGATCTTATTTTGGATAAAGTGCGTTTGAGTTTATTATTGAGATTGTTATATATTTGTTTATATGAAGGTAGTCTGTTATTTTGCCAGACTGCACGAGCTCTCCTTTTTTGGACTATTAGGTCTCGTACGTAATGAGGTAAATTAAGTGATTTTGGTTTTACAGTGATGGGAGTGGAGGCATTCCACGCTGAGTGTTGTATTACAGAAGTCAGGTTTTCAACCGCATCTTCTATATCTTCTGGGGATTTTAGTTTAATTTTTAAATTGATTTGTTTTTATAAATCGTCTTGGAATTTTTTCCAGTTCATAATGCCATTGATAAGAGACGATTTTGCTGGGCGAATGGGAGGAGTTACGTCGATGGTTAAAAGTACTGGAGAATGACCCGAACATGGGCTAAGTAGATTATCTATTAAGGAGTATAGCTGTTTTGGTATGTTAATTATAAAGATTTCTAAAATATCGGGTTTTTTTGGGGGGGAGGTAGGTCAGTAGGTGGGATTTGGGGGACTTATTATTGAATATGATTTTTTATTTATAGTTCTATACAATGAGACGCCTTTTGGGTTGTTTGATCTACAGCCCCATACTTTATTTTTTGCGTTTAGATCTCCTCCAACTATGAAGTAATGGCCGAGGGTGGTAAAAAATTGTTCGTATTGGGTTGGGTTGATTTTGTGCTTCGTGGGGTAGTATACAGAAGCTATTGTGATTGGGGTGTGTTTAATTATTAATTTTATTATAGCAGCTTGAATGTATTCTTCTTGTATTGGGGGTTCGTGTTGGAAATGAAGTGAGGATTTTATGATGATTGCAGCTCCAGCGTGGGCAGTGTCGTCGGGGTGTGGAGTGGAGATGATGTGGTAACCTGGGATTGAGAATTTTGTTCGGGTGGTAAAATGAGTTTCAGCTATTAGAGCAATGTCTATCCGTTTCTCGTGTAGTGTTGCGACTAGTTCATTTTTGTGTTTTTGAAGACCGTTTGAGTTCCAAAGGAGTATGACTAAGGATTGTGATGTATATGAGTTATTTTGTATTGGAGTTGTTTGTGGATCCGGCATCCTCTGTAATTGGCCGGGTGGTCACCATTGCAGAGGGCACATTTGGCGGGAGTGTCTCGTGGTTTCTTGCATATATTTGAGGGATGATCGTCCCCACATCGGACGCATCTGGATGGATAGGCACAGTATTTTTTTGTGTGCCCATATTTTTGACAATTTTGACACTGACTTATTTCTCGATGTTTGTGTGGTTCTTCTATTTTTATTTTGGTGTAAAGTAATCGGTCAATTTTAAAGATATCCGTGTTTAGAGGAGAGGGTTCTAAGTCTACGAAAAATATAGGCATTGGTGTTTTGGTTTGCTTATGGATGACGTTAGATACTTGTCTGACAGAGAATCCGATTTCGTTAAGTGCTTCTGTAATGTCGGTGGTTGAAGTTGTTGAGTGGAGGTTACGGATTAGAATTCTAAAAGCTTTGTCTTCTTTAGCTTGGTATGTGTGGTACTCGGCTTTGTTGTTTTAGAGGAACTCAATAACTTTACGGTAGGCAGTTGGCTTTTCGACTTGGATTTTTAAATTTGTTGATGAGGATTTGAACAAAAATTTGTCGGGAGAAACTAGTTTTAAGATTTCGTCTTTTACGTTTGTGAAGTTTTCGACGCCTCTGACAAAAATGGGTGGAGGAAGGGGTTCTCGATTTTTTTGAGCGAACTCGTGATCAGTATTATTATCTGACATAAATGCATCGTTTGTATGTGTTGTTTTACTGGTATTTGGTTCTTGAATCTCAAGCGCAGCAAATCTGTTTGATGATACGAATAAGGGTTTTGTTTTTTTGTGTTCGGTTGTGCTAACAGTAGATGTAGACAGATATCGTTTATTCGATTTAACAGAAGTAAAGCTTTGTTCGTTTACGTCATTATCATTGAAAACGGTATCACTTTAATTACTTATTGAACGGTTGTTTGATTGTGTTGGTTTCGTATTTTTATTTACAATGCGATTATTGACGATCTTAATAGGAGGTACGATTTTATCGTTATTTGATTGCGAGCCGGTCGGCAATATGCTATAATAATTATCTAATCGGAGTCCAAAGGTCACCGCGGGAGGCGATGCCTCGGAGAAGCGATATAATAGGGTATATCATACACTATGTGTAGTAATTATAAATTTACTTCTTTGATTTTTTCTCGAAGAGCATTTGTAAAAATCTCTGGAACGCGGTGGTTTGATGTATGAATAAAAAAACTGAATTGATTGGTAGTAAGCTCGACTAATTCTGAAAGAATTTAAGTGATTTACTTTGAACATGTGAGAAGACAAAAGAAAAACGCGTGCGTTCAGTTTGGCTGTTCTCGCAAGAATATCCGTAACATATGCATAAAAATTTAATATAAAACTAATTATTGTTTTTTTTACATTTACAGTAAGACCATTGATTTTACAGTACCTAAAAAACCGATTGTATTAAATACTGGTTTGATATGGAACTACGTACATACGAGGGCTGATAATTTTAACGATAATTTTTCAAGGTCTGCATTCGGGCACTTTTTACTAATGACTGCAAAATACTACTTCGATAATACGGAAAATGCATTGAAGTCTGTATAATGTCGGCAGCGCTCACCAGACAACCGGTTTGTTATACTGGGTGGAGTTTTTTGTAACGTGTCCGTCTAACCAACTGAATTTTATGAGAAAAAAATCGATATATTGTAAGACAACTCGCAATCGATCGGCATTTGGCATGGAACGTAGTACAATCATTTAATAATGATTATGCTGAAATAAAATTTCAAACTTCTTTTTCGAGATGGCCAAAAAATGTCTGTTTTTTCTTGAAATTAATTGTTGCGGAGAGATATAGAATATTAGTAATTAATATTTATACTAATTACTATTATTACTATTCGGAATTTTTGTTTTTGTATGCACTAGTGCAGTGAAATATGTATTTCTGTAAGTTGACATTATATGTTGTAATTAACATGCTATTGTACACTCAAGTTCATTATATTTAAATACTTCAAATTAACCTAGGGTGACCATTTTTGTATAAAGAAAAAACAGGACTAATCATTTTTGAAAGACTTAGAACATTCTTATCAATTATTATTTATAACATCACTACGTGCTAGTCATATTATTATTACTACTACTTAATTGATTGAAAAGAATATCTTCATCCACATTCCGATCAGTTTGTTTTTTATTATTTCGCAAAAAAAAAATTTAACTTTTTTTAAAAAAATTCCACGATCGAAAACTTATTTGTCTGGCCTAACGAAATATTTTTAATTCTTCAAAAGAACTTTCCCGCTTTTCAATGTATAACAAAAATGTGTCATAAGACCGGTTAGTTTGTTCTATAAATTGTTTTTTTTTTCTTTAATTCTTACAGAAGTGAGTAGTGAGTACTAAAAGCTAAAAATATTTTTGTTTTTCTATTTATTCTATTTCTACTTAGTATTTCTGATTCTTCTATTGTTTAACATGCACGCATGTTTTCCCCTTCTATTCTTCTTACAGTGTCATAAACGATTTTTTATTGAATTTGTATGAAATAAAATCATATTATTAAAACAGGGTCTCTAAGACATGGCTGGGCATTTATTCTGATAGTCAAACTACGATTTTAATGCTGAGTCAATTTCAATAGTTCTGGAAATTGCTGGTTGTAGTATTATATTTATTAATTGATCATTTATAATTATAATTATAATTGTAAACTTGAAATTATTTGCTAAATAAATTATTATTATTATTATTATTATTATTATTATTTAATAATATAGAAATAACGGGATAAAAACTGGACCATTTTCTAAAAACGGGATAAAAAACGTCCCGTTCGAAGTTTGTCGGGACAACGGGACATGATGATCAAAAAAGGGTCGATCCCGTTTAAAACGGGACGTATGGTCACTCTAAATTAACCATCAAACGTATATTACTCTATTGTACTGCACTGTTGCACTTGTCGCTGCACTCTAGCTATGATTGGAATTAAATGCCTGAAGTTAAACCAGGGTGTGAAAAATTTATAAGAAATCGCTATGAATTTTTCAAAAATTTTACTATTTTATCGAAGAAGAAAATTAAATTTCCATGCTTTCTCGTAGACGTGTCTGTAGTACCATTAGATTTGTTTTATTTCAACTGTTAGCTGAATCAATAGAAAATTTAAAAAAAAATGTGCCTTTTAAAATGATATTTCGGATCGTGAAAATGCAATAAAACGTCTTCCGCGGTGTCCACTAACTGAACGTTTGCTTCAAAGATATTTCAAATCAAAAGTACGACTCAACGGTCGCAACATTCGTGCGAACAGAACGTAAAGATCGATGGCGTTAAGATTGCGTTTCCTCGGGTTACTGTTCGATTTTCTGACGTATCCAAGACGTATAGTACTGCGGTCGACGGGTGAAATATTGGTCGTGGCAGATGAGCATGCAAGAGAATCGTGGTGGCGATTGCACTATAGCTGACACGAATTATTATATTTACTATCGTACACCTACATATACAAAAACCAAACAGCAAGTGAAGCTGATATAGGCGTCAATATTTCAACATACATAAACAACGTCCATCTGTCCCATTTTCCATTAACCCAATGACATACACAGAAATAATGTAATCCTCTATTTTACATCGTGTTCAAACGTACCATAGTATCTATATATGCGCATCCTAGACCAGTTTTTTAACTCTTAAACCGACTTGAATTTTCGTAGATAAAATGTATTAGCTTCCAAGCAATTAAACTTTTAAAATCATATACTTTCCGAATAGAACCAGTTCGAGTTAATGATGTTGTTATATGTACTTAGTTAGCGACGCCCGTAATCAAAATCAAGGTGTCATACATTTGGTACATGTATTGCATATGCATAAAAGTGGATTGCTCCATTTATTCCACTGCATGTTATGCCTTTATGATACAACAATGGTTATATTAACTCACGATTTTAACTTCAATAGTTTAAGTGTTTTACAAAAACACGCGGTTGCGATATTCAAACTAATACATCGATACGTACACTGTACAGTCAATGTAATTTGTATGTGTATGCGTATAGTATTAAAAAAATGACCAAACTATCTAAGTCGAGTGATAGAGAATAATATTAGAATATTTATGTACTTTGAGTGTGATACAGTTAATTAAATGTTCCACGAGTAAAAAAAATAGAAAAACAATAATAAACAATAAAGTCCTTTGGTCTCATTTAAAATGTTGTATTATATAGTTAATGGTGTTAATGAAATTGGTGTTAAAATAGGAGGAATACTTATACCAATGCTTCGCTGATGAGTGATGATATTTTCGTTATAGCAACATCTGAGGAAGACTTACAAACAGCATTATATGTAATGAATAGCACGTTTAAAGAAAATAATCTGAAAATAAATACAGACATGACTAAATTCCTAGTATGCTACAAAAAAAAACATACCATCTATAAATATAACTGTAGACAATAAAAGAATTGTCTACGTAGATTATTTCAAGTACTTTGGCAGCATTATAACAAATGACGGGAAATCAACAAAGGAAATCAGAATAGGTTGAGCAAAAAGAAAAATCTATTAACATCCAAAAATATGAGCATAGTTCTTAAAAAAAAGGATCGTAAAACCATAAGTCTGGAGTGTGGTTTTATACGGAAGCGAGACGTGGACAATAAATAAAAAACAGAGAGATACTCGTATGTTAGAAGCGCTAGAAATGTGGCACTGGAGAAAGATGTAGAGGATGAGTTTGACTGAGGGAAGAACAAATAATGACATCTTGAAGCAAATAGGAGGAAAAAGAACATTGATAGATAATCTAAAGAGAAGAAGATGGCGGATGATAGGACACACATTGAGGTATGGAGATGAATTACACAGCTTAATAATTTAAGGAATGATAAAAGGAACACGACCAAGAGGAAGACCAAGAACTAAACACATAAGCCAAATAATGCAAGATGCAGGAATCAATACTTACATGGACATGGCGAGTAACAGAGAAAGATGGATAAGACATATGTTGTGAATAGAAAATTGTTAAAAACCAATCTCCGGATTGTAAAAAAAAAAAATAGTTAGTGGACTAAAATATCTTACGGTCATATCGCAATGTCATGATTGTTGTAACGTGGTCGGGGATGACCCGTTAAATATAAGATATTCAGGGAAGAAGTTAGGTTCTTTTGAATATAATTGAATATAATCAAACCGTAGCTCTGGAGCATAAATGGTTTATAGGATCTTAATATTACAAATAAATGCGTATTGGTACAGATAATTATAAATATATAAAGGTTTATTAAGATTTACTGACATACTTAACAATCATAGGTCTGTTTCGTAGTTACATGGAGTTCAAGTTAGCGTGATGGTAATCGCGGAGAACTGGCGTTCTCTTACATACCGATTGTCGACCATAGGCTTTACCAGTGGCGCAACCAGGGGGTGGGTCCCCGGGTCCGGACCCCCCCCCCCTTGAACCGTATCATGTCTTTCTAAAATATTAATACATAAATGTTTGAACAAAAATGAACCGAGCTAATATTCCAACCAAAGATCCCGAAGAATATTTTAGAATTACTTTGTTTCTACCATTTCTTGATTTGTTTGTACAATAATTAAATGATCGTTTTGTTAATCATCAAAATATAGTATGTGGATTTCAAATGTTACTTAAAAGTTCAGTGTTTGATGAAGAAAAACTTAGAAAACTTGTTGAGTTTTAGGCTAACGATGTTGATGATTTTTATCGAGTTAAATCAGAAACAATTTTATGGAATCGTTATTTGACTGACAGTTATACGAGTATCCAATATAATAGTGTAGTTTAAATACTTAATGAATGCAATCCCGATTTCTTCCCAAATATATATAAGCTATTGCAAATACTTATCACACTTCCAATTGCTACATGTGAGGCGGAGAGATCATTTTCCTCACTTAAAAGAATCAAAAGTTACTTGAGAAATACCACATCACAAAGAAGACTCAAAGGGTTAGCTGCTCTCAATATCCACTACGAAGTCAGTGTAACACCTGAGGAAGTAATAAATCATTTAAGCAGTACAAACCATCGCTTAGATTTAATTTTATAAACTCTACAGCATTGTACATACCTACCTTTATTTTTTACATTTAACTATCTTAAAATTTTACATTATAATTACAATATTTACATTAAACAAAGAATAAAATAATAATTAAATTTGCATGTAAATTTAAAATAATTATACTTTTGGACCCTCCTTTTAAGAAAATCCGCGCCACTGGGCTATACAATATAAGCTGTGAGTGGGGGGAACTTAATGTATAGTCAGCTTATATTATGTTTCTATAATAGTAATATATATATATATATATATATAGTAGTAACGATTGTTACATTGTGTACTCAACAACTTTGTTTTATTACTTAAGGCAGGCTATCAATAATAAAACAATATAATTTACCGCTCTTTTAGTAGTCTTAAAAAGTAGAAGTCATATGGATTTAAACTTTTGAACTACTGTGACGGATGATTAACTCGTACATCCATTACATAAATAAAATTGTATTAAAACACATAAAATGTTTACTAACATATAGCTAGACAATAGTCATCTGCATAAACATAAAACATTTTAAATTGTAAATATAATGAGCGACACACCATTTACAAGTTCGTTAGTCCAATATCAACATCATTGACACAGTGCTGACGAACTCCAGATGATCACTATCAGTAAGTGTTAAACCAATATTATATGTATACATTTATGACTTATTGATATAATTATAATGACTTATTTGTCATTTATCGGTATTTCGTATTAAAGACGATAACTATAATTCTTTGTTTGAACCGCGGCATTTCCCAAACGCTCCCTTGCTACGGTTAAAATAAAATTCAAAGGGCTATGTAACCCCTAACTCAATTACTTAAGTCTTACAACGTTCCCTAACCCCGCTACGCTTCTTTCACAAATGTAAAAATATTTTCATCTATTTTTGCTGAAGAAAATCATTGACATCTGGGCTCATTGGCTGTCGCTATTGATTTAAATCATATATTTTTTTTTAATATTTGGTTAACAATTATTTATAAATAATTTGCATTTACATCAGTTTGACTAATAATCACGATATCAAAATATTACTTTTACCAAATATCGTTTGTCAATAACTTGATTTCTTCATAGTATATTTAATTATTTTGATTTTATAAATATAAAAATGTAGTTTTTGTATAAACATATTACCATCGTAAATTTGGTAAATTTGTAATTTAACATCGTACGATTACTTCAGCAACTGACCATCAAAATAAGTTAAATAACTGATTTATGTTATTGAGTTGTAAAATCATAAAAGATGGCACATTTATTAAACACTTTAATATTTATGTTTATTAGGTAAAAATCAAGTTTAATTATTTTTATATAATATGGTTTTCAGTTTTATTACTTTATTTCTCACTTAGTGGTAAATAATTCGATATTATTTCTTCTCATGTATGACAACAAACCATTGGCATTCTGAAATATTATCATTATATAACTTTTAAAGTTTCTTCTAATTATTAGAAGATATAACAATTAGTATTGAATTATAACTGGTTTAACTTCGTTTTTCGTACAGTTAATTTATAATGCTGCACTCGTTATATTTACTTGAGGCATCCTTAATTACTTACTGACCACTGGTTAGCATATCCATAATAGTAGTTAAACGTTAATGATTAACGAATATGATTTTAATGAATACCGATTTGCGTTACAATAAGCTTTAAGCGGACAATACTTTTATATTTAGTAAAAATAATAACAGACTACTGATAACAGATCATTGACTTCTATGATTATTGTTATTTAAATCATACCAAATTTTTAAAAATAAGACAAACATACTTGAAAATAGCTTAACTATCACTGAGGTCAATATTGTTTTTTTAAACCATTTCTCGACGATAAATAAATAATTGCATTGCACCTACCGTTACATTAATCGTTACCAACGATGGTTTGCAATGAGTGCAATATAAGAACGTCGTCTCGTTACTCACGCAGACTTACGACCATGACTCATTGCGTTCAGCATTACATCCGGTAGGTATCCTAGTGTCACCCAAAAGCAGCAAACGACATATTGTTGTGTAGTAACGAATTAAAAAGCTAAATCCGCTTCGTACTGAGCGTTGGAAATTCAAATGTTCGTGAAATTGAATTTTTTTGATCACAATCAAGCCTTGTTAGAGTGTTCATAATTTAATCGTACGTGTGCTTGTATTGTGTGTGAGTGTGCGCGCGCATTAAGAATTGGGGAACAACAACAAACAAGATGTGAATAAACTAACGATATTATTTATTAGCGTACGTATTATTAGACTATAATAATGTTAGTATAGGCACCGTGTAATTATGAAACATACAGTTCTCGCATCAAATGAAATTAAACAACCAGTTCGAACATTATTATGGAGCCGACAATATTGTATCTAACATTTACAAGTAATTCTAACATTCTATTGTTCGGTTACCATATTTTATGTACGATACCAAAATACGATTTCCTTATTAGGGTAATAACCGTATTTTGAATGTATAATATTTTAACCTTCAATTTAATTTTTAATGGTTACAATTAAAGTATGAATATAATTATTTTATTATATGTGAAAACAATAATGACGTCTGAAAAAGTTAAAATTAAAAACCACTATATGTCAAGAATGTGCATATTATCCCAACAAAAAAAAAAAAAATAAACATTATCGTAATAGCGGAACGATTATTAAATTATAATATTATATAATGGCATTAAATATTTATGCACAATTATCAGACTAGCTGTTCAGCGTGCAACGTGTATAGTATATTACATCTTGTTTAATGTTACCCGGTACATATTCTTGGTATCTCATTAATTTTTTCACTATTTTTGATCACTTCTTTTGGCTTGTATTTTATCGATTTATTGTTATGTGTAAATCAGTCCGTGTACGAATCACGGAATACAAATATTACATTTGGTACAATACGAGCGCGACTTTAACCATATTATGAATTACCATATCACTACGGCGAGTGAGACGACAATGGATATTATTTAAAACTACTCAATTTCCATGACAATAATAATGTACAGCACTATTTATTTGGTATTGAAATCAATGTTAATAACGTGTTATTCATTGATAAATAATAAATAATTTATAAAATATAAACTCAAGTTGTTTTTACATCATCTATGTTTTATTTATAAATATCTAACGATTTTAATATTTAAGAAGGTTCGAGATCACAGATTACATAAAAATAAAAATTTAAAGATTCGTGTTATTATAATGTGTGATTATACTTGTTGTTTACTGGTTTGATTTATTTGATATAGTTAAAACAACAAACAAATATGTACACATAATATATATTATTATACTAAGCTCATGGGGATTTTATTTCTACAATGAACTGTAGTAAATAATACGTATGCATTTAATAATATAATGTTTTTAGTTACTTCAATACTTGCACTATGTAATCGAATAAGAGTTATTTTAGAAAAATAAAATGTAAGTTTTGAAATAAAACATTTTTGCATTTTTCGGAAAAATTAAAAAAAAAAAAAAACGGTAAATAAAATAACTTTATGAATGATTTGATTGATAAATATTAAATAAGCATATATGTAGTCTATGTATAGTGCATTATCGCTGCACGCGACGATTATAATGTACGCGGTATCAAATTTAAACGACGTAATGGCTTCTCATTATTTTTATTATTAAAGGACTCTCATTGAAATTTACTATCCAGACAGCGAGCAGGATAAGTAAACGTTATAAATGAGATCTGTAACTTGAGGGCTTAACCAGGCAGGAAGGCTCACACAATAAGCTGCGAAACATTGATTGACTCGAGGTGATTCAACGTGTTCGTGTTAACGACTAACTTGTTGCTTTTGCTGTGTTACGGGTGGAGAGCGAAAATGGGTAATGTACGCATTACCCGGGTATAATATGTACATTATCTACCTCAAATATGTACAATGTGTACATTGTCCAGCTAATGTACGCACCATCCAGTGTGATGTGGATAAAGTAAGAAGTAGAAAAAAACAAAATGATATTAATCCGAAAAAAAATTAAGTATACACAGTTATTTATTGGAACCGTTCAACAGTAGGTGACTTTGGAGTTGCAAAGGACCCCCAGACTTACATTTACACTTATTTGTTAAACATTTACTTTTACACTGACATTTTCTAAGACCTTGACCACTGGAAAAAGGATTGTGCAGAGATTTAGAGATTGAACAATATCAGTGCGCACGTTATATAAATGTTTTATCATAATAAACTTAAATATTATTTCTGCAGAGTTCATTTGATATTTTATCGTATTTTTTTTTCATAAAACCACTTAATCCACTCAAAGGCATATAATGTACAAATGATCCGGTTAATGTAAAATATAAACATTTCATAAATAATATTTTTACTTTATCCAATAGGTATGGGTAGTGTTCACATTGCCCGTAACATATACATGCCCATGGCGCAGTGAACGTATTATTCATTGGTAGCTGGTACGGTTAGCTACATTGTATTATTCAATTTTTTCCCTTCACCGGGTCGCATGAATTCGGTAGATCTCACCACATTCTCACGTAATACTTGCGCCTTTATTACTAACACGGGATTCGTTGTTTTACAATACCTTATGTCCTAATGTTTCAAGGTTACTCGGTTTGAAAAAATCATTTGACAATACATTTGGTTCAAGGCGAGATGAGCAATAATCCTGTAGTTTCCGTGTTCCATCCATACTTTTTAACCATGCGCTTGATACATTGTGACGTTGAAATTAAAAAAACAAAAATAAAATAAAAAAGATAAAGTATTATATCATTTGACCTATTAAATTTGCTACTTTTTTATTTTCATTGATTCCTTGACTGATCAAATAAATGAAAAAGATTCTGTACTGATTTCTAGCAGAGTTGCAGCAATCTATAACAAGTGATAGCAAATTAGTGATAAAGAATAAAGATATTTGTCAACGAAATTCAAAAACAAAAAAATACTTTTTACAAAAATAACATAACTCAATAACCAAGACTGATTGTTTGTTAATTGTCTCTTTTTGTCATTCTTAACCCAAATCTATGAGCTATTACATGTCATATATTTATGAATAAAAGCTATATATAAAAAACGAACGAAACCCCTGGGTGGTCGGGTGAGACTCCACGGTTCGGTGAGATATAGTGAACTTTTGAACTTATACCAATGTACCATATTGTTCTCGAAAAACCAATTCTGATTAAAACAATCAGCTGGATCAGTTCTATTTCTAAAGATGGTCGATATTATAGTAGAATCAAATTTCATCATAAGGCATAAGTTGAACTTTTAATGTTATCACTTCTGAAGAAAAAAATGTTTCGAAAATTATGAGATTTCTATTAAATGCTAATATCGATAAATCTATAACATCATACGTACGTTTTAAGTCACTACAATTAATATTTCAAGAATAACAATCAAATAAAGAAAATCTTATGGAAAATCTTGAATCCATGAAAAATAAACAAGTGGATTGTGCGTGAGGTACTTCGCAGCGTTCAATTCTCGATGTGGATTGAAGTTTTTGGCAGTTTTTTCAATTATTCCAAAAATAGTTAGTACCGACTAAACGAAATTTTTTTTCAGATAAGTATATACTAGATTAGGTATATCCATGTATACATCAGCTCGCCTTCTGGTCGAAATCGTATACACAGACACAAAAAAAAAAATAATAACCGCATTTCATGATAATGATATAGCTATACCATGTAAAGTTGAATATATTTAATTTTCTTACTTTTTATTTATGAATACGCCATTTTAATGAGGAATAATAATCAATGTAATTAAATATAAGATCAAAATTGTAGTATGAAATTATATGCAAAAAAAGTTTGCATATAATTTAGACTGGAATCAAGTTTGGATAATAAGTACTTAGCGATGGTTATTTTCATTATATTTATTTTTATCCACTGCACGAAAAAATGTGTAAAGTCATTAAACAACTCAGCTCAAGAAATAATTGCGAATCTTATAACATTCAACTAAAAAGTTAAAATTACATTTTTAAAATTAATGACAACAAATCAAAATATATTAACTAATGCCTAACGTATAACATTTAATTTTTGTTTTTAAAAAAATTAAATAAAACAGACCTTATTAAATGCTGGTTATGAACTTATGATAGAAATAAAAAATGTGTAAACAGCTTATTTCTAATTATTCAAAAATATATTAAAACAAAGAATTCTTATTTAAAATGTTTTGTTTACCAAAAATGAAACGGCATAATTTGGTTCGACAACTAAATAAGATTTGAGTTTATAGAACGAAATTTTATTATCTTCTACGAAAATAAAAATATTCAAGTTCGATTTAATTTACATGTATTGTTGAGGTAAATTTTGTCTTCTACATAAATTAAACAATTATCGATGGAAAAAAAAAATAATTTAATATTTGTTCAGTATTTTATGTATAGCATACGATTTGAAATACAGTATTTAGGCAGTTTAGGCAACTTGATGGTTGCAAAAGACCGATTGTGTAAATGCAACGTTCAAGGTTTCTAACAAAAAAAACTTTAAATCAAAAACTATAGATTGACACGTGTGTCAAGTGAATACTAAATCAACCTTTGTATTGACTATTCATGGGTTTATTATCAAAATATTGAATATAATAAAGGGGACTGATGGACGAGCCCCATTATGAATCGAATTATATATGAATCATAGACAAAGTGACAATTTTCAAATTATAATTTCAAATATTATGCAAACATGAACAATAATTTACATTTCTATTGAACGTTCTTATTTCATTGTTTATATTTCATATGTCTTCATTCCGTCGTATTTTGCCCTATCGCTCGTTATTTAATTTTTGTGTAAGTTAAATTCAATTCAGGTTAATTCTATCAAATACTATTTTGGTAAATCATTTTGCAATCATAAAAACAAAAATAAAATTCAGTGCACAATAGTGTACCTCTATACACGTTTATTTACTAGTTTAAGTTTGTTTTAGCGTTCACATGTTGTATAAGATTTTTATGTTTTCAAACAGAAGTCCAACTTAAGAATCAAACAGAGCAGCTGTAAAATGATTGAAGATTATTTGATACAAAGCGGTCAAGGAAATACTATGTAAACTATAATTTAACTTTTTATTCATTAGTGCTTAATGATATTAAATGGTTAACAACTCGCGACCTCGTTAAAATATGTATTAAATGTGTACCTACTAATGATAGTAGGTAGTAATATAATACACACACCAGACAAGTTTATAATTACCCGATAAAATTAATAACGTAAAGTCATACTTTAATTATAAAGTTCTAAGACTAAAGTCCTGCTGTCGGCTTGCACATACGTAATTGACTTATTTATTGTTCACGATTTAATTTCACATTCACATATATAAAACGAACGTTCGATAATTCTTATTATTAAAACCAAACTTAAAATTGATCCATAAATATTATATAATACATATTATGTTTATTTGATTTTATGAAGGTATCCTATTATGCTTGGTAAGTTAGCTCACCATTTATATTGTTGATCTTGTATAAAAATATAAAACATTTTTACTAATTATATACGTATCACTTAATATTCATACCAATTATTTTCAGGTTGCGTGCCCCGGGGGCTATTAATCTAAGAATTTCAATTGATTTAAATATCATATAATATTATTATAGTTATTGGATTCAGCACATAAATTGCATTATAACTCATACAAAATGAATCTTAGACGTATTTTTAAATAATATATTTCTGGTCCGTATACCATACCATGAGTATCAGTCTTTTATGTGATCCTTGTCGATTATAGATGTTAAGAATTTTAATTCTAATTTTCCAACCTGTCGTGTTTTTAATGATTTTAAAAATGTCATTTTCGAGTCAAAGGATTTAATTATGCTATTAACAGAAAATGTTTGTGTACTATGTTCTATAATTATTCACTTGAGCCCATAATTCGTATAATACATGTGCTTGCTCATATGACAAATGTACGATCAAATTATTTCCTCAATCATCAAGCCAAAACGTAGACATTTATGGTATATGTACACTTATTATAATGTTATTTATATTTTACAATGTAACGTCACGTAGTAACTGTTGTGGTTTTTTTTTTATAATGTTGACATTTACGATTTAACATAACATTGAATTACATTCGTACGACATAACATTTTAAGAATTCATCACTACCGTTAGTATATAGTTGTAATAATTAGTGTCAGTCTAATCCTTGGATAAGAAAATACTACGACATCAATCAAATTTAAAAGTTTGTTAATTTATTTATAAAAAAAAATTGGCTTTCAAGGTTGTACGCATTTCCATTTACTTACTATTGTGATGTGTTTTTAAAACATAATCCATTAAAGTATATGAATAATATCCTAATATAATTTTAATGTAAGGATTTTAAAATGTAACTTAATTTACGTGCTTGGTTTTATTTAATTTTTTGTCTGAAAATGGTATTTTACAATGGAACAGTCCTTGCTTTGAAGGACGATTCATATAAATGTACTTAATTGAAATTCGAATTGATATTATTATTATAATGGTAGGTAAATGGGTTTTTATTGTAAATTTAAAATAATAAAATACATACTAGCCAATCTAAACATATAGGTAGGCACGTACCCACTTATTTCCATACATATATAATTACACATAAATGTGTATTTTTTTTTTAGAAGGTATTATGAAATTAAAATAAATCTACAAGAAATTTCATGTCCTTAATTTGAAGGATTTGATTTAGTGTAATATTATGATGAAACTCTAATGTCATATTTTTTTTTACATACAAATCATTGTTACATACATTCGTTGTACAAAATATGCAACCACTTTATGGTATAATTGATAAATTAATCATGCATTGAATGAATAACAGGTCGTCCGGTTCGATTATACCGAAACCGAGTTACTACAAAGGTCCCAAGAACGAACCGTTGAAATACATAACGGTAGGCAATTTGATAGACGAAGCGGCTGAAAAGTACCCGGACAGAGAAGCTATAGTGTCTGTACACCAGAATCGAAAAATCACTTTTTCGGATCTTAAACATGAGGTTTGTTCGACACATGATTAAATATACAATCGAAGAGATGTGTGATGTAACTTCATTTGTGATAACATGTAATTTATAAACCTGCAATATTGATCTAATCACATGCGAACAAAACTTTTTTATGCGACAAAACTGCAGGTCGACGAGTTAGCGGCTGGTCTGTTGGAAATGGGTATGAAGCCAGGCGATCGGTTGTGTTTAATGGGTTCGAATTCGGTGGAATGGGAAATCACATTGTTGGCATCGATAAAAGCCGGTTTGATCGCGGTAATGAGAGACCACGTCTTTGTTCATCATTTTTCTACTTTGAATGAAATACATTCATAATTGTAGAGAAATAGTTTTCATCGTATTCTTTTGTATACTATTGTGTAACGCGTTCAGGTAAACATCAACCCGTTGTATAAGAAAAACGAGTTACACCATAGCCTTAGTAAAGTCGACGCGAAAATGCTGATCGCCCTCGAGATCAATCAAAACCATGATTATTACGGGCTGCTGAAGAGTATCGTCCCGGAAATTTCCCAACAACCTCACGGTAAACCGGTCACCACTAGACATTTGCCAAATCTGGAGTTCATAGTTCTGGACACCGAAGACAATTTGCCGTGAGCCGAGATAATTATAAGTTTTTTTCGGCCAATCAGCAATGCCGAATCACGTGTCATTTCATTGTTGTGTTCTAGCGGGATCATAAAATACTGGGACGTGTGCCAGTCAGGATCGAAAAAGTCAATATCGTACTTGAAAAAACTAAACCTCGAACTGAACCCTCATGCGATCTGTAACATACAGTTCACTTCGGTAAGAAATCCGACACTTTCGCATTATTGTGTACCGCATACTGTCGTTATGTTATTATTTTTACGTACAATCGATAACGATAATATTATTATATGCTCGCGGTGTTTATAGTAAATATTATGTTTACAGGGAACTACCGGTGCGCCTAAGGGAGCGTGTTTAACGCATTACAATATCGTGAACAATTCGTATTTCTACTGTAAGCGGACGAAGATTATGGAAAAGGTATTAAATGGTTTGCGTACCGTGATTCTAACTATATCGCGATATTGCTCTGAAGTATTCTTATTTTTCGAAAAAGTTGGAGTAAACGACGTATGATGTACCGATCGGGTACAGAATCATCTAAAATTACAGTTATCTAGAACAACAATGTAGTTATAATAGTTGTTTGACGTGATGTAGCTGATTGAAAATGTTACTTATTTGAAACAGGAACATCGGATATTGTTGCAAGTTCCGTTTTTTCACACTTTTGGAACGGTAATCGGTATATTGGTCAGTCTGAACAGCGGAAGTACGCTTGTACTGCCAGCTTTAGGATACAAGCCCATTGAATCTGCTAAGGCTATAATATCTGAAAGGTTAGTACTGTTGAAAGCGACTGCTCTATGAAGAATTTAATCACTCGTAACAACATAAAATATTACTTGTCGGCTTAAAATATAAATCAAAATGCATCGTTACATTAGAAAATTAAGTGTGCGACTATATAGTAGGTACCTACAGGTACGCATAAAATCATAACTGATTAATTCATTTGTTTGCGTTCGAAAGTTAAGGTTGTGTTCGTTAAATTGGATATAACTTTAAAATAATTTCCTCTTTGAAATATCGTACGAAAGTCAAAAAGTTTTTGTAATTTTTAGCGATCTGTTGTAATTTATCTTGCGTACGGTCAAAAAAATAATAATAAAAATAATAATCAATGCACGAAAGAATAATACATGTTTTACGTAATTACTTGTGCCATAATAGGTGTACGGTCTTGTACGGGACACCAACGATGTACATCGATCTGATTAATGCTTCCAAAGAACTTTTGGATCAAGGGCATACGATCGACACGCCAGAATTTGCGTTATGCTCGGGAGCGTTGTGTTCACCAAGTCTATTCAAACAAGCCAAAATGACATTCAACCTCAAAAGACTTGTGGTAATAATATTGATCATGCGATTACGATGTCTGGGGCATGTGCGCGGTCGTACAGGATAAACGATTCGAGGCGATTGAGCGCGCGGACGGTGTTCGGTCCGACTCGAATGTTCGCAATGCTAACGGCGTATAAATAACAATAATGCTGCGATAGAAAAAAAAAAAACGATAATAATAATAATAATAAAAACTTACACACTCTAATGGTCGTTAATCGAAAGGACGAAAACGATATAGGTCAAGTTGCAAAAAGTTAGATTCGGCGCGTCATTAGAGCGAACATTGTTCGCACCTATATTATGATATACACGCGGCCGTAAATATCTACCGCGATCATTAACAGCGGCTCAGTGGTGGGGACGGGGGGGGGGGGGTGAAAGTGCTCGCGCACGACGCGCGGTGTTTATTTTCTAATTAGCGGATCATTTTTGGCATTTTGAAATCGTCAATTTTTTCTCGGCCACGTCGTGCAATAACCGCACGGTGCCCGCGCGGGTGCAGCTTCTGGGTGCCACATCTGCATCGGCAATAGAATATTGATTTCGGCCGAAGTGCGGTTCGCACGATCGCGCGCGTGTTTGCCCACCCGGCGGTTACGCAACCGCGATTCGGCCAGTTTCTTCACGTCCAGTCGTTGTCGAGCACACGTACTATTATTATTATTATTATTATTGTTGTTGATATCACGCGAGTGCGCGCGAGCTACGTAAAACCACAACCTCGGTTGTAACGCAAGTGCCCGCGGAACGTATGTACTCCTCGAATTTGAGGAAACCGCGGTTTTTCGAAATCGGCCGTCGCAACAGTTCGTCGGCGTGAAGATGAAACCCGTCTGCCGTCCGGTTTCGCAACGTTTCTCATAAACATTATTATTTTCGTCCGCGGTATCACACGCGGCGAGTTCGCAGACTATAACGGTTGACGGTCGGGTGGTATCCCCCCTCCTGGTCACTAATATAGATCCTGGATAGTACGTGCTATGGCCATGGGCGGATAAAGGGGAGGGGCAATAAGGGAAATTGCCCCCCCCCTGTACAAAAACAAAAAAAGTATCAAATATTCTATTTGAAATTAACTGTGGCAAACATTTCGTTCATGTTCAATATTTTCTTTTTAATTTAGACAAATATTCCTTAACACTTTTCGACTTTTTTGTATCAAAATGCTTTTTTTAATATGCCTTAGCAGGTATTGAGTTTGTTTAAGTATAAGATTTTCATTGAGTTTCGTACTAAAAATTAAAAGTTTTTGCGTCCTAAAACGATAAGACCTTTCACCGGTGTTTCCGTTGAGAGTATGACAGATGTCTGTACACAACTTATTTTATGTCGATTAATAATAAGAAAATTCCCATAAGCTTATTTTATACATTTATATATTATATATATAGCCCCCCTCCGTTTTGGACCTCTGTATCTGCCCTTGGTTATGGCTACACGATGGATGATAAATAATAGGATAATTTTTATTTTCAATCTTAAAACGTGTTTTATTTTTCTCGAGTTCGGGTGATTTATGGCGCCGGGGAGTTACAGTAGCTTAGTACCGCACGCGTTCGTTTCAATTGTTCAATTATTTTCGTGTAAAGCTATTTTTCCGGTAACCTCAATGGGATTTTTACTGCTTTTTCGCCGTGCTCTCCACTAGATCGGAACGTTTACGATGACGATTATCGCTTGATACTTCGGGGTTTTTGGTGTTTTCTCGCGCGAAAAGATTAAAAAATTATCGCAACCGCTGGACTATGGTGGCCAGTTATTGCACACGTGTACTACATACCAGTAGCGCGACACGAATTCACAATGGTCACGAAAAATAATTATAATACGGTCAACTGCATTGCGTTTTTGTTCGACATTAAATATTATCGACAGCACGATGTGCTACCCGAAATAATTATAATATATTATGGCGTCCGGTGGCGGTGTATTGAACACAACATTTGTACATCCGCTGGTATACGTATTATATGCATATCGTATATTACGGACGATTGATGCGTTAGCGCAATAGCTTAAAATTGTACGCATTACAATGTTACAGACGTTTTATGACGTATTTCCAACTACCAACGTACACGTACGGCGAACCGCCAGGTAAATAATTTACGTGAAGAAAAGAGAGAGAGTGAGAGACAGAGTGAGAGGGACGGATGATAAAGTATCCATGAAAAGTGATTACATTAGATTTCATTTGTGAAATTGTGGGCTTAAAAGCGGAATAATAATCCCATAACAAATCTATTCAATAAACCTCGGTTGTTTGTCTTGCAATCATACAATACGATTTTCATCCTTACAGAGAATAATCCTTTTTATTAAAATAATTTTTGTACCAGCAGTAGTGTCCATATTTTTAAATATTAGTTGAAAATTGTTTAAAAGTATTTTACATAAACTCAATTGAGAACGACCGTTAAGGTCTAGACGATCTAGACGATTAGCTCAAATTATCGACATTTCTACTTCTTTTGTAGCAATTGAATGTCTTAAGATACGGATGTATGTCTGCATGGACGAAAATTCAGGGACGAGGTTAAGTTTGTAAAAATTAAATAACGTACTCATAAATACTGCCGCGGCATAGCAACATCATTATAGTGGTATTTTCGTAAAGAAAACGTTATTTTTAACCATAATAATAAGTGCCTATCAAAACGTTAGACTGATTTTAGATTACATTTACGTACATGTAATCGTTATTAATGTGTATTGTTTCAATTCTAGTCGATCTACGGAATGACAGAAGCGAGCCCTATCGTATTTCTTTCTAATTCCGATGAATCCGAGCACAAATCATTGACTACTGTTGGTCAAGTACTCGATCACTCTGAGGTAAGTAACCGATAAGAAATAAGTTAAGGTACATTATTTGTCTGCAAAAAGGTACGAACATTTGTTGTTTACCTTGTATTTGATTATTCTACATTATAAACTAGCGGAGTAACTGCTAGCTGTGTAATTTTTTTTATGTTAATTTTCTTTAAAGGAATTAATCATTTTATTAAGTAAAAAAAATGAATTTTTTTGTTATTATTTAAAACCACATGTTAAATGAATACCAAACTACAACTATAGTTAGTTGATATTAAGGCCAGACGAAAAAGGTACTGTAACTATAGGCAGTTATTCCAATCGCATTGGTATAGTAAACATTACACATTTCCCAATTTAATGCTGCTTAATGATACGTTTACACAAAACTGTATTGTACATTTTTTTAATTTATTTTTTGTTATTTATATTTTTATTACATGATCTATAAACTTATAATAAGATAAGCGACAGGGAATTGCTGATAACGGCTGCCGAAGGAGTTTTGTGTGAAGGGGCTACCCATGGGTGATACTTAGGAAATATTTTTTAAAATAAAAGTATTTTCAATCATAACAGAAAAATAAATAAAATTACTACAATTTATTAGTTTGTACGATACACGTTGTGATCCTAATTTAAATATATAACATAATACTTTAGATTATAATTTATTGTAATAAATACCGAATGTTCTTCGATTGAAATAATTCTTTTGGCCGTTAAACATTTATTTAGTAAATTACGATGTTCACTTTTCTATAAGAAGTTATAATAATGCAATTATTGATAAATCATTATAAAAATTAAAACCGATGAGAACAGAATAATTCCTACAACATGCATTCTAGAATCGATAACGTAGGAACTTGTCAAGTTTTTATTATTTGTGTATCCATTTTTTTGAATTTCGATATATTTAGCCCCTTAAAAAAGGAAAATGAAATGTTATGTATAATAATATGTAAAAATGACATAAAATTGCCTATCCAATGCGCCGTGTCATTTTTTTAAAGATACTAAAAAAGAAAGTGTTTAACATTCAGATATACTTAAAATGTATTTCAAAATTATTTACCCAACAAATTTAAACTTTTTTCTTAAATATTATGTTATACTTAATTGTTATTATATTTTATTTTATAATTAATTATTATTACGATTAATTACTATTATTATAACAATATTAAAAACGTATAGAGAAAGAAATAATAATTACAATAAATACAACATAATAAACAAGCAGCTAGATTTTTTAAATTATTTCATTTTTATTTGAAAAGAGTTTCAATTTTGTCGTACACAGTTAAACAGTATTATTTTTTTCTTAGAATCGAATAATTTTAGGTGGTTAATAATTAATTGTATGCATTAAAATATATTTTGTTTATATTAAATGAATATCTTCCACAGAATAATTATTATCAACAAATATTGATAAAAAATGTATAAATAACTTGTAGGTTACCTTTTATCTTTTGTCTTGTTTTAAAATTGTGTAACTTAAGCTAAAGTATTGGCAGAACAAATAATTTACCTAAATCAAAATTGATTATACTATTTATCAAATAAATAACTGTTTGAAACTTTATAATAGACTACATAATATACATAATAATGTAAATAATTTGAATACAAATATTCTATACTTTTTAATTTTTCAACCATGTACAGTTACTATTCAAAAGCATTTGAGTCATATAAGATGCATATTATTATACCTCTTGTTTATTAGTATTAAGCATGCGTTCAGGGAGACATTACTTTGGAACCTTAAAATTAAGTTTGGTTAAAGCTCTATATTAATGCAATTGATGTAATTATGTATCGTATACACAAATCTTGAAGAAATTACACTTTTTCCCCACTCTTGAATTTAGTAGAATCAAACAAACGATTCAATAACTCTCATATTGATTTTCATGAAAATACTGTTTGCCAATATTTTTAGGCTATTATTGTTTTATATAGGTCAAAGTAGTTGACAAAAATGGGTTCACCGTGCCGATGGGCGTACCTGGAGAAGTGTGGTTTAAGGGTTACAACGTGATGCCTGGTTATTGGAATGACGAGGAAATGACGAAGAAAGCGATCGTAGAAGACGGATGGCTCAGATCAGGGTACTTTATGAACATATAATTGTTAACTTCACTGGATTTGACTTAATTAAAGGGTGATTTTATACTTTCAATTATCAGGGATATATTAATGTTAAGTGAAGATGGTTACGGCATGGTAACCGGAAGATTAAAGGACATAATCATCAGGGGTGGAGAAAATATCCAACCACAGACAATTGAGTATTTTTTGGAGTCTCATCCAGAAATAATTCAAGCTCAAGTTTGTACCGATCACTTGTTTAATTGGTTTTTTTTTCATTAATTAGTTTATATTGCGTCCAATAGGTGTTTGGAATACCAGACGAGCGGCTGGGTGAAGTAGTATGTGCCGCGATAAAAATCACAAGTAAATCCAATCTCGACGAAGAAAGTGTTAAGACCTACTGCAATGGCAACGTAAGTGTTCGCTTAATGTCTTATCGCGTCTATTAAACGAAACGTATTTTATTTTATGCTGAAACAGATCGCCAGATTCAAAGTTCCGAACCACGTGTTAGTCATGGACGATTTTCCTAAAACGGTTTCTGGGAAAATTCAAAAGTTCAAGCTTCGCGAAATCATGCAAGAACATTTAAGAAACGTGAAAAACCTCCAGTGCTAATATCCATATTAAATATAGTTTTAATTTATATACGAGTGAAGAGTTGTCTTGTTGTTGCTGTCCATCTGTAAATGATTCGAGTTGAGCGATAAGGATGAATTTTATATTATAATAAACGACTCAAGTAAACAGTTGATTTTATGATAAGTAACAGAATAAACATTCTTATTCTTATTCGCCTGTTAGCTTATTATTTTTTTTCGAATACCACACAATATACACATATTTTACTACAGCTTACGTGAAGCAACATAATTATTTTAAAATAACATTATCATAAATTACGCAGATTGTGTAGTTTTTAATACGTTGATTCCTTGACGGGTGACGTTTGACTTCGCAATACAAATGTTAAGCTTATCATGATAATAAGTGCTAGGTTTCACCTTGTATATAAATTGTAAGCATTCTTACTTTAGACCTTCAAAAAAAAAAAAAAAAATGAAAATCATCGCGGACGTTCGCATAATATCATGTTGACCACGATATAGGAAATATAATAAAAAATGAGAAGTATTTACCAACATTGCGAATACATTCTAATCGAACGAATGGTAATAAATAAATATATTACATCGTTTGACGAACAACTATTATTATTATAAACTATTAGTCGTATATTATCGATAGAGTAACATTTCAACATTTCAATAATTGCCTACACACCATGATGTTAGTTGCAAATATTTTAGTTTATTTTCTTCAATAATGCGCGTAATAATTTCGCAACGAATCAGTTAGCCGTTAAAACAATATATTTAAACTTTGTCTTTTGAATTTCTTCCATTTTACTGTAATAGAAATACGATAGGTGATACGTAGACACAGCGATAGTTTTCCGTAGATTTGTTTCTTGTGTACAGAATGTACCACGCGGATGTACGGTCTCATCGAGTAAAGTGGATTGCGGTGGGCACGGGTAATACGTGTAAGGAGCATATTTTATACGACTATCAGACTTGGCCGCTTTTTATGCAGTATTTGCGGCGTTTCCAATCCGAATTCCACGGTATTTACAGATTTATCACAGCTTGTTTGTTTCATATGTCTGTATATTGTTTATGAAAAAAAAGAAGATGAAAAAACACTAAGTTAAATTAATCATTATCATCATGGACTTTATCATACACACTCCTCATACTAATGCAGTATTGTGGTCCAACGAGACAAGAACAATGCCAGGAGAGTGATTGTATAGAAGAATTAGATTTGAAACGGATAAACGGAAAGCAGGGGTATCGAACATTCTGTCGGGAGCACTTTACCCAGACAACATAAGCCACATGATAACCTTTATAACCAAGACTCATCTTATTAATAGTTTATTATCTGTAACGTGTATGTAAATAAGTATCTTAATAAAATGTGAACCTTGAAAACTCTTTGTATGCCAATGGCGATTGACGCCGAGGCTTAAATAAATAAAATGATTAAGAGTAAAATTTTAAAATATTGAGAAAGGATATACTATTATGATAAGCGCTAACGTTTAAATTATTTTTAAAACCTGTATAATGTATAGTTGAAAAATAATGATATCTCTTTGAAAATCACATCATGTTGAAAAAAAAAACTGAAGTAAACTAATTCCAAAATATAATTAATATTGTTTTCTACTTCTCGATCAAAAAATGTTTTGTGTATACTTATTGTGATTTGCAGATATAATTTTCAAATGTTCAATAAAACTACTAAGTGCATAATATATTAAAACGACGGCTATTAAGTACCATTTAAATTAATTATTGTATAATTGTACAAAAAAGGTATTTTGGCTTTTATGCTTAAAATCGTACAATAATAAATATTTGTTATTGTAGACATAGAGCATTAATCTTAATATTCTAAAAAACGGACGTTATTCCTATAAGTAATATTTTAGATGTTTTACTGCGTGAACCAATCGATTTTTTCCAATATAAATAAATTACTTACAATGTTATGTACCTGTATTACTACCTGTCTCAACGGATACTCCTGAGAGAACTTTTCCAACTCTACAACGAATAAAAACTTGTTTAAGAAACGCAATGGGTCAGGTAAATTATAATAAAATTTAACTTCTATTGAAATATAGTGTTTTATATTTTTGTTTAGAAATTATTAAATGGGCTCTTTATGCTTCCTATGTATAAAAATATGACCGTCCAGCCTGACGAAGTACTGAACATCCTTTGTCTGTGATCGAAGAAACTGGAGTTAGTCTTATAAATATTGTAGAATTAATTTTTTAAATATTTAGTTATTCCTCTCCCCCCCTGTCAAAAAATCCTTGATGCGCCACTGGTGGTTTTAAATGTGATTTGTATGTATCAGATCAATATTTCTGGTCAAAATCGTGTATACGAATACACTACAAAACAATACATTCCTCGTTTCACTCAGAATCTAACAATTGAATAAACTAAACATTTTAACTAGAGGAAGCGTAATTTTTGTTATTTGTTTTTCAAGCATCACGGCCAGTAATTTTTGTTTACTTTTTAAAACGCCATGTTGACATATTATGATGGTCAGAAAGACGAATGTCTTATTGACTTCGTAAGACTTCATCAACCAACTACGGTTTACCATTTCTGAACCACATATGGCCAATATTAAATATTAATTATACAATAACAGATCAATTTTATCTTCAGCTTACGTGTAACACGAATTGTCTATATAGTACTCCTTACAATCGTAGCTTAGTACGTATTGGAGTACATTGTTTTGCTTAACCTAAAATTACAATTTGTTTGTTGAACAAATACGAGTAAAATATCATGCTACCGTTTAAGCAACAAATGCATGTTTTTGAGGGAGTTATAATAAATCTGAGATCGTATGTCATCAGCAATATAGTCCAGGGGGTGGATCAAACCGTTTATGTTAACTACTTGTAGGTTGTTGAAATACAATAATAAGACTAATATGATCCAACGTCAAGTGAAAAATGGTTAAGTACAATACTATTTCAGGTATAATATTTATTTATTAAAATAATAATGTCAATGGATATAAATTTGAAGTCTCGTTAAATCATTTATGAATGTCACGTTTTAATAATAACTTCTATTTGTACGCACTATACAGTACACTAATAACATAATAATTGCATATTATTCCGATACAGCGTAGGTAGCAATAATAGTATGAATAGTATATAATAATAATAATTAAAACTCTTAGTGTTCGTAGTCTAATGAGCATAGTACAAACAATTTAAAAAAAAAAATTAATTCTAGTTTTTGATTATTAAAACATAATATAAATAACAGAATACGATGATCGTATTATATCATTATATCATTAATTTAAAAACACCGATGTATGCAAGGATTCGATTGGTCCAGACAGCCAATCACAATCGGCGACGTGCGTGTTTTACTTACATTTTACTTTTTGGGAACAACTTAAATAGGTCACATTTACAAGTATAAAAAAAAATATAATATAATATAATAATATAATACACGCAGTAAACAGCTACTGCTGGCCGCTGCAGAAATAATTTTCGGACGCGGATCGCATGGAAAAATATACAATCTGCCATAGCTATATACGTACGATGCAGTTGAAACGAAACGGCTGTTTTATAAACCATAAGCTCCGGACTCTCGTAATGACGATGATGATAATGATAGTTATAATAGAAATAATAATAATGATTGTGTAATAATATTCGTGCGTGTCGTGCACTATATGCAGTTCAATCGTGTACGCGTGGCAAAGCCGTCGCGTCGTCGCCACGGGGAGTCTATTGCGATTTCGCTTGGATCTGCTTGCTCTTCTTGTACGCCTGTTGGTAGAAGTCGAAGAACAGGGCGAAGAAGATGGTCGAGTGCACCAGCAGCAGGGCGGCCACGAGTTTCGGATATCCGCAGTCGAAGAACAGCACTTGGGCCGAATGGAAGAACACCAGCGTGAACTGGAGCTGCGCGGGACATAACAGAGAACGGTGGCATTAGAATAATCGTCGTCGGAATCGCGTTACGAGGGTGGGCGCACGATGAGGGTGGGCAACGGTTATGTTTTATCGTATACGAACCAATTGGATGGAGGTCAAATGTTTTTTCCACCACAGGTACTTTTGGTATTGAGGTCCCATCGCGGACATCATGTAATAAAAGTACATGATCACGTGCACCATGTTGTTTATCAAATTCGAAAACGTTCCGTGGCCGCCTAAAGAATACAAAGAACAACAGTTATTAACCGACAACGCGGAAATATACGGTATCATCGATTCACGCCACAAGTTGTCGGCCAATAACAATGGGAAAATGTGCTTCGTCAAAAGCTGTCGAACCACGGTCGGTGTCGAAACTAGTTAAAATCGATGCGTTTACGCGCTTGTCACTGATCCGTAGCGTTAGCGATATTCAGAATTGTTGAGGGACCTGCTGAAGATACTTCTACGTTTTCCGTTTATCTAGAACGGTCCATTGCGAATAGTCAATCGTAAGTACTACACGAAAATCGTTGAGTCCTACAATGACGTACTACACGATCGGCGCGAATTGTTTTAACCTTTTATACGGTCGTACCGTCCACAACGGCGTACTTGCATCGTTGTGAAATTGTAATTTCGCGGAAAAAAAGAAAAAAATGTATCGATGGTCGTTGAACGTAAGCGTATATCGTAAGTCTGCGTACGCGTGAATTCCGTTTCCCCGTGGTAACACGCCCCTAACGATGTTAGGACGATCCGAACCGGGTCAGTGACCCCGCAGGACTTTGGAACGCGCGAAAACGGTGTAAGAATAAACCACGACTTTAGCCACCGGAAGCCGAACGGCGCGGCGTCGCTGTGATAACGTCGATCGCGCGTGAGCAATTTACCGGCGATGAATTTCACGCAGATCCATGTCTCGATCGGTGTGAGCGAATGGTGGTACAGGTGGAGGTAGCTGATTTGGTTGTCCTTTTTCCTCAGGACGAAAAATACCTGAAACAACGGAACGGGTTATAGCAATGACGGTGATAAACGTTTGAGTTACGTAACACGATCGCCGTGTTACACCGCGCGCGCACCGAGGATCGAACACCGTGCGGACCTTACCGTGTCGACGAACTCCGACAGTTTGGATATGTAGTACCACCAGCACAAATTGGCCATCTGAAAAGATCAGTCGACGTTAATACCACGTATAATACGTATCTATCACATAATTTTAACGGGCACGCGGCGGAATTTTATTTCATTCCGGCGTTTTTTTTTTTTTTTAAATTTTACGCGCGTGCCGTTCCGAAAATCACGTTTAACGATTACGTACCCTCATAGCGGTAGGACTGTGCGAATAGTCGACGGGTTGACATTTGTAGCTGTAGTCCAATAACCATCCGCCCATCAAATGCTGAAAAATAAAAATAAAAAACAATATTAATCGTTCCCGTTCGTTTTCCATCATATTACGTTATGGGCCAATATGTTTCGTATTATACGAACGCATAATAATATCCACCGGGTCGTGGGGGTAATAATTCCTCATCCCGATGTCGTAATATTTATTTATTTTTCAGCGAAAACTCCAAGACGTACCTATCATATGAAACTATTATCCGTATAATACCGATGTAACTAGTAACTACTAACAGTATGTTGTACACGATAGCCTGAGGCGTATAACGTTCCAGTGGTCGACCGGGTGACATAATAATTATTTTATTCATTTCGTTTTTTTTTTCTCTATTTTTTTTTCTATCATTATTATTATAATTAACGAGTCCTCGGCAATTTTTTTCTACGTTTCACAATGCTAAACATTGGCGTAGCCACGTCACTGTGGTTTGTCAGCGGTAGGTTAATGAAACGTACCTGCAAACCCATCAAAAGGAAAGGGTTATGTTTTCATTTCCCTACACGGTGTAGGGGCCCAAACGTTACAAAATTCCGCAAAACTCAACGTAGCGTCAACGTTGCGCAAAATGATGTGTAAGTGAACAATTCAAGTGACCTACATAGAGGAGCTGCTAGTTGAAACATGTATACTATTTCCTTATATTATATGTACTTAAAACATATAATTGAAGTTATTTGTAACAATTATACACGTATATAGTATATACACCACGTAAAATTATTATTTTTAATTTTTAGAATATGGCGTATTATGCTGTAATGTAGAAAACAACTTCTGAAGTTATTGCAGTGGCTTTGTCGATACACGGTACTTTAAAAGAAAATCACATTTTAATTTAATTTTTGTTAGGAATTTATAATATATACGGAAGTTAGAAATTATACAATGTAAAATTATGAATTGTTGAAAAATAAAAAAGTTGTATTCTCATATAAAGAAAAAAAAAATTAATTGCATATTAAAAAATAAATTTACAATATAATTCCGGGAGTATTTAAAGTTTTATGTATAATAAATATTAAATAACCAGTTTCATTCTTGTTTATTTATATACAATATACATACTTAGTTAATTTTATTTGGCGTGTTTATAATTATCTTTTTTGTTTGCTTGTAATTTATTTATAATGTGTATGCAGGTTTTTATACATAATTTGTATAATGTACAATGTATTTATTATAATAGTTTGTCTTAATTATCCAACCGTAAGGACAATTTTATTTTTCCAATAATTATAATTTTGAATTAAATTATTAATTTTTTATTATTCTGTGTTCGTTACCTTACAAGACCTTGGGTGCATTATACGAAGAACACCCTAACAAACCTGTAATAAAATATAAAATTACCGTCTTTGAACTTTCAGGTCATTATCATTCGATTAGAAGATAAATTGATAATGCACAGATGTTGACATAATGGTACAAAATCGTTGATTTGATAGCGATTTGATGTACAGCAAATATTGTATTTACAAGGCTACGTAATTATATAATATAATGAATAATAAGCCCCTTTCAAATGAGCACACACATAATACGTACCTGTGAAACCTGAATTTTATCAACAGTATGTTTTATTTGACGTATCTTGCGTTAACTCGAGATAAATTGATTTATACATGTTTTGCAATGTTTGTTTTACATTCATATTTGGAAAAATTAGCCTTATATTGCTATCACAGTGGTTTAAAAATGTTGATATATATGTAACGGAATCGAGATGAATAGTGCTATAGCAGTTACATAATATATACTGATATTATATCAGCAGGTAATGAAAATGTGACATTTTAAAGCAGGTCTGTGGAACAAAACGTTATTTTTGAGTGTCCGCTACCGTGTTAAGTAAAAATATGATCCTTTAAAGTTGGCGTTGAAATTAAGTTTAGTTTTCATAAATATTAATTGAACAGAATAAGATGTGGAGATGTAAGCATAAGAATCGCGAGAATTTTGATGAAATTTGATGATTTATAGAATAAAGTATACTGGCAAGGGTGTGCAATTTAATGTAAAATAAGTGATAAGACGAGGAATAGGGTTTGGCAAGAGTGAAGCAGTATACAAAGACGAGTAGTTATAAATGGCGTTTCCAAACGACCGAATACACTATTTTTCGTTTCTAATTGTGTTTTATTTTTAAACACTTTATATGTTTAAAGGGAGACAATGGCATATTGTGCCTACACATTTTACTCGTACACTGATGCAGTATACACAAACAAATAATAAGGTCGATACATTTAATGATTAACTAAAAATGTTGATTATATCAATCTTACATTAAATACCATAGAAGTGAAAACTGTCATAATAAATTAGAGACCAGTATCAATATAATGTAAATTTTAGTTAAGAAATAAGTGTATTTTATGTAGACGGGGTCTTTGAATACTTCATTAGATTTTTTTCATCAATTATTAGCCATTCATCGATTATACAACGATTACTTCTTTTACTTGTTTTTTTTTTGACATAAATTTTTAAGTAAATAGTGACTTATGTTAAAGTATTCAACGGGTTTACACGGGAATAGTAATTAAAACCTTCATCAACACTGCCAGAGTCAATTTACGAAATTTTCGAAAAGGTAATGCATAGTCAAATTGATATTAGAATTAAAAACTTGAATCTCTTATTAGCCAATTTCGATGGAACACAGTAATTTAGATAGAAACAGAATTGGCATCGCATTACATACAAAGTAATGAAGTATCACCTGTTTACTCAGAACACGTTGTTTTCAACATTAACGTTCGGATTCTCTTCTAGCACCGCGTAAATATTGTCGTTTTTTCAATTGAAATGTCTTCTTTTCAGATTCAAATAGGGTTAAGGAATTCACAGATTATTTGGTAGACACGTGTCAAAGATCCGGGTTCGAAAGGATAGACAAAAGTTCAAGTTCTCGGAAACCCGGAAAAATGCACAAACGGCAGGTACCGCATACTATGAAAAAGTTGCTCGCGAAAAGTTCGTGTACCACGAGGAGACTTAACTGCGTTGTTTATAACACACCGGCGAACAAAAATATACCAGTATGCGAGTTCCCACTCGAAAAAGATATACATATAAATTTGAAATTTCCCACGATTTAATATGAAGTTAGATGCATTAGTTTCCGTCAATGCACTATAGTGGTCGGGCGTTTTCTACCGTCTTCAGATCAATCCGTATAGCTAATGAAATAACGAAATGATATTGATTGGAAACAGTAAACGGTCTAAACAGATTTTAAATGCGTACGAAACAGTGTAAGAAAAAAATGGACTTAATTTCCAACGCGGTTGGTGGTGGGTCCCAAGTCGGGAAGTGATCGATGTTAACAAAGCCGCACTTAAATATTCTAATTATTCGTTTTGTTCGTACGGGGATGTTCACAGCGTCCTTCCCGTGACCTTTGCGTGCGCGGCGGCGGCGGCGGCGGCCGAAACACACACGTGCCGACGGAAAACTCGGTAGGTAGGTACGTAATCGGATCATGTCCTGCGGGTCGTGCGCGTACGAGCGGGCGACCGAAACACACGTGGTACGGTTCGGGCGCGCGCGCGCGCACGTGATCATGACCTCGATGCGGCGACCTGTTGCCGACGCACGGTTCGAGTGAAAGTATCGGCGGCGGCGGCGGCGGCGAAGAAGTTGACGAAGACGAAGAAGGAAAAAGGAACGCGATCCGCTGACCGGGCCGGGGTTGGGTCGGCGGCTCGGCGATTGCATCACACACGCACACGCGCGTGGAGAGGGGCGTTTGTTGCCCGACCGTGTGTTACATCATTACCTGGCAGACATACGTATTATAATAAACACAAGTACGCACACGTAAACGTTCCTCTTGTTTGCGTGCGCCGCGTGTGAGCGCGTAGAGTACCGCACGTATTGTGCCGGGGAAGAAATGATGACGTAGGAACGCGCGGACGCGGCAACTTGGTTATACGGTTATTGTGGTGACACGACGGCGCGAAACCGGGTTACCGCGGTCGTGCCGCAGACCGTCCAAACAGCGCACAATAGGGTTGTTCCGACGTTTTAAATTCGCATATTTTTACCGCACGGTACCGAAACTGGACGGACTACCGAAAACTGGAAACGGCATAACGACGATAAAAGTACCCTCTCTACGTACGTATAGTGCACGCCCGTGCAGTGTTTCGCAACTAGTGGTCCGCGATCGATTAACCGATTGAAAGCTTTATGTTGCTCCATTTTTTTTTCTTCCGAAAAACACCTCACCTCGCCGATTTGATTGTAATTTTTTTTTTGTTTTTGGGTCGTACGTTAGAATTTGTTCGAACGCGCATGCGCTTCTTTGCCGTCGACAATCGATCGGAAAAATTATGAAGAAACAAACGTCAAAGGTGGTCCACCAGCGATCCGAGTGTCTCGTTCTCGCGGTAGTTCGTAGTATTATAATAGTGCTCAAACGGTTGGGAAACAGTGAGGCGAAGGTGAACGGATGCGGTAACGAAAATAATCCGTCTGCAGGTATTCGCGGTTATGTAATACAACCGAGACTTTCAATGTCGGCGCTCGGTTTTCGAAAATAAATATAAAATGCGCCGTCTGAATACGGATTAGAAATGGGTCAAGGTCAGAGGCGTCCACGAATTCCTCGAAAGCGAAGCCATTATGGTTGCGAAAATAATCCCGTCCCCGGGGTCGATGTTCTTCGGGAAGTCGGCCGGGTGGTAATGAACGTCATAATTTCGTTGGCGATTATGATACTCAAGGCCCGGTCGAATAGTAAAATAAATAGTAAAAATGAATAGTAAAAATACTCATAGAGATTCGTCTGAATATGCCACGAGAACAATACGATTTAAAAACGTAGAGCGGCTATGGGCGGAGAAAAAATTAATTCCAAATCGAATAAATAAGAATGTTGCAGAGGCTTGATGCTTCTCTCGCGGATCACATGCGGCTATCCCTGCTACATAGTGTATACGTAATGAATTCCGGTTATTGAGACAATGACGAAATTGTGTACATCGTGCGTTCATCGATTTGTGTACTTCATTTTTCTTTTTAAAGACGTTTTGACGGTTTTACGGAATAGGTTACGTATTATATAACAGAGTAATCGGTTATTTATTATTATTTTACAATATCTTGGAAATATTATCATTAATTTCCATGCGTTCGAAGAAGAATTTTGACCCACTGACACTCAATGCCGTATAATATTTTATCTTATCCCTCTCCAAACTTTCGTTCTTCGGAATGCTAAAACCCGTTTTTATTGTGAAACATCGTTTGAATTGTGATTGACAACACAAGTTTTACCAATCCTGTGTGTACCCAAATTCTATACGTTTATAATATTCTAGCAACGGATCGTACCTCCCACAGCATGGTGAAACTGAAGATGACCTGGCCGGCGTTGTAAATCACTAGAATATTGTTCAATTTGAAGGGTTTTCGGTTGGCCATTACCTTAGGTCCCAGGTACGTGACGATGTATAAGTACGTGATGACCATGATCAGCGTTGGGAACGGGCTGTCCATCAGTGGCCAGTCTTTCACTCGCGGGTCTATATCAAAAACGGGAGAAAAACGTTTATTCTTAATTCTATAAGCAGAAACTTAATGGCAATTTACGATTGACATATATCATTACACAAAACGTTAAGTTATTCTCAATCGTTTTTTCTATAATAAAGTATGGTATACTTTTAGTGGTACGCAAATCTAACGAAAACAATAATTACCGCTGATGGAGTCCACAAGGTTTATGTATCTGTCGATGGCCATGTTCACCAGACCCGACGCCATGTTTCATTCGGGTTCTGTATACACACACAAAAAGAAAAAGATTCAATTAAAAAAAAAATATGACTTTTTTTTAATAACTACAAGAACACGGGATATTTTCTCTGGGTTACCTCTCAAGGCTCACCGAGGAAATTATATCGCAAGGTCTTGGTCAGCAGTTGCGGCGTGAAATACAAAAATGTTCACATTTTGTTTCTAGTTAACATTGACCGCAGAACGAATGCAAGTGCTACCGGCTTTCCTAAATTCACAATATTCACACGTTAATTTGTACATCTCACGATACCGCGCTAGTTTCACGTCACAATGCATATCTTCGCCGTACGAAAGACAAATACGATTAGTGAGGTACCCGCGTGCCATTGTTATAATCGGAATTTGCTCACGTTAAATATGAATGAAAAACCATCACTGTTGTACTACATTTTAACGACTAAACGTTTTTAGCTTCAAAACAAATGAATTATTTATCCCGTTTTGTTTGATTTGTAAACCGGTCGAGGATAATTATTGTGAAAAAAAAAAACGTATATTGTGTACTACCCACATAACTCATAATTTATTATAACTTAAGTATAAATATCTATTCTATAGACGATTTAGGTACCAATAATTGTGTGATAAACGTTTAACTGACGATAGTTGATGCTTGTTATTCGTTAAAAAATTATATGAGTACGTCGGATTTACAAGGTGATGCATTAAAAACCTACGGTAAAGGCATTAAAAAGTTACCAATCACGCTACAAAACAATGATTTCTAACCATGAAAAGGCTACTAAAAATGACTTGAAAATGTAAAAGTTCGACTAAAAATTACTTACAATACCGAAAATAACTTGTTATTGAACATACTAATCAAACAAATTATTTCTCAGAACACCCGAATACAATTTTATAACTACGTCTAACAATAAATTAAAAACTGCTTTATTAAGCTGTAAGTATCTGTTTATTGTATTTATTAACATGTTATGTATTATTTAATTTAAGTAGTGTTTTCACTTTTCACTAATTTTTTTTAATTTTTAAACATTTTCTTAAATTCTTGAAACTAACGAATATGTACCGAAATGTTCTTAAAACGTCGAGTATGCATATGATTAGCAGAAAATTAATGTAAACACTAATAAACTGACACCAAAATGCCAAAAATGCACCAAATATTCACGAACAACACAAGAAAACGTGAAAAAAAAAATGCAACAAATAATTGTATAATCTTAAGCCCAATGATGCACGGGTCGGGTTTCGTTTTTGACGAGCTACAAATGCCTAGGCCTGCCGATGACGCGCTTGAATGCGAGTCAATGGGCGACACTTCCTGCGGCTTTTAATTTTATTACGATGCGAAGTCGCAGGAAATAATGGCATTGCGCGTGCACGACGCCCACGCAAGACTCGTGGGGGAAAACGCGGGAAATAATTAAAATTTATTGCCGAAAAAAATCCGAGACCGCAGATCTAAGGTCACCGTTACGTTACTGCGACGACACTATAAGGTCGTTGGTAAGCCGAAAAAGGATAACGCCGCTGCTGCGGGCGTACGCGACCGGGATGCGACTCGCGTAGTATTGACCGCGCGTACGAATCGCGTCATCAAACCACCGACGGTTACCGCGGTACTACCGTGCTGCGGGTTACCGCCGCTGTAATGGTGCACCGCGAATTCTTCCACGCCGCACGGCTAATAATAATAATTATACCGTAGCGTTCGTGAACCGTAATGATTATCATTTCGCGCGGCCCATATAGGTCGAGGTATCGATCGGCGTGTGTGTATAGCTAGTAATTACATCATCGGCGGTCAATTAATGTGCACTGCCACCGGTCGGAACGGTGCAACGTAAACTTACAGAATTGATCATAATGTATGCGTCTAAGGTGTCCGCGCGATCGACGGACGGACGCGTCGGTTTTTATGTATACGCGTTCAACACCCTTGGTGGATTTCACAACCGCGGCTGATCGAATAGTCTGCGCACGGACCGTTCGTATGGTAATCGAAAGGATTGTCGAACGTCAAATATTAAACTGCGCTCTTACTATTTATTAACAGTTAATAATGAGTCCCGAGGGGGGGGGGGGGATGAACGAAAAGCGAAATAACGGATAGGTACGCAAAGTCGTGTAAAACCGGAAAAAAAAAAAAATTCTATTAATTCCTCTATACCACGATCATCGTTCTGTAAACAGATCATGTTGATAAACAAACAAATAATATCGGTTTTCGTACGATTACGGAGAACGACTAAAACTTTCCTCTCTTCTCTTATACGCGCGGTGTTTTCGGTGCGTTCGACTCAATAGGTGCCCATGTCATATGTGTGTATCATAACAATCACAGTTACACGTTTCGTTAATTATTGTTGTACACGCGTTACGACAACAATATTTTTACGACCTGCCTTAACGACACCGCCGATCGGTATAATAATACGAAAACGCGTGTATTAAAATCAATTATTGCGATACGATTTCGGGTTGATAGAAATTACTGTATTAGACCTATAATCGTTTTTGCCACTCGACAGAACGACTTTAGGATTATTACAGACTTTCACAATTAGGCAACCGATACCGATTGGGTAGAAGGAATAAAACAGTCGTAAATAGATTAGTTTTAAGATATAATTATAGAGGTGTATTGAAATTTATGAAAGTAAAACCTAACATGGAACTGAAAAAAGTCTGAGCATTTTCGAAAAATAATCACATTCGTGTAATATTGCAATAACAATAAATAATGTTGTATGTTTTATTTTCACGTATCATGTGTGTATGTACTTTTATAATTGTGTAAAACTTAAGCGGTGTCAAAGCAAATAGTATTTCATTAAATTTTGTGACGAAATGTTCTCAAGTTTGATTACGTAACCAACGTCTATTCAAAAGAGTAGTCATTTTTTTATTTAAAAACATCTACAATCTGTTATTCAAAACAATAAGTAAATTTGATATTGAATATAGTAAGAGAAAAAAAATAACATGAACACCTTGAAGAAGAAACTGCTCACTAACGGCACCTCAGGCATTTATTTTTATGAAAAAAAAAAAAAAGTCATTGGAAATTATATCTTAACTGGTACAAATTGGTTTCAGTATATTTTCAGCTATAAACATTGGATAACATTCTTATTAGATATGTACTCTAGACCCGAAATATGATGATTTTACTATCGGTGAGCAAAGATATAAACCTCTAAATTTACACAATTTCCAAGTACACAGAACATGTTATATGGTTGTTATTAAAATTACGTAAATAAAGTATGATACTCTTTATTGTAAAAACAATTATTTTTTGGGACATTTTAATTAAGTAGTGTTAAGTAGTGCATTTGATGTTTAGGTCCTTTTGATTGAATGTTATATGTACCATGATAATAATTTCATCATAAAAATAGAAAGTAATTTGATAATTTGTTTACCTAAGACGTAATAATCCTAATCAGTTATGTAGACTAAGTTAATAAATCAGTTATAAATACTAAAATTTTATCGTTTATATGGCTTCAACTTCGTAAAAATGTTGAAAATCATAAGATATTAATAATTAAATAATATTGTATAATAATTGTTGTTAAGGCATTTTGTTTGAAAATACTCCTTTGTAATTATAATTGTATACAATCCGATCAACCTTAGTCATATGAATTAGCCGATGCATACAATACCGATGTATACAATAACAATATGAAGAGGATAGAACCTTGAATATTTTATTGGCCGTAAAAATCGAAATGAACTTTTACCAAAGAGATCCTGTATTTCATTCCATCAAGGCTATTCAAGGTCTCAGGATTAAATAATATAACCTGAGCGTTTTTCGTAGATAATTCAAGTTTCCCCCCTCCTCCCCTCGAGCTTATGAAATACGGCGCTGTTCAAATTACATTTAAACACCGCACGTCATATGAAAAGTGATAACAATATCTTTTGGCCGATCCTTTGGTAAAGGAAAATATTTTTTGAAGATCGTCAAAAAGCCGTCGATGACAGAATCGTAATGATGTATTTTTACGCGATAGTATTTATTTTATTTCGCAAGCTTCGGGATCTCGCATGACTGCAGCTTCCATTTACATAATTGCGTGTAATTAGTTATTTACTATTATATAATCAAATGCATCGGAAGTTTTTTTTCGTATTGGTAAATGAATAATAATATGTTCAAAACAAGCGCACTAGCTACTACACACGTCTCCCGACGCGTAAAACGTATCCGACGGGTTAAACACCTGACACAGAAACGTTAAATAATACTCTACGTTAAATAATAATAAACGAGCGTATCGTAAACTAGTTTAAAGAATATTGACCTAGTGCGGCGATTTCTATAAAAATACATACGATTATGTAATTTTTAATATACTCGATGTGTACTTTTTATCGTAACATTCACTTACAGCCCATACGATTATCGAACTTGTTCCATTGGGCAAGCTGACGAAAATACAACGCACACAAACATGTGCATGGTTTTTACAAGCTTAAATATTTCTTATATGGTTTTTGAGAAATGTTGGTAAAATGTTATTTATTATTATACCATAGGCTGATGACCTCAGATTTATATATATTTTACTAACAGTCGACGGGGAAAACCATGTGAACAAAATGGAAAACAAAATATTAACTGTTCACGAACCATGTAAACGGTTGTTGAACGTCCATCTCGTCTTAAGACGAGCATTTTGCATTTTAAAGTTAAACAACTTTTAGTACAGTAAATGTCGATTACGCGTCGAGGGTCGGACACGGTTTACGCTGAACCGTTGAAAATGTGTACGAAATTGCGTGAAATGCGCAAATACATCTTAAGAATTCCAAAACGTAAGGCAACAACTGCAATATATTATAGGCTACTGCGCGAGACAGAACAAGTGAGTTATAATCGTTGACGTTTACCTGCTGTTCCGTTTGCTTGTGATCACCGGAGTCGGAGTTCTCTGGACGATTTCTCGCGCACCAACCCGGCGTGTCGGGTAAAAGAAAAATCAACGTTTGTCAGGTGAACCACTTGAATTTTTCACTAATCACGATATTGTCGATGGAAAAGCACGACACACGCATAATAGCTGAGCTGAACACTAGCTGGTCGAAACGAAAACGAATTGTGAAAAAAAAAATGAAAAAAATAAGCCGTGTAAAATAATGCACGAGACTGCAATAGAAGCGAATATGAAAGAGGTACGACGACGAGCCTGCAGCGCCAGACTGGATCGGGTACTAGGTTCGAGCTCGCGGACTCTCGACAGAAATGAAAGTGAAAAAAAAATGTAAAATAAATATATACGGTTATTGCAACATAGAAGGCATGTATCTGTAGGTTCGTCGGTTATATACTCGCGTAATCCGCATAAACTTCCCCACCCAGGCACCTGTGTATCTGCATTACAAGCTTGCTTACATATCGTACCACTGGCGTAATTTGTTTTGAGGGTCAGAACTGGGATGAGTCGAAATCAATCCCCCCTCCTCTCTCTCTCTCTCTCGCACTCACTCACACACACACACACACACACACACACACACACACACACACACACACACACACACACACACACACACACACACACACACACACACACACACACACACACACACACACACACACACACACACACACACACACACACTCACTCTCTCTCTCTCTCTCTCTCTCTCTCTCACACACACTCTCTCGGCCTATCACACTCTCACTCTTTCTCACCCGAATTGGCGGTATTCTCGTTTCCACACGTAATTGACCTTTACTTCGCACTTGAATTTTTTTCGTGTCGCTATCATTGTTCAATCGTCTTGAAAATATCACCCGGTACCGTTGTTCCCACCCGATAAATGCTCCGAGACTTACGGTCAAGAAGATAATAACAACAAATTCAAAATATTATCACATTCCGTTACGTAAACACATCCATACGGCCGTTCGTGTTTTTAATAAGAAAATTGTGTGTTACGCGTAGTTGAGTAATGATAATTATATTTTATTTGATAACTATAGATTTAACGTAATTTTGTTATTGGATTGAAGCTAGTTAAAATAGGGCATTGTATTAATGGGGTTTCAAACAACGCATATAGCAGGTGCACAACGCTATCAAGTATTTGTAAATGATTTATATAATTTGATGCACCGTGTTTTGAATTTCACTCGTAATTTATTTATTAGAACTATTTGGGCCGTCCGCAGTGTTGATCTGTTAAACATACTCGATGCAAAGTTTATGATAGCTGTGCATTATGCCATTATGGATTTATTTAGTGTAATACATTTATGTGCCAGTTGTTGTTAATACTATTAGTTTTTATATTGCAATTATTAATCTTAAATAAAATATCATCTTAATTTGTTATTTATTTTTGTTTTTAATATAAAATATTACATAAAAACATAACGTAGGTACAACGAGTCAAAAATTTAATACAATATGGATGAAATGGTATTTTAATGTATCAATTTTGTCACTTTTGTATGCTGACCATTTTATGAAGACAAATTATTTGTTATACAGAAAACAATAATTGCAAAAAAATATTTTAAGACACTAAAACAAAGTTTATAGTCAAATTAAATTTAAGATAACTCGGGTAAAAGAATTTTGAGAAATTAATAGTTACTGTTGGCCTGCATCCATATAATATACTTCATACGGTTACTCGTGTACCTGATAGACTATTATTATGGAGAAATTGTGACAAATAATATTGGTATAGGACACGGCTTCAGTATACGGTACCCAAACGAAAAGTAAACACAAAACTACAAAAAACGCAACTCATTAAAAAACATATGAGGTACATGCGTATTTTTACTTATGAGTCGGAAATACGCTCATTTATTCTTGAATGAGCAAATCATTGATGACGTACAAGAAATTAAGTTTTTCCAATTGCATAATTTTACTTATTTTACCTATAGCGCTATATTTCGGAAAATAGATTTTGATCCCTTCATCTTGAATTAGTCTTACTTTAATTATTTTTTACACTAAACGTTTATTATTATAGCTTTTTATTTTTACAATAAATCTTATAATAAGTTCACACTAAAAAACTAATTCTAAGAAAAAAAACTGTGTTCAATGTTCAATATTAAATTTATTGAAAAATCGTTTTTTAAGTTTCCAAGAACAATGATTATTTCTTAACGTATCTAATGCAATTAAAAGGAAACTTGGTTAAAAAGATACTGATATTAACAATTTTTTCCTGGGAAATCTCACATTGGATGGCATTATCATTCATCATACTTACGGAAGATAATCTCAGGACGTGATGAACATTTGATGTATTGTTTTAAAAGAACAGTCATTGTTTTGAATTCACTAATTAATTCGAACACGTATTGTACAGGTACAGAGTGATCTTTTAAAGTGCAGCATTTAGTACGTAATCATTATCATTGCCATTGGTTAACATAGTATATTTGTTTTCGGTTCAATGTATTCTTAACAAGCAATTTGTCAGGTTATAACATTTGATACATACTGAAACGGCTATAAAATAATATATATATTATATATGTGGTGCGAGTAAAATTACCATGGAAGTCTTATATTAAAATGTAATAGGAATTACCGGTTAATGATCACTTCAGAATGAGTTGCGCTTTTTGTGGGTAAAACACATGTGCATGCGTAGAAGTAATAAAACAAAAACAAATTGGACACAATTACAAACAATCTTGCAGAATGTTTTTTTTTTTTTACACGTACTTAATTTAAATTTGGCTATATTGAATAATTCACTATCGGCTGAGTCTATCTACCTCCTGCTTATCTCCGGTAGAATCATATCTATCTATAGATATAAACAATGTAAGACAGATTTTATCTCTATAACAGCAGACTTTTGTTGTTCAAGTTCATAATATTTAAAAATAACTGATCCGTTATTAACCGATGTTGAAGATAAAGGATTAAGATGTACGCAATTAGATCCGGACAACCGTGAAATTCGATTTAATTATACTGTATTCCGATTAGATTTTAATCCGAAGCAAAGAATGGCAACGATCGGTTCATTTATACATATATTATGTGATATTGTGACTAGTTCGTGTTCCTGGCCGTCATCTAACGCAGCGAACAAGCTATGCCGTAAGTGGTTTTAAAAGCACTCCAATATTTATGTATTGCAATTAATCTATTATACAAAAAGTAATTAAAAATATGAAAAATGTTCGATAGTAAAATTTAAAGCACATAAAGTAAGTTTTTTTTTATCATTCGAAATACTAAAATATGATTTCTAAGATTTGATGGTACTTTAAAAGTTCACTGTTAGACATATCGTCAGTACGTATAAACATCAAATTCCAATGTCTATTTATTCAAAAATAAATCGTGTTTTTGTTCAGGGCTTAAAGTGATATCCCACGGGAAATGTTGCGGGATCTTAATTAAATTTCCAATACTTATGATATGAAAAAATAGTAGCCAATCAAAATACGAAAAATGATTGATTGTAATAGTTATATAAGCAATCGTGTATTTCTATTGATGATAATATTTTGTCATTGAAGATCGTAAGAGAATAAAATGTAAACGAGTAATTATTTTCAGTACACCTGATGGAACGCGCGTTTCAATACGATCAATAGCTATAATGTCTGTTTGTGGTATAATGTTGACAAGATATGTGTACGGTAGGCCCTTGGAGGAGACCGCGTCAAGCTGTTACCGTACCACAGTGGGTGAGCCGATAACATCTCAATGTTGTGTCGATTGGCCAATATTTGTCATGGTCAATTTGTCGACGAAAACTGGCGGTGAAAATATAATTGCCGATCGAACAATAGAAAGTCCGGGCGACAGAAATGTAATTTAAAACACGGTTGGGCGTTTTTTCTGAAAGTGCTCCTCAAAAATAAATGCACGACTTACGAGCGTAATATATTATCGAGATAATAATAATAATAATAGTAAAAAAAAAAAATAAACGTGTGAGTGTACACTGTACAGTTATTATAAACACGTATTATGACATTGTGATTACTAGGTTTTAAAAGCTGATGCTATCGTTCATAACCATTGAAAGTGTGTTATTAAAATCAAACGGTCGCCGGAAAAAAAAAAAAGCTAAAATTGTTTCATTGTTGTGACCTGTGTGTGTCTGCGATAAAAAAAAATAAAAATAAAATACAATTGTTGTCGGTATGGTTGGCAAAATATCTGTACAGTTGTATACACATGTCGGTTCGTTAAGTGTTATTTTAAATTATTTATAATCGCCGAGTAGTGCAAGTTATTGTTGAGCGAACAATCATCGGTTTGATTGTTGTTAGTATTTCGTCTGCCGAGAATTGGTGAAACATATTTTGCTAGGTATCAATCATCGTGTTTTGTAATAAATAAAATTTCTTAATTCAACCTATGCATGGGTATTTTTTTTTTCTTTTTTTTATAAAATCAACGGGCCAAAGCCCTTTAACACAGAAAGAAAAACATTATATATGAATTGGCATAATATGAAAAATAGACAAGTGATAATAATAAAAGTAAAAAATAGTAAGAAATACAAAGACAAAATTTTAGTAAATAAAACATAACTATAAAATAAATATTTATGCACTATGATTTAAAAATAACAAAGATTTAGATTTAAATACTTGACGAGCCAAAACGAAAAAATCCAAGACTGTGGAGATTCTATTGGCGTTAATAATTGCTCTTGAAAAAAATGAATTTTTTCCACTATTTGTATTAAAATTAGGTGTATGGAACAAATCAGAATTACGTGTATACCTACTAGGGATTCTAAATCCAATTAAATTTAAAATAGCTGGGCAGTTTATATTATTATTTAAAATATCATAGACAAACATTATATCTATTAAATCACGCCTGATGTTAAGAGAGTCAATACCTATAGAGTTTTGAACCAAAAGGAAAGAGTCCCTGGATATAGTACAATGAGTAATAAAGGCGACTCTTTTCAGAAATTTATACTGAATATTATTAAGCTCGTTTGAGTAAGTAGAATAATTATTAGACCAAATTAAAGAGCCAAATTCTTGGTTTGATCTAACTAAAGAAGTATACAAATTTTTTAAACACATAGGATTTTTAAAGTCCTTTGTGTTTCTCATAATAAAACCCAACATTATTTATGATATTTTTATGATTTATTTTGAAAGATAGATCAGATTCAAAACTAATACACAAATCTGTAATAGACAAAATTCTTTCAAGAGGATGGTTATCAATAAGATAATTATGAAAAACAGGACTTTTACTACGAGAAAAAGTTATGATTTTACATTTACCATAGTTTAAGGATAGATCGTAACTACTGTCATTACTATCCGCGTTGCGTAAAATGCGGATTAGAACACTCAATACATAATTTACATAACGAACACTTTATAGTGAAAACCATACTATTCCAACATCTGCCATACCTGAACCTGCTTCTCGAAGAAGCGGAAATAAAACCCCCAGTTCAAACCGAAAAGAAAAACAGTCATACGCCAAAATCACATCCACCACACTACCACCCGATCAATCTCTGCACATCAATACATCATCACCAGATTCCTCGACGAATTAAAATCAATACTAAACCCCCTTTTAATTGCTCTAACATCCATTATAAACTTAATCCCACTCCCCATCACTTCCGTCCCATAACACACATCTCAATATTCTTCCGTACATCCATAACACATATATTGTATATTATAATTTTCATATATTATAACAATCTTGTAATAACATGTTATATGTTGACGCATTTTAATTTTAATAAATGAAAAAAAAAAAGGATAGATAGTTTCTTTTACTCCATAGCACAAGTTTATTTAAATTGGATTGCAACAAATTTTTTTCAACAACATTTTTGATTTTACAATAAATTTTAACATCATCAGCAAACATCAAAATGTTTACTGAACTATCTAAAATAAGTGGAAGGTCATTAATAAAAATAAGGAAAAGGAGTGGTCCCAAATGAGATCCTTGTGGAACTCCCGAGGTAACTGTATATTCATTGGAATAGTGAAAAGAAATTTTTACTACTTGAGTTCTATTACAAAGATAAGAAGATAACCAGCTTAGAAAGTTACCATCAAATCAAAAATGTTTTAACTTTAAAAACAATAAAGAGTGGTTTACTTTATCAAATGCCTTTTCAAAATCGGTATATATTGAATCAATCTGATAACCTTGATCATTTTACACTAGATGTTCGTATCGAGTCCGGAGTTATCATATTTCAACGTTGGTGATGATATTATTAATTACAACAAGTAATAACGTGTAGCATATATTATTCTTGTATAATTTATAAACGTATACTCGTAATTATCAAATAATCATTTTGATCAGATTAATAATTTCGAATACATTTTTAGATTCTGTGTGAAACGAGGAATATATCGGTTTTATCACGATGTGTTTGTGTCTGTGTGTTTTTAGAGAAAAACAAGAAACAATTGCAAAACACTTCAACCGAGATCGAGAATCGAACTGTGCACCGTCTAGTATTTTCGTCATGCTCTAATCCACTTGCTTGTTTTTCATCGATTATTCACAAGATTTTCTATACTTGGTTGTTGTTATATAAATATTATCCGTAGCGACTAGAAACATAATTATCATCGATATATCGATATTATATTGAAATTAGTATTTAGTATTAGTACCTATTAGTATTAGTAGATTTGTATCTCATAATTTTCAAAACATTATTTTTTCCAAACGTTAGAAAATTAAAAATTCAACCTATATTACTAAGACTTTGGTCAATCCACAATCTAACCTTTCTCTTACAATTTTTTTTTTTTTAGAGCAATGGTACATTGGTTTCAAGTTGAAAAGACCAATTCTCATACCTCACCCAACCTTAGAGTCTCATCCATTCCAGGAGTTTCTTCCGTTTTTTTTATAAATATTAATAAAAAAAAAAAAAATGACCAACATATTTAACAAAATATAAAAAAGAATGGATCTTTTTTTATCCTTTACACCAGATACACTACTCATTGTGTCTCTTGGATAAAGTATGAAGGGACTCAATTTCAATGATCCCATAGTGAATATGAGATGAACACCATGAACACCGACGACCCAAAAATATTCACACAAACTAGTTCACCATCTATCAATTTTGTTTAAGATCTGTCATCTTGTCATCCATCTATGATATTCTAAATCATTAAATATAAAATAAGATTTTCCATATGTTTCAGAATTTATAAAAAAATAAATATTTTATAAACATTTTTTAGTTACCTTTGTATACGAGCGTACTCGTACGTGCGTTTTATTCACTAACAGACTTTAAAATTTTAATTGTAAATACGTATATTGAATTGAATATAAATACATATAAAAAAATTTTTTTTCTATGTAAGAATATTAATATTTATAGAGAATAATTCTCTATACAAAATAGTGCGAAAATGATAAACGACAAATGATTTTTTTAACAATGTTAAAAGAACAATTTAATCTTTCCAGAACTCTCATTACGTTTGCTGAACATAACTCAAGATATCATCGCTGTAAAAAAATGTATTTATCTCTGTTTGTGTTATAACTCATAAGTTGTAATTCATAAGTCATTACATCAATTATAATGTTCATCATTTAAATCGCTAATATTTTCCGAGGGCCATTGCCCATTACTTATTGTCTTACGACTCTTGTAAAAAAAATTTCAAGGTGTTTTTAGTGTTCTTTTATTTATCATTGTACGTATACATTAGTTCTAATTACTTCACTTTGACTTTACACCATTGTCGTTCGAGAAGTCATATGTTCTTTTGTGGGGGTTTAGGAAGAAATGATAGGTATATACGGATATTCGATTGCGGTTGGCGTTTTTGGTAAATTTGGTACGATGTTTGGTTCTAATACGGTTGATGGCTTCAACTATGCAGGAATGATGACGTTGGGAACGTTCTTGAATATGGAATAAACTTGTATACGTAATTTATGGAGTGAAAGGTTTGTGTAGTTGTGCGATATTTTTTCATCATATTCGTATTCTACGAAACCCATGTTGGCCTTTGGGAGGTATTTATAATGATAACGTTTTTATGAGTTAGAGATTTAAAGTCTTGATTTTTGTGTACTAACTGTGAATTATTTAAAAATGAATTGGTTAAATGATATTATGAGACAGTATGTAACAGTACATGGGTGTACGAGTCATATTGTGTTAACGCCTAAAAGTATGACGGACACTTAAAATTGAAAATGTTGACTATTAATAATGCTTTCATTTCACTGAGCACTCGTATTAAATTAATTTAAGTTATTTTAAAGCCATCAAATAGGTGAAACGTTAGTCGTTACCATATTTTTTCCGATTTGCTTTGTAATATCTTCTCTGTAAAAATTGCAAATGGCTAACGGCAAAACTGCGGATGTTGTCGTTTGGTCGTCACCATAGACACTATTACAGTACTGCAATACGTTGTTTTCATTTTCAATTTTTTTCAATACCACACGTAATTCACCACCTAGGCACTAAAGGAATTAGGATAGTTGATTTATTAGATTCTGAGTGTGGTGAGGAATGACATTGTAATTGCACTGTGTATATTTTGATTGTCCTTGTTAATGTGAATAAGGGTTGACTGTGTTCTTCATTTGATTCAAGAGTCCTTAGATTTTATTATTTTAATATTTTTAAGAATATATTATATGGTTAGTATTTTTTAACACCCACAAAAAGCAATAACATATTATAAGCAAACTAATAAAACGCCCGTTGTACAAGACCTTGCGTTAATTATTTATACACTTTATGAGTTATACCTACCATTTTTAAAATAATATAATGTACTCACTCTGAACTTATCCTTGTACGATTAGCATTAAATAGATCTTTTATAATTTATTACTCATTAATTTGTATGATAAATATTGGTTATGGTATTTTTAAATTTCGAGCACTAACTTTTATTGTAAATGATTTGATAAAACGCAATTAATTAATTAAACACGGCACTGCACTTGTGTGAAATATTATCTCTCAAAACATCGTATAGCGAATAAATTATGATATCAACATACTTTTGGGAAGTTTAATTTCCTACTGCAGTGCTTGTCTTTTTACCGCAGCTAAATACACGATGGGTTTTCATTTACATATAATTATAAGTACATACAACAGTTTACATATACCTACACATATAATCGTATCCATGTACATTGTACGTACATAAATTGTATCTACGCATATACATAAGATAGAAGAATAATAACATGGAAGGTATTATACAAGTCGTAAAAATTATATCCTTTGCAAGCGTCAGCTGCGATACCATCGGATTACAATATTATAGCGGTCAGGGCTGGTACATTATGTTTTCGGTCTAGGTGCAAATTACAGTCTTACGGAGGAGTCCTAGAATGAACTATGGAACCACATGATTGCGGAGTAATGTTAGTACCGTAATTGTAGCGAGTGATCGAAATCGGTCCGAGTGCATACATATTTAGGCTTTTATTTCATTATTTGTACGACCAAACCTAAAGTTATCAAACGCGATGGCCGTCAAAATCCCTATGATTTCCATCGTGCGCCTAAGCGTACAGTATAATAACATATTTGTGCTGTAAATCGTCATACTATGTGGCCGTATCCACATGCGTGCCATGCATGTTATAATTATAAAGGTAATGAACATGTTACACGAAGGCTAATCAGATGCACGCGGTGTTCGAATAAAAAGTAAAAACCATACGAATTGTTGTGTCTAGTCAGGGTACTTTGAAATTAATGACTTAGACGTTATGATTAATTTAATAAGGACCAAGTTAAACGGATGTATTTATTCTGCAGTTTGATTGAAAACGTAGTAACCATCGCTTGAATTTTTTCAAGGTGATTTTCCCATAATAATTACACCCGCGAAAACGAAATTATTTACGAAGGTCACGACCGAATACACAAAATTATTATGTCACTAAATAGTGTCATAATGGTACATTAAAAGTAAATCATTCAAGAATATCGATTATATATATATATATATATATATATATAATATTATTTTCGATGACTTGGATCATTTACAATATTTGCACAGTTAATTGTAGAATAATAATTAGTCGAATAACCTAGAAACGATATTGAAATAAATGAGGAGTGTGCTATATTTCGAACAAACAATAATCATGGCACAATGGTATTGTGGTATAAAACTTATGAAATTGATCAAACCAGTGTAAAGCAGGTATAGGTTTGATCACGATAATAATCATATATTACGCATTGTTGCTCGCGATTTTTACCATAAACCATTGCTTGTAGTTAATACTCTTGTTGACAATAAACAACATCTGTAATGCGGTCGTTAATCGATTCGATTGCGGAAAACGTAAGACGAAAATTAGTGCTGAGAAGTTACGGTGATGAAAATTACTGTTGAACAGTTTCGTTGCACTTAAGATCTCCGAAAAACGAGCGCGTCTAGTGTGCTCCGGTGGTTTTTCCCCGTCGTTAACGCGTTGCCCATTACGGCAGTGATTTTTAAACAATACTGTCGAATCATCGGAACATAATAACGCGCGTTCCGAAAACGCATCCGATCTCACGGGTGCGGGGAACAATCGCGTCCTATTACGATATTTCACCGTCCTCGGCACGGGTCTAGGTAAATTGAGTCCGAGATAAGTTTGGTACATTTTGAAAGCGGTAAGTTGAGTCCCGGGGAAAAACAGGTAGTAGGTAAGTTGAGTCCCGGGAAAAAAATGGTAGTAGGTAAGTTGAGTCCCGGGAAAAAAATGGTAGTAGGTAAGTTGAGTCCCGGGAAAAAAATGGTAGTAAGTAAATATTATTTATATATTGTAAAATTATTATTGTACAAATTAATTAAAAAAAAGTTTTGTAAGTGTTGACTAAACCAAGAGCTTGATTCTTTTTCCACCAATTTTGCATTGATTGACTGCATGTATATGATTTTGAAATACTTCTTAACAACACCAAAGCATTCACAGTCAATAAAAGTCGATAACATTGTCGACCTTTGATTAAACGCAATTAAGATACCGATAAGTAAGGGCTTGATCGTACGTATATGACGGTATCTTACTATCATATACGAAATGATACGAATGTACGATATCTGGACTATTTCATTATATTTTTAGTAGCGTACTGTACGTCGAGAAGTGACTATATATCGTGTTTGCAGTAATAGTAACGTGTTTGTGTTTCTCTTAAATTTTGGAAAATGGACGTAATGATTAGTGAAAAAAACAAAACTGTAATTATAAAAGATGGTTATAAGTTTAGGTTTCACAAAATGTTGAATAATGACGTACAGAGATGGACCTGCTGTAAAAATACATGTAAGTGTTTTTTTAAGAGACATAATGATGTTGATACTGAAATTTATAATGATCACAAAACACACGATAAACCTAGTGAACAAGACATTAATCGGCAAAAATTAAGTAATAATCTCAAGAGAAAAGCAGTAGAGGAGATTTAAGAAATTTTAGAAACTTATTTGCAGAGAGTTAAAAAAATCCGATATACATACTTCAACTTTAAATGATACTTCTTTAATAAAAATAAATATAAGAAATGCGCGTTTATCTGTTCATCCCAATATACCAAAAAATATAGCTGAAACGCATGCTGCTATAAATGAAATAACATTAGTTACTAATACAAATGAATCATTTTTATTAGTTAACGATAACAATTGTGGTATCGTTGGGTTTTCAACAAAAAGTAACCTAGAAGTGTTGTGCGGTATCAATATAATATTTGTCGATGGCACTTTTAGAAGCTGTCCAAATTTTTTTTACCAACTTTTCACTATTCATGGCCTTGTCGAAGAATCGTATATTCCGCTTGTGTTTTTCTTAGTACCAAATAAAGAAACTGAAACATATGTACGTTTATTTGAACATACTATAAATAGTTGTGCGCAATATCAACTAACATTTTCTCCCGATGAAGTGTTTATAGATTTTGAGATTGCTATACACACGGCTACAAAGCTTGTTTGGCCTAAAATTGTAATAAGAGGATGCCGTTTCCATTTAGGGCAAAATTGGTCGAAAAAGATTCAAGCTCTTGGTTTAGTCAACACTTACAAAACTTTAAATTCAGAAAAAAGCAATTTTTTAAAATATTTTTTTGGTTTGCCATTTCTAAGTCCCGAAGAAGTTAGTGAATGTTTTGTAGAGGATTTAATGACAATACAACCAAATGACGAGCAAATACAATTATTTTGCGATTATATACTAAGCACTTACATATCAGATGATGCTACATTTCCCCCGAATATTTGGTCGGCATTTGCTGCTACAACCGATAGTTGTGAATCGTATCATTCGCGATTAAACCGACGCTTTTACAGTCCACATCCGAATATTTTTAACTTTATTGATGAATTACTCGAAGTTCAGTCAGAAACCACGATCAAATTAAGAAGTAAAAAACAAACGCACGCTCGATAAGGAAGAAAACCTAAGGGAGCAAATGACAAAATACACCGGCAATGTTATAACCCGATTTGAATTTATAAAATCAATATCTATGAAGTTTTTACCAAGTACATATAATGGACATATAATGTATAATAATAATGATAATTATTAAATATAAAAAAATAGTCCCGGGACTCAACTTGCCTACTGCCTGTTTTTTCCCGGGACTCAACTTACCTACTACCTGCTTTTTCCCGGGACTCAACTTACCTACTACCTGCTTTTCCCCGGGACTCAATTTACCGAGTTAGGGTCATTTGGGACTCAATTTACCTAACCCGCTCGGCACCGCGTCCGAACGCTCCAGTAAATCACGCAGTGATAAATTATTGTTTCAGTTCGATTAAATGCTGGCGCACGCGATTTTACGAGTCGGCAATACCATTACCGCGGTGTCGGTATATAATATTGTTAACAATAAACAATGCGTGCCGATAACGTCGTAACGTCGTTACGGTCCGCGGTGCTCGGCACGAAGCCCGCGGACGCTTCCTGGTGTCGAACGTCACCGTCCGTGATATATCGCAGCGCCTGCTGGACGTGAAACGCGTAGTGTTGTCGTCCTCGTGCCGATACGAGATCCGTAATAAAAATCTGGTTAAAACCTAATGGGGTCGAACGCGCGTCAGGAGCTCTCCGCGGAGGGTCTCGGAAAACGGTTCCGAAGCGATATCGGTTTTTTTTTCCCTTTTTTTTTTCTCCAAGGACCTGTTGTACGCGGTCCGCACATGTTGCGCGCCGACGGTGAAATATGTCACGTCCACGGCGGATGTTATCGACGGAATTGAATTTCTTCACAGCACATTTACCCGCAAACGGATGGTGGCGGCTGTCGGCCGGGCGATTACAGTCCTCCGGCGTTAAAGGAGCGGTCGAAAAACCGGCGCTCGCCCTTCGGAGCTTCAGGGACTATTTATATATATATATAAGTAGATATCGTCCGCGTTCACATCGACTCGGCGGAGACCAGGCGGAAAACAACCGATTCCCGAACACTCGATCGTATCGCGGGTACGGTACAAATCGTTCGGATTTCCCGCGTCCGTCGATCATCGTGATCTCGGCCCGTTTGTTAACGTCACCGCGCTGCAAGTGTAGTTAGCATGACGGAGATGACATTATATTTTCACGATTTCAAGCAGTGGCCGCCGCTGAACTCCTGTCGACGGTCCCGCCACGGATCAAGGGATTGTTATAATTGTCCCGCCGACTACGCGGCAGTCGAACGTTTTACAAACATATAAGTAATAACCATGTGCTGCACGTCGGCGGCGTAACATTATATTATTTCCATTTCGCCAAAGCAAATCAGCCGTCAGGACAGTCAGGTCCGAAAAATTCATGTTGATAGTTAACACCGATGTTAACGACAATTTACGCATTTCAATCAGGACGTTATATTAAACGTCAAGTTTCGTTGATTATCTTTCGGTAAAACTGAAAAAGTGAAACCGCAACTGACGAATATTGACTCTAATCAAACATTGTTTGTCCTGAAAAATATATTATGTTCATGATTACGAGGACAAAAAGTACAAGCGTGTTTTTCATCGGATATTTTAGAATGTTCTTTATAAGAAAGTTTTTGCCGATGGAAGGGGCACCAATTTGGAAAAATATAACAGTATTTCCATACGATTTTTACATGGATTCTAGTTTTAAACGAAATAATATTCTTTAATATCTAAGGTCAAGGCATGAGATGAACATCCGACTTGAGGATCACTGACCGGACGATTTGATATTCATTTTGATTTGTATTTTTTTCCTCAACTCATTACAATGCCATCATCATTTTGTGTATTCATTTTTCGTTGTATAAATATCTATATCTGCGTATATTAATATATACATATTACAGGGTTATTCATATAGATTCATCCAATTTATGATAGCTTTAAAATGGTTAAATATAAATTTTATCCAATCAAATTATGTAGAAATTAATAGAGGGTAATCCCAAGTTTTACAATGTCATTAATTCATTATTTTTAAATTATCGCTTAAGGCGATATGTTAGTTTCCGCAAATATGTTGACTGGACGGCACAAAGCGTTTTGTGTGTGGCGATTTTCGATGTGTGAATTGATAATAACCGAGCAACGTGATTTTCGTCGTCATTATGGGATCGATGCACCGACTGCTCAGAGCATACGTCGATGGTATAAGCAGTTTGAAGAAACAGGGTGTTTGTGCAAAGGAAAAAGCCTAGATGAATTGAAAAATCGAATAACAACGGCGATAGAGTCAATTACAAAAGATATGTTGCAAGAAGTATGGAATGAATTTGACTACCGACTAGACGTTATTCGGGTGACCAAAGGAGCCCACATAGAACATTTATAAGTATTATTTATTAAACTTGTCATATTTTACTTTAATTTAATGTATAAAACATTGTTCAAAATATAAAATATAAATACATGTAAGCATTTTAAATTGGATGAATCATTTTGAATAACCCCGTATAATGCAAGTACCATTCATTCACCTGGCTGATCAGTTAACAGCCAAAACTACCATATTGATTAATTTGAAATTTTAAAGGTATTACTATGTATAGGATTTTTCGAAAATTACTTTTTTAAGGGTTGAAACTGTTTTGGGCTGTTGATTGGATACATACATTTCTTCATTTTTTTCATTACATAAAAAAATATTTTATTTTGTATAATTTGTGATTTCAATTATTACCGATTGAGTTATATGTAAATTAATATAGCACAAATAAATAAAAATGAATATCATTATTATATAGACACGACGATTGTGCGATTTAAACAACTTTTAATTCAACTTGCTCTTATCTAAAATAAAAAAATATTTCCCAGATGAGGATAAAATATTTATATATGTATAATGTATATACTATATATATATATTTTTTTTCAACTATTTATTTTCATAAATTGTTCTTAAATTAGAAGTTGATACCTACTCTCTTTCAGCTATGCTTGTGTTGACATAGTACAGGTTATATTCAGCTAGTCATTAGTAAAACCTCAAAATAGTTCCATTATTGACAACAGTCGAATAATTGTTTTCGTTAAACCACGAAAAAGCAAAAAAGCCCGATCAAAATGCGTTTTCATTTGAATCGAGGAGAACCCGATCACGGTTAACAATAAATTAAAGAAACGAAACTATTATTGAACATTTTCAACACAATACACTACACGCACTGCACGACTGATAATACTTACTAATAAATTGGAGTATATTGTACATAACATTCAACCGTGTTAGCGTGACGCTTTTAACATTTGACATTTCACCCCGTACATAACGTTATAGGGACAAAAAACGTTTCGTTTCGTCCGCTATAGATTACGAGAGATACTCACGATTTATTTACCGCTTCGTCATCGACACCAAAACTACGCGAACGTTGTCAAATACAAATAGTATAATTTTGCCGTTCACAGTGCATTTTTTCACCAGCCCAAAGCGTTTCGAAGCGGTACGCGTGATTAGATGTCTCCGCAGTTTGTCCCTACGCGTGTAACGGATTTCAACTTAGACGTATTCTCTGTCCGACGATCGACCGATGGTCACGGGTCAGACGGTTCGGAAATATATAAGAATTTTCTCTGTGACGTATGGTAAATACTCGAGGGCCACTTCCCTATAAATTTGATATCGAATCCCGTCGAAAAGAATCAAAAAAGTTATTATAATTCCAAGACGATGAATATGCATAGTTTTTTTTGTCGAGCTGGTGAAGACGAAATACGTGAAAACCGGAGTACGTCGATCGCGAGCAGACTTGAGACGACGGATTCAAGTGAGTTTTTAAAAACTTATTCCCGTCATTAGAAGATCGGCACTGGAAGTGTAGACCACGTTCGAATGACAATAATAATCTTTGCGTTTGCGGGAGTGACGGCAGAGACTGCAGCAAATCACCGCTTCCAATCGCCCGCGAGTTTCGCGACAACGCAAAAACAAATATGTGACGAGTTACGCGCGATTTTTTTCTTTTTCTAATTATAACAATACAGCATATGCGTGTGTACACGCGCAGGAACTCATTAGCGCATACCATAGGTTATGGATGTACACACGCAGGTATCACGCGAAATCTTATTATACATTATAAGGTCCTTGTCAAATCATCGCTACGTTTTATTATATTATATCGTGGCTGGCGCATTACAACTACTACGTCCTTACCCGTCGTACATTGTCTAATCATCACGTCCGTCACATTGCATAAATCTCGGGATGTTGTGTGCCAAGCGACTCTCAGCCGTCGCACATTGTTGTACGTGTGTATGTGTGTGCGTGCGTGTGTGTGTGTGTGCGTGCGCGCGCGCGCGTGTGTGTGTGTGTGTGTGTGTGTGTGTGTGTGTGTGTGTGTGTGTGTGCAGTTCGTCAGTGGAATTCAGCAGGTGGTCTAATCGCACTCCAACGATTTTACAAGAGGTAAACAATAAAATAATATTAGCTGACACCGTATATACAAGTAAAAACAAGCATCATTATGTTATAATATCTTGTTAATTTTGAGACGATATCGTAAATATGCTCGAAAAATAATAATTATAACGCTAATAAAAATTACAAAAATAAATTGTTGTCAACTGCGTCGGTATACTGCAGGGACAAGTTCAAAGATGGTGTATAGACCTTACAAATCCGGTATCTTCGTTTGCTAATTCATTTTGAACCCCCACCTAATGCACAAACCTTAATAGAAATAAAGAATGATATATTGACGATAATTGTCTTTTTAATATTTTTTTAAGAATGTTTAATAGATGTTAAGACTAACATACTATAAAACATAATAAAAAATAATATGGTTCGTGCTATTTTTAGTGTTCAAATGTAATTGACGTTTCGGATAATCGTCATTATCCTATTGTACATAGGATATTGCACACACACACATCAAGTCGATTGCAAATACTGGTAAAATGATCATAGTATTCATATATTTTTCCGTGGACCGTTTTCCAACGAACAACTAACAATTAAAAACCACTTATTTGCTCACGTTGGTTGATAATTTATTAACAGCAATAAATCTACGGATATTTGAAAATTAACCGCACATGATATGTCAATTTTATAGTAAACTCACCGTACGCGAAATAAAACACAATAGTACCGGTTATTCGACGGAAAAGTCCGGTAGAATGTTCCAAAACGACCGTGAAAAATTGTATAACATACCGTCAATCTGTATTAATTTATTACTTATTAGCGTATAGTTATGTAGGAAGTATTTATATCTAATTAATTATAATTTTTGCGACGAACCGACGATCATTAACTGTTGCTGGTGGCAACATTAAATTAATCGCATACGTGAATAATGACTAGAAATTACAAGTGTTTTATATTCACTTTAACGTCCGCGTTACGTTACGATACGTGTTCCGCGTATCATTTTTAATTTTATAACGTGCAAGTTTAAGCTTTTAGTGATTCGCGACGTCAATGAAAACCAAGTACATAATGCGGTTACTGCTGCAGTCAGACCGTTCGGCATTATATGAGTTATTTTGATTCGTTAAAGCATGATTATTGTTTTTTATGCTCCTTCTAGAAGCTAGAAGTGTGTTGTGGGTGTAAGGTGTTTTGCACGTACGAGTTGAGTCATATCAGAATTACACAACTCATAGAGTACAGGTTTGTAGGTGGGTCCTTGTTTGGCGCACTACTACGTTTATAGCTTGGTTTCACCTCGTAAAAAAAAAAAAACAAAAAAATAAACACCGAATTTGAACCGTCAGCAATGATATGATATTAGTTCATTTAAATTCACTTGAAACGAATTCGAGTGGTTAAATGATGTATCGCTCTAATATATTAATTGAGGCTTGTGCTACGCGTTTATGCAATCCAGTACCTGCTCCTCGAACGACCATCGTGTTTCCATATTTTACGCGAAGGAATTAAAACGTGGTTTCGTGAATTATTATTCACATATTATGTAGTCTAATAGAATCAAATGTGATGGGCAGTCAACGACGTAATACAGTACAGACACGCGCATTCGATCATAACGAAACGCGTTGTATCAAGGGTCGATGTCCGGTAGAAAATATTTTTCCCAAGGCTTCAAGAAAATGCTCTCGTTGTTATATATTTAACAACACCGATGGTTAAATAACGATTTATTGTCAACCTAAAACAACGAATCATGAAAATAATTAATAAATGGATCATAATATGTTATGCATTTTAACGTTATATCGTTATAGATAAGTCCCTACGTTCAAGAGTTAATAATAAATTGATGTAATACATCAAATAGATGATCGAGTGATGTATCGTTGATATTACGATACGTGCATTCGACAATATTATCGCATAGTGGCGTATAATAACAAGTAAATCTAAACTGCACCCGCCGAACGCAGTTTTGATTTGTGAAGACTTTCGTATTGTCGGCGGTTTTGAATATTTATTTTGTTTTAAAGTCCAAGCGCCTCGATTATAATACTATGGATCCGGTTTTATCACTACTTACCTCGGCCATTATGTAAAGTTAATAAATTTAAAAAATTAAAGGTCATTATAAGAAAAATTTTGCTTTTTGTATCAAGGCAATAATAATAATAATAATAAACAATAAATATTAAGCGTATACAACAATAAACGATTTCAAAACAAAACTGTTGAAGGGAAAAATCGAGTTCCATCACACGTCATATGTATACTTGTTTTCGTTGAAATCCAATCGAGTTATGTCGATTTGGGTGTTAAAAAAAAAAGGTAAACAAGTAGATTTAATTTCAACACCCTGTTAGACGAAATCGTCGACGTACTGTTTACATTCTACACAACCGTATAAACATCCCGTGACCTGTGCTGCAATTACTGTAAGTGCACTCATAAATGTTATCAGGTGTACTCTGCCTAGCTGGACGGGCTTGCGGAAATTTTTTCTCGACACGAGTTCCAAAAGCGAGAGTCCGACTCGCGGTAGCGCAGACAGCAGTGATTGCTACACACACGCACACGCACGCATTGGAATCGAATAAAACAATTATGATTCAATAGCAACTCTTGACCTATACCCGCTAGTATATTAGAATTCACATTCGACGTAATTTCGGCACGTACCTCCGATACCTACGTAAATACATGTACGCACTGTGTGTATTGACCGAAGGCAAAGGATACCCCTAACCTACAATACGCCGTGCGTGTATGTATATAATAATAACGCACAATATCACTTTTACTGTCATCACAGCTCGCGGCAACGGTGTCGTGAAGGTAAGTTACTGTCGGTACGCGATCAGAATTTTAAAACGGGATCGTATGAATAATTTCCACTACTTAGTTGCTATACAGAGTGATATTTTCTGAAGATTTCAATAACTAATAACACGTATACTCATATAAATATATGCAAACCGATAGTTGTTGAAACCGTTTGTTTAGACCGACCGCGACGGTAATAAAAATCCTTACTTTTTATAAACATTTAAAATGTTATAACTGAATAATTCTTTTGAGTTTATAAATTAACTAAATAGTTTTTAGAAATATCAGATAGTTGTTTTCTGTCTATACGATTATACGATCGTATGTACAAAAATATTCAATACGACATAATCTTTCAACTTTTAATAGTTATTTGAGAAATTCAGGTATGTTAGTTTCTCAGAAATTCGTTGCTCATTACAAACGAATTGAAACATCCTGTATATACATATAAATTATACCACTCACGATCCTCCTGAACTTTTCTCAAGGACGTCCGTGGGCTCACCGACCGATTCACAAGAATTTGCTACCTAATATTTATAGTTGAGAATATGTATTAATTGTTGTTTCCGTATTTTACTAATCACGTTTACAATTTACATAAAACTTCTATACAGTATTCATTATAGTTAAATTATTGTTATATTATTTACTTATTGTTTTTCTGCCCGAGTTTCAAATCTTTGCAAGTTAACGGATTGCAAGAGTATAGTTTATATCTAAGTACTCGTATATAACGAAAACTCATTGAGCGTCCTGTCTTTTTAAATGATCCTAAGCATTCATTTTTTGTACTCATTGATCTACATCTTATAGATTTTTTATACGGCTCATCATTTAGACAAATTCGTACTAGGTACATAAATTGATTATTGTTAAGCAAGTGAAGGCATATGTTTATTTCTCTCGGTTAAATTTGAAATAGTTTTATAATAATATGATAAAAACCGCAATTCTATCTAGAATTAGGAACCAAGGGACTTTACTCGCATTCAATTATGTGTATTTCGTATTGTACATAAATTCGTTTAATTACGAAGCCTTCATAATGTTTGTATTTCGTTAGTAAAAATACTAGTACAAATTTCAAAATGTTAACGCTCTGAAAATATTTCATTCTATGTTTCAGGTCAATATAGTCCGGGCACCGAGCTTATGTTACCTACAGAAATCAAGTTTAAACTGTTCAAAAGAAATTTTTTAAGTCATGTTTTTTTTTTAATGTTAAATTCACCCATCGGCAGCGACTCGTAAAATGTGTGTGTACTGCTTTTATTACTCGTATGCTGAAGTGGCCAGTGATAATATGCCGGTCTGTAACATAATATGTCTTGTAAATCGTCCACCGTCTGCGTGCGTATACAATAATAGCACGAATAATTTGATTTTCGTGTCTTTCGCCATCACGTTATAGTATATGATATTACATATATAATCTCGCGAACATACCACACCAGTTGTGGCGGCAAATCAGCTACCATCCGATCGTTACAACTACTTACTACAATGGCTTTCATGCCGCACAGTACACGCACACACACACACACACAAGGTTGGATTGTAAACAGTCCCGGTGGATTACATAAGCTTATACGCACACACATACAGATGTCGTTGTCGTCCCAAGTCGTCAGAGTTGCAACACACACGCGCAAGCCCGCTAACTCGCGTATATATCAGCAAAAACCCAGTAGCACACTTAGAAGCTTCCTAGTTTTTGACCCCATTCCACCAGAATCTGTTTCCCCTCCCCCCTCTCTCTCTCTCTCTCTCTCTCTCTCTCTGTCTTCTCCCTACTCTTTTAGAGCGTATTATTTTTGCACACATTCTATTTAGTAATGCCACGCCTGGTCTTGCAGCAATATCCCGGGTGGGCATTCGTATTGGCACCACTGCGGATATATACAACATGGTCAGGATACGAAAGAGCCCTAGGGATAGCGTTCTAACTACAGCTCACATGATTATGTATAATATTTATTATTTTATTATGATGTGTTCAAAAGTGTAGAAAATATGTCTCTCTCTCTTTCTCCCTCTTTTTTCGTTTTCATTTTATACATAACACCCAACATTTTCAACGTGTTATTATATATGATACTTAATGCATATGTTGCGTGTCCTAGAACGGGTCAAGTCCAGACTTCTTCATATTTTTGTTGTGACCTACTAACACGTTGTTTCATATTTATTGTGCACCAAAAAATATGACAGATTAAGCAGTCTAGCAAAATTCAACCGGTTTCAGCGGTATTTAAATGTTAACCATTCATAAAGTCGCTCGTTATTCAACCGCAAAGGTTCTATTTTCTCCCTGTACAATGTTCAAATAACAAACAATCACGATGTACATTTCTTATTTTTATGATATCAATACAGAGGAACACTGTTACAAAAGTATTCTTTCACAGTACCTCCATTTTCACTTACCATTTCATCATCCAATAAACCGAGGTCTAAGTTCCATAAAAAAAAAAAAATTACCATTAATTTATGAAATTAATTCGTTTTACATACATTTATTAATAATTTAATAAACAAAATTAATAAAATACTACAATCTTATTTTTAACAAACTTCATAAATGGTTAAATAATACGTCGGTTGGGATTTTTACATTTTGACCTTAGGAGATATACATTCGTAGTTCTGCTCGAGGATACTCAAGAGATGCTATACAATGTATGTTTGTCAGTAATGAAATTGAAATATCCTCGATTTTGTCGTAATAATATGCTACAGGATGATGACTACATTATTGTACACGTCGAGACAGACACAAATCTGATCACAGTCCAATATAACCCGTATAATATTTATAAAATATCCTAATCATTTCATTACATAATAATATAACAACGAGTATCGGACAAACATCCAGTGTTATTGTAATGTATAGTTTCTTGAATGTCTTCGAAGGATCCGCTGCGACGGTAAGCAAATATCATATTTTAAACGTATCACGTATACGCATAGATTATAAGAGGATATTGCTGGTGACTTATGCATACTATAACGAAGAGACAATACACTAGATTAACCGTGTCACGGGTGACGACCGATGAGGAATCCGTTCTGAAAAATTCCAACGTAATAATAATAGAACCATTCGATTCACGTATGCAACACGGTGGTATAACGAGCACCGAGGCGGGAATTCGTGTTTTTAAGTTTCCCGACATGACGGTTTATCCTGCAGTAGTCCACGGGCTCAATATCGAATTAGAAATTATTACTTCTGTTCTCTAATCGCGTTATAGGTCCTGCACAAATGATACAGTTTGTGCGAACGACGTATGCAAGATGCAACACATAATACATAATATATTGTACGCAATAGGTAATAACTAATATTATATTATACGTAAAAACGCACCATACCTGTAATTAATTGTTATTTATCACCTATTCATCCGTTTGAATTCCAAGACCCGCGGACATGACAATTATGAGACTGAATAAAAATGATTACAAACAACGATATTACTACGTCTAGCGATGTACATTTCTAGCTAATACATTCACGGCGTAAAAATATAGGTCATTAAATGGTTATTGCTTTCAAGACTGATTGGTACGTAATTATAATACGTTAAGTGATAAACTATAATAATCGCACGGGTTTTCGTACTAATAGTTTGGCACTTGTCAGGTCGACCCGAGCGTATGTTAAAAACGAATTTGAATAACAAGCGTATAAAACATAACGGATTATTATGTACTTGAAGATAAATCCAAATGATCACTTATCCTACATCTATAGGCTTACGCATAGTAGGTCTGGGCGTATGGTTTGGTCACGCTAAATCGAATATGCTGATCATTATGACACGTTGGACAGGTGGAAATTAATAATACAATCAGACCGTTAAATGATGTGTAGTACTCGAACGAGCTATTGACACGCCTTTTGTACAGGGCAGTCAGCACACATAAACGGATAATTAATTAATTACATTTTCAATTCAATATGCGTTTGAATAGGTAACGGTTTATTTAAACATTATCATCTATCTGATGTGATGTAAAAATAATAGGCAAGTTGTGTTTGAATTCAAACGATTATTATGATATGGTCCGCGTGAGTGTCCTATATTATTACACCGTCACGTTTCAAAAGAGTGCAAAATATGACGCGCCCGAATTCTCGCAGGTCCTGTACTTTACATGACCGCGCTCTAGGAGATAAGTGAACTTGGTCAATTAATCATTAATGAAATGAAAACGGCATTCTCTGGACCGAATATTATCTGCCAACCGTGTATATGCCCACCACGGAAAATATATCTAGACCGAAACAAGCGGGTCATACGGCGGAGGATATTGCGCAACGCTTGTTATATTATTGTGTCTTCTAATGAAAGCGATTTGTAATTTGTCATATTATGATTCTATGCACCCATATTGTGTTTACTTATGGCACTCCGAACCTTGTGAAAGACGTTTTTTTAAAACACGTATTCTTACAAATTCCCTTAAATCGTATTTCACCACGAAATAATAACACACGTGTGTATTATTGTCCTTCATAAAAACAATGCGAAAAAATAAAAATAAAAACCACGAGAAAAAGATACAGCTGAAAAGCCTGCAGTGATTGTTCAATGCATTTGAAAACAATAATAATTAATAATAGTGAGGTACATGGAAAATGAAATTCGACTTCACCCTGTTTAATAACAGACAAATACTTTAATAGGAAGGTTGAACTTATAATTTTATCAATAGTTGCAATAAAAATATCAAATACGGATTATAAAGAAGATTATGATTTAATACATAGGTTTAAAACTAAAATTAAAGAGACTACGGATAATGATGATAGTGAAATTCATCATTTCTGAGCTCGATTATCGGTCTAATAATTAATATTTTATCTTACATCTAAATATCATACAGTCATCCCTTGAAATTATATAGATTAAACGGACATTAAGTGTGTGCATTGAAAATTAAATGATTTCAAAGTTTGTATTTGCTTTTTAGTGTATCGTTGTATTTCAAAAGCTACAGAGGACCCGAACGTTTGAGTCGTAGAATATTTGCATGTCATTTTTGGAGAAGTGTCCAATAAGAATTAACAAAAATTATAAATTACGATTTATAAAATGTATACATATTTCATGATTAGCTTTCGACTTAAGATACAATTATTACTTTATTATTTTTTAAAATCCAACATTTAACAAAAAAAAAGTCAAAGAAATCGATTTTTTTTTATCTCTGTACTGATTATTATTTTATATCGCTTCTAATAAATATAATTAAACTTAAAAAGGCACGTACGAATTAACAATTATAGTTCAAAAATTTATGCACATATCAATATTGTTACCGTGAAAATTACCATACAATTATGAAATCGTATAGCATAATAAAATTAATTTTGTATTCCCAGTCTTATAATTGAATTTTTCATATTTATCGCGGGATATACATTTTGTATGTAATTATTGTTTACATATTTTATCAAGACATGTGTATTAATTTCCACACCATGTGTATAATTATATCGCCATGCTTGAGAGTCACTTTCAAAACTTCAATAGTGTAATTAATGCGTTTTGTAAATCCAAGACGGAATGGATGATATGTAATAAAGTAAAAACATCATACAACACGCGTAACGAGTATATTCTCCCCCCCCCTCCATTGTATCACGATGGAACATTATATTGACATTTATATTGGAGACAAACTAGTAATTCCTTGTTAAGCAGTGGTACAAAATAAAATATTATACGTGGGTAATTGCGTACACATGCCGCAGAACTATTTCTATTATATAACACGTAATTACAAAGAAAATATTATATCCACGTGAAATAAGTTGGTCTCTCGTGGAGTTTCAACGAATTCTAAAAGTCTAAAAGTCTTATCAAAACGAAGAATATACAAGTCAAATCAGAACGTGCGGACGGTGCTACTGTTATTAGCGCATTGATCGACAAGAGAGAAAATTAACTAAACCCGCTTAGGTATATTTTTCTTCAAGTACATAATATAATATATTGCTATGATTATCACTAATTAACAATAAGGTCGAATACATATTGCGCGGTCCAGTTCGCTAATTGAAACTGCAGGCGTAGATCAGTTATAAATATTGAACATTTAAATGTGAAGAAGTTTGATTCCAACACAACGTTATTACAACAATATGGTCAAACGAATTAATTCGAAATCTAAAACGAATACACTGTACAGTATATGACATGATATCATAACAGGTTCTATTCCGCGGCTCCGGACGAGTCTTAAACATGTGCAATCGAATTTTCAACGAGATAATATCTAGGTAGGTTAAGTGTGAGGTATAATAAAATTAATTCGTTGCCACCGATCCGTTACGTTATGGCACCACCTACACGCAATCGGAGGGATTTGATTAGCGCACTGCGACGATCAGAAGCTGATCTAATCCCTTCGAATGATGTTTGAAATGAAATCGAATAATAATTCGTAGAACGAAGCGAGTACCTAGTGTATTATGTTAAAATTAAACTATTGTTGAGTTAAAATTCGGTATCGTCTGTGCACAATATACACGCGTGCGGGCTTGTCGTCAGGCGTTGGCAATCGGAATACACATACAGTTATTATATTCGGGAAATACGTTAGGCTGGGCAAGTGAACCAGTTATGTTAAGACTCGTAAATTTCGAATAAATAAAGTCGAGTTGATGGTAATAACAATTTTAACGACTCGGATTTTCTTGTCGGTACCGACAGATCCCAGTAATATATTGACGCTTACAGACCAGAATTTTTTAAACTTTATAAACGTGTTTATACAGCGGCGGGATGTCTATTATCTGAGGATTTTCTTAATTTACTATCGATTTTTTCAAGCGATTTTCACGATATCATTCGAAGGAACTTTTTTCCACGATAATTTGCATTTAGGGAAAATCGAGCCTACACGCATCTTTCTCTAGTCACGTTAAAACGAACACACGAAACAAGTAACGCTGTTGGCTGCACATTCGAAACGAGCGACCGTTTTGTCGTGTTGCTGCTTTAACTACGGAATCGCATGGGATCGTTATATATTATACTCGTACCATTGTAGCTTGTGTCCCGGACTCGGGGCGAAATACGTTTGCTACGCTATTAAATCACTATTATTATCACATTGTGTATTATAGGTCTTATAGGTGACTTTGGGTAGGAGATTTTCGTACGCAGGTCGCACTATTCTGAACGCAGCCGTGTAATATTATTCGTAATTACGTACAAGACTGGACTCGATATAATATTATAACACTGTGATTTTCGTATTGGACGACTATCTACGTTTGATATACATACGTAACGTACCCATACATATTATGTATCTCATAATGTAAGCGCGAATATTATACGTAACGCGACTGACGAGTCAGTAAAATTCCTAAACATTCGCACGTTCAATAATTATTATTGCTAATGGGAGTCTATAGATAATATTTTCAAACTTAATATTAATAAAGTATAGCGTACTGATGTTTATGACTTTTATGCCGAGTGCAAAAATCGAAAATGTATTGCATGCTCAAAACTATAATGTAACGTCTCATAGATCGAATCATGCATTATGAGATAATAAATCAAAACACGCCCGTATTCATTTAATTATTTCTTATTATCGTTATTCCTTCTTATTTTTTTTTTTTTATAAGCCCTTAAACAATTATTGATTCCCAACGGGGAAGGAGAACAGGAGAAAGCTGAAATGTGTCATCTCCGCCATAACAGCCGGGGTAATGGGTTCCGATTACATAAATCGTATTTCATACGTCGTCGTACGAAACGGTCGAGAAACATATGTTAAGTTCCAGTGTAAGTGCAAGTAAAAATATAAAAATTACACGCGCGTCGTACTGTTCGAGAGTTTCTAAATATGGTTTTCGACAAAAATTGGTTTCAAATTAACATTGTATGTGTAATATTGAAATTTAAAAGGCACTGCCGGATTCCGAGAAACAGGACGAAAAAACCAATGACTTCCAAACGTTCAGGTATCTACGTTTCAACAGCCAAAACTCGCGTGAGAGAGGTTTTTTCATTCTACCCGCCCAATAATGTCGTCCTGCAAAATCACACTTCTAACGTATATTATACTCGTTAATATTGCACTTTTGACCCGCGCACACGTGTATCTCGGTGATGTGCACGTATAGAGCGGGTACATTTCAAACAAACTTAAACGAAACCGTGTACCTACGCGTGAATAAAATATTCCTTGTTTGTAAGCCAATGTCGACACACACGGTAAACACGCACTTGTAATTATTTTTATTTCATTTAATTATATTCGTTGGCAGAACTCAGAACTGTTAGATCTTGTATTATACTCGTGAACGTGTATGTACGAGATTATAATGCTCATCGCTCAATGCTATTTTAGTTTAAGTTTAACAGTTTTTTTTTTTATCTCCTACTGCGAACATACACGAACAAGTAGGTTTATCAGTATAAGTACCAAATTAACTTAAACTAATTGATTTCCGAAAATATTTACCATTTTCGAAGCTTATGGACATTTTTGACGGACTTTTTTGTATACGGATCCGGGCCATGCATGGTGAGACTAAGATTAAAATGTAGGCACGTCGAGTAGAGTTTAAATTCAATTATTGATGACATACCTACATTCATAACTAATTATAATAGCTATTGTATTACTTGTATAAATGTGAATTACAAGCACCACAATATTAATATTGAACACGTTAGATTATAACATTTAAACCATTGTGGAAATCACCGCGTACACTGTCATAACTGTTAATAATAAGTAATAATGAGTAATAACTGTTATGCTAATAACTTGTCTGTGAGCTTACTGTGTAGTAAAATAATTTCCGTACCCCAAAATCGTGTTTATCGTGTGTTAAGTTCTACCAAAAAGTCCAAACTTAAAATATTTGAACGCTTTTTGTACAAGAAAGATATTATCGCCCCTTTTAAAGTATGTAAAAATACTCATGTCATAAGAATATTATAGACGTACCTAGAATTTTGTTCGATTAAAACGTCTAAAAGTGAAGTGTCATACTCCAAAGGGAGCATAATATTGTCTCGATACTGATAAAATGTTGTATCATTTTCCGCAGAAGAACTCATTCTTAGACAATCGAAGAGTTATGCGAGGCAACATAAAATCGAAAATAAATTTAAATTCAACTGAACTTCATCCAACTCAGCTGTAGTCTCACTTTGATTTCAGAGCATTTTTTTTTTATACCTATTATTCGGGTAGGGAAAAACAGTTGTTTTTAATAAATAGTTAAAAAATAATGTTAGAACTCCGTGAGAAATCTTTGGTCGCCGGTGTGTTAATCCTACGAAATTATGAAAACATATTTAATTCTGACGCTTTTTAAAGTGGACATTTTGCTGCGATCGTTGAGACTTGAGCATCTAAACATTTCCGATCGATCATCACGTTGTTAAGATATTATCAACTTATCAATGTACGGTTCGACGACAAGTTTTGTATAAATAATAATGAAATGAACGCTTGTATCGATTCACTTGCTTCTGATCAGTCAGAAGATAAAAACCCACGTTTTTTAATGTTTGTGCGTACTGTTGTATGTGCCAACTAGGCCAAAATTTAATTATTATAAAAATTAGTAGGATTGGCCAGTGAAGCAAATGAGCTGAGGTAGCATATTGTAAATTAATATTTAAGACAGCCGGTCGGACGAGACCGGGGCAGTGTGTGTGTTTTTTGAAGCACGTATGTGTAGAGACTACGACGTCACGCTTAATTTTTGTTTTATTTTGAAAACCCATCAACTCTTAATAATTTAACCAATATCTATTAGCATTGATTATTAATGAGAAGATAGAGCGATACCCACAAAAGTGCGGTATACGACAGTACTAAGCTTCAAAAGAATTTGCTAAAACGTCCATACATAATCCACAAATGAGTATTAAACTTTTCGAATCACTTGTTATGAAATAGAACAATGTGAGACGACGGTTAGCTATACTATACTGATAAAGTGTAAAATACTTATATATTTTTATATTTAGAGCATATCGTATGATTTTTCCATGTTTTTTTTTTATACTTTAAACAAACAACTCCCTCGATGAGCCATTTTGTTTGAAACTTGTACGAGTGAAACGAGTGAATAAAAGTAAACGACGAAGTACAAAGTTTTTGTTTATCTCGTCGGCAATATTTATGATGCCGAGGTGTTATAGATCCATGTTATAATGTATTTGCTTCTCGTCCGTTTACTTTGTTACGTTCCAATTTTCATTATAACTGTCGCCACGTGTAAGGCTATATCGGGTTTCTGCAATTGAAATGCGCGTACTTCCATTTAAAATCTGTGACTATGCCATTATTTTAATGCGTTTTACCAACCAAATTAACATAAATTATAAATATACTTTGCTATCAAAACGATGAAATTTAAAAGATAAATTCAGTTTTTCAGTAAGAAGTTTTTAAAATGTCGTATTCTAAACTGCACGTGTGTCATAATATTTATATAATCACCGAGTCATATAGTTCCATAAATATTTTATTTTTTTTATGTAAATATTATTATTTTTTTTTTCGAGTGTTGAACGTATTGGTTTCAGATATAGTCTTTTCACATTTTAAACATTATGCAGAATATAAGTATAGATATACACTATCGTATTTCACGATAGTATCGTCGCTTTACGTGCAATATATAGTTAATGACCAAAACACTAGATATTCGTACGAGTAGGTGCAAATGATTAAGATTATTATTACAATAAGCTAAAATGAATACGCCCATTGGTAATTTAATTAACGTTAATGAATATAAAACAAGGGGGAAATGTTTAGATCATTTCCAATTAGTGGGGTCTACTCTAACAAATTAATAACATGTGCAATCTACATGGCGTGATTTGAACATGTTTTACGATTCATATTTTAATCTTACATCAGTACATCACCTTAGCAGACGTGTCTAATATTTGTATTTCACATATTTTACTCCTAATAGTCACGACTGGAACCTTACGGCAAAGAGAGGCCGAGAGAGGGTTGTGTATTATAATATACCTTATGTTTGCCATTTTGTCTGAATCGAAATAACATATTATTTTAATTGCATAACTAAATGTTTCATGGCTAAAAATATATAATTAGGTACAATAAAACATAAAATAATGATATCCCGTTGTTATTCATTCGTATATTAAACGAGATAAAACATTAATTTTAATTTTGTAAAAAAATATTTCGTTTTTTTGATCAATATTTGTGTTTGAATACTGCTGATATTGAGTTTGAAACAAACTCAACTAACCATTTTCATTACTTACGGTTCGTATAACATGTATGAAGAGGAATCTTCTGAATAATTTTAAAGCAAAAAGCTAATCAAAAGCGTTTCAACTGTCATTTAATTTCCCACATTGTAATGTAATTTCAAACAATATGACGGATATTTGACAAAAAAAAAAAATGTTCACATTAATTTATTACAAATGTTTTTGGTAAGTATAAGCAGACAGCAGTTTTAATATTGTTATGAATTGCTAATATTGGATGGAATTGTTTTTATGAGAAACCAACGCGATCGATAAAACTGACGACTGCACATATAACGATAATATAATATATATAATTTGACTGGATATATCGATTCACATGATGTTATTATTATCTTTAGAGACAAAGTATACAATATTGTCAATTGCGCACTGTGCAATAATTGGTACTACCTATACTTGAGAAGGTAATAATACGCATCGTCTTGATGTATAGTAAAATAAAAACAAACAATAACAATAACTGCATATAGAGAAGTTTAAGAGATAATGAGGATTACTAAACATTTTTAGTTATAGTTGTCAGATTAGCTATTGCCTATTATGATATATATTTATTGTCTGGCACTTAAAAAACAAACGTCGGCACCGGGTGTATGATAATAAACTATTGTTATTGTACGTCACAGTGGGTTTTTTGATAAATTTATCACTAGAGGTTGTCAGTGATGCGCTAATCATCTACCGCTACAAGAATATGGCGAGTAGAAAGAAAAAGAAAAAAAAATTAGAATACCATAAGCGTGTGGTGCAACGATACAATACGACCTTGAAGTAGGTCATCGCAGTACCTATACAGGTGTAATGCCCGGTTGGGGAGGGAAGGTAAAACAATAATCAGACGGTCGGAATTATAATAATATCATCGTCGAACGTTTTCCGACTGTAGTTGGCGAACGTACGGAAGGAATATGTCGCCCGTACGTGGTGCCTGAAATGTTCAAATTTTCGTACACTACGCACAAGATATTTTAAGACGAACGTTTGTCACGTGCCGGGTCGTCATCGTCATAATATTTGCTAGGAATGCGAAAAAATTATATTATTACGTTTACCGTTTTCTCATTATTTTAGTTAACAATCGTTTATGAAAGTGAGAGTTTTTTTTTTCTCCAACCAATAACATTTCATTGCACACTCACTTCAGAATTTCGTAGTAGGTAAACACCTAACTTTTTGTACTACCTACACAGTGTGCTTAACACATGGATCTTAGGACCGACATCGTAGCGCAAACAAAATTTCAATATCGCCAAGCGTCTGCAGTCGGCGTAGGTACAAGTTGTGGTGCACACTTTTGGCTGCGGTCAGAACGTGGAGTCGTAGTAAAAAAAAACAACTTTATACTCCAAAAAAGCGTGTGATGCATGCGGGGCGTGACTCGACGATGATAAGGATAAAATGCATTTCGACTGCATGCAGTTCAAACGTGTCGTAGTGAAAACGGTCCGCCCGAAGCGTCTGTGATCGATTCGGTTGCCGCAAGGAATACGCGTGTAATATGCGGTTACCATGTTTACGGGTTTGAAATATTTAAAAAAAAAAAAAAAACTTCAATCTTGTACCTATTATTATTATTATTATCATCATCGCAGGAGTTATGTAAAAACGAACAAACACGTTTCGTACGGTTCCGTTCCGTGTAGGTACCGATGACGTGTCTTTCACGAAATGTATAAGATTCCACTATTGTTTATTCATTCTTAATTTTTTTTTTATTTTCTATTCCGAGTTCGACCCGAGCGCGTAATGTTTTGGTTTCCGAGCAATGCGTTCAATAAATTATTTTTTTTCTCTCCGAACGATTCGCACGCAGAAAGTTAACACGAATGCGGAATCGACCGTAATCAGGAGTAAAAAACTTCACGTAGTCACTGTGACCATACTGTTACCGAAGTATGGACGGACACTTATCCTTATGTAAATCTTGTACGGATCATAATAACATAATTATTACGAGATACGTCCGTAGTTAGGAATGGTTTTTTTTAAACTTTTATTGCTCATCAAACAATCATTTATTAACCAGGCGTTTTCAATTTTTTTTTATTTTTTTCTCATTCTAGGAAGACAGTATTATAATGACGACAAATTTATTTCACATTGTTATTTAATTTTGTTGTACTATATTACATACTTTCCGAGCAGCTGTAATTATTTTTAGTATTTGTTTCTTAGTAACACTGACATAAAAAAAAAAAATGTATAATTAAATAAAATATAATCAAGTTGTGTAATAAAATATATTAGAATTAGGGTTCGGATGTGTATGCACTTAAAATAACTGCAATATGTATGCATTTATGCACTAAAAAATTGCATAATATGTAGGATAAAATGTATTTAGTATTACAAACTAAAAATTAATTATGTTTACAAGCATTACATTTGTGTTAGTTGTTTTTCTTATATTTTCTGTTTTTCTTTGTATCATACGGTATATTTGTGCGTTACATTGTGATACAATGGTTTTTTTTAATTTGATCAAACTTAAAGCTGCGCATGTTATCCAAAAGTATATTTTCTTAACGTGAAAAACTTCACTCTACGTTTTGATGTTATTGGAGCATATTTAAAAAATGCAAGATCTTCAACATTCAAAACTTCTTCTATTACTTCCTTGTGTCCATTACACCGGAATGTATTTCAGAAATCTTTACCAAAGCTTTAAATAAAACATTATTTTCAATTACGTTCTGAAATTTGTCATACATTTATTTTCCTACTTTTCCACTACCTGGCCATTCTGATGGTTTCTCTAGTATTATTGTCTACTTCAATTGATTCAAACTAAGACAGTCCAGATGATTCTAATTTAGTTTAATGCTAATACTTTTTTCGACTGAAACTGCGTCATCCTGATTAAATTTTGAAAACACATGTTTTATACTTATACAATTATCAGAGTAGTAAAATGCCGCCCCCAACCACGTTCCTCAGTGGGTTATTATAGAAACTGAAGGAAGAGAAATACCTTGGGCTTCTGTTTTAAAAATTATACGGGTCGATAATTCATCATTTATCTACCCGTTGATTAAAATTATTTTTAAAAAAGTTCGAAAATGCACTAAAATATGCATTTAAAATATAAAACCATAAAATATGCAAAATAAAAATAGTATTATTGGATTCAGTAGAACTTGAATCAAATTTGTATCCAGGTCCACCTTGAATTGGACCAATTGAAAAAATTATGCAATTTCATATACATCCGAGTCCTACTTATAATATAGTCGTATAATTTCTTGAAATTTGAATCTATGTTTACACGTGGATGGATTGCTTTTCACGACTCATTGTTTTCTCCTCAACTCTGAGACTCTGGCATAAAGAAAATATATTTGAAAAATAATAGGTTATTCCCCACCTTATTAAATAAGCGATACATTTTCTGTGCGATTTGTTTCAATTAAAAACAGTGCGATTGATTAAGAACATATTTTTGAATAACTAGACTGTAAAATAACGGAAAGTCTATATAACAATAAATTTATCTTTTTATCAATGTTGGTACAATTTCTCATAGTACCAAGTACAAGTATGATAATATTTAAGGACGTAAAAATGTGTAAGCCGATTAATTTTATATTATAATTAAATGAAAAACTGTAAAAATTATAATTCTTTAAATTGTACACGGAAAAACCAAAAAATAAACATGAATTGTTTATTGCTGTTCTATCCTTTTAGGAAAATTTGAAACTCTTACGACATTTGTGGATAACAATTTCGTACTGTTGTTTACCGATTTTTTTGAAATTGTTCTATTCGCAGAATTTGTGGGCTAACCGCGGTTTCATAATATTATTATATATTTAAATCGACATAATTATGCGTTATATGGTTCACATGAGACATTTCAAACCAAATTTCTCTTTTATAACTTATGTTGCTATTATCCAATTTTTTGTGCAATTTAATTTATGGTGCAGTTGATTGCCTGGAGCTCATCTCATTGGTAAATAAATGCACTGAACACTATTATGAGCCTATTCCATTTTTTTCTAATCAAATCTATATTTTAAATAATTCTGGAAATCTTTTAATGAACGCAATTAATTTTCGTATTTTCAACTCATCTAGAATTTATAATTTTTAATTTCATAATTATCTTAATAGCTTTATATTTTTTACTACGAGTATATTTTATGTATTTCTGTATATAATATAAAATATATGTATGTATAACATAAAAATAATATTCTCATGTAATACCCTTTTCACGTAATAAGGAATCTACTATATTTTAAAATGAATTCGATCTATATCTTTCTGAAATGATTTATGATAAATAAAAACAAGTTTACCAGCGAGCGTAAGGTACACAAGGTACACAAGGTAAGAAATAATTAAATTGTAAATCTCCTAAATATTCTCCTAAAAATGATTGTTAAAATTTTATTTCGCTAATAAATTTCGTTTTTAAATTAAAAAACAACAATAATTAAAACATACACACCAGAAATTATGCATCCGTTAATTATCGCAAATCCAATATTATTTTTTTTAGTCACCCGGGGAAAGTGGAAGCGTTAGCCTAAAGTGCTAAAGATGCAAATGTCTATACGTTTTAGTTCCTATCACTGTTAGATTTATTGCTTTCGTTGATCACAGAGTTTCGTACGGTCTTCAAGCTACCCAACGTACACGTCAATTCGTCACCATTAATATGTTGCGGTAATGCGGTCGGTTAGCGGCATGATGAATCATCAATCTATAATTTGAACCTAACTGTATGTGGCTCTAAGCGACGTTAATAGATAGCGACTGGTACCAGGATTCCAGCAGTCACCGCCACTCGTTCGTTCATAGTGAAAACGATCGACGACCGTCAAGTCCGGCGTTATAGACTCCTAATACGAATCTAGATTGACCTATTCAAAATGTAAAAGACGAATAAATTATATTCGATTATATTATACGTACTCGTAATTTAATGTGTTCGATTTCGGAATTCATCTGGTTCTTTATTATTATACAAGTAAATAGTAGTATACAATCTTATTAATAAAATAAAGTCTAACATGTTACATTTGAATTTACTAACTTTTGAGTAATTCATGGGCTAAGACAATTTTTTTTTTTTAATAACCCGAAGAACTCGAAAAAGACAGCAGAAATGATAGATTCTAGATAAAGATTACAGTTCAGTGTTTAATGTGGTACGAATATTATCAAATTATATGCCTCTAAAGTAATGAAAGGTAAAATCAAATTTTGAAAAATTTGAAAAAAATACATACAGTACGATTTTCATACAAAAAAGTGTTAAGATAACAGATTTTTTTTATATGTACCTTATGGTTATTACTAAGTACCTATATAATACAAATACTTTTTGTTTAACTTTGTACTGTAATTAAGTATCTTGTGATATTATATGTCAAGTTATATTGTATTTATATGTTATATTAATATCTAGATTTTAAATTTTTTTAATATTTTGGGTAAAATTACTTGTCGGTAAGTATATGTATCATTTTGTATCATTTTGTATCATTTTGGTCGCTTAGTAATCCTTATAAACACAGTTTCTCCTGTATTTAAATATTTTGAACGCGTTTTCGGCCGATTTTTTTATGTTCGATGAAAATGCTGACATATTATTATTACGACAATTTATGTTGGTATACTCGTATTGTATACTCGTATATTCGTGTTCTGGATACTGCACCAGTTTAAACTTACCATTATCATTACTATTATTATTTACCAGTACACTTTGAACGTATTTAAAAGCTCGGAAAATTGTTTAGAATATTTGCCGATCGTTTGAAAATTTGAATACTTATTGATTTTAGATGAAAAACTTTAAAATAAATAAAATGTCTAAAGCTGAGCGATTCCATAGTTTTTCTGATATCTGATATATTGCATAACCCAAATTATCGCAACCATCGCGTTATTTTTCGTTATTTTGGTTGAAATTGAACCGTTAACTTCTTGGTTACGTCAGAAGGTTACATAGGCACAAGTAGAGCCGTAGAGGGACATGAAAGGACGTTTTGTAGCTTAGTTATTCTTATTTTGTGTTTTTCAATAGAACACGAACATTAAGAAAATTTGTAAAAACACTTTAAAACTTACCGAAAGCCAATGAGATTATAAGAACTCGTGAAAAAAATCTAATTGGTATTATATTTTTTATAATCTTAATCGCCTAAAACGCTTTCTGATTTATACTTATTGTCTTATTACATCGACGAAAAAAATATCTTATTAACCACTTTTAAGTTTTTGATAGCAACGGTAATTGCTTTTTCTTATAACACAATACAACCAGAACCCATGGCCAGGTGTCATAATCTAAAAAAAAAAAAAACAAACGGAAATAAACAAAAGTTGTTTGGCTGTTCTGCGATCGTCATTAATTGATTTTTGTTTAACTTGAAAATGAAGGCTATGTTTAAGGAGACGCAGTTGTTAAGTGTACACTTTGTCTTTTCGTTCCGAAATTTTGACAATAATGCAGTCGTCTTTTCGCAATGTTCAATTGTTTAACAGCAGGTACCTACAACACTGACAATAGTTTCAAAAGTCCTGCGAACGTCCTAAAAGAGTGTGATTTTGGTTGTTTAGTTTAGGTTAGAATCTGTTTATTGAAATGTTATTGATCCTAGAACGGTACTCGATCGCCGTATACATGGACAAATAACGTTTCTGGTGTAGCCGTGTAATCACATAAGACCAGTACGTGGAAGTCATCTTGTTGTTTTTCGAACAAACAAACGGCACTGCGAGAACGTATCGTTATGACGACCAGTTGCGATGACCGTGATGATTTGTGTTGTTCCGACGCGAAACAAATGTCAGATCGTAAAATTGTTTCAAAACAATAATATTATTATGTGTCAGTCGACAACGTCAAAATGTGTTTGTCAAAAACGTTGTGGACGAAAAGTAAAAAAAAAATGTGGAATCGTACCGCGTTCTATAATACCTATTGGTGGTTATTTATTTATTTTTTTGCGTTACACACTGGTCGAGCGGGAAAACAACTGTCGCAAGTGACATTTTACAAAATATGCGATCGGTAATATTATTACACCACGTCGACGCGTTATCGTTACTCGTCGACGGCCTCAGATGCACGCGCACCTGATCACTGTCCGCGCACGGCCGGTAAACGTTGTTGTCATCGTAACGCCTATACGTTAGTTTTTTGATTATTTCGCGCGTGATTGGCGAAATCGAACCGGAGTTTCGCAGATCGTCATCGTTCTCGAATCGCCTGCCAGTGACAAGGTGTTCTGTACCACGTCGGAAATGACATTATGGAAAAAAAAATACAACCCGATATCGTGATATATAACGTTTATTTCACGGCAAAGAACAGTAATAACATACGAGTATTAATATAATGCGTCGAATGACCGTCGTAAATGAACGTATCGTATTAAACTAACGAGTTTGGTCCGTACACCGATCGCGATTACGTCCGACGCGGCTGGTGCAGTTTTGTTTTTTTTTTTTTTTTTCGGCACTCCTCGTCGGTAATTGTTGTTTGAACGCGATACCGCGCGATCCTATCGTGACACAACCGCGGTAACACACTAACACGAATATTTCGCCGCGTCGCAAATTGCAATAATGTCCAAGGGCATCGCGGTTATTCCGGCGTGCCTACGAAAATATATTAAAAATGTAGTGGTGAACTTCGTTAAAATGTACGTTTTCGGAAACAAACCATCAATCATTATTGCGTCGGAGCTGATATTCCGTCTTGTCGTCGAGATTTACCTTGAGTATTTACATTGAATCACGGTTCGACTCGAACTTCACCGGCGAACGCCATGGACGCCTAATTCCATCGGTGAGGTTTTGGAGGTCTTGCAGGACAGCGTTTTGTTTTACATAACATCCGCAGCGTCTGTTCGAACGGCGTGAAGATTAACTGTACGCGCGCGTTGCACTAATTAAATGCGAAACGCTATTGCTGTAGAACAATTTGTTTTGTTTGGTGAGAGAACCTTCACGCTTGCGGACAATGCGATAAGTCGGAGGGTCTTAAGATAATACGCCGATGACGAAATCGAACCGTGCACGACACACGTAATGGGCGCGATAACATAACATTTCGTGCGCGTAAGCGATATTGTGATGTGTGATGATGATCCGCAAGCGAAAATAAAGACACAAACGATTATATTTCGGAAATTGTTACTCGGCTAAAATAATTCACATTACTATTATGATGGACGTGCTTCGCTCGGAATTCAAATTCTCCATTCCAAATCCCATATTTGTGTAAACGTGCTGTCACAAACTGCTCGGCCCGGTGGGCGTGGGCCAAGGGCACGACTTCAGAAGGGCGCGTCGGGGGGTCCGATTTGAAATTGTATGTAATTATATGATTTGCTTTAATATTTATCGTAAATCGCAGGCACCTACTTTTTCCATTGTAATATACAATACGAATTCAATATATAATAATTAATAACTATCTAATAGGAATTTGAAAATATTTATTCGCTTGAATGTCAATCGTAACGAGATGTTTATAAACCATCGCAGATTTGGTGGCTCTATAAGACTCGACGTATAATTATTCGTTTTTTCATCTCGTAAGACGCATAACAATATACTTTTAAATTAACTATAGGTCGAATTAACTTGAAAAAAAATTATCCTAGTTAATATGTATATAAATTAATATAATTAACTATTTGTGTTTCCATAAAGAAATTAACTAGAACTATAGGTACTCTTATACAAAATTTTTCTGAATAATTATTTTATTGTATACGTATATTAAAAAATTTGTAAACATGAACATATTATTTACATTAATCGCGTTTCTCATTTTTAACACTACGTTAAAGCAGTCTTACTCGATGGAGGACTGTTGTTGTTTTTAGGTATTATATAAATATCTGCTCCTTTGAAATTTTTCGGATAGATCAACTTTGGAACGAGATTTTTCGGTATTTCAGAGTTTTCTGGGGTATTTTTCTCATCCGAATCTTTGCTATTGTTGAAAATTGTGAATATTGACTGATTAGATAAGTTGTTGGTTGGAAGTATTTCGGGAACTGGATTTGTATTAGAAAAAATGTTCTGGTCAATAATTAATGGTGGTAATCGAGGCTGGGAATGTTTTTCAAAACGATTGACTATAAAGGGTATACCGCCTGACTCGATCTGAGAAAATGAGCCAGGTGATTGGATTCGATTTATTAGTTTAATTAGTTCAATTTTGGTCGTGGCGCTCAGTAAATTAGGGTGAGCAGACAGGTACGTAATAAGGAATACCAGTGAGGATATTGGCAGGGTAGTAAACAGGCAGGGCGTCCGACTCATGATAGATATTAGGGCGCTGATGGACAAGGGACTAGATGTGGTCAACGCCGTGTTGGAGGTGATGGACCCCATTAGGGTGATGACGACCGGTGGTGGTAAGTTGCACAGGATTTCTGGGAACAAGTTAGATAGGGATGCGATGAAAAAGGTGAGCGTGATCGAGGATATGGCTGAAAGCAATTTGGGCAGCGATGATAGCACGGTGAGGAACGTTATCAGCGTGGTCGATGACAGTGAATCTAGAGCGGTAGTGGACGAGGTAAGGAAACGCAGTAGACAATCGAGCGTGGACAAGGGCATTGCGATGAACAGGTTTGGTGAGAAGAGTATCAGTTGCAAGAAGCCTCCGATGAAGGGAGTTGGGAGCGAGCCCAATGCTTGCGTGTTGAACGTGGCCAGTATGGCGGTGGCCGAGGACAGTGGCAGAATGGATAGAACGGTGGGCTGTTTTAACGCGATCGTAATCAAGGCATCGATCAGGGTTACGGGCCGGATGGAGTGCAACGCCAATGGTGAGGACGCCACCGCGGCCAAGAAGGATGCCGTCAGGGGTGGTAAGACTTGCGCAAAGAACGTCGGCGACGAGGCTAACTTTGACATGAGCGTGTCGAGCGCGAGGCTAGGCATCGCGTTGAGCACGCACGGAACTGTGGCGGTGACGTTGAGCAGAAGAGCGACCTCCGTGGGCTCCAGTGCGTAGATGGTTTTCACGTCACACGTGGCCCCCAGTAGCGCATCCAGCAGGACTGGTGATAGGGCGCACCCGGCCGAGGGATCGGACGTCGAGTACAGCGTTGACAGCAGCGGGATGATCAGCGAGGGTTTGATGCGCCCCAGGAGGGACGGCGTTAGCACGAGCTTGGTGAGCAGGTTGGCGAACGTTTTCGGTCGGATCAGTCCTAGGGCTTCAACCGACGACGAAAGCAGACCCAGGAACGAGATGAACGCCGGGGCCGGCATCAGGTTCAGCATGCACGGCGACGAGGACATAATGGTGGCGAGGGCCGCGACGTACGCCGACGGTAGCGCGTTCAGTTCTGTCTGTGAGCAGAGCGTGTTCAGCAAGGCCGCGAGCACCTCCTCGGGCACGGAACACAGCAGCGATGACGACACCTTGTTCATCTGCGTCAACAGAACTATTATTTTTGTACGAGGCACCACCGTGGTGAACTTTTGTGCCAACGCCGCCATCGTGTTGACCATCACGACGGTCGGCAGCTCGCAAAACAGGCCCGGGGTCGTGATCAACAGATCCACGAGATCCTCCACGTCCGACGACATCAGCTCGTTGAACCTGTCCGGGGATTTCAGCTGGTCCAACAGTTTTGCGGACACCGACGTGGGCACAACGCATGGCAGGGACAGATTGACGGTGGCCAACGCTCGCAGGAAACGCACGTAGGTGCTTGCGGGTAAGACCGCGTTCGACGATATCGAAGTCACCAAGTTGATGATTACGGACGCGTCTATAGCGCTCAAAGTGGACGGTATTGCCGACAAGACGTCTAGTAAATTTGTCAACGTAACATCGGTTTGTAAGTTTAATATAACTGGACATTCCGACAGCATTGTGGTGAATTTGAGCAAATGCTGGGGACTTAGGTTGCACAGTAATTCGAAAGAATTGAAAGAGTTCACTATTCCAAGAATCGACTCGGGTGACAACGAACAGAGTATGGACGGAGATATAGAGTATATGCTATAGAAAAGGTCTACTTTTGTTCCGGCCGACAAAGCGTTTAAAATTGTATCCAAATTAGCAATCTCATTCAATAGAGCGTTCAAAGCTTGCACCGACACTTGGGACAAAATGCATGGGAATTTTACCAATACGTACACCAATCTTGTCACGTCGGCCGACAAAAGTGAAGCGAGTTTTGCTGGATCATTTCCGAGGAAACCCGTGAATGCAGAAATTGCAAAAGATGGAATTGTGCAGATAACGTTCGGCACTTGGTTTTCTATATTAATCAACAAGTCTAGGATGACAGACAGCGGTATTTTAGTCATCAGTGTTGGTGTGGTAAATATCTGTATTATTATATCGATTAAGACTTTGCTCGGTATTTTCTGTATAATACCGGAAGAGGAGTTCATCATTGTGAATATGTTTAGGATTTGATCTTTCGAAAAAGCATTTAACAAAAACGGACATGACGCAATACTTTTTAAAAGTTTGATGAAGCTGTACGAACTCAGCGAATCCAACCGTGGTGGTAACAATTTACTAATGTCATCCAGTGACGTATCTTGAAGTATGAATGGCGACAACTCTGTTACGCTTTCAATAAAACAAATTATGTTATTCGAGGATATTGCGTTCAAAATCTGTTCAGAGGATACAATGAAGGATATCATCTCACCGATCGAGCTGGGTGACAGTTGGGCCAGAAGGCACGGATTGTTCGTCAACGTATCGATGAATTTGACTTTTGTTTTAGTCGAAAGCGGACCGGTAGCCAAAAGAGAAACATACTCAAAACAAACAGAGGGAGGTATGTTACGTATCGTAAGTGGTGATACAGTCGCGAAACTATTCAGAATATTGGCTATCGCATCAACATTTATCTCCTTCAATATTTTCGATAATGTTATATTGGTTAATAATTTTATGATCGTTTTAGGTGAAGCGTCTTTAAGAATGGAAGACTGCGATAACCTGGTCAATATGGAGGAGATGATGGAAGGTCCCACAGTGTCGATCATACTCGGAAACGAAGTGATAACATCTATCAACTGCAACAGTGTCTCAGGTGATTGACTGTTTATCGTCAAAATGTCGAAAGGAGCTAATAGAGTTTGTGCTATTTCCGGAGTGATGACGGAGAGCAGAGTCGGGGCCAAGAGAGACATGCGATACAATAGGCCAACTATTCGACTAATGCATATGTCAATGGTGAGAGCAGAAGAGGACGCGATGGTTTTAAGTACCGCGGCCAGGACGTAGGGTGGTGTTTCGGTAAGCATGCAATCAGTTGACGAAAATAAATCTACCAGGAAGGCTATCTCCGTGGGTTTAAGAGAACTGAGTGCGGTAGGAGTGCACGCGGAAATAATCAGCTGAACCTTGATGGCGGGTGCTAAGGAACACAGCGCATCCGAGGCTTCATCTTTAATCTTACTCAGGAGTCGGATGGTTATAGGTGGCGGTAACGCGTTTTCCATTCCCGGAATCAAGACAATGGCAGTTGCCAGGTCGATAAGGGTCGTAGCACCGGATGCATGTTGAAGCAAAGACGGCGACGAGCACAGCGCACCAATCAGGTATGCCAAGGTCGAAGGTTCAACAGCCCGGATCAGTGACGGAGACTTACTCACCTCGTTGATGACTTTGATAATCACCGTAGGGGGTAATGAATACATCAGATACGGTGATGTGGCCAGGACGTTTATCAGGGACACAGCTTCGGATGGTGGTGTGGATGGAAGTGGGAATGATGGGTTTTTAGGCAGCATATTAATGATATCAGATTCTGACGGCCGACGGCCTTGATTGCCGGCAACTGGCCCATACTTAGTAGGTGGTAGTATGAGTTCTGTGTTAGCGCTACAGCTTAAATCCTAAAACACATGTAAGTTAATAAAAACATAAATTAATTATTAGTCTATAACAGTAACTGGTATGCTGTTCTAAGACTACGTAATTTGGCTTATTTTTTTTATGACTTTACGTCATTTGAGGGACGAAGTGGCCGAACGGCATATGGCACCATTACCAGCACGCATCACCACTGATTTGATCCTGGCCCCAAGAGGTTCTGACAAAGAGAGATAAAACTAGTGAAGAAGGTTACGGGAAACAACATCACAATAAACTTCCCTTGTACACAACAGTCTGGAAAACTGACGTTGAACCAACCGGACGATTGTAAACTTGAAAAAAACTTCATCCGAGGATCTGGTCAGCTTATAATATTCTTAATTTGAAATGAACCACCGAAATACGATAGTGAAGTAAGTAATAATGTATTAAGAAAAATATGTGATTGCATTTTTTTAATTCCGTAGAAAGCTAGTAGCTTTTTTGATGATTTTCTTTTAAACTATTGTTGTAATAAAGACTAGATTTAAAATATTATTTAAAATATTGACATTTTTATCACATATAATTCTACACAACGAGCATAAAATCGTGTTCTCTTAGAAAATAAAAATTAGGCTCGTTTAGCATGGTCAATCCTAGCTGGAATATGTCAAAACAGCTGAATCGCGATTCGTTAATCATGGGCGCCTACGTGAGACAGATGACAAGCGCGGTGCTGTCCATCTCATATCGATGTGAAGGACGGACACGTACTTTTGAATATTTTACTTAACCGTTTTGACAAAGCATATTTTATTTATCTATTAGTGGTCAGCTGAAAAGTAATACAAAATTTGTCTAGGTATAGTTTACCTCAAGCTCGAACATCAATTGCTCTTTATCGTGGTCAGTTGTTCGAATGTTAAGTGACTCTAGAGTGATAGCCAGAAAACCAAGATATTCGTATTAGACGATCATTTTCGCAGCACTGTTATCGTGGTCACACAAAAGGGGAAGTAGATTAAAAAAACTTTACGGTCTCGATACCAACTCGTTTAACGTTCTGATTAAAGAGACCGAAATATATCTGTTTGATACGTCAAGCCTATGCGCGGCATATATGATACTAGTCACTATGTACAGTCTTATTGTATTAATGTTAGTGTAATTAATTAATTAAAAATTTCAAAATATAATTTTTTGAAGAAAATCAGGAAAACAATGGACAAATGAAAACAAATCCGTAATTTATCGTCTAAAATCTAAATGGAACAGTTATTATTGTTAAAACCGTTACTTAGTATCTACGAGTATGTTCAACAAGTTAGTAAATTATATTTTTAATTTAACGGGAATTGCAATGAAAACTTACCAAAAACGAACATTAATTTGTTAACTCTCCGGTTAAGTGTTATTTAATTTTAATAAAAAAATATAATCAACTATTTTAGTTAATTAATTATGTTAATAATAACTGAGACGGAAAGAGGTATGATAACTGGGCCTTTCAATTTCAAAACATATATAATTTAAAGACCAGATTTTATACAGCACTAAAATACAAAAAAATATATATCTTATTTGGTAAGTATGCGCTATAATTTATAGCTGTATGCGCAACAACCTTATTTTTGTAATTTATTTCATTGGTGAGTCAATGAGGTAATCATGATACGAAATTACCAAATATCAAAAACTATTCGTGGCACAAAACGATAAAATATGAATGTTATTTTTATTAAGTATAATTGTGTAATGTGTAAAACGTATATTCTTATTGTCACGAAATGTAAGTAAAAATTCATATCATACAGAAACAAATCGAACAACCACTTACAAATTAATTACTGTTATAAATTCTTTTTCCTATTTTACAGTTTATAATTTTCATAACTTTAATTATTTGTGTACAAGACCTATATCATATGTAATCAATATCACAATAAATAAAATGGTTACAACTTATTACTAAAATTAAAATTGATCACACTTCAATTATTTATCCCGCTATTCTTGCGACTTAGGATAAATTACCAATAAAGATAATGATACCTATGTAATAAAACAGTAAAAGAGCAATATTTCTGAAGAACGTAATTGTCGTAAAAATGTATATAAGAAAGGAAAAAACAGTATAAAGTGTCAATGACAGATTGGTAAATCAAATCAAAAATATTTTGAATGCAAGTAAAAATTCCAAATTATACACCATACATGTAATACCATAAATATTGAGATTTGTAGATATCGTTTGATTTTTCTGACGACCTTAAGTACGTATTGTCAATGACTGCATAAAATAGAATATTCAATTTTTGTCGAACTTCAGTGCGGGTACTCTTGAGTCTTGACAAAGAAGTTGTTATCCCGTAATCGCGGCGAAAGATAAATATTAGTCTTTATACCATACTTGCGACTTTATTTGCAATACAGTAGTATTAAATCATTATAATTTAAATGCTGTTTGAATAACTAAGATAAAGAAGTCAGGGCGAGCAAAACCGTTTTTTTTTTATTATTTTTGTAGTTTCATACGAATGCCGCACGCGTCATGTAAATTTGCACAGGACACTAATAGCCGATTTACCAGTGGTACGACTTATGTAAATAATTGTACAATAGTATAGTTAGTGTTGTCGGTACACAACACATTTTAATACCGTTTAGACACTAAATTTCTGTTAAATCGACGATGTTAGTGTTTGTTAACCAATTAACTATCGAAATTAACGTTAATATTGACTTATAGCCAGCAGTAATGATTTACGCTCTCCGTGCAATATTTCCCAACCGTTCTGTGTTCCTTGAATTATTGCGTATTCGATTTGTACGAGGAAAAAATACACAAATCCACAAAAATTATAAAAATAAAAAAATTACAATTTACAGAAGAACTTATGCCATGGATTCGGTTTTGGGTCTAAATTATATTGACCGGACGGAGTGTCAGTTTACCAAATTTTGCACGTGAAAGACAGAGATAACTATCGACGATAGTGTCATTTACTATATAGGTAGTATCAGGATCGAGGCAAAAAGAAATGTAAACTAATTATCTGAATTATTATAAGTCCATCGCACTGTTGCGAAATAAAACCTGATTGGAATTTCAACATTGACCTTTAAGTAATACAAATTGAAAACGTATTGATTTCAAAGGCCGGATGATAATAATATTTTATAAAAATAATTATATACAACACTGTATTATTTCACGAGTACCTACACAATGATTTCACAGCAATTAAATAAGTATCAACGCTCCTTACACAGTTCTTTGATTCTTGCTTAGTGATACAAATGTCCAACAGTTAAAATACATCGATCCTCGTTTTGTTTATAAAAAAGAACACACAATACAATTAACTTAAATATTTGTGTTGGCATCACTTCTGAACCGAAAATGCAAATGATTGGAGCACACGCGCTCGTATATCGAAATATAATACACGGTGTCAAGGTATGTCGATTTTCTTTAGGAGTGGCAATGATCAGAAGCAAAATCGACACGAATGAAACCATTTTTTCGAGAATTCAAGAATTGAATTATATTTAGAGTGGTATGAATAAGTTCTTACGGAATATCTAAACTAAAATATTTATTTGAAACCATACGTGTTCACGAGAAGTATTTATTTTATTGTTTTAAACACAGTTAATCATCTATTGTGGAAATAGTATACGATATGATTATTGTGATTCAACTGCACGATAAAGGGTTTACAATGCGCAAAAACATGTATGTAATAATATCTAGTTTGAATAGTCAATCGAAATCCTTAATCTTAGGAATTTACTATGATTATGCTGGCTAGATTGATGTGAATTTATGATATATACTGCTCGCTAACCTTCAGTCCAAACAGCAACAACACTGCGTACGCGAACACTGATAATCCCGCCATTTCACTGTACGGAATTGTTTGAATGGCCACAGATGAATGTTCACGTTCTGGTATTCGACATATGCTCTTATAGCTAAAATTTCCAAGTTAGCGAATCTAAAAAGATTAGTGCACTGTAAGATATCTGTGTCCATTATTGTTGACGGAACTATTGGCCAAATAATGGATTTAATTATTAATTTTACAGTTTATCATTTAAACTATTAAGATTTATTATTGCAATATATATAATAATAACTATTATTATTATAATTATTATATTTATTAATATATTATTTAGATTTAATATTTAGACCTATTTTATACTGAATTCTAAAAAAATATTGTTACAGTTAAAATTAAATATTGTAGGTACATTGAGTAAAGATATTATGATACAAATATAATGTATTGGTTATAGCTCCTATACATCAATATCGATGCAAAATCATACACAGAATAGTGATAATATTTTAAAGAATTATTATTTAGTATGTTCAGATTTAAATAATGCGAAATTGTGTTAAATGAGTAAAAGCCAATATTATTGGATAAGTAAAGTTGTATTATATTTATTCGATAATTAAATCAACCAAAAGCATAAAAATATAATTAGGTCATCTATATCTCTATACATTTTTGAAAATCGAAATTAATTATATTTTTATAAAACATTTGCTTTAAATAAAGAAATAAATTTAATATCTTCTGAAAATAATGGTAGCATATAACCAATACCTATATGCTGTCACTAGAAAACTGTTTTACATATCGCTTTCTAACTTTAAAATCTATTCTTCGTAGTTAGTGCTTATTTATAACTTATAACGAATACTGACGTGTGATTATTGATTTTCTTGATTGAAGCAATAATTATTGAACCCTCTCGTAATATATAAAAATAATTACTTACTAAAAAACATGTCAGCGGTTACTTCTATGGAGTTTATGGCTAGACCATTCGTTATTAGAATATCATGTTTATTCTCAAGTTATAAGGTATCGATGTCTAGGTTCTGGTTTAATTTGCAGTTATTCTTCTTAAGCGGTGCCTGTTCGGAAGGTATAATCTCTTTCATACAGAAGGCTTTTTTCAAATTTATATTAATTATAATATCGAAATAAAGAAATAAAAAAAAATATTAAAAATCGAACACATTTTTACAACGTACAAAAACGAAGTAACTGAAGCTCAAAGCGTAAAATGTAAACAACACTTCATGTATGCGCTTCGCGTTATATTCAATTAATATTAAAAATAAATGAAATATTATGATGCATTACGAAACTGAAATACAATAGACAATAGTATAATTGTTTGCGCATTGAAACTGAGCTAGATATAACTGAAAGATAGGATATCTCCCATAACGGTATCTTCAGGATAAAGTAAATAACTAAAAATGCGAGAGGAATTGAATCATTTGATCCATTGGCACAATGATTTGATCGGTTATCAGAATTTGAAAAAGAAAACAATTCACTTCCGCGGTACCCAATGTCAGTGTTCAAGTTAAACTGTATACAATGTTTTAAGATAACTAATTTATTAAATCTCTAGAATTTTTAACTATTTATAAATTTAATATTAATAATACCATGAAATCATAGTGTTATGGATAATTTTGGTGGACGTTCTTCAACCAACGTTGGCTTAGGTTATTACGCATTTCTTTAAAAATAAATTATCATCTATCCATTTGTAAGGCTCTAGGACTTTTCTAGAACGAGTTCCTGCAGGTTTTTTTTTTGCTCAGCTTTATCTGTAATACTTGCAAACTGCGTCGTGTTAATATAATCAGTCTTGTTTTTGTTTAATATTAATTTTATTCGAAGTGTGCAAGTATTGCAAAACGATGAGGGATAATTATAATACGGTCATTGAATAAAAATACTAATAATAATCAGAATGACCTAGACTATTACAAATTATTGATATTATAATTTTCCCTGTACAACCGGTATTTATTCCAAGGAGCAGCACACTAAATGTGTATTAATAGGTACTTATAAGTTGTAATTGGTTATAAAACTAATCTATTTACAACAGTTATTAAAAACAATTTAAACATTTTCAAAGCATATAACATGTTACACACATATTATTATGTTTGTATTAATTTTTTATACTAAATGAAAAAGCCATTTTTGTTTTTTTAAATTTAATTTTGAAAAATTCAAAAATTACCGACATTCCGTGATTTTAAATGTACTCTCTTTGTGTGAACTCAAGGTAATGTTAAACTATAACATATTTCTATAGTTTCATCAGAACTGTTTGATAATAATAACTAACCGTATACGAAAAGTTGAATAATCATTTTTCAGAAAAGTTGATATCTTTATGTTATTGTGTAGATCATTTGTAGCATTAACTGCATAAACCAGTGGTTTTCAACCGTTTTGGTCCGATGGACCTTTTGATTTTGTAAACAAATTAACTTCTCCCTTACGAAAAATTCAAGTTTACAGTATTGGAAGACACTCCCGTTCGGGATCACGTTTTCTACTAGAATTAGCTATAGTTTCCATACGTAGAGAAATAGATTCTATATACTGAACAGTCTAAACACACGAATGAGAACAAATAATTTTATTTCGAATGACATCATTTTTTTTTAAAACTACGACGCTTGTATGACATCATAAGATTGTAATGTAATTATTATATAACGTTTAACAATAGAAAAGAGTATTTTTTTTTTCGAAAATATAAATTGAACCGTTGAACGTAAACTATCTACTTTAACGACAAATGTTTTGGGAAATACATTAATACTAACAATGAACGTGGGTCATGACAATTATAAAAAAACACGATTGATGGGCCTATATTAATTACTAGCTTATAATAAGATACTACAATATTATGTGAATCTGAACCAAGTAGTGGTTTTCATATTTATCACTTTGCAGAGCCGCACTTTACTACAAAATCGTTTACAGAAATTACAGTTCATCAATAGTTTCATCGGGAAATCAAAATTCTAATATTGTATTTAGTTGTTTATAATTTGATAAAAGAGCGAAATAAAAAAAAAAACCTTTGATTTATATTATTTATTATACGCCCTGCCGCGTTGCATGCGATCCCGTTCGTTATGCCACTGGTACAAGGACAACAATGTTGGAGTATATGCATGCATTATACCAACATTTTATTATTGTGTATGTCGTTTTTATCCAGTTGTTAGTGATTAAAACAAAATTAATAGTTAAAATCTAAAAAAAAAACCACCGGCAAGTGCCAATCGCCCATTAAACTGACACATTAAAGTTGCGAAATTTAATATTTTAGGCACTCATAAAAAACCACGAGAATTACTTAACGAATTTACGTTTGCCATACGAACCGTACTATTTCTCAACACTTAAATACATTAAGTGGTCCCCTGTACCATCAAACGATGTTCCACTACTAAGAACAAAATGAACAAATTGTCCAACCTTACAATGAATTAACTTTGATCGTTTGCCGGCGTGTTAATTTGACGAATGAACTGTTGAAATAATAAAACAATTACTTATTAAATGTAAGTAACAGAGTGACGACTTAATAATAACAATGAATACACGTATAGGTACGCCGAAAAAGCCGACGTAATTGCAGTGAAAGAAAACAAAATGTGTTGTAGGTAACGACAAGTGATTTGTATTTATTCAATTTTTTTTTTCTTTACAGGACATTCTACTAATCATATTAAAAACTTAAATTTTATCGAATTAAATGTCATAGTTTTTATTGAATGACATTAATCTTTAGGAAATGTACTAACAACAAGGGACCTTAGCCAAGAGTGGAGGTAGTTTGGCAGGAAGGCAAGGTGGGTATAATGGAGCTGGACATGGGCAAGTGGGAGGGATCAAAAATAATTCCGGTAAGCCGACTGGGGATTGGTAAACAATATCGGGTTTTTGTACGATATATCCGGGGTTGAAGAACACTTTGGGCAACGGGGCGGGTGGCAACAATACAGGTGGGACAGGTGCTGGTGACGGTAACGAGAAGAATATTTTAGGTGCGGCTGGAGCAGGAGCGTAAGTGACGCTTGGCGCCTTCAACGTATTGCCATCTTTGATAATGATTGGACCTGGTGCAGCTGAGGGTAGAATGATGGGACTAGGTGGTGGGCTCTGTTTCACTTTGACGACCAGATTTGGAGCTGGACCTGCGGGGATGACGACTGGGGGCACCTTGAGATTTTTCGATGGCAATTGGACTATTAAGGGTCCGCTTGCTGGCGGTGGAGCTACGACTAGCGGTGGTGGAGCAGGGAGGGCAATACTAGCAGAAACGGTCGGCGCGGGTGCCGAGGGCTTCAACGGGGGTATCGGGAGGGGTAATGGTAGGGCAGGAGCTGCACAAGTAATTCCGGGGGACAACGCTGGTATAAGAGCCAACAAACGTAATAGTTCTGGACTTAAGCCGGCTGGTGCTAATGGTGGAGGTAATATAGGCGCGGGTAGTGGGTAAACAGGAGCAGGGCATGGTGGTGGTAGTCCACAGCAAGTCGGTGAACATTCAACCTTGACAAAGAGAAAATAAAATTATGAATTTCGTTTGCAATACGATTATGCTATTATTTATTATTGTTTTTACCTTGACCAAGCAGGCCACCGCTAATGCTACGGCGATTCCAAAAGTATTCATGTTTGGTGAGATGAACCATTGACGAGACGAGTAATAATACCAATAAAACACTACAGTATTGGTTTTTATACTCGTAAATGGTTTTTGTTTTTAAAAATGTCCACGTGCCTTTAAATGATTACAAAGGTGCAATCAGTAAAGTGTATGTTTTTTAAGTGATATGACTGATAAATAAGATGAAATATTTATTCCTGTTATGATACAAAATATAACCAGTTTTTATCCAATGGCAATTGGTTGCAATCTGTTCAATTGTTTATATGAAGATTCTTTAATTTCTATATCATAATCGAAGAATTATTCTCACGTTATTATGCATCTACCTATGTTCTAAATAAATGCAATACTATCCTTTAAGATTTATTTTTAATATTTATCTTAAAGAAACATTGACTTTGACTAAAAATTAGAAAATATAAGATTCAATTTATTTTTATATTACTCGTTTTAGATTCTGAGCGAAAAGAGCAATGTATTGGTTTTAATATGATGTGTGTATGTGTGTTTTTTTGTGTTTAAGTAAACAATTTTGACTAGCAGGCTTGCTCCGTAATGCTTAAACCACATACTTTTCTCAAAGAAAATTATTTCTGGTTGGTATTTGAAGATGTCATATTTTAAATTTGTCAACAGTTTTCCGATTAATTGAGAAAAATAGAGCAGAGAAATGCAAAAAAAAACTAAAAGAGATCGACAATCGAATCCGATACTGTGCAGTATTTTAGTGTCCCGCATTATTCTCTTGTTTATTTTTCATGGATCCAAGATATTTGGTTATTATGCTATTATGATTTTGAATAGCGACTCAAAACATACATTTATTATCGATATATCGATATTTTATGGAAATCAGCATTTATTAGAAATCTTATAATGTTCGATTCATTTAATGTAAACGATAGTGTATGAGATATAATAAGATTTTTCCGAGGTTGAATATGCTCACATATAATTATATTATTCAATTTAGTACATTTTTGTCTATTAGATTCCTATAGTTATTGTAAAAAAATTGCCTATATGTGCCATATATTGTTAATTGTTTTTCGAAGCAAACTACATTTTTGATGCATACTTTTAAATAAATGTTAGGGTTACAGTATCGAGATATCTGTATTTGTCTGAATCTTAAGTCTCACCCGATCTAGGAGTATCACCCTTTTTTAAATATTTAAACATATTAGATATATATTATAACAGAGACTCGATTAAAATCTGTAATTCTAATTATAAATCTAATATAACTTAACTTTATTTTAAAATATAAAGAAATAATGTACATTATTATCACCTCCTCATTTTTCTGAAAAAATAGGCTAATAAAATGTGAAAATAGTACATTTATTAATAGTAAACTAGAAAAATTATTAAAAATCAATAAGTTATTACAATTGAATGTTTAACCGTTTTCAGAAAAATAAGCTATAAAAATAATGAAATAAAAAGTTAATTTTTAATTTCTATCATAATACACTTAGGTATATTTACTAAACTACTGTCAATAAAATTATCTTTGCCCCGGGATACTCATAAAAAACAAAATTTGATTATCTCCATTAACATGTCAGATATCGCTTGGAGTGTATCCCGATGGAACACTCTGTATGTGATCTGGGAAAATATTTTTATTTTTGTAAATTATTATGTTGATTTTATTGAAATTTCAATTACGATTTTCATATGACTTTTGGTCAAACAGTTAAATGACTTAACTATATTTAAATTTTTAAAATTTTAAAAATATATTACCGTTAATAACCTTTATTTCACTTTACAAAACTATAACTTTATTAAAACTTCATTTGTAGTACTACATGAACTTTCAACTTCAATATGTATTATTGTATGTGCCAAGAAGACCAACATTTAAATTTAATAAATATTGTCAAATAGACAATGTCTATACGTAGAATAGGCCAATGAAGCAAATTAACTGAGGCAGCACATTGTAAATTAATGTTTAAGACAGCCGGTCGGACGAGACTGGAGCAGTGTGTGTGTTTTGGTTGAAGTACGTATGTGCAGAGACTACGACGACACGCTAATTTTTTTGTTTTATTTATTTAGGCTTTTGGTGTGAATTTTCGTTTTATTTGAAAACCCACCAACTCTTAAGAATCGAACCAATATTTATTAGTTTTGATTAACAAAGACAGGATAGATCGATACCCTCGAAAGAGCGGTATACGACAGCGTATTAAATATATTTTAGTGAATAATCGTACCTATACGTGTAAATACTGTTACAAGATTATTTTGATAGTTTTTTAATGCATAAAAGTCCCGAACAGTGAGTAACTGTTATTTTATTTTAAGATTTATGAATTTTTTGAATAACAGTATTTTTGTTCATCGATACTTAATTTTATGCGTACAAAAATTGCCAGTGGTACCGATACGTCAATAAAAATGTATGACACAAGTTTTCATAGTTACACTCATCTAAAAAAACCTAGTATATAATACATAGATTTGAATTACATGTGTATTTTGTACTTTAATGTTCTAACGACAGGTGACTTATTAAAGTTTATTCTAAAAAACATTGTTTAAGTGTCAAATCAAAAATAGCAAATCTTTAACTCGAAATAAATAGATGATTTATCTAAAAATATACAATTTCGCATATAATACTTTCCATTATCCTAAAAAATATGTAAACATATAGTGTATGCGGTGACACTAAAACTTGCTAATGGCGAAATATTGGTGAAATTAAGATTGAATTGAAAATGAAGAATATATTTTCGATTCAATTTATCAATGAGAACACTTATTTCTAAATTTGTTTGTCATTTTATTGATATGGTGTTGGTGTACTGCAGGCACGTAGGATTATAAACACTGATACACATCTATAATGTTTAAAGTAAACAACATTTAGATTGAAATAGTAACATCTAAACATTTTTGTGAAATGTAAAAGATAAACGGTGAAGCAAAACAAAATATGGAATATTCTAGTATAAAAGTTAAACCGAATATATGTTCTGTACACATTAATCATTGAAGTTCCATTCACGTTACAAAATGGCTATATTAAAAATCGTAGTAGTGTTGGCGATGGTTAGCTTGGCCAAGGTAAGCAATAATAATTTAAAACTTATGTATATTTGTCATATTATAAATATAATATTTGCATAAACTAATAGCTTATTCTGATCATCTAGGCGGCAGCATCAGCTGATTTGATTGAGGACTACTTACAAGGTCTTATTAATCCAAATACTGCGCAAGATGCTGGACAGGGTGCTTCAGTAGTATCACCAGTGTTGGATATTGTTCAAGAATTAAAAGATAAAGTTACACCTTTAGTATCTGGTGTTACCAATTTATTTACGGAAGTTCCAACGAACGGCGTAACAGGTGTATCACAGGACGTAACAAATACAGCAGACAGTGGAGTTCAAGATGACTTACCTAGTTATAACGACGAAACAGCCCCGAATGGAAATAATTATGTATCAAAATGAAGTCTCCATGAGGTTTCACCTTACAAATGATTATACTCATCAAGGCATGAACTCATATCAGTACTAACAATCACACTTATATTTCACCGATTCCCAGTTGTTTGTTTGATTTTCAGACGGTTATATTATATCAAGTAAAGCATCATATGTTTTAGAAAAACTCATACAGAACAAAAAAAAACCCTTGAACGTAAAATTAGCAAATTTAAAATGTCAATAACTATTGTAAAATAAATATATATCGCATATTATCATAAAATACTTGTTTTAATATTATTTTAATTTACTTTTTGAAGATCGAAAAAAATATTTTCAAAACTATAGTTATGTAGAAATTCAATATGTTGTGACATAATAATATGGAATGTTATACTCGTAACATAATTATTGATATTTTATTTTGTACATGAAAATTATATTTGAGTGATTTTCTCAATTTAATTTATTAATTCATTTATCTAGTGAATACCATAATAGTTCTGTTGAAACGGTTATCCATAGGTATCCTAGTAAAATAATTTTTTGTAAAAAATTAAAGCATTTTAGATTTTTTACCAAGAATATTTTCATTGTTAACATTGTTAGGTTATTTATAAAACTCAGAAAAATAGTACACTTCCTAAAATATTTTATTCAACTAGAGTATCAAAACTCAAGTCCACATATTTTATTTTTATTCAGGTAAAATATTTACAACAGTTAGAAATTGATCACATACAGTATACAGTATACACTATCAAAGTGTCATTCACATTAATTGTAATAAATGTAACTGATTGGTTAAAAATATAAAAGTGCAATAGGAAGTATATTTTGTTTTTCAAATAATGTGTGATACCTACAACGTTCAATAGTTGTAAAATAACACATTTTCGCCGCGCACAAGAGAAAATGAATGTTTAACGTCAAATGATCGCTAAAAATGGCGTGAACATAATAATATTATGTATTCGTACAGTTTTTGTACTTATTTGGCATTAAAAACGAGTAGGTGGGTACACGGTGCACAAATCAAGATCAGAAATTAATTTAAATTGCACATTTGAATATTCATAAGCTAGATTTCAGTATTAACAAAGAGTTTAATTATTTTCAATTCTATATTGTTGCACATCAAAAAACTGAAAAAGAATCCAATCACGAAAAAAAAACGACTATTTTAACGCGATGAACAATTTAAGAGATTGTAAGCAAAGCGTTCCTTTATTATGCATATATCGTGAAGTTGGTGACCATTTCGTAATATGTATCTATCGGCGTAGGTACAATGTACATATTACCTACAAAACGAGTAGGTGAAAAGTTATCAAGTAATATTTTCGTGAAATGCCACCTACCGTATCTGGTATATTTTCACAACGACTAAGTTATCAAGATTCCACAGTGCAATATCATAGTATAGGTTAATAGCCGAAAAACACTATAAATAGAACTATTTTTTTTTAAATTTTTCAATAGCATTAACATGTTTTTTTATTCTTTGTAAACAAACTCTACTGTAGTATAGATAGCATTTTTTTTCAATAACAATTATATTTAAAATTTTGTTTTTCCTAATACTCATGTATTTTTATTGAAAATTACCACGTAAAAATCACCAATTTTGATGTACTATAACTTATAAGTTATTAATATTATAATTATTAAGTACCGTGGTTCTTGCTTAATGGGTATTATTGATGTAGAAGATTAATTTCCTTGTATCGAAATTTAACGTTAAATATGATTTTATGGATGGGTTACATTATGCGTCATAGTATAATATCAGATATCTATTGCAGTTATAGATAATGTTGAAAAAACAAAGACTGAAACCAATCACCTGAAAAAAATGAAACTAATTTAAATTACTCACCACATTACTATGACAATAAATGTATTTAAATGCAATTTTTTAATAAAAGTTATAAGGCTTATCGAGATGAATGATAATGTGAAATACAACCTGTGAATAATACATTCATTAAAGTTAAGAAAAATGTTGTAACTAGAATATAATAATTTGTTGGGAAAATTTGAACGAGTGTTATGACAGTTTTATGGTTATACTTAAAATTCAAAATATATAGTTTTAGTATTTTCTTATTAAGGCATATTATTAATCATGTTATTGCGGTAATTTTTTTTAGTTTTTCAAAGAGACATTTAACAATATTTGTATCAAAAATTGGTAAATTTATTTACTCATTATACTCTGATTATTTTATCGATAAAAACAAATGATTGTTGTCAATAAATAATAATGAATAAGTATAATATTTGTATGTATATAACAAATATAAGAAGTAATCGTATTTACAGTAACAAACAAATATGGCGACCGATTAAAATAATCCTTGAAACGGTAGTGTAACGCAACAACGTGCGACAATTGTCCGTCCATCGCAAACATTTATATTCAAAAACGTGTTTTATATTTACGTTTATTTCATGTTTTGTTTTGGTTCGCCAACAGTACATGTGCCGTTAATCGATTTTCGCGTCGATTAGAACCGAATCAACGGCCGACAGCGCTGAGAAATCGCCACGATCCCAGCAATCTAGGATAAATATTGTTTTTCGCGGAAGGACAGTGCCGACGTCACGCGTCGATTCGGTTTAATCGTCCTATCCTCGCGACGCGGTGATGTTTCGGCAATCGGAGTGCATACGTTTACGGTTGCAACACGTACCGACGGACTCGGGGCATCCACGTATCGTCTTATCGACGGACCTAGTGCCGCCGATGGCGTATATAACCAGGTGAGAATGCCGTTACGAGCACATTAAGATCGAACGCGTTATCCATGCAAGTCTTGGAATGAAGTGGCTGACCGCGGTTACCTGCTTGATACTGTGCTCACCGGAACTCAAGGTACCGCCGCCCGAGACCGACACGAGACCCCGCGCTCGCGTCGGCGACGTTACCGCGTTAGGTTTGTTTTTCTCAACTCTCGCTCGTTCTAGGGTTCCGATGGAGTCGCCGAGGACGTGCCTTGCCCTCGACCGGGTGCGAACCAGTTAGCCGGCCCTGCGGTCGGCGCGGACCCGTCGCTGGCCTCACTACTGGCCGCCCTGTGCTCGTCCCCGTCGACCCTCAGCACCTTGCCGCCCCCGGCGCTGGTGTCCGTCGTGAACGCGGTGTCCGCGAGGCCGCAGCTCTTGGACGCGCTGCCGCCCGCCGCGCTCACGACGCTCCTGAGGGCCGTCGCCTCGTCCCCGGCCGCTCTGGACGCACTGCCGCCGGTCGCGGTCCTCGTGCTACTCGCCGCCGTATCTTCGGCCGCGCCCGCGTCCATATCCTGCATACCGCCGTCCGTGCTGTTCCCGCTGCTGAAGACGTTGTCCTCGTCCGGTCTGCTGCCGCCGCCTGGGTCGCCGCCCGACACGTTCTACGCCCGGCTGCCCCCGTTGCCGCCGCCCGCGGCCCAGGTCATCGTGCCCGCGCCGCCCGCGGGCCCCTTGTACGTTAGCTTGCCGAAGAAGCCCAACAGGCCGCCGCCGATCGTCGTGCCGTCCGGGCCGCCGCCGTCCATCGTCGTTTCCATACCGCAGCTGTACCGAGCGCCGCCGCCGACGGTCATGCCGTACGGCAGACCCGGCCCGATCACGATCGACGACAGCGCGAACAGCAACGGCCCGGCGCCCGCCCCGATCGTGCTGCCCCCTCCCCAGGCGCCCAACATATACTTCACCACGCACCCGTCGAAATACTCTCAGAAAAACTACCTCGACCCCTCGACCACTGACGGTAGACGCGCGCTAAACTGTTTCCAGCCGCCGGAGTTGCCGAAAGTGTACGCCCTGCCACCCGGCGTGTCACCAGCGCAGTACTTCCAGATCAATAAAAAATGTTAATCAGAACCTTGGTTTTGAATATTTGAAACCTTTATATTGTAAATTGTGACTAGAAGATAAATTGTGATACGTTTTTTAAAAAACAAATTCGTTTCTTTTTATTCCACAGAAATGCGAAAAAAAATTCGTTTGAGCATTATTAACGATTCATTTTCAATATAAATCTACATGTCTCCCCACTGAAACTATATCTATGAACAAGATTTTATTTTTATTCATGTCACTGTTCGTTGGTACGTTATAGTTAGACGTTAATCTTCACACACGGATTACTCATTGAGATTTAGTAACAAAGTACCGAACGGTTAAAGAATGAACCTAACCGAGTAAACGTTCAATTTATTAATGGTTGATACGACTGTGGTTTAAAACTCATCAATATCAGAAAAATAAAAAAAAAAGAGAAAATGTATACTAAATGGTCATTCAAAGTCTCACAGATTTAGAATAATAGTGTTTATATGATAGCGTATATTATAACAGTATGGTTAGCCGCAGTCGTCTTCTTGACGTTATACTTGCTGTGCCCAATTATTAATTGTTGGATGGTATAATCACCTAGGAATTTAATAACAATGCCATGTTGCTTGAATTAAATATAGAATTAAGATAAACGTTTTATCAAAATGTTATCAAATCATGTTTGATTCAAACTTTAGATTGTTTAAATTTAAAAGGGCCAGATAAAAGTAGTACAAGGGTCGGGGCCGTCGGTTGCCCACCTCTGATATATCGTATACGTTTCATACCAGTGCTGTGAACGTAGTGAATAATTTGAGAATTCAATGCATTAGGTACCTCAAAAACGTTTAATCAGCAGCGCTTTTACAAAAGTGGGGGTCAGCAGTAGAAATGTTTTCGACATCGTAAGTGGAATGCTGATTAAGTAGAGTTGTCGAACCCTATCAGCGTGCTACACACTTTATTCAATATTATTGAACAAAATTAATTGTTATAAATTATAAAAGTCCACAACTTGATACTGGGATAAAATTTTTTCACATTGTATTAGTACCGGTATTGCTAAATAATTGCGATTCATAATAATGATTATTATGTTAATAATTATAGTGGCATTTCAAAAATATTGTTTATTGGTTTTTGGTGTAGGATTTTATAGACTTATATTAATCGGTTACCGGTTTTCGCTTTCTATACTGCTAATAAAACCGAAAACCGGTTCCATAAAATGTATGGTTTTTAACGGTTTTTGGAAAAAACAAATGAACGATTTTTAGCCCAAAAAAAAGACATTGTAGTATATATATATATATGTGCATTTTCAAATAATAAATTAATAATTTGTACTTGCCTATTGCAACATATACGTTGTGAAATTAACATGAAATTAAAAATGTTAATTATGATTTTTGGAGCTGTGAAAAATGCATTCACATGAAATTATTAAGTTACCTAGGGGAATAAATGTAACTATGGTAAAATAATTGTGTACTATAATCAATTAATTAGTATATCACATATACAGTATGTAAGTACGAATATATTGAAGGTTTTGGGCTTATATCTGACTACTGCACATACCTATTTTACATAAATTTAATTTTGCATTTTAAATATAAAACATTACTTTATCGAGTTAGTATGTTTAAATATCAGTTATAAGATTAAAGTTGTAATTGTGATTCTTTGTAAAAAAATATTTATTTAAATGAAAGTATCAACAGTTACTAAAAATTCAGATTCCTTGTATTTAATTTGTAATACTTTACTATACTCATGACTGGAATATTTATGAAACAAGTTTTCATGTAAATTTTCAAAGTCTTATTTTGCAACTTATTGCTGACAAGAATATAGTATAGGTATATAGTATAGTGTTAAATAAAGATTAATATATAATACTTAATATAAAACAAAATAATCTGTTACATAAATAAAAATAGTGTTTTATGTATAGGATCATTTGGTGAAATAATTCAATGGATACTGTCATGTAATTAGAGTATGTATTTATTGTGAAAATTTTCATAAAACATCCATATTAAATATAACATTATTTGGTAGTTATTAAAATTTTTTTTCAATTAAGATATAATTAAAATAAACTTTGTAAATATAATAACTACAGAATAAATTACGAAGGGCTTCGTCTTGCATAATCCTGTTATGTATCACCATAATATCAACATAATCCTAAAAGATAATCAAGTGATAATGGAGGACTCGCTGGTGGCAAACATGGAAGTGGTGGAGGAAGGCATGGCAGTGGAGGTGGAAGACATGGCAGTGGAGGTGGAAGACAAGGGAGTGGAGGTGGAAGACATGAGAGTGGAGGTGGAAGGCATGGGAGTGGGGGTGGAAGACATGGAAGTGGGGGTGGAAGGCATGGGAGTGGAGGTGGAAGGCATGGAAGCGGAGGTGGAAGACATGGTAATGGAGGGGGAAGGCATGGTAATGGTGGTGGGAGGCATGGTAACGGAGGTGGTAAACAGGGCAGTGGAGGTGGAAGGCATGGGAGCGGAGGTGGTAAACATGGCAGTGGAGGTGGAAGACAAGGTAACGGAGGTGGAAGACATGGAAGGGGAGGTGGAAGACACCGTGGTGGGCATGAAGGTAATGGTAAAGGAATCAAAGGAAGCGGTATCAATTTAGGAGGTGCAAGACATGGTAATGGAGGTGGAAGACATGTCAGTGGAGGTGGGAGACATGGTAATGGTGGTGGGAGGCATGGTAGTGGAGGTGGAAGACATGGCAGTGGAGGAGGAAGGCATGGCAGAGGAAGTGGAAGACATGGTAATGGAGGTGGAAGGCATGGGAGCGGAGGTGGTAGGCATGGCAGTGGAGGTGGAAGACATGGTAATGGTGGTGGGAGGCATGGTAACGGAGGTGGTAAACAGGGCAGTGGAGGTGGAAGACATGGTAATGGTGGTGGGAGACATGGCAGTGGAGGTGGAAGACATGGTAATGGTGGTGGGAGGCATGGAAGGGGAGGTGGAAGACACTGTGGTGGACATGAAGGTAATGGTAAAGGAACCAATGGGATCGGTATCAATTTAGGAGGTGGAAGACATGGTAATGGAGGTGGAAGGCATGGTAGTGGAGGTGGAAGGCATGGCAATGGAGGTGGAAGGCATGGCAATGGAGGTGGAAGGCAAGGGAGCGGAGGTGGTAAACAGGGCAGTGGAGGTGGAATACATGGTAATGGTGGTGGGAGACATGGCAGTGGAGGTGGAAAACATGGTAATGGTGGTGGGAGGCATGGTAGTGGGGGTGGAAGGCATGGCAGTGGTGGTGGAAGACATGGTAGTGGAGGTGGAAGACATGGCAGTGGAGGAGTTAGGCATGGCAAAGGAGGTGGAAGACATGGTAATGGCGGTGGAATGCATGGGAGCGGAGGTGGGAGGCATGGAAACGGTGGTGGTAGACATGGTGGTGGAGGTGGTGGTAAAGGAATCAACGGGACCGGTATCAATTTAGGAGATGGTAAACATGGCAAAGGTGGTGGAAGACACGGTGATTGAGGTGGAAGGCATGGCAGTGGTGATGGTGGACATAGTGGTAATGGTAAACAGAAATTCGCTTCGACCTAGGGAAAAAGCACTATTAGAATGTATTTTGTATTATTTAAAATTATTGTATTTTACCTTAGTTAAACTAGCCAAAGCTACGAGTATTGTAGCAAATACTTTGAAAATGTTCACTTTCCTCATTGTAAATGTATGATGAGTTGATGAATAATGGATGTCAATTATTACCGTGGCATGACTTTTATACTGAAGACGATGTTTGTTTTGTTTTACAAATATTCACGTAACATAAATCTGATTGAAGTGTACTACTATCTGTTATTTGTTTATCAGTTATTTTATAGTGTATCAAGTTGTGTATTTGTATATCAAAACAGATATCATTGTCGATTTGAATTATGAAAAGGAAGAATACCAAACATTGCCTTATAAATTTAAAGATAAAAATAAAATATATGAAAATTTGAATCAAATAATAATTACATTTTATATTCATTGAGTTTACTGTATTTAATTGTTTGTGTGGGTCTACAAAATTTTCATTAAAAGGCTAGATCCGATTATCAAAAGAAGGAATTGTTTATGATAGAAAATGTCGTCTGATTGGTGTTTAAGAGAGGCTATTTTTTGATTTTTTGTTCAATAGTTTTCAAATAATCGGGGAAAAAATTACAAAAAATGCTGTTTTCCTGTTATAAACTTGTAGCTGTATGATAAGAAATACTTATACCTAACCATTATCTGGAGATTGTATAATTTTCATAAGATTTTGACTCTTTGTGCGTTATTCATAGACACTTGAAATATTTATGTCTTATAATTTTTTTTATCGTAAAATGTCGATAAAATCAAATTTATTGACAAAAAATCTTGGACATTTTATAGAAAGCTCATGAATCAATTTTCTAATTTGTATAAAAAAATACCAATATTAATTTGTCAACATTTTTTTTTCATGGCATTTGATTTATATTTTTTCACAAACATAACAAAGATCATGAAAATCTTGATAAATTTCGCAGTTACAAATCCAATGCAAATCAAAAAAAATTTAATACTTAATGCTAGACTGCAAACGATATACACGTATTAGCATTATATACATATTGTAATAATAATTTCATCTGTTATTATAAAATTAATTAAATTAGTATCTTAGGTTAACTTAATTTGCGTATTTTTTTTTTCTAAAAGTCTGTGCGATTGTAAGAAACTTAATACACTAATATGTAGCTTGTAGAATAAACTATTTTCAGGTAAAATGAGACTAATTCACTTATCCGATTTTTTCGCATGAAATAGTTTTTAAAACTAATTATATGTACATTAATTTCAAATTTATAAGAAAATGTCCGTATATCAGTAAACGATCATAATAATCATTGAAATAAGTATTAAAACTATAAATTATCACAATAAAAATAATTGCTTTACATATGAGTGGAAAATTATAAAACTTTTTCAAAAATTTCCCATGTTATAATGTATTTACTTGGCACAATAAAAATGATGAGCATCATAATATTGTAATTTATTTTTCCGTCATCATTCACAATTTTAAATTAAATCTGTAAATTGTAAAAATAAATACAAGTGAGAAGTATTTATACATTAAAATAGACAAATCTATTTGAATACTACCGTAATCATATGAAAATAAATTATCCAAAAATGTTATAGATACTCTAAGCTGTTATATTGAAAGGTATCCATGTTTATCGCAAGAATAATAACAGTATTAAAAAAAAATGTGTCGTCTAAAATTTAGCAATAACCTCGGCGTAACCATAAATGTATAATCAGATATTATTATCTAAATAGTATTGAAAACATGAGACTGATTGAATTTATGAAATCAGTTGAACTAGCGTGTATTGATGAAAAACAAAATAAAGCGTTCGACTATAAAAGCCGAGACACTCTAGAAATTAGCACACTATAATATTCACTGTCCTCATTCATACATTGAAAAAAAAAAATAACAGCAAACAAATGAAAACTTTTGGAATCGCCGTAGCATTAGCGGTGGCCTGCTTGGTCAAGGTAAAAACAATAATAAATAATAACATAATCGTATTGCAAACGAAATTCATAATTTTATTTTCTCTTTGTCAAGGTTGAATGTTCACCGACTTGCTGTGGACTACCACCACCATGCCCTGCTCCTGTTTACCCACTACCCGCGCCTATATTACCTCCACCATTAGCACCAGCCGGTTTAAGTCCAGAACTATTACGTTTGTTGGCTCTTATACCAGCGTTGTCCCCCGGAATTACTTGTGCAGCTCCTGCCCTACCATTACCCCTCCCGATACCCCCGTTGAAGCCCTCGGCACCCGCGCCGACCGTTTCTGCTAGTGTTGCCCTTCCTGCTCCACCACCGCTAGTCGTAGCTCCACCGCCAGCAAGCGGACCCTTAATAGTCCAATTGCCATCGAAAAATCTCAAGGTTCCCCCAGTCGTCATCCCCGCAGGTCCAGCTCCAAATCTGGTCGTCAAAGTGAAACAGAGCCCACCACCTAGTCCCATCATTCTACCCTCAGCTGCACCAGGTCCAATCATTATCAAAGATGGCAATACGTTGAAGGCGCCAAGCGTCACTTACGCTCCTGCTCCAGCCGCACCTAAAATATTCTTCTCGTTACCGTCACCAGCACCTGTCCCACCTGTATTGTTGCCACCCGCCCCGTTGCCCAAAGTGTTCTTCAACCCCGGATATATCGTACAAAAACCCGATATTGTTTACCAATCTCCAGTCGGCTTACCGGAATTATTTTTGATCCCTCCCACTTGCCCATGTCCAGCTCCATTATACCCACCATGCCTTCCTGCCACACTACCTCCACTCTTGGCTAAAGTTCCTTGTTGTTAGTATTTCTAATATAGTAAAAATTACTAAGAATATTCTTTAGATTAATGCCATTCATATTATTTTTTTATAACCTTATATAAGAATATGTTTATACTTTAATAAAGTTAACCTTATGATTATATAAGTTTTTTATTTATATCCTTGTTTTCATCATACTGTCTTACGTATGATAAGTAGAATACAATACAAATTTATATTTTAATAAACATTTACTTGCTTTATTATTAAAATAGAATGAACGCACAAACCTAATATTTTTTCGTTTTTTTTTTATTATTATCAATATTGTGTTTTATGTAGTATACACAATATATTTGTATAGTTATATGCTATATTTGAAAAAAATAACCGAGATCTACTCTAATGTTGTATATTATACCATTGATGACGAGTCGTATTCAAAAAAAATCTGATTAGTGTAGTATTTTAACCAAAGTAAAATTGTAGTTATAATTCAAAGAATCAAAATTTGTTATGCCAATTATTCTACGAAATTATTATTTTTATTCATCTCAATTCCTCTACGACTCATAATGGGTGCTCCTTGTTGTGTAAAAATAATTACCTTATTATTACAATTAATTTTTATTGAAAAATTATAATATTTGGTAAATAATAATAATATCGTATAATAATAATAATTAAGCAAGTAATTTAATGCAAATAATTGCATTTGTTTTCCTTAGCAAGTTGTTTTTAAAATCGGGAACTCGTGGAGAACAGCTTATTCGCATTGTATCTTCAAGGTGAGAGTCTGTTAATTTTGTCCGATACTTATTTTCCAAAAAAATTAAATATTAAAAATGATGCCTCACATTTGTATATATCAAACTAATAATCGTAGAACAGAATCAAGTGTTGACGGGGCCCAGAATTTGCCTTTCGCGGTTTGCCAGTCGCTGACCGCTGATCTAGGACCTAAGTGTTTCATTTTTAGTTCTCAAATCAGAATAATCATTGAATACGTTTAATTTATTAGTTATTACTATTTAGTATGTGAGTTTGCTCGGTTAAACATCGATTATTTGTTTTGGATTCAAGTCTTATAATTTTAGCAATACTGGTAATTAATGTTGACTTAGTTTATTTGTAGCTCCACGTTTTAGATCCGTAACGATCCTAATGTTATAAATTATAAAATACGCCAATATTGTTTCACAAAACTACTGTCTGTTATAATTAATTTATTCAGTAGTCAGAAAATTAAGAATTAGGTGTTTTTTTTTAGAATTTTTAATAATTATATTTACACGCTAACACGCAATGTGAAAAAATATTTTTTCAAAATATATATAAAAAAATATTAATTTTCTTGTATATGTTATTTCTACAACTGTTAGTATTTTAATATTTCAAAAGTTTAACCTTGTGACAATATTAAATTTGTAATAAATAAGTTAAAAATGATTACCTATAAATGATAATAATAATAATATATTACAGTGTCAAAAATCTAAAATTTGACCGTTCGTCTAACGATTTCTAAACGACTTACTAAGAAGTTTAAACGAATGAATAATGTGTAACATGAGTAATTTTCTTGGAAAAAACAATTAGAACACATATTTAGCTACGATTACTCAACAATCATCTTATAAAAGGTACCATTGTTACAAACGAAACTATCCAATAAGAAATTATTATAATATTTCTATTTATTCAACCCGGGTCGTTTTTTTTTTACACTCAAATATTTTATCGAATAAATTTATTGAAACAAGTCCGATATACGTTAACTGTATTATTATATAATATAATAGTTGTTCGTGTTCAGTACATAGCTTTCAAACAAATTATTGTATTTTTGTGGTGGAAAGTCTTACTCGAGTTATTCTTTGGGCTCTACGTCTTCTCCTATATGATTAATCGACTTCGATTCCTTTTCTTGTCCTTCAGATTCCGACAAACTCGATGATGCATCTTCTACCTTAGATTCGGCTACGCCTGACTCGTCTTCAAGCTCCTCAACTACTTCATTCCACAGATTGGTTCCGAACTCGTACATTTCCACGTTACTAGTCGAAATCGGAACGTCACTGGCGGACACCTGTTTAGTAGGCGGAATTATTTCGCACGAGGATTGTTTGTCGAACGTTGGTCTGTTTTTGGACGGGAGCGGCAACATGCTGCGTATGATGGGCATTATTTTATTCGAAATCCATTTAGACTTTGCTGTAAAATCGTACAGAACACATCAAACATATTAATGTACGCAAAAACCGTCTTAGTACACGTTTGTTGCTTACAGCGATTGTTGTTCGGTGCGTTTTGTTTCGACGTGGCCTTTTCGTACGCAGGATCTTCGACGTGAATCCCTCGTTGCATGCATTTCAAATTCTCGAACACGAAATATCCTTGCCCGGCGACCTTTAACACGACAACCTAATATTATAATATATTTGACAAAACACTGTTTACATCGTGATACGAGTCACTAAGAGCTGAAGGTTGAAAGTTCATATCGTTCACTGATTGTAATCACTACACGCTAACCGTTTCGTTGTCATCCCACGTGCCATGAAAAGAAAACCCACAATCTTCACCGGTAGGAAAGAATAATTGAAAGTTGTTCACTTTTCTATCCTCCGACCACGTGCCTTTCAAAATAGCTCTTGTCTTGCAAAACGAATACGTTCCGGCTCCGTGTTTCATATCAGACTTCCAGTGGCCAGAAAACTCGTCGTTGTTTTCGAATCTGTAAACTCCTTCGCCGTCCTTTTTGTTGTCCTTCCAATAACCTGAATAATATTGAATTATTCGATAATATTCAATCGCATTATGATTATATTATCCAGATACTGATTTTTTACGTTTAAATTTAATTTTTGAATAGAATAATTTTAAATACGACTGAATTGTTGTGTATAAATTATTGAGCCTACAATAGTATTTGTCTTTTATTATTAAATTGATTTTTGTTTTTAATTTAACGATCGTGAAGTTACAATGAATCGGAAATTGTAGAATAACATACAATATCTTTATATATCGATATACTGGTATAGATAGTGACGAAGTTTAGAGAACAATTCAATGCGAAGGAAAATGTGAGGTTGAATTTCGTATAGTCGGGTAGGGGTGAATTCGGTATTCGGGATTTACCCGTAATATATATGATTCATAGTCAGGTCACCAACACCCAGCTTGCCAATTCCCAATTCGACGAAATATTATGCTATTTTATGATACTTGATACTTACCATTATTAATTAAAGTTTTTTTTTGTGATTTATTATAATGCTGTATAAAAGTCATCATGAGATTACTATACTTATTGTTGACAGGATTACTGACAAAATAATAATTGACTTAACCAATATACTGTAGGTATTTCAAAAATGAAAATTGTGATTTAATTTGTAGTTATATTTGAATATTTATTCTCATTGAGTACGCTGAGACGTCTCCTTCATTCGGAGTCAAACGTATGAGTAGGCAAACTTTCAAATAAAAAAAACTCTCGGCAAACCCAACATTAAATCCGAAATTGCTTTTAACAGATAAGTATGTTCATAGGACTCAAACGATATTACTCTTGCTGAACAGGCACGCATCGATGCAGTGAAATAGTCTAATCTGATTGATGTAATCGTTTGCATTTTTTTCTAATTACATTTATTCTACGTTGATTTTAGTTAAAATATCCGAATTCGGGCTGCATCGAATCGGGTTTCGGCAAACCGCGAGTGTCGACTAACCGGGAAATCACCCGTGGGCACGTCTGTTATTTAAGAACGCAATCGTCGAACCTTCGTATTTGGTCTTATTCGGATAGCGCATCACTCCTTTGCCGTTCCTCAAGCCATTCTTGTAACAGCCCTGATAACTCGCACCGTTCTTGAACGTATAATTTCCGTGACCGTGTCTCTCGCCGTTCCTATAGGACCCAACGTATGCGTCGCCGTTCGGTAAAATCGCTTTGCCGAATCCGTGTCGTTCGTTGTCGCTGTTACGCTGGCCGTCGTACGTCTGTAGAACAACAACGTTCGGCCATTCACTTCCGAGTTGGTAAAATAAAACCGGGAGATACGTTCCGATATAAACCGGTGGGTAATTCGAAAAGCTAAAGTTTTATGTTAACCGTTATAACGTAACAACCGTTTGAAATCGGATGAATCGTTTTGAACAGCCCTGTACTATAACGTGGCAGTTATTGCACCTGCTGTTTTAAAATCGAGTCTTATTCCCGGATACTTCGAGCTCGAATACTTCGATATTCGGCTAATAATCGAAAAAGGATAAGTGATCAAGCGCACGTTTTTACAACATTATTGTTATCAGTTACATTTGTCATCACGAACGTGGTAATAATATAGCTCGATCGATTTAAACAACTGTACGATTATCATGGCGAGTTTATATTTGCCTTTCGACACGATTTAGTTTCACTATCTAATCGAATATAAACATTAAGCGATGCACTGCGGACAACAGAATTTATCGGTAAAATAATATCCACAACAATTAACGTACATAAAAATACGATTTGCCGTGACGATTGGTAGTAAGATGTACAATAGTTAAGCTTTGTTTATATTTTAAACGTAAAATTATGGATAAGACAATACAATGATAGCAAAATTATCGGTTTTTTAGCTAATGGGAATTAAAATGCATGACTTTATTTAAGTCGTTATAATAAGTTACACGTTTGACGAAGAAAACTTATTGCTACCCTTCCCTAGTGGTTCGAGGCTTGAAAAACATACAGTGTTCGTGCCCGGTTCAAACTTATACTTAAACCAAAGGAATTACATGTTCAAATTACAGGTTATTATTGGTTTTTGATTCACAAGCGAACCTTAATAGTTGTGTACGTAATATACTATAATAATTAATTATACTATATATAATGATTAAATGAACATTACTCCTAATATAGCCAGCGCATTGTAAGCGCCATCACTTTCAGCGCCGTACTCTTCGTCCAGTCCGAATTTGTGTTCATCAAGGCCTTCGTATTCATCATAATCATCAGAACCAGCATCAGTTTCTTTGGCCATAGTGGGGTTATACGAATTGTTTTATTTTATATTACACTATAATCTTTCAATATTTTACGTATATTCTATAGTAAACATTAATGTAAAATGAGAAGAAACAATAATGTACAACTGCTGTTAATTTGCTTGGTAACAATATTAGGTATATTTTTAAATTAAACGGAATTATTTCATTTGTGGGGCATAACAAACGAAATCACAAGAACACCAGTAATAAATATATAAAATGTTAAAACAACAATTTTTGCAGTAAGTCAAGTTCGAGTGGTTTTTTAGTGTTGTGCCTTGTGCGTTCAATGCATCACTCTCATTCTTACCAACTATTATGTTGTAAAATTAGTGAAATAATTACAATCAAAGCATTGTGTCTAGGAAAATATATTAAGATGTAGATAAATTAATAAAAACGCAAATAGTTAGAAATATAAATCACTAGTAAGAGATCAAAATATAGAATTCATAGATGTTAAAAATGTTCGCAGTGAAATTAATAAAAATTAAACGCGTTTATATTTTTTATATAGCATTTGGCTATTCAAATACCTAGAGCTGCATTTTGTCTTAGAATAATATGACTCTTGAACGTTTTGCTACTGGGCAGTCCCCACTTCACATTCTATTTTCAACGCCACGTAACCGAAAACCCATTTGCTCATTGTACATACATTATCGCAGATTGTACATTTGCTATTTCAATAATAAAAAAAAGATCATTAAAATCGTATTGCTTAAATGATAGTTGAATTGAAACATTATAAACGTGATCCTAAACTATAACCAGATAACGATAAAAGTTTAAATATGTGTTGTTTTTAAAATGTATTTATCGTTTTTTTTTTTTTTGTTTACTAATTTAATAAGTATTCTTACAACAAGAAGTTTACCAATCTACTAAGAAAGACTAAACAAAGACCAAATTAACAAATTTCTGACTTAGTTATAAAATTAATCGAACGTTAGGTTAGACTGTTTAAACTGTTCAGAAGAGCACTTTTAAGATTTAATCTGATAAATTTAAATATTATTTTTAGTGATATGTTAAACTTAATCAAATCACTTGACTTTTAAATAAAAGAAAAAAAATTAATGAAAAAGTTCATGGAAACCTGTTTAAATTGACTACTTGTATCAGTTATACAAATATTTAGGCATAAATTATGTATTGCGTTCAATTTGCCCGATAGAAAAACACGGACGTATTGGTATAAAATTGTGTCATTGGTTGTATTCTATATGTATACTTTTAATTAAATTTAGATCAATTTTGAATGGTTAGTAGTTTGTAAATAGTACTTTCTCAGTAAAATAGTATTCATTCAAAATCGTGTTAATGTTCTAGAACGCTTACCGTATATTCTGTAACCACCAACCGTTAAAAAAATGTGTAGTAATTAGTTGCATTGAACTATGACAACTTTTTGAAAGCGAATACATTATTCTTTATCTCTTACTTTCTTATAAAAACCATTTTCGTATTCAAAATCTGGGACATCTTAGGGGTTATTTGATAAAAATATAACATGCAATGCAAATACGGGGAAAATTTTATATTTTGAGTCATACATGGACATTCGATATTAATTTGTTATAGAATTGTAAGACAAATACGAAGGTATATTTTCATTGTTGAAGTGAAAGAAATTATTGCAAGATAACTGAAAAAAATTATTTGCATGTTGGAACCACGCCAAGGAGTGGAGGAAGGTTGGTTGGAAGACATGGTGGGTATAATGGAGCTGGACACGGGCAAGTGGGAGGAATCAAGAACAATTTCGGTAAGCCGACTGGAGTTTGTAAAACGATGTCGGGTTTCTGAATGTAATAGCCGGGGTTGTAGAACACCTTGGGCAACGGTGCGGGTGGCAGCAATACCGGTGGAACTGGTGCTGGCGCTGACAAAGCGAAGAATATGTTGGGTGCGGCCGGAGCAGGGGCTACTGTGATGGATGGCTTCTTGACCACTGAACCATCGTTGATTATAATCGGACCTGGTGCAGGTGAGGGTAGAACGATAGGCGCAGGCGCTGGGCTCGGTTTGACATTGACGACCAAGTTGGGCGCTGGACCAGCGGGAATGACGACTGGGGGTGCCTTGCCGATCTTCGGGGGTAATTGGACTACTACGGCTCCGAGTGGTCGTGGTGGTGCTATGACTACTGGTGGTGGTGCAGGGACGGCGAGGGTTGTGGCAACGGTCGGAGGGGGAGCTAATGGGGCCAACGGGGCTGCGGGTGCAAGTGGATTCGGGCCGGCCGGCAAGGGCAATCCTTTTAGGAGAGGCAGTAAGTAGGCCAACAACGCAGGGTTAAGTCCGAGGGGTAAGGCTGATGGCGGCAAAGGCAAGGCGGATGGTAAACCGGGAGCTAAGCATGGTAATGGTGGTGGTAAGCATGGTAATGGTGGTGGTAAGCACGGTAATGGTGGTGGTAAGCACGGCGGTGCGTAGCACGGTGGTGGTGGAACACCACAATATGTTGCTTCGGCCTGATTGAGAAAGAAAAACAAGTGTTAATTTTGTATTTTATGCGTGTGATTACACGACATGGTTGCTTACCTTGGCGAAGCAAGCCACCGTCAACGCTGCTATGATTCCGAAAGTATTCATTTTTGCGGTGTTGGGAGAATGATGAATTGATGATGAAAAGTAGAAATGTGGTCCAGCCTTTATACTCGAACCACTCAAGAGTTGTTTTCAATAGCAACACGTTCTTACGGATTGGATGTGGAGATACGATCATTGCGTGCTGCTGCACTCATATATTCGACAGTAGATATCAATACAGTCTACGATTACTTCCGCAAAGATAAGCTCGTATTATCGGTTTTGAATACAATACGGCAGGTGTGTTAAGACTAGCGAAAATTGTAATAGATCGATTAAAAAAGAGAAAAATATGGTTGACACAATATAAGAGGCATAAGTATACGTAAAAATAGTTATAATAATATAAATTAATTGGATATCTCGAACCGTTTACGAAACGTTTGTTAACGCAGTATTAATACAATTATTATGAAACCAATAAAATCATTCTTTAGTAATAGATTCCAAGTGAAACGAGTAAGGTATTGGTATTAGATGTGTTTTTTTTGTGTCTGTGTACCACTGTACCTACATAATTTCGACCAGAAAGGATTGCTCCGATGTGTACAAACTAGGTATCTTTCTGTATAGCGATTTAGTCAAGATGGTACTTTGGGGAGGCCATTTTTTTAATCACCCAACAGTTATCCTTGAGAAAAACGAAACAAAAAATTGCAAAAAACTTCAACCATAATCGAGAATCGAATCCTATACCGTATAGTATTTTCTTCACCATGCACCATCCACTTGTATATTTTTCTTGAGTACCAGATGTTTTATTGTTATGCTATAAAAATTAATCCTGGCGACTCGAAACAAATCTATATCATCGATATATCGATATTTTATGGATATTAGCATTTAATAGAAGTATCAAAATTGTCGATGCATTAATGTGCACGAATGTGTACGAGCTATATATAATAAGATTTTCCCGAGGTTGATAATGCTCACGTTCAATGATATTACTAAATTAAGTATATCTTAGACATTCGTATGGTTATTTTAGTAAAATTGTCTGAAGGGCCTTTATAATATTACATGTTTCCCGTCGCAAACTACATTTCAGATGTAGACTTTTTAAAAAAAGTGAAACATACAGCAATAAGATAGATCGATATCGCTGACTCACCCGACCTAGGAGTATTTTTACTCATTTTCTGTATATTCAAGTTTAAATTAGATATATATTTTAACGAATTATCGATTAGAATCCATAATTAAAGTTATAAATCGTATAAACTTATCTTAATAATACATTTGATTCTACTACTGTACCAACTAACTTTAAAAATGTAAACTGATGCAACCTCTTTCACTCAGAATCGTCTTTACGAGAGCAGTTGTACCTAGGTTTTAAGTTTAAATATCAAATATAGCAATGAACCCATTACTGCATCACGTCCAACCGTAATGTTTCACGCGACCTAGTAGTTTCGCCCCTTTTTTTTTATTATTTTTAATATTTGTAATAATAAATACACACAACATCATAATTGAACTAATAGCTGCATAGTATAATAACATTTAGAATTTTATTTGTTTATGTTATAAATATATATATATATATATATTATATATAATGCAACTACTATTTATAAATAATTGCAATTTAAAAGCTATTCACCAAGTTGTTTCCTAATCAAATATTTATTTTCATGATATTTGTTCACAGATACAAAAAAAAAGATTTAACTGATTTACTGTTGTACTAAAAAGAGAATTTTACTTGAACTTGGCCAACCACAAATTGTTGTCACGGGTTTTCAATTATTTTTCTAGTCTCATATAAACTTATAAATGAAACCTTTGAATTTAGGCATTTAACAAATAAACAATTCTATGAAACATAACTCAGGAATAAATTGTAAGACTACAAAGTTTCATTAAGAAAAATAAATAAATAAATAAATAAAAGAAAACTTCACGGTCATTCAGTGTACCTACTATTATGTAATATTTTATTTTATAAACATCTTATTTTATGTCTTATCTATTAAATTATTTTGTAATCGTATGTTATAAATGTCCTTAAAAAAAATAAGCCAATCATTTATTCATAAATCGAAAGTTGTGAATAAAACACTAAAAACGTTATTTTAAATTTCTTCCAAATTAAAGTGTAACCTATTGCCTATTAAGACATTGTTGAATTATTCTTATAAGCATGTTATTTTATGAATCATAAACAATTTGAACCATAAAATTACTATTCTCTGATTGTTCTTAAGTAAAACTGAAATAATATAATGTACAAATACTAAAAAGTTGCTTACACACGGAGCGGTTTGCGAATATTAGCTACCGGACGCGGACGACCGCTTGAAAACTAAACACGCGGGGTCGTAGGCGGTCGTCCGCGTCTGTAAGCGGCCAGGTTTTTCTCGCGTAAATGAGCGTGTCTACACATGGGTGTTAAGTTTTGTGCGGTTTTCAGACGCGGACTACCGCCTATGACCGCGAGACAGTCATTTTTAAATTACAAAGCAAAGTTGAGATTAAAATAACTTTGTGTTCATTTTATTTCATAAAAAGGGGTTTTATAACATAAAACAGTATTTTCCAACAAACTTTATATAATTGTACAGTAGGTATTTTAATGATTAGTACTGAATACATATCTTATATCTTTTATTAAATTTAGGTTATAACAAAAATTATAGAATGGACCTTAAAATGATATTACGTGAAATACATTTATATATTTAAAGGCCTTTAGAAAAATATGGAACTCCTTTATAGGATTGTTCTAAAAAAAAAAATTAATTAATATACTGTGTACCTACTTATATATATTATATACTATTGATATTGGATATAGTCATAGAACCATAATTCTTAAAAATGTAGGCGGAATCTATAATGCTCTACATTATACAAAATAAAAAAAAATATGAAATGTCTGTGAATTGGTAATATAAGTACTTAATAAATATATCGAGTCCTTACGGTTAATATTTATGGAATAAAACCAAAATATTAATATCGTATGATCAAAGTTCGTTGAAATACCCGGCTTGGCTAAAATTAATATAATTTATAAATTTTTTTAACTACTTTCAGGAAATATTTTTTTTTAAATACCTTAAAAGAAAATCTCATGAAAAATCTTGTGTCCAATTTTAAAGCCTTTATCGTTCAATTTAATAGTTATGCATTTGAAAATGTTGCATCTGCACATAAATATAACTATGTATTATTTTTCCCTTAACATTTTAGCCCTATCCGACACCCACTTTTAATGTCTCCTCCTCACGGCTTTATTCTCTCCGTTTATAATCTCGTAACTACTATGATTACACACAGCGTCTTTGCAATTTATTTTTATATAGTCACCGTATGGCATATACACAAAATATACTACACTATTGTAAATGTATTGTTCAGATAACTTCGGTATGAGTTTGAACAAATGACCTTCATATATAACATTTCAAGCAATCGATGAGTTATCTATCAGAAATACAACAGTATCTGTAACAAACGCTGATTATTGTAAACACACAATAAACACGCGATTAATAAAACTATCATTGTTTTAAGGAACGTGTAGTTATGAAAAACACAAAAAATCGTTTTAGTATAAAAACTGAACAGCGGTTTTAATTTGTATGCATTCTCCATCAGCTTTCCATACAGTTACTTACATCTACTTCTACAATGAACGCTTTAAGCATTTTAATTGCTTTGGCATTGGCTTGTTTGGTTAAGGTAAGAATTATTTAGCAGAATTTAATTCAATATTTCCTCTTTTGAATAAATTAATTTCTTCAGTTTTTTGCAACATATCTTCAACGCCATGGCAGTTCCATCTTTAGCGCGTTTGTTTACTGATTCATTATTGTGAACACACTGTTAAAGATGAAACCGGGAAGGGAATTATTATTGTATCAAACAATGGAAGATTTAAACATTTCATAATTTTATTATAGTATATATTTTCTTAACATTTGTTTTTTTCTATTAAAAAGGTTGAAGCCGGTCCTTGCTTATCATGCAGTGGCCTTCCTGAACCCTACTACCCACCTCCACTACCATGCCTTCCACCACCGTTACCATGCCTTCCACCACCATTACCGTTCCTTCCACCTCCACTACCATGCCTTCCACCTCCACTACCATGCCTTCCACCTCCACTACCATGCCTTCCACCACCGTTACCATGCCTTCCACCTCCATTACCATGCCTTCCACCTCCACTACCATGCCTTCCACCACCACTCCCATGCCTTCCACCTCCACTACCATGTCTTCCAGCACCTAAATTAATACCGGTTCCATTGACACCTCTACCATTACCATGCCTTCCACCTCCACTCCCATGTCTTCCACCTCCACTCCCATGCCTTCCACCTCCACTCCCATGCCTTCCACCCCCACTCCCATGTCTTCCACCTCCACTCCCATGCCTTCCACCTCCACTCCCATGCCTTCCACCCCCACTCCCATGTCTTCCACCTCCATTACCATGCCTTCCACCTCCACTCCCATGTCTTCCACTTCCACTACCATGTCTTCCACCTCCACTTCCATGTCTTCCACCTCCACTCCCATGCCTTCCACCTCCACTCCCATGTCTTCCACCTCCACTTCCACTACCACTCCCATTCCTCCCACCACCACTACCATGTCTTCCACCTCCACTCCCATGCCTTCCACCTCCACTCCCATGCCTTCCACCTCCACTCCCATGCCTTCCACCCGCAAGTCCGTGTTTGCCACCAGCGAGTCCTCCATTATCACTTGAATATCTTTTAGGATTATGTTGATATTTTATTGGTCACAATTCAATATGCTCATAAGAAACAGCATATATTAATAATTCAATTTCAAATTCTAATATAATAACTCAAAAATTATGAAAATGTTCTACTTTACTATATAAGTATCCGTCTCAGAAATAAAAATATGTATAAATCATTTTTCGTCTTGTGTTTATTTGATTTTCTTGACCTTTAAGTTAAGAAAAGTTATCCAAAATTATATTATTCAATTAATATTATCAGGAACAACAATTATATTTTGTTTTAGTTTTATTAGTTTTAGTATAAATGCATGATATTATCCATATAATATGGTTATGTTTATTGTAGATGGATCATATACATTTTAATATACCTTCATATTGTTATACTCAAACATATAAGGACGGACACATTTTTGTTACAGGGATTTTGTTGACAGTGGTCAATTATAATTTATTACAAAACTTCAATTCATTGTAATTTCAATTTTTCCTTTTAGCAATAGAGAATAGTGGCACTGAACCTTTTTTGGACCGAGAGTCACTGTATATTATAACACCAAATTAGTAGGCATAATACCAACGTATCCATAAAATATTATTCCCAAATCGATATTACAAATCTTATTATCAAGCAATTGTTACACTAGTTAAATTATGATTTATGTTTAAGAATTTAGAGTGGTTAGAAAATAAAACGTCATAATACGAATATTTGACTTTGTTTATTTTTCACTAATATTTCTGTTATAGGTTTTATTTTAGACAATTAAATTATCTGCAACTTTAATGCTAATTAGAGTCTGAATCACATATTTCATTAGTTAAATATATGCTTGTAGTAAAAAATACTGTCAAAGTTTTCACATTATAGTTTTAAGTTCATGGTTATTTAAAGTTGAACGTGTTTTCTATAGAACTACATACATTTTAAATTATTTATGTAATCTAAAATAAGTTTAATAGCCATTCGTATATATTATGATTTTTTTTGTGATAGGTAAATAATTAGAAGAGCAAGATTGACTTGTAATACAAAATATTTATAGTGGCTACCAACCTATAGAGTTAAAATATTTAAGCAGTTCACTATCTACTGATATTAGTTGAACCACTGCTATTTTGTGCTATTATGATTTAATTGCTACAACCAAAGGCTTAAGTGAAACAAATAGTTTTTTCTGTTGTTATATCGGAATGCATGATAATTATTTAATTTTTTTTTTTCTACAAACTGATTTCCTTTTGAAATATGCACAAATTTTATGTTTAGAATATTTCTGTGCAGTAATTTTGATTAATTCATTCTAGTTGGATTGAATCCAAAAACTGTATATCATCAGCAGCTTATAATTTTATAAATAGAATGTTTTTCACTTTGCGAACGGGTGTAATTTATTTGAAATTTTTTTGTTTGAAACTGCAACACCATACTACCTATACGGTATATTATATTATGACGAGAGCAAAATAATTTGTGATAGGTTGAACCGAAAAAAACCGAAAACATAAACATGATATTATCGATATGTAATCTAGTTATTATTAAATATTTCTTTCACCTCCACTACCATGCCTTCTACCACCACTACCTGCCTTCAACCTCCACAACTTTGCCGTCCATCACCACTCCATAGCTTCTAACTTCTCATCCATGTCTTTCGCCAGCGGCTCTTCTATTACCACTTGATTATCTTTCAGGATTACGTTGATCATTCATTGATTCCAGTTCAATATGATCATAAGAAACAGCAAATATAAATACTGCAATTGCAAAGTGTAATATAATGAATCACTTATTGTTAAAATACTTTAATTTTTTGATAATTATCTGTTTAAAAATAAAAACTATAATAATTACAAATTAATGTTTTGTATTGTTTATCTTGGCTTCTGGACGTTTATACTCTATAATGGTACTACAATACTTTATCGTCGTTGTACATGCCACACATACATGTTTATCACATTTTTATTTATTTCACTAGTACTTGTAGGTTGTACACATTTCTAAATGTTATCTACTTTCCGTAAGTATATATTCTGTAGTAAAAAAACATATTACATATTTAACTTTAGGTATTATATTTACGCAGGCAATCAATAACTGTTATATCAAAGTATATATAAAAAACGGATAATACAATAAGGTCGGATAAGACTCTTCGGTTGGGTGCGATACAGGGGTGATTCTTTTTAGCTCGATGCACTATTGAAATAGAGAAAACGATACAGAGTGAAAGTGATCAGGGTGGATCAATTTTCATTATAATATTGTGTAATTAAAATTCGTCGAAGTGCCCACTTTTGTTCGTCAAAGTTTAATCTTCTAACGCTCATAAAACTTGTTTGTAACTTTCCGTTAAAAATTGTTTTTAATGGCTACAAATAATGTTAATGTTATGAAAAATTTGTTATGTATGAAATATAAACTAGTGAATCGTGCGTGACAAATATAATAGACGGTGCATGGTTCGATACTCTATCTTGATTGAAGTTTTTTTTTTTAAATTTCTTCTTTGTTTTTCTCAATTATTCGGAAAACTGTGGAAAAATTATAAAAATTACTCCTTCAAAGTACCACCAAGATGAAATTTACTTTCAGATAAGTCCTTGGTTTGTATTTATCAGAGAGTTCTTTATGTTTGAAATTGTGTACGCAGACACAGAAAATCACATATTGGTAAAACCAATAAAATTCCTCGTTGCACTAAGAAACTAAAACTTAATACGCTTGTTTGTTACTTAGAAATTGTTGATATAATATTTCAATCAAACATAGATGACCGATTATTGGCTTTTAATTCATAGCGATTTATATTCAAGATTTGGCAATTTGATAAGTGGATTCATTAAAATCATTAAATGTGCAAATGTTAAGTATTAAAAGTGTAAACAAATTAAATTTAACTTTATACATTTATGTCGGCATATTGATAAATAATACAAATCCCATTACACCGATTGTATCTCATATTAATTATTTTAAGTCTGCCTTCTTGATATTGATCGGTTATGAAGTCCGAATGAAGTAACGCATTTTTATTTCGTATAGGAAACTATTTTAGAATTGTATTTTTGATATTTTTTTCAAAGTTTAATGTTTTTTATTACAACCGATTGATAATTTAAATAAAAACATAAATAATTAGTTGACAATGGTCGGCACACCATTTATTATTTGAAAATTAAATAATAAATATAAATTGAACTAACCAAAATCCATTAAAATAGCTAATGCCATTGAATTTATATTTCCCGTTCGATTTCATTGTTGCATTTCACCTCACAGTTGACATGCAATAACACTAACAGATACTTATTACCTAGATATTAAATATAATCTAAATTCTACATAAGACTTCAGAGCACACGAAAAGTTAAAATTTGAAGTTTCCTCTTAAGGAAATTCATATTTAGACGTTTTCAGCGCTATTCAGTTTCTAAATTAAACCTGTATAATAATAGATTTATGGACTTAACTTACCTATTTTTTATCATACATAATTTCACGTTATTCCGACAAAAATATAGCATAAATAATAAAGATAGATAGGTGCTCTGTGTCGTTTTGTTTGTGTATTAACTCATCCGATTCGTCAGTCCTAAAGATAACAATACTATTAGGTATTTTATAAGGATATTTTTTAAATTATCATAACTCAAATCAATTGCACTTTTAAGCTGCGTGGTTATATCTTGATAAGTAAACTGTTTTTTTTGTATAAAAATTTTAAATTTATTGTTTATCTTTAAAAATAACCATACTGAAGTTGTATTCATGTTGAAATTTTTTTTCTGCAGAATTAATTTAATGTTTACAGGTGAGTCATTATGTTACGTTGATCATTTAAACAGATTTCAATATTTTATTCTAATACCTCCGACGAGTAAGAACACATTACTTGTAAATAAATAAAGTAAATATTTGAGTAGCTGAAATCAGTTATCACCAACTTATTAATTATTAAAGATTCATATTGTCATAGTGTAATAGAATATTTAAGTGTAATTTAAATCTTAAATAATCTTACACCGGATTAAATTAACACTTCAATTCTATCACACTAAAGACTTGTAAATTACATACATAAAAAAAAGTAGTACGAAAACCTTCGGTTAATAATAAATACAATCATATAGACCATGGGTTCTCAACCTTTTGAGTTCCACGCCCCCTTTCAAACTTTTTTATGAGTTCACGCCTCACTACATACTAAAAATACAAAATTATAGAAATTATCTCATACGTTGTACAAGATTATTAGTGTAATTGTAATATTTATCACTAAAACTTGTTCTTATCGCGTCGAGTGGCGGTTTTTCGCCAAAACAATGCTTCTATTAATACCCTAAATACTAAAGAGCATAAATATATGATTTGTATAATCTTATGAAATCGTAATAATCGCTCGGTGTATATCTACTGATCGACCGCGGTGGCGACCAACACACCGGCAAGGCTCGGCGTAGAAAACGGCATTTTCACTTTTCGTGTTTTTTAACATTTTCACGCCCCCCCTGAAATTTCATCACGCCTCCCTAGGGGGGCGCGCCCCCCAGGTTGAGAACCACTGATATAGACAGTCACATTATAAATAATACTACATATCTAAGCATATTGATTATTAACATTGATTATAACTAAATACTCAAAAAAGAATAATTAACTGACACAGTTGTCACATAATATGTAATATGACACTGTTCACACTGTGTATATTAATCTGATACATTTGAGAAAAATATAAAATGACAAAATCTTTAATAGTTTTTTTTTTTTAAAGTAAATAAATAACGTATATAAGTATTTTATTATGTTTCCATAGTAAAATTACATGTATAGTATTCACATACTTATTTGGCACTTATTTAATAAATTTTAAATTTTACGTATCCATAGTTTTTTCAAGTATGTTCCCCCAATTTATTGAAAATTGGATGTTTAAAAACATTTTAATAGTACGAGTATAATACTATTATAGTTATAATCAGATTACTATTATTCCTATTCTTAATTTATCAGCGAATACTTACCAATTAAAAAAATGAACTAAGGCGTGATTTTTCATTGCAATTAGTGAAAACTAATGCATAGTATTTTAAAACTATGACCCCATATTATGTTGAGTCAAAATTATATTAGACATTTCGATTCCTACATTATTTATACTGTTTTAGGATTTTCAGCTTTAACATATTACCTACTTTAAAACACTGAACATACTCGTATACATTTAAAGCGTCATGAATATTTAATTATAGCGACCGACCGCTGATTACTGAGAGAATTGTAAAAACAAAAACAAAATTATAATAGAAGAAGCAATAAAATAAACTCCAGATTACAATTTAAAACAAAATTATTTCAAATTATTTATTTTTATTACACAAGAAACGTTATTGAATCATAAATAAATAAATAAAAATATATTGGCAATTCCGCCTTATCGAATAGAACTTCAAAAATATATCACAGTAGTAAAAACAATAATGTGGTTTCAAAAAAATACATTGTATAAATTATATTAAATATTATTATAGTTTTATATAAAAAAAAATAACATGGTTAAAATTAAAACCATTGTCTTATTGATAAGCTTAAAATATAGGTCTAACAAGGAACTTTAGAGTCAAAAGGTTTTTGTGGTATAGGTTTAAGGTGATCCGTTCCTGGGTTTAAATTAATAATGTTTTTGAGGTTCAGTAATTTCTCTTTAATTTTTTTAAATTTTTCGTGTGCATAAAACGTATTTGGTGCTATAGGTCCTACTGAAATTGGTGGAGCTATATTATGAGCGGTAGTAGCGGTAGGTAGAAGAATTAATGTTTTAGACGTATCGTTTGGAGTGATTAATATTATGGGCTTTTCTTTGCGGATATTTCCGGTATCCAAAGGTTGAGATGGTGGTGGAAAAACTACCGAATTAGGTGCTACCTCTAGTAAACATTTCAGAATAGCTTTGAGGGTCTTGCTCGCCCAAGGAATAATATTTGGCAACGGTTTTTTTACCTCATTTTTGCATGGAACTGCTTTCGGCGGAGGAAGCGGTACTGGAACTACTTCTGGTGCAGGAAGCGGTACCGGAACTACTTCTGGTATAGGAAGCGGTACCGGAACTACTTCTGGTGTAGGAAGTGGTACCGGAACTACTTCTGGTGTAGGAAGCGGTACCGGAATTACTTCTGGTGTAGGATATGAAATATCCAATTTAGTTGGAGGGCAAACAATTTTGAGTAATGGTATTTTTGGTAGTGGTGGTATTGCAGATAAATTGACTACAGGAATTCTATTTAAAGTAGGTTTTTTAACTTCATGTTTACATGGCTTGATTTTTGGTAATTTAGGGAGTGTCGGAATAATATTTTTCCGGCATAAGGTTGAGATTAAAGACGTCTGACATAAGATACGTAGTAATTCAGGGGCTTGCGATAGAGGAGACGATGAAAATATTGTCGGTGGAATCATTACTGGTGGGAGTACTGCCGTTGGAGGTGATGGGATAATTGACAGTGGAAGTGGGGGTTGTAGAGATGGCACAACTGGTGGTGCTGGAATCGATGGGATGGCTGGGGGAAGTACTTCCGTCGAAACTGGGGGAAGTACTGCCGTCGAAACTGGGGGAAGTACTTCCGTCGAAACTGGGGGAAGTACTTCCGTCGAAACTGAGGGAACCACGGATGGTGGAAGTGATGGAACTACGGGTGTTGGAAGTGATGGGACTACTAGTGGTGGAAGTGATGGGACTACTAGTGGTGGAGGTGATGGGATTACCAGTGGCGGATGTGATGGAATTACGGGTTTTGGAGGTAATGGGATTACCAGTGGCGGATGTGATGAAATTACGGGTTTTGGAGGTAATGGGATTACCAGTGGCGGATGTGATGAAATTACGGGTTTTGGAGGTAATGGGATTACCAATGGCGGATGTGATGGAACTACGGGTTTTGGAGGTAATGGGATTACCAGTGGCGGAAGTGATGAAACTAAGGGTGGTGGAAGTGATTGGACTAAGGGTGGTGGAAGTGATTGGACTACGGGTGGTGGAAGTATTGGCACAGGAGGAGGAATTATAGATGACATGGATGAAATATAATTGTGAATCGATTGTAGTATATTTAAAGGAATTGACTTTACTAATGTTGGGTTTATTGTCATGGCGGTCATAAAGCCCGAGAGAACATTGTGTGGTATAGAATAAAATAAATTTGGATCACATGCAATTTTCGTGAGTAATTGGACAATTATTGGAGTAGGGATAACACATAGTAGATCGGGGTGCGACGATAGATAGGACATCGAAGTGATAATTTGTTTACTTGCGATTTTCGTTAAGGCATCGGTTGAATGATGACTGATACTCGGTTCTAGTGAGAGTGGTGATATTAGTGGTGATATGGATCTTGTACCGAAATTTCCATAAGTGCTCTGGAAGTAAAATAAAAATAAGACTTACCATAAATGAAAAAAACTTAAATTGATTAAAAAAAATAATAATTTACAAAATCCAAAGCATTCAAATATACAAATTATACGACGTTTTATATTTATAGCAATGGAAAAACTCACCGATAATTGTAATGAGCACACAACCACACAGATGAGCAGAGTCAACCGATTCATTTTCGGGTTGTTTGAATTTTTTTAGCCAAACGATTGACTGCGTTAAAATGAACCTATTCAGTTATATTTCTTTCGCTTTTATACTATTGGCGTCCTACCGGACATAGTTTGGTCAAGATAATTAATCGGTCAAAATTATTATCTGAACTATGTAATTTTTTTTTCTTTACCTCACACACCATTAGTAATTTAACAAATATTTTATCAAATTGTTCATACATAACATACGTTTAAATGCAGTGACTTTAAAACATATTACAATTGTACAGTTTGTTTCAATATGTCATTATAAAATAATAAAATAATAATTTGCGTTCAACATGAATCATCAAAATGAATAGTACTTTTAGTCGAACATTATATCAATATTGAAAAGGAGATGGGTATTTCAAATTGTCTTCAGGAATTTTTATTTTATTTGGAACGCATAATTAAAGTCGATAAAATTAATATGATAGCTCAAACAACAATTTATCTTATTTTATAATGTTCGTTTTAATTCGTTGAATATCATTTTAATATAGTTCCGTTGAAGAACTATACAGTTTATTTTTAAAAACGTCTTCAGCGTGCAACGTGGATAAAATAACAACTAAGAAGAACAATTGAGTTTGGAAAAAATTAATCATACTGAAAATCGAAATTATTAGGAAAACCAAATAATATATTTCTTAAATTTTCGTAATGAATAATTTGTTATTTTAAAATAAGTAGGTACAGCGAGAAATAGTTGTTGACAGATAGTGCACGAGTATGGCTGAGTAGATTTATAGCGGAATGCACCTGTAGATATAATAGTGTTGAGTATAATGATTATTATATAAATCGTCACTGATTAATGAAACAAATCGTTGCATAGCGTAGATTGTTTAGCTATATAGTTAATTGTTCGTAAGAAGAAATGTTTAACGGTTTTAAAAATTCTATGTATTTTATATACGAAATAACTTATAACATTTTCACATGCCGAATGCATTTGATTATAGTTGACGTTTAATAAAAACTAAACTATAGTTTCAGTATACAAACCGGAGCTTAGTAAAATAATTATTCATTTACACACATGGATGATTTATTGCGGCAATTATTTTATAGAATATATACAGTTTTACGTTGAAAATTTTTTAGGTTCATTTTTATTTTATTGTACTGGCGCTCAGTTTACAAGTAATTAGATTAGAACGGCACAAAGGAGATATCCCCTTAAATCGGCTTTCGTAGTGTTCCTGAAACCAATTGATAATTTTGGTAAATATTACGCGCCAGGCGTAAGTCGGACGTAAATCTAATCGGTTGATTTGGTATAGGTGCTATATTGTGAATATTTGTGATAACCGTAAATAATCACTTAATCACTTTTCTGACATTTACGCGTCCACGTGTCAAAACCATAAATGCCACCTAAAATGTATACAAATAATAAACCATGTAATAATCTGCGTAATAGCGTGCTTTAATAATTATTAAAGTATGACACGTATGAAGACACGAAGTACGAGTGAAATGAAAATGGGTTACAATCTAATTGTTTTGAGACGTGAAAATGATTATTCTTAATGATGTTATAATTTATAATGTTACGTAAGTCACACGACTGTTGAGCCGCACCGCTGTTGTGGCGTATTATTATACTTTGTATTCTGACGTTTGAAGTACAACTTTGTACAAGTATTCTAATAGGTACTTGTCTGTTTGCGAATCGATTTCGCACGGCGTTCCCATGCGACAGCCGAGTCTCACGCAACAGGTTAGGTTACAGGAGTGACGATAGTTCGGTTTTTTCGACGACCGATAGTACTGCGGACAGTCGACAGGACGACCAGTGGGCACCAATTCAGGTACGCTTACTGTAATGATATTATTGCACTGCGAACCTTGCGGGAGTGAGAAAATCGTATTATTTTTAGACCGGCAATACGATTTCAGACTCATACGGACGGTGGTACGTCTGTCGCAGAGCATCACACAGGACACGTGACTCGGAGATTTATCTAATATGATTTTCAACCTATGACCTCGTATTAACGTTCTAAACTGTACGCGTACACCGCAGGCCCTAGGACGTCGCAGCTAGTGCTGTATAACGTACGGCGACCGGGCACGGTAACGGTATGGCTGCGATAAAAGGCAGCGAAGACAAGTACGGACATACGGCTGGGTATACGGGTGTGCGAGCTACAAATGTTATATTATTCTAAATGACGGTCGGTGAATAATATGCAGTGCGATAGTTGCAAAAGTGTTGGCGTCTACAAAAAAAACGAAACCGAGTTGTCGCGCGTTTTCCGGAAGAAGGCACATCGGAACGGCGTCAACAACCTGTTGATATCGTAGACGAAGACCATTCCGCGGTGGACCATACGCGTACACTCCAATCTTCAAACTCGATCGCCGTGCGTACGTCTGCCTCGTCGCGTTTTAAAACTCGTTCTCTTTTCCGTGACATCGATACGCAATTGAGTATTGTGCGAATGTAAATCATGTACAATGCACAGGGTGTCGCACCGGGATTTACACAGAGCCATATCTCGCGTGTAAATAGAGATAATCAAATTCTGATCTTTTTTTACGAGCATCGGTGGGCAAAAGCAATATCGTTGCAGTTGTTTGGTAAATATAACTCAAGTGTATTACTGAAGAAGTTGAAAAGTTAACTTTTCATCTTATGACTTTTATACATTTCGAAGATAGCAATTTTATAGAGTTTATTTTTCTGATAATGTCGAAAGTTCAACTTTCAATTTCCATTGACATTTTGATTTTTAAAATCTAGAAATTTACCTCTGCCCAGGGATGCTCCTAAAAAAAACAGAATTTGATTATCACTTATAATACGATCATATGGGAGGTATCGTTTTGTGTAAGCCCTGGTGGGACATTCTGTATACTTATATGACATGTATCTATACATGAATTGTCAACTAAATCTCGGAAGTAAACGCTATAGAAATCGACTGGTAAAAAGCAAAAGGGGCTAAGCGACAATTTTACTACTTTCCGAAAGAGCAAAAATCAAATTTCGTTGTGTTCGGACTTTAGCATTGAAGCTTCGGTAACTTTTTAGAAATAATGTTATTTAATATTTTTATTTTATTGTTTTTTATCTCTATAGCGGGGCACTAGCACTAGCTATATTGAAATGTCACGTTCATTTGTACAACTGATACAGTTAACGTGAAATCAATAAACCCATGTGGAATTGACCTCTGATTTGGAGTTCAAAATTCGGCAAAATATTGGTCACAATAACTGTTTCTTCGGGGGTTTGTATTGTCAAATAGGCGATGTTTAAACGTAGAATAGACTCCGTAATTTATTCAGAGCTTAAGATTTTGGCAATGTAAGTGAAGATTTTAGCGAGTCCATCAATTAGGCAAGGTCTTAACTGGACGTACTTCTTACATACGTTGCTCTAGATTATATCGAATGAAAGGCTTCAGTCCTGGTCAGCCAGTGCTTTGGAAATAATCACAAGTATCGCTAAGTACTATACTAGTCCCTGGAGAAAATCTACCAAGTCATTTTTCATGCTATAATTCGTTAATAGATTTGGTCCCTATCGTTTGCTTTTCACATTACTGTTGCACCTATTTTAATATCTATTCTGACTAATTGTAATAATTATGTAATTTGTAGAATACTGCAGATTCAACATTTCAAAGTTCCTACGACTTGTTAAATTTTACGATTTTGTTTGAAATTCACTTTCGTTTTATCACGGTCAAATTAATACGTGCCGATTTAGGTATTTGGAAAATAATATGCCGATAAACCCGTTCTTTGACGTACGTAGTTACACAGTTAATTATTTGAATACCCAGTACCTAATGATTGACCGCTCAATAAGATAATAAAATATTTTTAAGCAGAATTTGTTTCAACGATTGAATCAAAATAAATGTAAATACTATTAGTTAGTCAGAGTATTCAACTCTTTGTGGATGATTATTTCAAATCTGTTATTTTACTGTTATTTTACCTAAGTAAATGGTGTATTTTATATCGCACAATAAATAAAACGATTGCCAAATTATACGAGAATTATGGCTTCAAAAACAATTTAAATTTATCTTGAATTTAATAAATTATTTGTCTGCTGTTACTACTGTACCTTCAAACATAAAAACTCTATATAGTAAAACTGTAAAACGAATAATGTAATGTATTTTATGGTACACAAAAAAAGGAAAAGGAAAATGTTACCTATTATCTGTTTTTGTTTTATCACTAGCATATTATAAAATATAAATAATATTGTTTAAAAAAAGACAAATTATTTTCAAAATCGAGTGTGATAAGATTCATCAATTTTTGAATCTATTTTTTTTTATTTTAAAACTCTTAAGTAATATTTTCTGTTGAACTGGTACAGTCAAATGCATAATTTTGAATTTTAACTTTACATACATGTTTATATCAATACCATTCAGTTTCGTGTAGTTATTTCGTTATCATTTTCTCGGATTTTTTTATATGATCAAACTTATGTCTGGTGTAAATAAATTGTTGAATCAGCTTACAAACACGTAACAGCATTATTATTATTTCAATCTGTGCATATCACTAATTTTTCATTTAAACATACAGTCGAAGAAGTTAATTTAACTTCAAGTTTCCGTTGAACTTTATGTGAAACGTTTCGGAGAAAACGACAAAATTCTAACTTCGTAAGTCTGGCAATCCGTGATGCTTAAAAGGGTTTACCTGTTCGATATAGGCATATAAAAGAAACCGGCATTTTATAAGAGATATATTTTTACGGTCGTCAAAATAGCAATGGTGTTAAACCACTCGCGATTGACTAAAATATTAAATTGCACAATATGATCATAAAAGTAATCCAATAACTCGCACATAATGTAACATTTCGCGAACATTTAAAATAACTAGTTTCCTACTAATGCGCGAGCGAATTGTGAAATAACTTAATAACACAATACGTAACTACACGAACTAACCAGATCAAGTATTTGTGAATTGTAAATAATCTGAAATGATCCCGTCACAATACCGTTCAACAGTTAACATTTATTGATATATAACTGCATGACAAAAGCGTACAACGCGTACAGCGTTCAGTCAACTACGATTTCGTACGAATATACGATACCGCTATACAAAGCATATTAAATCAATATTATTCCAAAATAGCGCATCGTTTACTCTTTGACGATGGTACTGTTTTTTTTTTTTTTTCGTCCGTTCTCGTGAATAAAGAAATCGTATTACGTCCTAGTAACGTGGTAATTTGGCAAAAAGTCACATTTTTTTTTCATCAGTCAACGACTCGACGGTTCTACATTGTATAGGAACGCTGTCTGAAACGTGTGCGTAAGTATAGTATGCAAGATAAGTACCGAGTAGTACGGAGACAGTATTTCTTATCTCGCAGCTACCAGCAATTATGTTCGCTATAAATAAGTAAGTGACGAATAAAAAAATTTCAAAGCATTCCAAAATAATATTATTTTCTTATCTAGCCTCCTTAAATGTGTTGAAACTATGATCAGATTCCCTAGAATGTAAAAGACAATCTGGAATATATAACGATTGTGCGAGGCTCTGTGTACGTATCGATATTCGGTGTACAATATAATATATTACAGTCGAACTTGGTTAACTCGAAGTTGAAGGGACCGGAGTAAAAATTCGAGATATCCAAAAAAAATTTTTTAAAACAGTACAAAATATGTATATTAATTCCTATGTGTTTATTATAAATAAAATATGTAATGTAATACAAATTAGTTACTATGTATTTATATGTATGTATATGTAATTTTAAAAAGGTAGGTATGTATAAACAAAAATGAGGTTAGGTTAAATTATTTAAAAAAGTTATTTATTTTTGTTTGAGTTTTGCTGTTGACTGTCGTCGTGTAGTAAACCAGTTAGATAAACAACTTATCGGTAACGATAACATTAATGACTAATGAGTAATGACCTTTATAGATAATGAGGGAAATTGTATCACAATTTTATAATACATACATAAGTATGTATTAATAAAACTCAAAACATCGAGTTATCCACGAAAATATTCGAGTTAAACAAGATTTTTTTATATTGTTTTAGGAAATTCTTGGGACCTGAGTAAAAGTTCGAGGTATCGACGATTTCCAGTTAAAGAAGTTCGAGATAACCAAGTTCGACTGTATATCGATGTGCGCTGAAGGTACCTCTACGGCTGTTTCACTAGTTCATTTGCCACGAGTAAAACGAAAGTGTCGTATGTTATTATAACCTGGGTAAACTTTATATTTGTTCCGCGTGTATCAAACACAGTTGGTTCGGTATGTCTAATACTATAACATATACGATCGTTACATGGAACACTACGGAACTTCGGTTTTGAACTATTGATTACGAGTGTTCAGATTTTATTGGAACAATACTGAATATCAAACATTACACGAGGCGAGCATGTAAGGAGACCGGTTGAAGTAAAAATGCGAATTTCGTGTACACGTACAAATAAATTATACTTATGTGGATTAAAACTGTAAATCAGCGATAGTGTTTTATTAATTTAAACATTGAGAATGCAGAGACAATCCATGTCGTTGTGCTGAGGACGAACGTTATGCTTACTCATTCCAAGTGGGTATGTTTAGTGTTCAAACGTTCTAAATTTAGATATTGGTATATTACATAAGTGTACAAAAAAAAAAAAAACAGTTATATCAACTTTTTGAAAACTACTAATCAAAATAATGTTTTCCTCGTGATACGTATTCATTTCCACCTAAAAATAACAATAAAAACCTATTAATATATGACCACAACAGTAAAATATAGTTGTTTGTATAGTATAATTATTTTAAGTATAATAATATAACATTTTGTGTGATTTCGTATACTACAACTCAATCCAGTCAATGCAGGATAAATCATCACGTATATGTCCAGTGTAAATATGATTAGAATAAAAAAGAAATGGTCATATTTGTATTAGCACTTTTTTCACTACTACAAAACAAATGTTAATATAAGAATTGCTAGGAACTGCAAGGTAAACATAATTCAATAATAGTAATGTTGAAACATAGGTAGAAACAATTTGTGGTCATGAATTGAGGTACAAAAGTGATGAATAGATAATTTCAGAATGGAATTATTACGATATCACGTAAATCGACCACGTATCGTTACGAAAACACTTTCCGTCGGCGAGTCGTATTTTCTGTAATAACACAATATGAAAAATATTTTATTTTAAGCTAAAACGGTGATAGAGCGGTCTCTCCGTCGCGTTCGAACAGAAATCACCGCGATAGTATTTCTATGATAACACATTTTTACCTCTGAAATCGAGTATTTCCGTTTAAACAACATTGCGTACCTACATGCTCACATTGTTTTCGATCCGTATTTTCCAACAGCGGGAACATATCCGACTATGTCACGTCCAAATCTATCTCTAGTGTCCGCCGCGCTAACGGCATTATCACAATCACATCCCGGTCGTATCCCGCGCATTTCGTTGCCATTTACGTTGTTAGCCGTTTCACGAGAGCTACCGTTCCTGCGGACGAAGACGGGATCGGAACCGGGAATACACGTGCATCCTGATGCTGCAGCAACGGGTCCGCATCCGTTTCCTGCGCGAGGGACCTTAGGGTTACAAGTCCACCATGGCACCTAAAAGCGAAATCACTAACTGTTAAACAATTATTAACGACGCAGCGTGTACCGACGACTTGCGTTACAAAACAATTACATACGTCGCACACAATATAACTCCACTGTTTTCTAAAATTACCCGGGAACAGTAAACGATCCGAAAATGGCGAAGAAAATTCCGCATGACGAAATCCCAATCAGGAGTTACCATTAATATTGTATCGCAAATGATGACACCTTCACGTGGATCCAGAACAATTTAATGTAAAAAACACATTTTTAAATATTTGAACGATTGAAACAAAAGTAAGGACGAAACGGAATTTGATTCGGTTTTTGATTTCGATTCAACCCGATTCCAATATTTAAAATTTAAAAAATGACAATTAGTGTACATAATTTGATTTTCATATTATATTCTGTTTAAAAAGTTAGGTAGTCAACATTATTATACAGATATACGAGATTTATCATATTTTTGAAGTTTTTTTTAGAAAAATATTATTTGTAATTTTAGTTTAAACAATAAACATTTATAATACTAATATTTACGCTCCTAGATCGTTTGGACGAAAACAAATTCAATCTGCGATAATATAAGTAACAACATAATTAGATACTACAATATGATAAATAAATAATATTCCATGATTGTTTAGTTAGTTATAAACTTTTCGTTTTTATTCCTTGAACCACAATAGAAACTATTATTTACTTTTTATGTTGCGTCTATTTTCTAAAATATTGGATACAACAATATTGGCATATTTTATTTTCAAGAGGAATGTAGACGAAGCATATGTAATTTTAAAATCTATTTTGGAGAAGAATCTTTTTATTTTAAATGCCTTACGGTTATCGACCAAGAGTCTTAAACATATCAGTATGTCAAGACTTATGTTCCCTTTAACGGCTGCGTTGGGTTTGACGTAATACATTTTAGGAAAACTATCGAAATGGAAGATAACACCGAAAAATATTTAGACATATTTCGCATTAAAAAGTCCAATAATTTAATAAAACAAAACCAGTATGACCACAAAAATAATAACCGGTACCAAAACATATTTTATTTAATTATACAATACCCGAAGACCATAAAACCAGAACCGATCACGGTCTAATATAATTATGAGTATTGTATATCTTGTAGTCTTAAATTATTTAGAACCTTATTATGTACTTATGAGCAATTTTAAATCAATTTTTTCAATTTTTAATGTTCGGAGCAATTCGAATTATTACTCTTTAAGTACTCAACATTATTTAAGTTTCTTAACTGCTTAATTGTTTACCAATATTTCTTCTAGTTAACTGTTTGGAGTTCTAGATTAAATATTTTAGTAATTGCTCGGTAAATTCATCGACGCCCCAAACAAGATTCGATAGATTAATTGTGATATTGATAAACGGTATGATCATGTTGCTGTAACGTCGTACCTCTCTATTGTAACTGATAATGAATCAAATTTTATGACTATAATATTAATTATTGAACGAAGAATTGATTCAAAGACTTACAGCTTCCGACATAGATGAAGCCTGGTCGAGTGGTGCACTTGATACAGATTTGATACAGCTGTCCTAAAAACATAAATTCATGTTATATAATTTAAAAACTAACAAATAATGTTTATACATCTGACTATCGTAGTGTTTTATTTTTATTTAAAATGTTGTTTTCAGTATTTAATAGATTTGTATTTTTTATATTATCTAAATTATCTCGACTCTAAAGTGATATTATAATCGCACTATTTTATCAAACAATAGTTATAATCTCTTATGAACTTGTCGTGTGAAAGTGTTTGTTGAAAATTCGTAGGTATACGCACACAATATAGTTTCTTAGAATTTAAATTATATATCGAAATTATAGATGAATCAACAATAAACTATCAATCTCACTTTCGATAAACCTCTACAGTCTTCACATCAGTACGTCTACCTCCTTATAATACTCAATAGCTACGCTGTAGACGTTTCATTTACGGTTTATAAGAAATTGTAATAAAAAATATTTAAATTTTAGATTACGCCAACTACAGTAATGAATTAATTATGGAATATTTTATCATGGACCAGGGCGTATTATTGAACACTGAATATCACCTAACGAAATTCAGTGTCGGTACACAGATAACGTAATATTAGACGAAACAATTTGAACTAGTTTTATTATTTCATAATAATTGGATGAATGAACAATGTGAACGACCTCAATGTTTTAGAAGAGAAATGGAAGACATGGTATTTACGTGATTTAAAAAGACATACAAAGCCGGTACTATGCAAAATGAAATACGTGATCGTTTCATTGTTAAACGTATGTAACATGGCCGATGGAGTATCTATATTGGTTATTATAAATAATAATAATGTCGACATTGGCGAATGCGTGCTTTTACCACTAAGTTGCAAAAAACAAATGCATTATCTTGAATACTTGAATGGTTTTTTTTTAAACATATTAACTAGGTAATTTACTAGATCACATACCGATTATATCATATTTATGATTTCGGTTTTGTTCGGTTATGCTAATAACCAATATTCGGCTCACGTCATAGTATAATATTACATTTACTATGGTGTTCAAGTTTGAAAAAAATATCAAATAAATAATACCCGTTCGCAAGATGAACAATTTTCTATTTATACAATTTTACTCTGCTGATAAGATGCTGTATTCAGATTACTGTACAGAAATATTGTAATCATATAATTTGTGCATATTTTAAAAAGAAAACAATTTGTAAAATAAAAAAATAAATAAATAATAACTGCGCATTATGATATAACAACGGACAAGAATATGTATTTCACTTCATGCTCTGTTTGTAGCAATTAAATCTTAACAGCACAGCATAGCAGTGGTTCAACTAATATCAGTAGATAGTGAACTACTTAAATATTGTAACTCTATGGGTGGATAGCCAGCATAAATATTTTGTAGGACAAGTGAATCTTGCACTCCCAATTTTTTACCTATCACAAAAAATAGCAGAATATATACGAAGGACTCTTAAATTTATTTTACAATACATAATTAGTTTACAATGTACCTATGTTGTGATATAAAAAGCACGTCCAACTATAAAAAAATCAAGAACAACTATGTCCATCTTTGATAGTATATTGTATACTGTAAGCATACTCGTATATTTCATTATTGAAATATGGTATTCAGAATAAAGAACTCAATTAGCTGTAAAGTCACTGATAATATATAGAAATATTAGAGCAATATAAATAAAGTCAAATATTCGTACTATGACGTTTAAATTGTTTTCTCCAACCACTCTTAAATCTTAAATATAAAAAATATTTTAATTATTGTAACAATTGTTTTATAGTAAAATTGAATTTGTGAATCATATTATACAGATATGTAGGTATTATGCCTGCTAACTTGGTGTTATATTATACAGTGACCCTCTGTTCCATAAAGGTTGAACACTACTGTTCTCCATAACTTAAATGTAAAAATTAAAATTATAATGACTAAGTTGTGTATTAAATTATAATTGATTGCCGTATATATAACAAATATGTGTTTTTCCTTATTTATTTAAGTATTATATTATGTATGAATGTTTAAATGTATGTGATCCATTTATAATGAACGTACCTATATTATATGGATAGTATCATGAATTTATAGTAAAACTAATAAAGCTACAACAAAATGTTATTGTTTTGCCTGTTTATATTGATTGAATAGTATAATTTAAGATAAAATTTCTCAATGTCAAGGTAAAGAAAACCAAATAAACATAACACGAAAAATTATTAATATATGGTTTTATTTTTTAGACGGATACTAATGTAGTAGAGTGGAATATTTTCATAAATTTGAATATTTTATGAAAATTGAAATTGAATTATTAATACATATAAGTTGTTTCTTATGAGCATATTGATTTGTAACCAACAAAATATCAACATAATCCTAAAAGATAATCAAGTGATAAAGGAGGACTCGCTGGTGGCAAACATGGAAGTGCGGGTGGAAGGCATGGGAGTGGAGGTGGAAGGCATGGGAGTGGAGGTGGAAGGCATGGGAGTGGAGGTGGAAGGCATGGGAGTGGAGGTGGAAGGCATGGGAGTGGAGGTGGAAGGAATGGGAGTGGAAGTGGAAGGCATGGGAGTGGAGCTGGAAGGCACGGGAGTGGTGGTGGAAGGCATGGTAGTGGAGGTGGAAGGCATGGTAGTGGAGGTGGGAGGCATGGTAGTGGAGGTGGAAGACATGGTAGTGGAGGTGGAAGACATGGTAGTGGAGGTGGAAGACATGGTAATGGTAAGGGAACCAATGGAACTGGTATTAATTTAGGAGGTGGAAGGCATGGTAGTGGAGGTGGAAGGCATGGTAGTGGAGGTGGAAGGCATGGTAGTGGAGGTGGAAGGCATGGTAGTGGTGGTGGAAGACATGGTAGTGGAGGTGGAAGACATGGGAGTGGAGGTGGAAGGCATGGAAGTGGTGGTGGGAGGAATGGGAGTGGTAGTGGAAGTGGAAGTGGAAGACATGGAAGTGGTGGTGGAAGGCATGGTAGTGGCAGTGGTGGTGGGAGGCATGGTAATGGAGGTGGAAGGCATGGTAAAGGTGGTGGAAGGCATGGTAGTGGAGGTGGTGGTGGGTAGTAGAGCTCAGGAAGGCCACTGCATGATAAGCAAGGACCGGCTTCAACCTTTTTAATAGAAAAAACAAATGTTAAGATAATATGAACTATAATAAAAATTTGAAACGGTTAAATCTTCCATAGTTTGATATAATTATAATTCCCTTTCCGGTTCCATCTGTAACAGTGTGTTTACAATAATGAATCAATAAACAAACACTATTAAGATGGAACCTGCGTAGTGCTGAAGATATGTTGCAAACAACTGAAGAAATTGACTTATGCAAAAGAGGAAATTTAGTATTTTGAAAAAATTCTTACCTTAACCAAACAAGCCAATGTTAAAGCAACTACAATGCTTAAAGCGTTCATTGTAGTAGATGTATGTAACTGTATGGAAAGCTGATGGAGAATGTATACTAATTAAAATCGCCGTTTGGTTTTTATACTGAAAATATTCGTGTGTTTTTCATAACTACACGTTTTTTAAAACAATAGTCATTGATTTTCTTAATCGTATGTTCATTGTGTAAGTACAATAATCAGTGTTTGTTATTTTTTACAGATAACGCATGATAGTTTGATGTTTTATTTATGAAGGACATTTGTTCCAACTGATATCAAAATCACCTCAATGATACTCTAGCATTAGTGTAGTATATTTCGTGTATATGATGACTATATGTATTATAAATATTTTGTATGTTCTTATATTATAGCTGTTAATATATACTGTTAAAGTGTATATTAAAATATAACACATATATTATTTAGTGAATACATTTTTAATAAATAAGTTTAAAACGGACACTTTATTCATATATGCCATAAGGTATAGTCATTGAGAAAGAAATCTTTTAAACTTAACTGGAATTATTTAAACCAACCAATTCTACGAATAAAAGTATAGGATACAATCTATTTTGATCATGTCATTGAAAACAACTAATTCTTATTAAATATTTATTTGGTGTGGTATTTAATAATTTCCAAAATAAAACACCATGCCTCGTATTATTTCACTTTTAAGATAATATTATGTAAGTTATGAATTTATTAGAAAACAAATAGAGTTCCGACCTTTTATTAATGGGGCTCGTGCATTACCAGCAAAGGGTGTTCTGTCATAGAACGTAGGACACAAATTACAATTTTTAAAGCAAAATACGAATAATTAATGTATATTGTGATTTCATGTAATAGTACAATGTCTTACGTAAACTAAAGACTTAAATCGATTAGAATGTTGTAAAAAAATATATCGCCCGAGGTAATAAATGATAAATATCATTCGAGCGGTTCGTTTATTTCTCGTCCGGTTGGGTTGAGGACAAGTCCGTGACTGAAATGCAGTCGAGACATGACGGCAAGTAAACGGCAATGGAATCCAACAGCGAGATGAGCAAATTGGGCGGCAGACTGTTGGACACCAACGGTCTGGTCATCACCGTCACGAACATCTTGGCGAGGTGGTTGGGATTCATGGAGCTCAAAAGCTTCGGCGACTTCGTCAGAGTACTGAACGTGGACACGAACCCAGATACTGGCAACGATTCGGCCAACTCGGGAGACGACCCGATGACGACGAGCAACAGGTCCAGGGTCGGAACAGGCAGCACGCTTATCATGCGGGACGTCATCAAGGGACCGATGATGGCGGCTAGCACGGGGGCCGGTAATGGAGACGCGTCGTGCATGGTGTCCAATAGGCCGTCCAGGAACCCGAACAGGGTGGACGGAGGCAGCGCGGTCAGTACTTCCTGAGGCGAGCGCTCGGCCATGGATGTCAGAAACGATACCAGCGTGGGCACCGGCAGACAGTTGAACAGGGATTTAGACAGCGATAGTAACGTGATGAGCTTCGACGTGGCCGTCGGCGACAAAGCGTTCATAATGGCCGGCGACTCGATCATGGCCAGCACGGGGACGAGCACGGACTTGGGCACGTGGTTCAGGGCGCCGGGCGACAGCGAGAATAGTCCCTGCAGGAACTGGACCCGGGCGTTCGCGGACAAGGCACCGGACGCGCACGGGTTCCCGGTGGTGGCCGTCACTAACAGCACGGTGTTGAGGGCTGGCTTCGGCAGGGCGATGAACAGTTGAGGCGTTGACGCGAACTTCTCGACCAGATTGTCGACCACGGCGTCGGGCAAAGGGCTAGGCAGAGAATCGTAGGACTTCGTAAGGAGCACAACGGCCGATCGCATTTTCGCCGGTGACGAATCGGCCACCATCCTCGGTGATTTCAAAAACGTCATGAGATCCTCCGTCGTCTTTATGCAATTGTTCGTCGGCGAGTCGTTCCTCTTGCGAACATCCGCTTTCTTGTTGGAGGAGGGTGTAAAAAAAAAAACAATTTAAAACGATTATTAATTCATCTCGCCCACAGTTTTGGTAGACTTCGGTCGAAACGCGTTAGATTCATATAGCACTTACAGCCGTGGTGGATACCGCATTTGACGGCGACGACGTAGTTGGCAACGTGAACCACTTTTCCAGTAGACCCTTCCCGTCTGTATTATTTGATTTCTAAGAGAATATTTATTAATTATCAACTTCGGTGTGTAAATGTTTTTATATATTTTTTACTATTTCACTTGTTTCATTTACCAAACAAAAACTAAAATAACGGTTTTTTTTTATGGATAAAAGATCTCCGAGAATATAATATAATAATTGTTATATTTTTCTCATTGTTATTAAACAATAGTATTAATATTGTTAGTATAATTTGGAATAATATCTTAATCGTTGGTAAAAAGATTCCAAATTATTCTTACAATTATATTTGACAAAAATATATTTTCTCCGCCCAATTTTAAAATACAAACTTAAGTTTTTAAATTAAATTGTCTCAGTAAACAAATTTCAAAGCTATTAATATGGAGCATATTTTATTCAAATTTGGAGTCAAGCCAAACCAGTTCAACATTCACCCTTTTGGAATCATTTCAAGCAAAGTTTACCACTAATTACTGGATGCCCATAGTAACGTATGTCTCAAACCTGTTTCTACACAACGAAATACGAATCCCTTTACACAAGAATCAAGCCTATTAATACTACAACAAATTTTACAGTGAGCTCAAAAACCACAGAAATCATATTATCTATAAAATGTCTTCCCTACCAATTCATAAAAATCCTATTCGTAGACTAAAAATAAATTGGCCGAGAGACGCTTTAACATAAAAAAAAAATGCTATTTATATAGAAATTTGTGTCTACATATATTTCAGAGTTGCTACTTATGATTACTTTCCTCCATCACGTAATTAAATATTCTTATTATATTATCTTGTAAATAAATAATATTTTACTTTTGTGCTTATGTAAGTATAAAGCATAGAAAATAAATATATTTTAATAAAAAAATACATATGAAATCGGGAAATTCCGGAACTTTATTTGTAAGTCCTTATTTTCATTACAGGTCTAAAAAGTTAAACAATATTATAGTAAATGTTTCATACAGAATTGTAAGAAAAAAAAATAGCATTGTTTTAAATTCGAAACAAAAATTTAAATTGTTGTAAAAAAAAAAACGTAATCGAGATTAGTTATCATTTTATCAACACTAATTCACATTATCAACTTACTTCTACTTTGTTTACAATAAAAACGTCAAACACTTGTAAGCTTATTGTTTAATACAAATTATAATAGTATATTGATAACTTACATTGCCGATTAATTCTGATTTCCAATGTTTTAGAATGGATACCAATCCACATTTTATATCGTTTAGACACTCCGGTGATAGAGATGATACACCTTTATTCTGCAAATGATAAATAAAATAAACGTTTGTGTAAGTTGTTTTACAAACATTAAATCTAATGCAAAATAAATGTACAAAATAAAATGACTGCTATAAGACAGTCGCCGTATAAAAAACGGCTTGAAAAACATGAGTGAATTTTATTGTAGATCGGTTAATTATCTCTAAAACACTATATTTACCTCCCACACGCACCACGAACAATATGTTATGCGTGTGATCGGTGAAAATGATAAGACTAAGCAGTCGTATTTCTCAAACTTCATATACTTTTCATTGCGGATAATACTAATACTTATTTAATTGATTACAAGCAGAATAAATAATTAAATCACGTGCGTTCAAAGCGATTGAGGAATTTGCTTTTAGTAGAAACTTATACTTGTTATTGTTTAATACTACCACATAGAAAATGAAACGTTTTGTGGTTTAGAAATATATTTTAATTGATAAAAGTGAAAATAATAAAAATATATATCTCTGATGTAAGGGAAATGCAAAATAATGTACAATAAGTTATCTGTAATCTGTATTTAATAGGTGACTGTAATAATTCTTTGAAAGTTGTATGAAGGCTGTGTCCAATGGAGTGTTATCTTATCGGTAGTAAAAATAATTTATATTCTCACATACCTTATAATATATACATTTACATTGCGTGGTTGTGAACATATTACAGAAAAAGATATATATTTTTTAGTAATAGACGTAAGAAATTTAGATTTTTTTGAAATTAAACAAAAAACTTTTTATTAGTGAAAGGTAAAAAATTGAACGTAAAATGTACGTACATAAATTGATGTATATAGTGACTCTTGACCATCTTGACGGTTTAAAATAAGTGAAACAAATTAATTTTAAAATTTAAAAACACTTTCATTTTTAATTGTTAAAAAGTGGCAAAATAACTTTATTGTATGATTAAAAACAAAATTAAATTTAAAAATTAAAAAAATATTTGTTCTGTTTCTAATAATCTTAAATTGTAACAAATTATTATTCAAAATCTGATCATTTTTATTAAAATCAACCAAATTTTCGATAAAATACATATTATATAACAATAAATAAAATAAAAATATCGCCTTGAGTATTTTTTTTTATAAATAAATTTATGATTTGAAAATCATAAATCATAATAAAACAATATTTGTTCAGAATCTGTTTTTAAATTATAAAATTAAAATTAAATGTACCCAGCATATTTTTTCTTTCTTTTTCTATTACAATTTTATCGTGTATAAGATACTGGATTTTTATGATCGATATCGTTAGTATTTTTGGAAGTTGAAATAAATTAAAAGAAAACACTTACTTCGAAAACGAGTAGTCCGAATATTACACATAGTATAGTTGTAGTTAGCTTCATCGTTGAATATTTTTTATAAGGACGAAAATATATTATAGTTCACTATTGTGGTCAGGACGTATACTAAGTATCACAATTTAATTTTCTATACGTATGAGGTAACTGATAGTATTTAATAGATAAAATTCTTGAATTTTTTCAGTTTCCGTTTTATCAAGAACGAAATATGGTGTAATATTTCGTGTAATGTGATCACCGTATACACTCATATGAAGAGTATTTATTAAAATGTTATATAAACAATTGTTTTTAATAAGTTAATGAAATTGTGCCGAATACAAAATTGTTTATAAAAATTGCATTCATGTTATCTAGATTCTAGGTTATTCGTTGTTCAGATTTTAATGAGACCGTTTTTTTTTTTTTTATCACATTTTCAGGAAACAAAAATTCATCGAAATACCTGGTGGTAAAAATGTAAAATCATATAGTAGATCGTAAATTAGACGATAGAAATAATGTGCTTAAAACGGCTCGCTTTGCGATATTTGCTCGTAATACGTGTGCGTACGCTCAGAGAAAAACTAAAACCATTATAGCCAGAGAGATGAGTCGTTGTCCATTGCGAATTTTCACATAATATTTAGCTACAATGATAAATCATCGCGTTCAAAAATCTATACTTGCTAAAAGCAATCGTAATGTATTGTAAAATAAACACGTTGCATCCACTCGGTGAAACCGTTCATTTGATTAAAAGTTATTCATTTTTCATGAATATCAAAACTTTTTTACACACTTCGTCAAGCACAGAAACCGGATGTCGCCTTCGCCACCGTTGAGTATCCACGTACACATCTTACTCACAATACAAACGAGTAAAACGCACCGTTTCCCTAACAGCGATTTGGTTTCCGCGGAAAGCTCGTCATCGAAATCATACCACCAATCGATTTAGCTTGTGATGAAATTCTCACGCAAGGTTTACTACTATTTTGACTGTGAATTTACTATGACAACCAAATCGTTGCTAGGGAAACGTTGCATTTTACTCGTTTGCGCTTTTCATTCGACTAGTATGACATCTGGCGTAAAGTTTCGGACAATATTTTATTAGCATGACCCCCCAACCACGGCGATGAGACGTATCCATGTCGAAGAAATTCATTATGTAGATAATCGTTCACGGAACAGATACTAATCGTGTAATTTATTTCGTAACACTGCGAACGCCGATAAATGAAATAAAACCAAAACTATATTTTTCACCTAAAAACCACTACTCCGTGTACGACTTTTCAATAAAATAAGATCGATGATTTGTGTTTCTCGTCCCATACAATAAACCCTATTTGTAAGTACCACAGGCTAATAACCGCAGAAGTTTGAAGCCTTTACCAAAAAAAAAAAAAAACCCTAATTTCATTTATGTTATTCAATATAAACGATTGTGTGATGATTCCAGTACCAAAATAGTTGGTTGTGTACCTTCGGATCCTGGATATGAAATCGGCTTGAATTATTTCATCAAATGGCAGATCAAGTGACATTTTAGTGTCCATTTCATAAAAGGTTTTTTTTTTTTCTATTTCACGAAACGTAATAAAAACGATTTTTACTTCACGATGACTTTACAGGAAATTAACAATTTCACTGTGGATACGACATATTATGTACCCATGTATACATAGGTATGTATTGAATACCTTATATTTTATAATAGTAACGTTTTGCTAATATATCTTGTAGTATTTACGTAATAGAACAATAATTTGTCTTGGCTTGTGCTAAAATTACAAGACAAAATCAGGTCCCACACCTATCATCCTACTTACCGGTTTTATCTAAAACGAATTTCACTAAAAAAAAACTTAAGATAAATAAAATTAAACAGAAATTAGCAGCCGTCGCTGATTATTTAAACTGAATCTGTTGTAATGGAAAAAAAAATTGACTGAAACCAGTTTTCTGAATATTAGTACTACATCAAATTATGAGTGAGGAGCGAAACAGGTGACTCAGGAGGAGTTTTTGAAGTCACTGCGATAACAGTCTTTTTTTTCTATCAAAAATAATAATACTAGTCTAAAAAATCTAACACACTGATGAACATTACACATTAACATAGACTTAAGAGTAAAGAGTTAATTAATGTATTCACTCTTACAATTTGCTTCATTATACTCGTATTTTATAATGCCACGACGTTAATATTTATTACTTTTTTGCATTATTGGGTAAATATATTAAAATCTTTCCATATTTAACAACTAATATCTTTTATAAAACTAATATCTAAATCATGTCGTAATGAATAAATCTACTGCGTCTAGGCCCATAATGTAATTGGCAAAGTTATCTCTCAGTTCAACTCCACGCAAACAAGTCCCTGTTCCACGAGCTTCAATGTCTCATCAAAGTTGTACCTCCGTTCAACGTTTGGTGAATCTAATAAACCTAATGCTTCAGCAACAACTCGCATTTTTTTCTGTTCATTTGAAGGTATTTAAATACAATATTCGGTACGTATTAATTAATAACATATTACAAAGTATACGCTATTATTTATTTAGACATTATGAAAATATCGAATAATGATTAATTCGACTCATTACAAATAAGACCGTAACTCAAATTTTTCATATTTCGGTTTAGAAAAAACCAATTAACGCTGCAGATTCCATCGGTGTCATATGATCTTACCACTTCTTATATTTCTTATATTTTAGATACTACAAGGCTAAAGCCATATGCCTCAGTATTTCGAATAGTTAAGAAAAACAGATGGACGGTTAAGAAAAACCGGCAAGACTTACAAAACACCGATTTTGATCAAAACCAATTTTATTTTTCCACTGAAAAAAATTATAATTTTAATAAAAACTAACTATTAATAATAAAAACATTTTTGAGCCATTTATGGTGATTTTTTTATGTCCATGTCATGTGAGAATACAACTCTTAGTATGGAGGTGTAGTATAACTGGTTTACCGTATGCCGCATAGATATTATTATTATAACGTTCGCGGCGTTCGGTCACTGACCCGCGGACATCGTTCGCTTTTACGGAAATATCCTCCGGGTCACAAGGTCATAGGTCAAAAACATTACACGCCAATTAATAAGTCTTAATTTGTTTATTGCTCACCGACAAGGTCATCCCGGACACCACGTGTAGTATTTTTCGAACGTATGTCTAATACGATGCGCGTAGCGTGCCATATGGAAATTAAAATGTACACTAATCAGCTCTTACGAAATGGAAAATAAATATTAGTCGTACGACATCGACGTGAACCATGAGGTACCTCCTACTCACCTACGTTTTGAGAACAATAATATTGTTCAATCGTCCTATTTACGTGCTGTTCAAACGTACACGATACGTAGACGATACGTCTCTAAGTTTAAGGAATGATCGACAGTGCAAGAATTAAATTTTCATCGAATTTTACATTTTTCCAATAAACAGACGAGAAACTCGTTTTTTTTTTTATTTTGCTATGTACATATTATTATACATATAATGAATCATAGCTGATAATATTATGTCTGTATCTAAGCCGAGCAGTGTGGTTCTCGTGTGGATAAGCAGATGGCGTTGGTGATGTCGAAAAATGTACTTAAGTACTTTGTACAAAACATTATGTATACCTGTTATTGTTTTTTATAATAATGTAACGTGCACCATCGACGGTGTTGTTGAATTATCGATTATTATTGTTTTAATACAATGTGAAAATACATCAATATTCATTATTTTATAATTCATCAAACACGTATTTTACTGGCGGCACCGCGTATTATATTGGTTTATATGACAATGTAGTAATCATAACCTTAATAAGTGAAAAATACAACAGATAATTTATATTTATATCACAACCGGACCGTGTATTTCAATTTCACAGTTCAAATGTTATAGTTATGTAAATATTTACACGTTTGAAAACGGATTTAAAAATCAAACCAAAGTACACATTACCGTGTCATAAATATACAATATGATATAGGCATATGAATATCACGCAATCAATACTGAAAAATGGCTTACGCAATAAATACGTTTTTTTTTTAAATCTATACGATTAAATTTTTTCATATCGACATAAGCTTTTTAAAGGATTAGACGAATGTTCAAAATAAAAACATAATTATATAGAGTCTATCTGCAATAATGTAATGTGCATCATAGACAAATGATAAAAAAAACACGCGAGAAACGAAAGTAGTATATTTCTTGGAAAAAAAAAAGTGTATATTAAAATATTGTTCTATTGGCCACATAATGTAACGTAATGTTGTTACACCAGAGTTTATTTAATTAATTAATTAAATTCATTCCTCTTTTAGCGCACCAACAATCTGAATAAAATGTATTAACTTCATTTATGAACGTTGTTTTAACTGTTTAGCAGACAATAGTGTACACACATACCAATACTTTTAATTCGATTGATTTTATATGTAAAATTAAAGGACCGATATCCGATTTGTAAAACAGTGATAGTCATTTTTGATAACATCGTATTTCAACGGTAATATATCTATTAAAATTAATGTTAAATAATAAAATGCTTAATACAACGATATTAATCTAAATAATTTGATTGAAAGATACGTTTGTGTCGTGGAAAATCTTGGGCGAGCATCGTAGCGTTATATAACGAAAAGGGTTGTATAATAGAATAAAACTAGGTAATATTTCCTTTTTCGGATAAATCTACACTTCTAATGAAGATATATCACTAATGTGCTAATGTTTCGGCCTCATTGCAGGTTACACTTACAAATGGTGCGTTCACACTAAAGACACCGAAGACGGAAATATTTTTATATTCTGAATCGCAGAAAGCTTTGATCGATTAACCAAAATCAAAACTTCACTCACCCTCTCACCACGCACACTTATATCGGTATATTTTATCACATATATGCGATATTATTCGTTGATTTGATTATAGTTTTAAAAATAAAAGTTACTGCACTCATCTGTATAGGAAGTCGGTGAACGCGAATACGGTCCGTATTGTGCATGTGCGCGGCGAGAACGTACTTGTACACTATTATTATACATTTCAGATTTCATATTATGATATATTATGAATAGGAAAACGAAATTCCCACGAATCGTGACTTAAATCACGATTATACGTTTGGCGACAAGGGCAAGTCACCTTTTCTTCAAACCCTCTCCGCTGCAACAGTATAAGGCCGTGTATATATATATAAATATGCGTTCGTGAACGGCATGAGGATTGGGGTAGGCGTATAGACACGAGGACGGCGAACGGTGCCAAAATGTCACCAGAAGATAATCGGATTACGCGGCGAAATCAAAACTAAAGATCGTCGTCGCGCGCGGCGTTTGCTGCAGTGTTTTTTTTTTTCATCCCCCGAAATCGCACGCACACGCTCACCCGTGCCGACGACGATAATCGGGTATTACGGGTGCTCCAGTGGCTTCGCCGAGGTGACTAAACTGGGATTAACGTGACTCGGTGCACGTGCAGGACACGCGCTTGCCGACGCTCTCCTATACAATAATAATGTTAATGCCCCCTCGAACGAGGCGGACGTGCGCGCCTCGAGCGCGTATAAGCGACCGATATAGCTTGTGTTTTTTTTTTTAACTTTCCGGTGGACCGGATTGTCGGCGTAGGAGGAGAAGAAGAAGGAGCAGGAGTAGGCGCGGGATCGGTGAAAATGTTTGGATTCCGAACTCAACAGCTAGTTGCCGCGACGATTATTGCGACACAACATGCATGATGTAGTACGACGAAAATGAGCGAGATGATACGAGTATACAGTTCGCTTGGATTAGTTAAACCAACACGGGAACGTTAAGTAATCGATTTAATCAGTTTTAAAACTTAGGAAATTAACAGTTTAAACACGCATAGCTGGTGCCCACATCTGTCCAGTGCCTACGCGCATAATTTCAGTGGTTGTGTACAGTTGTGAAGTTCGGCATGTGTCCGAACAGGAATTTCGGCGGCGACGGAGTGTGTACTTTCATGTCCTTGTGTTTAACACCTATACCCAATGGCCCGGAACAAAATAATTGTATTTTTGTCCGTAAAAAATGACGTGTCATGTACGAACGCGCATCGTAAATAAACGCACTACATATACATATTGCATATAGGCACTTTCTTATTTATGAACTCAACTTTAAATACGAGTACTTAATTATTATTAGTCATTGTGTAATATATCTTCTGATCTATTTTCCTACAACAACCGGCAATAGATAACCAATCGGTTTTTTATGAACACATGCTTAATAAACAGAAAACTAAAGCACCTTTACATGCACTTGTTTTTAGTGAACTGGATGTTTGTGTGGTGACGTTAACATGTTTTGGAGGGATTCGCAAAGGGGCGGGATTTTCATGTCCCAAATTTGGTCCACCACTGAAGCGAGCCCGAAATTGCGCCAGCGTCTAGGCCCAAGGGGTAAAGCACTAGAATAGCTATTATGTGGTATACATATGTTATTATCAAAAGCGACCGCTAGCGGACCGGACGACCTAGAAAAAAAACCGCATTTCGACCGAAAATTACATCACCCGGTAACTGGTTTGATTAGATACAACGCACCTCTTATCTAATACAATATTCCTGATGCAGACACCGTGGTTTGATAATGAGCATGGCGACGCGTCGTTGTAATAAAAATTAAAACCGTATATAACCTGTATATTTATTATTTATAATATTTGGTGTCTAAACACCTCTGCTGCGTACGGATCCGCTGGTTTTGGATGACCAGTTTTTGTTACCGCAAGTTCTTCTGTCTCTCTCTCTCTCTCACACACACACACACACACACACACACACACACACACACACACATACACACACTCACTCGCTCTTTCCCTGGGACAGCGATATTGTAATTTATTTATTACATAGCATAGAACTATAAATAAACCAAGTACATATATACACATAAATACGTGTATCGAGTAGAGTATATTTTTACGACTCAGATCATAAGCACATATTATATAATTATGTTGGGCTCGAGAATAGTATAATACGATATAACCATTATTATATATACCACCGAATGCGTATACACACTCCGACGCTACCGAAGATCATGATACTATACCAGGGGTGGCCGGCGATAAGAGTGTTTGTGAGCCGCACAATATAAAGAAAAATATGTAAGAGCCAAGAGTTGATTTTAATGGGTAGATTTAATGGCTTGAAATTACTTAAACAGCCATTTAGAACTTTAGAAATACCTTTTGAAGTTTATCTTGTTGAAAATGGATGCCCAATAAAATCTTATACGGATACTGCAGTTTTGAATATTATCAATTATCATATGCAAGTATACGTGATAGTATCTCCATTAATTCAACTTTTAAATATTATTTTCACTTTAGGACGATTAAAAGTATTTACTTTTGTTTCAACGCAACATTAAAGTATATTTACATAGAAAATTATAGCATTTTACTATTGTAACAACACATACATTATACGTGTAAAATGTTTATTTTATATAGATGCAACAAACGGTTTCATTATATTAATTAGAAAAGGTTTTATAAAAAAGGAATCAAAAAATATGTTAACATATTTTATAAAATTATTAATCGTTACATTATATCAAAAACACTACATTTTTTTAAAAAGCTTGTTACTAAAAATATTTTACGTTTTACGATAAGACGCGAGACGCATGTGTATATGACGCGAACCTCAATTTGGCCATCCCTGTACTATACGCATGCAGTAAAATTCGGATTTCAATGTTGGATTCCGGTTGAACGATATAAGCAGTAAAAGTAACCATATCATATAAGGTTGTCAGCGATGTAGTCGTCACTGTATTTATATAAGTACCCGAAACACGAGAATGCATACGTTCTGTGGACGAAGTACTCGTACATTAAAAATGAACACATTCATCATTGATGTCGTTTATGCGCATTTTCCGAAGTCCAAAGGGCATCGATATTGTGAATACCAGTGATCGTTACTGAAATCAAAATGACAGTATCGTTTTGTGCAGACCAATTATTAAATTGAGTATGTTTTTTATATTCTTTAATTATTTTAAACCAAAATATTTGCCTTATTAAAAAACATAAGCGTATTATTATTAAAGGTATGGCTTAATGCCTTAATTATTATATGGTGAAGTCGAGAAGAAGAAAAAATGTTAATGAATTCGAGGGTTTGAAAAATATTTTAAATGAAAAAAAATTACCAACAATTAGTTTTAAGTAATTGCACGGAGAAAAAGAATAACAATATACTTTATCAAATACCTCGGAGTAAATTTGCATGCGCATTTACATTACGGCCGGGGTATAGTTAAAATAAGGCGCTTTCGGAACAAAAAAACAAAATACATTTTTACTCTCATTACGGAAACCCTATCCTCCGTAACATAATGCGTTTATACGTATAACTGTAACGAGAAAATCTCCGAGGTAGCATCGTTTCCGGTATGACACGGCGCGACGGCTTCCGCAAAGTCGGTTTCCATGACTACTCTCGACGGTAACTACGGGCGTCGTCTTATCAGCGCCATCCAGATTGCCACGCCTCCCCCTCACCGCTAAAGTTGCTCTTCTTTTTTCACCGCCACCACCCCTTCACACTGCCCCCGCGCCCAACACCCCTTCGCGGTCCTTAACTGCCCCTCAGCCCATTCTCTCCCCCAGCGATCATTCTTATCGCTCTTCCTTTGTCACCCCTCAAAACCTAACCTGTCACCCGAATTGTTATAACAATAATAATACGTAATATATGTTACTGGATTTTTGAATCGAAAGTCGGAGGAGGGAGAAAAAACAACTTTGCCGACCTTTTGTAGCCTTTCAATTTATTTTCTTTTTCTCCATTTTGTCGTAAACCCGAACGGATACGTCGATGTTATCGATCATGCACCGCGCAAACCGCAAACCGCACACTATGACTTACAGGCACACTAACTTGTATATAATATAGCCGAATGCTAGATCATTTTTATTTTCGCTTAATCGATAAAATGTATTATTTTATTATTAATTCGACCAAATGCTGTGCTTATTCAGATCTTAGATCACGGAGGAAGTTGAAAAAATTATAATATAACTGTTGATTGCTGCGAGTGGAACATATGATATTTAAAACATTATATGCATGCGTAAAACGTCATTTTAATAAAAGGAAATATTTGGAAGTGCTTGGCACAGAATGGCACAGAATACAAATTATAAATCTTAAGACTCTAGTGAGCCACGTATGCGTAACATGCAATATATCTGATTTTAAAAATATTTTTATTTTATTTTTTACTTAATATTTATTTAATTTTTTATTTCATAGCATTATTTTACAAGCTTAACTTTATTCTATTGTAACAACTGCGTTATAAAAATCATAGTAAATGTTAACACAATTTGAAGTACAAAATGAATTTGTCCATATTTTAATATTTATATTGCTACAATTTCTCAAAAGGCAAAACTTATTTTCTCAAATAGTCATAATTCTGTATCGAAGAAAAAAATACTATAAAACGTTAAATCATACTTAGTGACATCGAGTTTTCAAAGTCTTAAATAATAGCTTCTTACTCCGTTTTATAAAACAAACTACAAACAAATATAATAAATTAACATTATTTTACAAGTTTAAAAATAAATATGAAGTATAGTAATATCATGAAAACATTAAATACGGTTTTAAATTTATATAACTCATCCGTCATCATGAACATGATGGTATTTTTAGTTAACGGTAGAAGTAACATAACATTAAACCGACTAAAACTCGATATTCTTAGATGAAAGATCACCGAAGTGCCACGACACGTCTATCGAATTTCGGCTGACGCAATTTGTATTCGCCGGAAAAAAAATCTGTTCACTTAATGCGTACGCCATAGGGTCTAATAAATAGTATTGGTTAATATACGGATAACGTATTATATTTATAACTATACTTTTCAACATTTATCGATTGGTTTTTGTGCCGATCATATTATTATAGGTTAAATAGCTTCTCGGAGAAAATGAATCGTATGTACTCTCGCGGAACAAAACCCATAAGAACGTTGAACAAAATGTAATGACAGTCATTAAAATATAGCTACAATCGTGTCCTAGCGTTCAACGGTTAGGGAACAGTTATGGGGCCCGTACAGCCGGTCGAGATGTACACGGTACACATTATGCGGTGCCGCAATACGTGTATTGTAGCAATATACGAAAATAAACAAAATTATGCAGATGCACAACAATAAGATTGATCGTCACGTTTGTACGGAACGCGGTGCTGATTATACCGTAGAAACGGTTTCATTCGTACGCGGAGTTATCCAGAAATACGAGTTGTGCAAAGGGATCGGGTATGAATATCGCATTCGACAAAGCCCCCATCAATAATCGAAGTGTCATAGCTGCCAGCGCTGCGTCAGATTTAAGACCCGTGTGAATGGATTTTGACCCCTCAAAAGTTGTTGGGGATACCAAAACACCAACGCCTGCTATTTCTTTTTATAAGGGGATTATTGACCTATTTTTCGATTAAAGTCCGCTTTTGACTCGGGACGTAAAAAAATAAATAAAATAAACATGACGCGACGGAAAAAAAAAAAAAATAAATAAAGAAAGAAGTATGATAAGTCGATATTAGTGTCACACGATATTTATTAACTCCGGGTACGTGCAGTGCGTGCACACACCCCTCGCGCGATGACTATTAATTATATTGACATAGAAACCATTATCAGCGGAGTATTACTGTAGGAAACGCGGTGTTCAGCCGATTCGTGTAATGCGTTTAGTATTTACTAACCTAACGCGCGCAATAATAATATCAAGTAGCCAAGCGTCAATAGGAGTAAACCGTATGTATTACGCACAGTTTTCTAGGAAAAATGTTTACAGATTTTTCATCACACGTACAATTATTACAATAAACCACGTCGATGTTGCGATATTTTGTAGAAAACATTTTTTTTTTTTTTTTATATAACGCTGCATTTTTCATCAACTGTTCATCAGAATGTCAAAGAAGTACATAATATTATTATAACGAGTGTTCGGATTTTGTAGGTCTCTGGTTTTTTTTTACCGGCCTAACGCGAAGCTATGTTAGCTACAAATATGATTTATACTAGTAACGGAAATAAGATAATCGAAATTATATTCTGTATTTTACCAATTTTCTTCTATAAGAGATTTTTTCTGGCCACTTTCACTTTGAGAGGATTTTGTAACGTAGCTATGTTTCCGGTTGGATACAACTTTTTTTCTGACAATTCTTGCGTAACCAATTTAACGTAACGCTATTATCACTATAGAAACGCAAATCAATATTAAAAAAGTTCTAATCATTTCTGCGTACACGAAAAAACGTATCTACGATTCCTCAATTTTCCTTTCAGAACAAAAATATCGAGTACCGTGTTACTCTGTTCACATCTCAGTGCTTTTCAGAAGATATAAACTTGATTGTACACATTTTTTGTTATTAATTTTTTCATTTTACGATATGTGTTCTAGATATTTCAACGTCTTTGAGTATTTTAAATATTTCAAATAGTCGCTATTTATTTATATAATGTGTTCCATGGTCGTGGTGGGCGGCTTAATCGGTTTTATCTCTTAATGATTGATTTATTGTGTTAAATAAAAGTTATTGGTTCTATTCGTCTATATTATATTTTAGTCCAACATAACGGCCACTAGCTGCTGGCTGTCAACATAAAAATTGTTAAACATTTTCCCTATTTTCTTTTCTTCTAATTTATGTACATGATTAAGGATTTAAAAATAAATTTAACCTCTTATTTTTGTGTCATATTAATTGCTGTATATATATTAGATATTAAAGCAAACCTTATACGACTATTTATTTATTTATTTTTGTTTTTAAAAGTTATTTAGGTGCTTTTCTTAGTTTTGAGTGCATTAATGCTTTAGCTTGAGTTTCTAGAGCTACAAAATACTTACTCTAGATATAACTTTTAATTGAAAAGTCCAAGTCTTGTTTTTTCGATTGATGGATTTCAAAATACAAATGATTATCTAATTTCGATTATTTAACTATTTTATAAAATTTAATGACTCTACTAGCAATGGTTCATAATAATGTTAATCATTTTATAACCATAATCACCATATCATATCGTAATTATGACATACACGAAACAAGTAATCTAAAATAAAGATACTGACATTATAATTATATGATTCTGTAATAATTTATACGAATAACTTGCACATTGCATTTTTATTTTAATAATGAATTACCAATTTTTGGTTTTATCATTTTTAAAAATGATTATCTATTACGTTTTATGTTTTCATAATTGGTAGGAATTATTTGTTTATCAGATTTTTAAATTTGTTCATACTCGAAAACATATATAAATTATGAACGCATATTACATGACGTATGGGCTATGATTGATTCTGGAAAAAAAAATATTTCAAAAGATAGTTTTGTAGTAAATTTAAAATATTTATAATTATTAGAAAAAAATGTTAATTATTCATATATTTCTAATAACTAGTTATTTAATCAATATAAATATCAGTAAATCATATTATGTAATATATTTTTGTTAGGTACTCGTTTTATGGCACGTCAAGGTTGTTAAAATAGCAAAATCTTTACTCATCATTATATTTTGACTTATTGTTTGAATTTTCAACGAATTACATAACAATTAGTTTTAAATACAATTATTTAACTTAATCTGTCTAAAACAAATTTTTTGCGGATAATAAGTGATTAATTTATGACCTTTATAATATTACACATTTGTATTACTCCAGGCGTGAATACAAGGACGGGATCATAAGAGGTGTCACGCCTTCTCAACTTAAACTATGGATTCACGCCTGAAATAGATGATTACATCGAAAATACAATTATCATATTTACTCATATTAAGTATAATGTATTTAAGTAGGTCAATGAATACATAAAACGTACAAATTGTAAATGTTTAATAAAACGCTAGACACAACAATTAACTTAAGAATTCTTTGTGCGTCACAATAATTAGACAAGACTTTATTATAATAATATAATCGAGCATAAATTATTATGTGCTCTACAATAATTGTATTATAATTATTATAATTATTATAATATTTATACTCAACGATACTGTATGGTGTTTTCGTAAGGTAAAATGCTCCGTGAGTAAATGAAAGTAAACATATTATTTTACCGTACATACTATTATATCTGCGATATTATAAAAACATTTAGGTGTAGGTAAACTGGTACGAAATTACAATGATTTAAAACTAAATCATACCTCTGATGATAAAAATAACATTAGTGACTTATATTTTTTTTTTTTTTGTGGTTAAATCACATTTTATGTTGGACGCACTTAAGACTTCGCCTTCGTCGTGGCTATATGATATTCCGTTATACGAGCATTTAATCGATTTTGTTTGATTATATACTTACAAATTTGCATTACCTCTCCACGAACCAATTCGCTTAACTATTAAAATTTTGCATATTTGTAATTAAATTGTATGTTCACTGAGTACTGTGTACTACACGTCTACACTTGGCGCGTATCTTAGTCGTATGTGTACGTTTACTGGTAGCGCGTTACGTAGTAAACATAAACTTTTTTTTTATCAGAAAAACAATAAATTATTAAATCATGAAATAAGAAGAAAAACATCATCGGTTATGATGGTACAATAGTATTTATGTTCGTCATGGGGATACGTTTGCGTTTGTCATCTTACAAGTGCACGGCTGTGTGGAAAAAATGTACGAAAAGTTCGACTTTTCACCAACAATAAGAATCGATTTTGGCCGGCTATCTTTAAGTGCAAGTTAATCCAGTGGTTTTTAAACTTCGCTCCGTGTAAAAGTTGCGGCAAGAACGTTGTACGGGATCCGCGGGGTGTGTTTAATGTGCCAAAAAAATAAACAAACATAAGATCGCATTACTATATTAGACGGGGTATCGGAAGTTAAGCAGAGTTCTGGAACGTTTGAGAATCACGGCCGCGTTACTCGAACGGCGTCAAAGAAAATATATACGAGTGGTGGACATAAAAATCGGCGGCATCGGTAAGGCCAAACGCGATCAGCCGAGATTCGACTCTACCGATCTCGGGCCCATCGTCGGTCCGCATAATGCAAACATTTGCTCGTCCAGAAAACGCGTACCCCGGTGTATTTGTTATACTTACGTCGTTGCGGTCGTATGCACACGTACGTATGCAATATCGCTTTCACGTCATCGCCGCGGTGTCCATTCTTATCTTAATTTCAAAACAAATTTGCTCAGCGACCCTCTTTTCCCGGCTACGCGTTCGCCAATCGGCGGCGGGCGGTGGTGGTAAACTTGCAGGTACACGCGCAGATCTCGTCTCGGGGATATGATGTTGTAATAATAATAATAATAATAATAATAATAATAATAATGATAATATTTATACACAGCTGATAGTATACGTCGCGGCCACCGTTTTCTCTTTCTTTTTTCTCGTACAGCCGCGTGCAAATTTGATTTTAAATATTCATAAAATGTGCCCCGGGGCCCCTCCGGCCGAGTACCGGAATATGTGCGTAGAAACGTGTATGTATATATTTGATCGCATAATAATATGTAAACGAGACGAGGGGATATATTGTTATAATACTGTAGCCACGAGGACGAGGAGAAAAGGCAAATACGCCGAGAGGAGAAGAGACGCGCGCGATTTCCCCCCTCCGACATCTTGAATTTTATCGTCGTGGAAGAGAGGTGTGAAATCAAGATGGCGGCTGCCGGCAGTGCCCTGACCCTCCCCTCTCGCCCTCGGCGGCGCGCGTATCTGCAGATATTGATCGGGCGCGCAGAAGGGGTTGCCGACCATTCAAGGAGCAGATAACAACTTTCCCATCGACCGCCGGCGTGGCTGCTGCTGCTGCTGCTGATGCTACTGCTGCTGCTACTATGCCCCGGCGCTGCTCTTGCTCCGTTGTGTACGGTCCCTTTGAACCCTACTTCCCAAGCGATGATGCGACCGCTATCGCTGTATATATATGTACCGAAGCACTATCCTTTAAACACATTTTCTCAACTTTTCGCCCACAAAGTCCACGGAATTCTTTATAGTTTATATTAATTAAAATATCATTAGAAAAATGTTATCCGTAACTGCAATCGTGATGTTTATCTTTCCGTCTCTCCCTCTCTCTTGCTTTCTCTCTCTCTCACTATCTCTTTTTCAAATTTATTTTTTTTCGTTTTTTTAATAATAATGCGTTGGTGGTGAGGGTCGGGAGTGAGGATACGTTAACGGAAGAGAAATACGAGACAAATTATATCGGGTCGAAATCGTCGTGCACGGATCCCAGACTAATCGATGATAATGTATCGGTCGTTCCCGATGTATTGGCACGCGTGATTAAATAATAATTTTAGTTATATAATATTTTAAGAATTCTGCAGTTCGAACCACAAGTTATATCGCTGGAATAACTTATAACTGGTACAACACCCTTTTGTTTTTCAACAGTAAACTGACATAATAATTCGTTAAATGCTGCGATTCTCGAATACTATACAATAACAAACAAGTTGCATATTTTGTTATAGCATATAGGTATACTAACACCAGTCATCAATTATATAAATAATATTATATTTTGTAGAACGCATTTTGTTTGAACAATTTTATGTTGAAGTTTTCACATGTTTGAGAGACACTGACGAACGAAATTCAACTTGAAAAATGCAACCACAGAGAAGGGAAATAATTCGATGACGTCTCAGACACAATTGCTATTAGAGAGCCAAGTGTGGAAGTCGTGTTGAAGTAATATTCACAAGACGTCAAGTAGGCAAGACTTAAGATGGTAGATTTCTTTCTATTCATCTTCCCAAGTGAATAAAGCTATCTTTGTTAATGAAACACCACGGCGTCTTGGCGACGGGAAGATGCCACGTGATATGCGTTTTCTATATGGATACTAATATTTACCACTTTTAATTTTCTGACCAAGTGAAGAACTGATTAGAATCTTTCTTCTTTGAAATGAAAGACAATTTTGCTTTTAGAGGGAGAAATCAAATTGTACGTTTACGATGAAACAGACTATATAACGAAAATACAATAGGGTCAACAGCCGTGCCCGGTTTAAGCATTATATTATTAGATATAAACGTTATTTTTTTGAACCATTAGTTAAGTTGTTAAGTTGTATATCAAATGAGCTTGATTTATTTATTATGTCTTAAATTCTATGAAAATACTACAACGTTCAACTTTTTATTTTTAACTGAATTCAAAGTAAGTTCATAATTCAGTTATTAATATTTAAACTATTTGCTTAGAAAATTTACACTTTTATAATAATGTACTTTTGATTAAACTACTGAATATATATAAAAAACAAGTTTGCCTTTGTGTTATTTAACGCGAAAATCACAAAATAACTTATATTAATAATTAATATTTAATAACCATTGCGTAACTGCGTTTCCGCTATATAACTAAAGAAAAATGCAGATTAATATGCAGGTTTTTCTAGAAGATTGAAACGTTAGCCACTATACTCGAACTTCTTTTAATCACAAGTGTTTCTAAAACGATATTTTATTCCTGTTTTATCCCCATGTATTTTTCCAAATGTTTCTCCTGCAGAGACATACGGTTATTTTTTCATTTATATCGAATTACGGTTTGAGTTACTAATCGAGATCTTCGGAGACACCTACGTACAAAGCTGCATACACCTACTGTAATCTACATAAATGGCGTGTGCACGTTAAACTTAATGTAACGAGTATACTGCCGAGTGAAAATAATCAAACGGTGTCCGATGCCACAGGGTTGGTGTTAAAAGTCGCACCACAGGAATACGCAGCAGATGACGTCCCTGAATCAAATTGTTTTGTCATTTGTTCCTTTTGTGACCCAACCACGGTGGGACTATATCACGTTAACGTTTGTGTCTATATACATGTTGCCCGGTGGGTTACGTACACCGCGTTGCTTTTCGCGCGTACACCGGAAGCAAGTTGACGGACGTCGGTGCTGTTACATTATCTTGTTGGTCTTACGGAAATTAGTCGGTTAGCGCAGAGTTTATACGAGTTAATCTTTGCGCCATTGTGTTCCGAACGCAGTCGCCGTCGGTCGGTCGCGTTGTGGGAAACCAGGAAACGCACGGGCCCGGCAGTCGCATATACATATGGTAACTCGATCGCGCAAGGGTTGGTTGTTTTTTTTTTAACGTACTTTTTCCCGACAGCTATACGTAGGCGCGGGGGGGAACTAAATGACAGTGAAACTTGTACGCAATCAAAACGATATCAGTAGCTCGTTAGTTACCGAAAATCTGACTCGAACGGCATCGCACGTGACCCCGGCAAGTCGTTCGGCTACAAAAGTATGTATAATATAGTGCGTGTACACGCGGACCGGCGAGGGTGACGCTGCGCACGAGTTCCCGTCACAAATCAAATAACAATGCGTCCGCGCGGGTATAGGGTGTTTTTACGGATTCGTTTTTTTTATTATTTTTTTTTTACGCGCGCCGCACACAATAGAAACAACCACTCGACCCGGGTAGACCTGGTCTACGCGCGTATTATTGTACACCGTACGTATTAGGTGCGCACACGTAAAATCACGCTGCACGACGTTAAGTTGCGGCTTGCGGTCTTCTAGTTATCGTCACGCACATTACGATACGTATACATGATGATACTCGCGTGCATGCACCGGGACTGCGAAAAATTGCATTGGGCTAGTATCATCACAACGGAACCGAGCAGTGCACAAGGCAGGACGCGTGCGCCTACCATGAGTATTGTTGCTTTGTACACACGTATAGTGCACTTCACGGCTGTGCACCCCCGGGGACGCGGTGCACGCGAGCGATACCGGTGTGTACAACACGAATGCGAGCGCCGTCGAAAACGATTGTTTTTCACGATATCATTATGTCCCTAGGTGTATGACGTGCGCAAAAACGTACCTACCGCGCGCTCAATAATCGCCACAATGGTACTTTTCTCCCCGACGATATTTCCGCTGACGACCACGGTTCATTCGCGGTCGCCCATAATACGCGTCGAGTCGAGCAGCGTACTCGTACGATCGAATGTATACGCGCACCGATGCACCGATGCACCATCGCTTCACCATAATATCACAATATTGTTTCCCCGGAGCGCGTTAAGTACGTACGTGTATATGTATAGGGAAAAAAACAACAACGAAACGATTTCGCCGTCCTCGTCGTGAATCAAACATACGGCCTGCGCGAGCTATCATCGCTGTTATATAATATAATACGGTACATTGTCCTCGTGCGAAGGGGTTACCATTTTATTATTATTATTATTGTATTGTTACCGTATTGTACGTACATTTTATCGGTGACCTGATCATTGTTTGTTCTGTGCGCGCAAAAAGGTCGAAATGACGTGCCGGAAGAGCGCAGCCCGAGGACTACAAGTACTTTCAGAAACCTCATCAACCGCGAGCCAGTCCCTTTTACCAAAGTTTAACAACTCGACCCGGGAATATAACATGACTTGTCTAAAAACGAGCGAGTACCATTGGCGTATTACTATTATATGAACGTACTTCGTGTGGTAATAAATACTAAATGACTTACTTTTTTATTCTGCTCTCTCTCTCTCTCTCGGCATGTCTATACAGTTCTTAAAGTAGTTTTTCAAGATACTTCTCTTTTTTTTTTTTTTCGATAACCCGATGACCAATTCCAGCCACGATTTATTCACCGGCAATCAATTGTTCGCAATCAATTCACTGGTTATCGCAATATTGAACTATACTGTCGATATTATCCACACTCATAACTTTTTGTTTAATTGTTTACTAGGTATATCTTATTCAAGGATAATAATATTGCATATTATAAGACCGTGCCTAATTAGTGAGTATTTTTAGAAAAAAATATTATATAATATTTTATGATAAGAATGATGTATCATAGTTATTTCACGAATTTAATTTATGTATAGTTGAAACTTTTACGCACTCGAATGTGATAGTTAATAGTATATATTATATAATACATATTGTAATTCACAATGTGTGTTATGAGGTGTTTATTCAGTATGAAATGCATTTTTATGAAAGTACAATGTATGTACATATGGTTTTGTAATATAGAATTAAATATATAATAATAATAATGTAATATATCAAAAATAAAAATATTAATAATGATAATAATAATTGTATAGATTTTTCTTGTGACTCGTTTGGTAAAATATTTATATTTTTTTAACCTTTTACAGGAAGATTATTTTTTTTTTTTTTTTTTGAAATCAAAAAGATTACTGGGCCTCACTGAGAAAACTCGTGTGGAGGCCCAGGGTTATCAGTTATTACAAGGTATAGGTACTGTACACAATTATTGGAAATAATTTTACAAAAAAAAAACTATTATTTTTGGCTTTTCGATTGCCTACAGTTTATAAAGCGTATTCGGGCATCGAGGTATGATTTATAATTAATGACAAAATATATGTGTTCATGAGTGGACGGTATTTTTATCAAAAACGTTGCAATGCTTAATTTGTTATAAAACAATTAATGATACAATAATTCAATAATAATAGTTGCCAGTCAGGCGATAGATAAAACATATAATATTTCTAATCGTTGACAGCTAGACACAATTATAATTAGAATAGTTTTAGTATGTAGTTATTAAAATGTTAACTAATGAGAATTGAATAATAATAATTTACAAATACGTGTCAACGAAATCAAAAACTGTGAATATAAATAATGATAGAGATACACAGCGTACGTAAATAAAAACATGACATGTTTAAATATAATAATAAAAATAGATGTTTTTAATCGTAAACATGACACATTAATCAAACAAATCGAGCAAATTGTGTGCTTCATTCCAGATAAAATAAACCAATTAATACCAACACTTTGGGTAATAATTCAGCGGGCGGATGATAAATGTTCGGTTGGTTTAATTCCATGCTGAAATGTATCTTCTTGCAGAACACACCATACATTTAGTTTTTTCGCTTTTGAAAATAGTTTTGAATTAACCACTGTTGGTAATCTTGTATATTGAAGTATTAAAGGCGTATAAAATCGATTTGGTTCATTTATGCAAGCCACGATGTCTGTAAGTATGATAAAAATAAAAATGTACGTATATGATTTTTAGACAATAGATAATAATAGTATGCGGCTTGTACGTTTCGTTAGCCTAGACTTTCAAAAACAAACGAAAATATGATGATGAGCACGCACTTTTTTTTTTTTTTATCCGTGTTTAAACGAAATAAAAACAACAAACCATTTTACGCTACGTGTTTTATTCACAAAAATAACGATAGCAATGATAACTATAATAATAATAAAATAGTACCTAATCCATGATAATAGTATTATTGTAGTGTACGCGGTTCGTCGATGAAACGCCTTGAGAGCAGTTGTGTTGGGCATCTAATGTTGTCGAATGGCACGTCGTGTGGTCATCAGTAGCGCCGGCCGGTACACGTGTATATCGTACTCGATAACCGACACGATTTTGGCTAAATAATAATACCATTACGTTTTTCGACCGCAAAATTTCCTTTGTGTAAAAAAAAGATGCTACAGGAGCTGTTATTCTTCGCAAAAATATATTCAACAATATAATCGAAACTACCTTTTTTTTTTTTTTAATTTTTGACTATGGTACAAAGAAATATTGTTTTAAATAGAGCATTTTCTATATACTTGTAATTCCATCGTTTCACCAAGCATTCAAGTGTTGGTACAAACGGCAAGTAAATTACACATGCCATGGACTTCAGTCTTCGCCCACATCTCCAGTTTGCGCGTTTGATGGTTGTGATGTAAAATCATTCTTGCACGGCCGGGACTAGACTTTGGACATTCGGTTCGTTTATTATTGTTTCAATAGAGCATCATGATCGTTATTAAACGAAACGACGTGCGAATTTGGCCCCTAGCAAAATCGCATACCTCTGTGAATATCGCCGCACATGCTCGATTGAAGTCGTCTAAAGTACGAGTTCCTGACGCGGTGCCGTCTATATACGACGTGTTGTGATTCAGTCTTGGCCGATTTTGCTGCGCATACGTTATATTGAACGGTAAAATATTTGTGTACGCGGTCGTGCTAATATACGGTGTAGACACGGGGCGAAGAACTCCGTGTTGCAGGACGCGCGAGGATGTAGGCGAAATAATCGGATCGGACTGTGTCGCGCATACACGCCCTTCGGTACCTACTACGTACGTTTATTCGGAATAAACGCGATTAAACGGGGCCCTTTGGCGCGGGTCGTGGTCACGCACGGGCGACTCTTAGACACGCGGTTTGACTTGCGCGCGTGACAATAAAGAAACCCTATTCACAGGGTGTATAATACATGTACGCGTACGTGTATATTCATCCGAGGGAAGAAAACAAACGGCACTGATGAAAGTCCCGCGGGGCGGTAACACGTGTGGGCAGAGCGTGCGTGTGTGTATTATGCGCAAGAGTCGTACGCGAATCAAACGGACGCACACACACACACACACACACAGGCGTGTATAAACGTCGTTTAACCCGGCTCTGCGACAATATGTTCACGTCGAAAAAATCAAATCCGCTCTAGCGGTCCGTGCGGTGGCTCGCGGCAAAGGGGTGACGAGGACTATTTAACGCGGTCCTCGGGGACACTGTACATAATATCCTTCGGGACAGCGACTACCCGCTCCGTCACCACCGCCGTATAGGCGATATACGACGTGACACGCTGGCAACTCAATCGAAAAGCGCAATCAAATTATAATATTATTATTATTATTATTATTATTTTTATCATTATTATCATCGTTATTACAAAGTTATACTGGTGCTGCTGCAGCGTGACCGCGTCGTCTATTCATATTGTTATAAGCGTATTTATAAAATCATTTATTTATTTCTCTCCTACTGTCGGGCCCCGTATGTTTGTTTGTTTGTTTGGTATCAATTTTTCTTTTTTCCCTCCGCACTTCCTTTTTACGAACCGTTCGCGACGACAGGTTTAATGCGGTCCTGTAAATGACTGCAAATCGTACGAGGGTGTCGCCGCGCGAGTAACGACCGCGGTCACAGCGCAGCGGGACACCGCGGCAATCGCACATGTCGGGTGGTAATATTATAATACCGCCGCGTACAGAACTCGCCACCGGTCTACTAGTTAAGAGTTAATGACCACCGGGCCGCGGACAGGGTTGTATATTATCGCACAATGGTCGCGGGGTGATCACGGACATCGGATTGACAATAAGTCACCGCGGTGTGTATACGCATAGGTCTCTCCGTCGTCTACGGCATCTGAGCATGATATACTTGTGCGTGGGGAGGAAAAAAACAAAAAAAGCAAACAAATGTCATCGCGGTCCGAACGGCTACTACCCCAAAAGCCCCATATGTTTGTCGGATTGTAACGCACCGGCTCCGGCGGCACCACACGGTATAATGTGATCTAAAGCGATGAACAAACCGTCACGCGACAATCTGTTCGCCGAGCTCTGCAAAGTCGTATTGTTGTCACGCGCGCCGCTCCATTGTGTACGGGATGGAATCCAATTAAATTAACGATTTAATTCGCAAAACGAGTAAAGTACACGTCGATTTCGAACACCTCTACCCACGTGCCGTACATGCAATGTTTCAGGGATTTTCACAAAACCCATCGACCGAAATTTAACGCGATCCTCGTTAGTACTATGTATTTTTTTTTTTTTTATGTACGCTTATATCCGGTTGAAAAACGTGTACTTTAATATTATATAAATAACATAACATTCTACAAACTATTTTTTTTTTTTGTTTTCCATACCCGCTGTTTGACTTTGATTTATATCCATTTTTATGCAGAACGTACAATATGTACGATATTATTATCTGGTATGCGTACAAAAATGAAAAAAAAATAATAAAAAATAAATACACATTTATATATGGACACATAATTTATACATTTTATTTGAAATTTTAATAACTTAGTTCTTTTATCGAAAACACATTTTTAACTATACAACGCTGTAAAGTTGGCCCACATTTCAAGTTGTGTATACAGCGATAGATATGTACATTGAACATGGATGAAATTTATAACGATATCTGCATGTGGTATTTGTCAAAATGATAACTGCCATCCGTGTCTAAGGGTCGACTCGGATGAATCATTATCCGAAACACACGAGTTCATTAAACGCATTGTAAAAGCATGTTTAACATAACCACGAATTCCTGATAGCGTGATGTCTTTCCAATCCAGAGCTAGTGTTATTTTTCGAAATTCTTACGCATGGGCGTCACACTCTGGATATCTGCAGCGAAACTGGACGAAGTAATATTGTGTAATGAGGCTCTGATATTTTTATTTCAGTTTATAAGAAATATTTACGGATTACTGAACGTTGGTTAATGATAGTCAAAAGATTTGGTGAGTTAAATTAATGTAAAAGGTTTTATTTTTGCAATTAACCAATTGTTATAAGTATATTTTTTATTAATAAATTTTACATTTTAACGATGTGTGTCTGTAAGAACTTTTTAACATCGGAAAGAAATAATAATTTAGTGGAGCTTTTTCACCCGTACCTTCCTGTTTTATACAGCCTTTAAAAGAAAATCCGATCGTTTAATGATCATGACTTACACGAGAATGATTGAACATTTCACCGGTTGGCACTTGTATTTGAAAACTATTAGAAAATCCATGGATAATATTTAATTCCTTTAATTATCTCTGCAGGAAAACTTCAGCCTGTAACAATTGTAAATCACTTATAAATAGAGGTAAAGGATCCAATTTAAAGAAAAAACCGTAGAATATTTTTAGTAGCTCCAAAAAAAGATGATCGACTGTAAACATCCTCGTCAAATCTCGGTCTACAGCTCTGTTAGAAATGTATATATAGTTACCATTTGCAACGTCATTTTTTTAACATCAACCGTTTTAACCGAATATTTTCATTATTCATAAGAATATAACAGCATATTAATGAACAAATGTTACTTTACATTTTAGTACAAAATGCTGATATTTTAGAATAACGTATATTGTATGTCCGCGATAATTCGATTATCATTAGCGGAAATGTATGCAATAATGTTAACGCTATCAATATATTTAAGATAATTAAATTAGTATTGGAATCATAGATGATTACAAATTTTAGATTTGATAGCATTTTAACAGTAAAGTTATACAATATTAATATATATCGGGTTCGTGTGAATAACGCAAAAGAATCACTGACAAATGAATCAATTAATAACATAAAATAATTTACATATCATCATCGTATATCCTACACATAAATAATGTATTAAAGAATTTTAACCCTGCAACCTTGACTATATTCGTTTTGTATGCACTGCAATGGGTCATGTTTAATGGTTCAAATATACAATAATGAATACGGTTTTGCCCGCCGAAATGGTGGGTATGAAACTGCAGAGATAGGATCAAAAAGTAATTTAGCGAAAAACATGTATACTGTATAGTGTATCCTTTGGGCCATCACCCTTCCCGGCAATGTCCAATTTAGTGGGTTATTTATACCCTAAGTGGGGATTGCAGGGACTGCGTCAACTTTGGATATCTCTTTAAACAAGAACCCTTATTTTAGATCTCAGTCAAAGATTGGAAGGTATTGATTTAATTCTCGATTTTATTTATTTTATAATTATTTACTCAAGCAATTTTATAAAAAAAAAAAAAAATAAAAATGATTTTATTAGTGGTGATGCGCCTTCGACCGTGTTTGTAGTTTGATAAAATAATATTTTATTCTCGATAATCAAAGGATATAAAAAGCCCTTTAACAAAGTGTTTGATAAAATTTCAAACCGTATTCTCTCATACCATAGATTAAATACGAGTACACGCTGTATATTAATTTATTTATGTATATTTAATCTTTACTGATAAATACTATCGCGTTTTTTTAACTTTTTTTCAATATAATTTTAATTTTTTTTTTTAAATCATTTTTTATAGGTAATACAGAGAGTAAAAGTTGTAGGTCTTCATTAAACACAAATTACAGTCCACAATAATTAAGATTAAAAGTATTCGATTATTTTAAAATTGTATACATTTTTATGATTGCTAGGCAACACTAAAAGTTAAATTAAATATTAATCTAAACACTGTGAATACAACCATCACAACGATAAACATTCCGCTGCAAATGGTTGTGAAAAAAGAAGAAAATTAAACGAATGTTACCTCAGCTCCCTCTCACATAAATCTCATAATTTGTCTTTGCTTAATTTTTAGCACGAAAATTGTATAAATTTTTGTGCCCGCACTCACCAAATTTGTACGAATTCAGTTTTACACAAAAAAACCAGGGTAGTGCCGGAAATATATATCTCCTAATATGCCCCTCGAAGAGGTCCGATAGTGGTAGTACGATTTTTCCGGTCTCATCATTTAGAGCGAAGTTCGTATAATTTTAGCGAATTCAAGAGAAAATTCATACTTGAAAAATATATCTGTTTGGATAATTTAAAAGCATGAGGCTGCAGTTAGGTTACTATATTAATCGCACTAGGAAGTACAATATATTATTTTCTTTTTCAGGAATCGATAGTAAACATGACCAATATACACAACAACAATTGCACGATCGTTTCTGTTGTGACATCTTTAAAATATATAATTTGAATTCCTCATCGCAAGTATTACTTATATGTTTTGTGTGTCAATAACGATCATTAATTCCATTAACGGCTACGTACCATTGTATTCGACAAAATAAAATTATTCGTACAATACGATTAGTACATTCATTTAAATTATAGTCAAATTAGTATCTCGTTCCTAATGTTGCGAACTAAATGTAAAATAGTTGAAAACAATGTATTAGGTGTTTAAAATGTGTAAGCGAAAAATCATTGAGAAAAAGTATGACGTCATTCTGTATAACATGTATGATATTCGCTAAACTGTCTGAATTGAACACAAATAAATAACTAGTGTAATGCGTTACCAAATCAAATCTCATATAGGTACATTGTAATAATCTAATCGATAATATTCAAACGATAAACGCTTCTATGAGGAATATGCGTCGAACGATGAATACTATTATGCATACATATATACATATTATGTACACAGGACTATGGCAAACGTATTCAAAATAATAGGCGGAGATTTAATTACTTGAAAGCCGATAAAGCATTGAGTGCTTGCAAATCAAAATAAATGTATGTACTCCACTACCATTTGAAGACAATATAGTGTATTACGTTGTATCATACGTGCATCCTTTTCAGAATACCGACAACATTGTAAAATATTGGTCTATAAAAGCTGCATCACACTTAAGCGGACATTAAATGAACGTTATACGTTATACCCGATACGTTCAATATATTACATAAAATATTATGTCGATTGTCCGCGGAGTTTGTGGGGAACACAATGAACTGCTTCGCGTGGTCGTGTGAGAGCAAGAAAACGAAAATCAAGTCATGTTTACGAGTAAGACGCACGCGCTTTGTAATCATAATGCATTCGGTAACTATTTGATAAAGGAACTTTGATTGTGTGTATCATTTAAAGTGTGTAGTACAATACTTGAGATAGAGCACGTGGTGTACAGCTATACAAATAAACATAGAGGAGAAAGAGTAGTTATTGAAAACTTTGCAGATCTCATCAGAACTTTAACTGCAATTTATTGAGAATATGGACTTCTTTTTCTTTTTTTTTTTTATTAGCTTCTAATTATAAAAATACTACAGCTCAACAATTACAATTCCTTAGGATAAACAATATCAAAACAGGATATAAATACAAATACAAATAAATAAATTAAAAAAAAGAAACTAACATAAAACATAAACATTAGCTGATTTAGGTAAATTCAGGTCAAATATATGGACTTCTTACTTGTACAATCACGAATGAACATTGTTAACAAATGTCACGAAACGCGATCGCAGCTTCTTCAAAATTTAAATTTAACGACAAACGTAACATATTTTAATGTGAGTAAATACGTCTTGTACTATGACTAGATACCGTGGAAGCAGTTGTTAGTGTTTAATTATATAGACTGTAGTACACGGAAATCATGGTTCTTGAAAATATTAAAATGTAAATGCTGTCAAAATGCTTTTGTGTTGTAAAATTATTCTGGCAAGTAAACACGAAATGTGAGTACTCACAATCATCAAGAATCGGTAATATAATATATTAACAGTATCGTGTCAACGAGTTCATTTGTTTGTCTAAAATCCACGTTTAAATAGATTAATATTACTTTGAAGAATAAAAATGTTGTATGGTTATCATACCGACTTCTATTATTCCATATACCATAATATATGCGGTATGCACCTTTATACTAAGAATCAAAACAAATAATAATAATATTCAGTGCAGAACATTTATAATAATATTTCCGAAATTAAAATAGTTATGAAAGAAACGATATTTCAATTAAGAGTATTAAAGAATTATGCGTTTTAAAAGAAAACCACAACATATTATTACTTCGTACAGTCTTTTTCACATAAGTGAAATTTATAAGATGCTATAGTTAGAATAAAATTTATTCATCTTGAAAACCAAATATTTTACCATTTAAATAATATGGATTTTCTTACAATTTAGGTCCAAAGAGTAACAAGGAAAGTGTTATTTGTGCCTTACATAAAATGCGATCATAAATTGTAAAATATTGTATAATGTATAACTTAAAGATCGGCCTATCGGAATAAACAACCGTGATCTGATAAATCGTGACATGTATTTCCCTGCAATAATAATTTTACCGGCGACTGTTCACTAGTGACAGAACATTTGCGATTTCTGTATCAGTACAAGGTTATGGGATAGGAGTGTAAGCTGAACTTGGTAAGAATATTATTATTATAAATTATAATCTTAAAGTCATGAATTTATAATGTAAAAATGTGTTAACAATTGCCTATACGAAGTCTTCTTACGAAGTAGATTTGTGGAAGCAAGTCCATTAAGTAATCCCTGTTATTTCGTAATTGCATGTAATAACTAGTATGATAAATGTTTATCATTCAACGGTTCGTATTAGAAAACGGTGCTCCAAAGAAACCTCAGGGGTGTATCTGCTTATATTGTCAAACAAGTCATTCCTATCGTCACCGCGAGTCGGTGAACATTTAAAAGTTTTCAGACATGATTGTTTTAAAGTGCCGAGGAAAGCATACTTTTTCCACAAGCACTTTACACTTCGTTAAAAATAATAATTTATGCGGTCAACGCAGGATTTACCATTGCATTAATATTTAATATTCAAACAAATGGAATAAATAAATATTGCAACGTCGCGTCGTATAGCTTACGTATACTCGTATAGTATATATTTGAAATGGCATTTTGTTGGTAACGGCACCGGGTAAACGGGTAACCTCTGAAATTACTAGTTCAATCTTCATGCCGTTTTTGTTGATGATCCAACGATCCACCAGGGTCGCGTTAAACTAAAAAAATTAAAAAGAACCCCTTGAAATAAAAATATCAGCAATACAATGCGCGGCAACTTCGATAGTATATTCTGTGCTATTACCTGAATAAAAACGAAGCAGCTGCATGCAATCGTAGGTGTGCCGAGCGCGTATTTATCACTCGTGGTTCGCTTCTCAATCACAGCGTTCATAGCCCAAACGGGTGTCTATATAGCGTGTATGCTTAAAACCTTTATAGCGATATTCGTATTCAGGGGATCGAGGTAAATAATATGAGTCGTCTAACTGCAAAAGGTCCACTCTCAGCCGAAATCGATTTGTTTATCATAAGTTTCTCGTACGAATTCTCAAGTTTCTAAACGTATTATATCCTATTTAGTTTTTTCCGCTTATCATATCATTGTTTTTATAAGCGTTAAAACCAACGTTTTCAATGCTCGTCATATCCCATTTCATTACATAATATTATAATAATCCTATGTCTATCTGGTACCCTCGACCCGTATCCACACCTTAAAACAACAACAACGATCGGCGTTCACGGTTTTCGCCGCTCGGGTTTAATCCCAAGACACGACGCGGAACACCGTTTTGTCGTCGCGCGCGCGTTTAATGATTTTCGAGATTTGTACCCGGTCGAATTCGCACCCGCCCGAGACTGTACACATATTATTAGTGCGGCTATATCGCGCTCACGTGTTACACCGACCCTCCCCCCCCCTCTCGACGGCCGTCCATTACGCGCCACTAAATCCAAACAACACAGTGCTAACACCGTAATGTACACGCACGAGAGTATTATACGTATATACGCGTATTCAGCGGTACGGCTCGCGGGGCGGAGCGGGGGCGTCGTGCAGATACTATTGTCCCCGCGGTGGCGACAGTAGCATATTGACCGGATCACTGAGCCGACGGAATTAAAAGGAAAAAAAAAAAATAAATACGAAACAGGACCAGGACCGGGGCGCCGGGGAGACGAAGGGACGCGGAAAAAACAACACGGCCGGAGAGGAAGGGTGCGGCGAATCTGCGGCGCGCAAACGGACCGTTCAGAATAAGATTAATCGCGGCATTTAGCGTCGCGTGCGCGCGGCGGCGGCGGCAGCAGCCACGGGCGCCCTTATCGCGGCGAACGCGCGCGGACACTCCCGCGCGCAGCCACGCGGCCCCGAGGGGTGCGTGTGGGCGTGTGTGCGCTCGCGTATTTCACCGTACGCGTGTGTGCGCGCACAGCACAATGACGTTTTACGACATTATATATGTATTATACACGTATATAAATAATACGTATATCGCACGCGGGCGAAACGTAAAAATAATTTATACGAAAACCGACTTCATTACGACGCGCGTATTGTAATAAGTATTAATATTCCCTTCCCCTCTCGACCCGGCTCGGTTTTCGATGGCCAGCGCACGCGCCCCGTTCGCGCCTACGACCGGTCCGGTTCCACGCGCTAACCCATTAGGTGGGCATACGTACGGCACCCGCGACATAAGGGGCGTACTCGCACGTTCGCGGGCCCGCGGAAATCGCCACTCGAAACGACTGAACCGTAAAAAATACGTTCAGAGCACAAAATCCGAACTCTACGTTTAGTATTAAATCCGAACGCGGCCGGGTGTTGAAAATATGCCGCTACCTTCCTGCAACACGCTTAAGGGTAGATTTCCCGTTACACACGTTACATTTATAACGTAGAAACATCTTAGGCGCACACGAGTCGAAACCGTAATGGTCCATGGGATACGTCCTTTTTTTTTTTTTTTTTAATTCCCCTCCCCCTCCCTCGGAAAATGTGCCCGAGTACAGTGTCCGCGTGCGAGCACGCCACCGCGCGCACCACGAGGAGCGTGATGAATAATAATAATAACTAGGGCTGTGAAGTTGATGACCTAAAAAAAAATGCAAATATGACGTAAAAATGACAAAAAATGTCCTAAAAAAATGACCTAAAAAATTATAAATATTTGATTGAAATTAACAAAAATACAATTTTTTTTAAATATTTTACTATAAGATTCTATATTAATTTATCAAAGCTTAATTTTATAATTATATTCACTACAGAACGATAACAGCGAATGTAATCGGCGAGATAAAGTCGGATAGGTACTAATCTTAGTCCGTGGTAATTTCCAAGTTATAAGTTATCGGCATATGGTCGACAAGAAACGATAAGAAGTGAACTAGTGTTAAATCAGTAAAAATGACTTAAAATGTGGGAAAATGACCTGAAAATGTCAAAAAATGACTTATAAAGTAAAAAACACCAAAAAATGCAAAATAAAAATTAGTTATTCAGATCCACATGCTATCGAAACACATTTGTGGCCAGAAGAGCATCGTATAAAACGTTCCAAAAAAAAATGCAAAAATGCATCAACTTCCGAGCCCTAATAATAACGAAACGGCACGTCGTTCACGTGTTGTTGTTTGGAAATCCGCGGACCGTCGCGGCGGGCACGTATTACTGCGTCGGCTACTTCCGCGGCACACCGCAACACGGCCGCCGGAAACGGCAATAATAATGCTAATGTTGTTATCATCTGCCGGCGGGTGGCGACCGACCCGTGCGACCGCGATCGTCCGATCTCCTCGTCGTCGTCGCCGCGTGTCTGGTGGCGGATCAAACGAGATATAGGGTTTTCCCGGAGGTGCGGTAGTCCGAGCAGCCGTATACAATATACTCGTGGCCGAAAGGACGTTGAGCGCGCTTATCGGCTATTAAAGTTAAGTTAAAACGTTACTGGTCGATTCGAAGTTTTAAACTTAAACAGTCAACTATTTTCCATATTAATTTGTCTATTACTTAACGAGCACTGATTTTCAAGAATTTGGTTTATTTACATAATATACGTGTTCCTACTTTGAAATATCAAAATTACAAATACCCGAAGAAGACAGAGTAATAAAGCCCGTTATTATGTTATTATAATATAAACTTGATTTACATCATTTCTATCAAATATGTTTGTAGACTATTTACTTGTCGTTTATTTCTGAGTTTATTGATTTATGATTATACGAATCAGTGTATCAATTAATAATACTTACATTTAATTCTAAAATATTCTATAAACTCTTTATTACTAATTTTATTTAAATTTAAATTTAAATTTAAAAATATATTGACTTACCAAGCTTTCAATAAAGTATACTCTCGTCCACTGGAACATTAAATATTGAATTCAATTTCATAAGTAACGATGTGACCGATGAACATTTGTTTAGTTTGAAAGTTACAAAATAAAAATGTAAAACTTAAAATTTTAATAATCTAAAAAATCTAATAATATCAATTAATACTGAATATCGACTGTAACAGATTTTTAGCTTTGAGTTTCTTTTCTTCCGCACTGCTGATAAATACTTACTACCACAGCGAAATCATTTTATTCATAAGTACTAAGGTAGAAATTTAAATTGAAGCATCCACATCTTAGTAAACGGAAGATAAAAACTTTAAAAAAATTAAGTTTCTACATGAAAAATACAAGTCTAGTAATATAATTCAAGGTTAAAAACAATTTTACATGTACAGTGCGAAAATAGTCATTATTTTCGTGTATTTTATATTTTTGTAAATAAAATGTCGTCCTGGATATTAAGTGTTATTGGAGATTTATTTCGACATTGATATCGGAGACTTCTTATCGCCGGGGTTCGTGCTAAAATGTGGTCCCAGACGTTACGTCACGGCCGGATGTCACACTCTTCGAGTGAAGAATAACAAACGATTAAAATGCACCGTTTCCCTAACAACGATTTGATTGTCATGGTAAATATTTTATAGTAAAACCCTCTATTACATCATGTGAAATATTTTAATAAAAGCAGGAATGGTTGATCCTACGATACTACGATTTTGACATTGAACTCTCCATGACAACCGAACGGTTGTTAAGGAAACGGTGCATTTTACTCGTTGTGTGCAAGTCATATATTTAAATATTTGCATGCGCTAAAAACATATCCGTGCACACTCGACGATGACTTTTATGGTATTCAGCTAGGCGTTTTCTAAAATTCCCGCATCGCATGCGAAAAAAATCTGCGCTCGCCTTTATGTTATGCTGGCTGCCATGCACTACATAGTCTATACATTATTATAATCTCTATACCAGGGATGGCCAAACTTTTTCAAGTAAAGATCGACCGAGAAAACATTTTTCTTAGGATGGTCGACATGAGCAGAGAACGCCCACCAGAGTTTCAATGATAACAATATGATTTGCGAGTCTAAACCACCACAGACGATCCGTGTACAGTGCAAATACAAATTCTTATAAAATGCCTATGATCGACTTTTAAATCGTACGTGATCGATTGGTGGATCGCGATCGACCGTTTGGCCACCCCTGCTCTATACCATTGCGACCATTGAGCTTAAACAGCAACCCACACAAATTAGACGTCTATAGATGCATCCAATTTTGGAGTGATTTAAAGCGCACATGTTCTGTTTATTTCGAAATCGAATATGCACGCTTTTCACGTTTGACTTTGGCTAGGAAATTTATACTCAAGAAATAAATAGTTGCAGTCGTGATTAATGTCGCGAAAAGAACGGAAAAAAAAAAATTCATAAATCTCTCGCGTATCGGCATGGTTTTCCTGCAGACGCCATAATAATATTATGTATTGACGGGAACTCGTGGGCATTCGTCATCCGCGACCGTATACTATTCACTGCGATACGCGTTACTTTTGTACAATACAGCGATAATAATTGTATTATCATTTGTATAAGCTTAATCATACACGAATTGATAACTCGAATAATAAAACTATCAGCGGTTAAACTGTGCCGACCGGGCAAAAAGTTGTCATTAAACAATTTCGTAAAAATTGTAACTGCTGACAAATAGCAATGCAAACCTTTTTACGTGATTTTATATGCTAAGCGCGAATACATCGTATAATATGTAAGATGTTCTATTTCAGTCGTATGTTACGGTTTAAACAATAATACGAGTTTAAAATCTTCTTCTAGTTGAATATCATCAGAAATTAAAAATACGTTTCTGATTATAATTTTTAACAAGTCCACATGAAGTGTATCTTTTTCATTAATAAGCATGGCTATGCAATAAATGTATAAGTGACATTATTGAGAAGGTTATTTAAAGATAAAATACACTATAAGGTTGATAAAAATACAGAAAAAAACCCAAGTTATCTTAAAAAAAAAAAACTTTTTATCGTTTAAAGATTATAATAGGTAAATAATAAATATTAGACAATCTCATACATAATCTTTCAAAATTGTGTATACTTACCATGCCTTTATCATCTAAACATTCTAAACATAGTTAAACACAGTGGTATGATAATATAAGAATATTGGCGTTTTGTAAATGTTTACTGCTTTGGTTTTTTTTTTGCAAAATACAAAATGATTCATAATAATAATATTGTTGTAATATGATTCAATTAATCATTCAAATAAAATTGAAACTCGTATGATTAAACATCATAGTTCAAATAGTTGTATCTTTTATGTTAGCTAAAAGTCAGATACCAAGATAGTTTTAAAATATAAATTTTACAGATATTAAAGTAAATGAAAATAGTTTGAACAATATGTAGGAATATAATATTTAAAAAAAGTAAAATGTTGAGAAGAGATGAATTATACATTTAACATGAATTTGTGTATTTATAGAATTTTGTGGATAGTGGAAGTGTAACTAATTTAAGGGGGTAAATCTTGTCTATTCATTAGTAATATATTCATTTTATACCAATGCTGAATTTCACCGTCGAACCAAAATAATAATTCTCCCAATATTAAATTGCCAAGAAAAATGAGTTGATGTGATTAAAATGTCATTTGAAAATATAATAAATATAATAATGTTTAAATTATAGTGCTTACATTTTATTGAAATACGAATGGATGGGATTCATATTTTTAATTTATATTTTAATATTGAAAATTATTTTAATTAAATGTATGAAGTGAAGCAACGTGAGGGGGTTTGATCTTATATAATCTTATATCTTATAGTTATGATGATATTATTTTTAGTTTTCTAAATATATTTTGACTTTGTATTTTAAGAATAAAATACCATATTTATTATTGTTATCTACTCGTATAATGCTGACGACGGTCGATAGTAATTAATGTATTGATTAAATGTTTAAACTAATGGTTATTTTATTATTTAACAATTCATAATTTCACTGCAATTTGTAATAACTTATAATTTATAACTAAAAGCTGATAAAATTACCAATTTCCACTCAATACCTACTATTGACTGAACCGGTAGTTATAAACAGTGGATAATATTACATAATTAATCATTGTATATATAAAGACGTAATATTATGTTATCTTCTATATTTACATAAAAACTAAATAGTGAAAAATGTTTACCCGATTTCGACGTCACGACAATATTTTTCACTTCCTTATAAACTTAAGTTTTAAAATAGGTTATTACTTTATTAGTTTCGAGTAGGAATGATTAAATTTAATGTTTAACTGAGTTAAATGCATACGTTTATCTATAAAATCTGTAAGTATATGCAATGTAGTACAGTTATGTATGTTATCGTGGGTATTAATTTATCATAATATCGTATAAAATATTCCTTATGCAGTAAACTGTTTGAAATTAAACACACGAATAATAATATGGTCGTTTCAATAATTATGTAGGTACACATCCCTATTAAAAGTTAATGAATTAATCTAGTTTTAAGTCACGTATTCACGATAATTTGATTTTAAATACATTTTATAAAATACTGTTATCGTTGTTATCAATGTATATAATACATTTCATCTAATAAATGGTTTCGAACAAAAGACCCTCTCAATTTGGGGATGTTTAATGACGTGAAATGTGGTTCACTGGGATTTTCAACCCTCTAGATTCTAAAACCGATAGACATTTTTCCAGAAGCATCTAAAAGCATCATTTACAAAGTGATTGATACTCATTTGGCTTTAGCGAAATTAAGTAACGTGTAGACGCGGAATGTTCTCCAAGGAGGTTTTCAGTTTCTGAAACAGTGCAATAATCTAAAATAGTTTACCTTTGTAAACATCAATCAAAAATAGTAACGAAACAGAATTCCTCGATGGAGGAAAAAAGAATGAGAAGAAATTGTGAAGTACTGATGATAATATAAAATTATCATAAGCATTATTCGATTTGTAAAATTCTGAGCCATTATTATTTACATCAATGTTGAACGTATGAAATCTGAACATTTTCTGTTTGATACGCTATCAAATTAATAGGTATGTCTAATGAATAAATCTGGAATTAAAATAGAGAAAAAACACCGGATAATTAGAATTTTTCATGAATATAATTTGTGACCGTCAATAACGATCTCGCCGATTGTTCAACTCCGTGGCAAGTACTCGCTGCCGGTGGTCGTGGCGAGTAAAATCGCGCACAGTACGACGGGGCTCAAAAAGAACACACTCGATACTTCGCAAAGTATAATTTCTCGTTTTTCCAACTTTCGCAACGAACAACAGCCGATTCGTCCTCGTCGTTAAACAGTGCAAGCTGAAGCTGTTAGTTCGCCGTCTTTTTACCTACGTTGTTTGGAATAGTACCGATTCTATGAGTACATATTAGTTTGTGACGCACGACTGAGGCAACGTCGAACAGCATTGTAACGTCACCGTCGCGGGATAAAATAAATAAAAACAATGATAAACGGGTGGTAATGTGAAATATGAGATATTGGTTTAGTCGTATACTATTGGAAAACATTGATAGCAACTTTTTTCCGGCATATTTTTTCCGAGTGACATTTTTTGTCGATTACCCGACGCGTGGTATGCGGTGACAATGACATAGTAATACCATATTGTATTCAAATTTCAAATATTACAAATGTATTGTGTTCGTGTGCAGTGCACGTTTGAAAATGATATATCATCGCTGCACTTATAAAACTTGAACCCGCGCAATGAAAACGTACAGCTGACAATGCACTTTTTACGCTATTTTCGTATACAATATCAATAAGATATTTTAATACGTTTTTTCCTGTAGCACTAAACGCTGCAGCTGTGACTGTGTGAACAAACGCGCTGATGTATACACGGTGATTTCACGAGTACGCTCACCTTTTATTCGATGGTTGAAGTACACATTTTTTTCAAATTTCGATTTTTGTAAACTTATTATGTGCAGGTACTTATAAAGACTAAAGAGTACAGCTTCCATTGCATTTAGGTACTTTTTATAACCGCCGGAGTGTCACGAGTTGATATGAACTTTTGTCTTTCAAATGGAAACACCATGTTTTTGACATACAAATAATTTTTCTGTTCGTTTTTCTGGAGTTCTTATGTAGCTAACAGCTCAATCAACATTTGAATCGAAACATTCGGAGCTACTCGAGGCACAACAAATCCATTTATCGGCATCAATGTTACCAATAGTTTTTAATTGCGTGTAAACAAATTGTCCACAACGTTCGATATCGTTGTGCGTTGTTGTACGTTTGATTTGCGCTCACTGCATTTATCAACACTGCTTCGTAGCATAAAAATGGTTAATTTATAAGAGTAAAAGTTTAAAAAGCTATTCGTTTATAGTTCGTTCGCAAAAGCTACTCACAGCGATGGCCTCGCATTAAACAATATAAATATTATCTTCAGGAACTCATTGATACTGGCGGCAGCGTTGTGTGCAGAAAGGCGAACTTTGAACGACCCTATTGTTCGTACGTTATAATATTATAAACTGTGCTCGTAAACACTATTTTATACGCGTCCGCAGCGCGCCGTGTAAGTGGTAACGTTAGAAGCGCGGGAGAATAATAAAAAATAATACTTTACACATACAGTATGCTCTGTATGATATATTATAATATTGTATACGTGTGTATATATTATAACGCGCGTATGAATATTATTTACAAGTACGCGGAGAGGGAAAAAAATAATAGTAATAATTGTAACTCGGGTGCTGCGCGAAGCACAATGTGTATAAAATAATGTATACCTTTAGTAGAAAAACCGAACATAAGGGGTTATTATATTATACGTATACATACATACGTAGGTATAATATAGAGGGACACCACTGTCGCGCGGAGGACAATATGAATGTGCCTTATCTGCGGAACATAATACCGGCGCTCGGGGACCCAATATATATGTACATATCCTCCTCCAACGCCTCCCCATCCCCTCCGACCGTGTTAATATATTATATATGTATAAGTACACGAGAAAAAGTATCGTTTAGTGAGCCTATATATATATAATGCGTATACAGATGCATAGAAGTAGAGTGGTGGTTGGTGGCGGAGGAGAGGAACGGTATATGTAAAAAGGATAGCGTGGGCGGCGGCGGCAGTGGTGAATACACATAAAAAGCCATTCTTTATTTTTCGCTCCGCAAATAATACACCTTCAACGTTTTTGCGGCATCCAATGTAAATGCCATCACCGTACAGGAAACTCTTTTCCACCCCGCTCCGCTGATTCCCTCGCCGCAACGCCCGCGTGCAACCATCACAGCAGCAGTGTACCCTCTTTTGCCGCCACCAAACACTATCGCGTGATAATAAATTTGACTAAAAAACTTTTTGATTTATTATTCTTCCCTGCTTCACTCTCGCCGTCCGATCTCGGTCCGCGCAGTGCACGGTTCGGCTCTGGAAATAAAACAACGATCTCCTCTCCGCCGCCACGTTTATTTATTTTTTATTTTTAGTGCGTTTCCCCTTTTGAAAATGTATATTTCCAACGGGCTTTTATTTTATTTTTTTCCATTTTCCCTTTCCGACAGTAAAAAAAAAAGAAATGGCTGACCCTAAAAACCCCGTTTCGACCTTTTAAATTTATTCGTTTTAGTATGAATAAAAAAAAAAAAAAGTTTAAATACATACAAAATAATGCAACGAATGTAATCACATGTAGGTAATGAATATGTTATCAAACATTATATCTAATGTGTATTTATATGAAAATAAAAAAAAACCTGTTTCAAATAAAATCTAAACAAAAAACTGTCCTCCTATTTTATACCTTTATTCTGTGAACTACCTATATAATGATACCCAGGGGCATTTTGTGTCTAATCAATTCAAATAATTATTCAACAAATAGGTAAAATTAAAACTTACATAACCAATTAAGGCACAACGTTTAGAAATATTATACAAATTATTTGATTTTATCAGGGTACAATATATAAATAATAAAAAATAAATAATAATACCTGGTCGGTAAATTTAAGCTTCATGGGTCGCTGCAATCGAGATCTATTGTACTAAATGTTATAGTAGGGAAACCGATTATATTCTGTCAGTAACTCTTTCTTCTTGACTAGTACGCGATTCTATGACCGTCAAATACACCACTCGTGCAGCAAATCTTGTAGCCGTCCAAACGAAACCCCAGAACGAGGTCGTTCGACGGGTCACGATCGGGGGGGGGATGGAGGGGGTAAATCGATTTATTTATTTTATTTTTATTTAATTACCTCGGGGGCCCGGGGATAGAACTTCGTGAGAAAGTCGCGGATCCCTGTTTTTGATTTGTTGCCCGAGCATGACAAATGGACACGAGCCGATAACCGCAGCGCGTATAATACATAATATAATATTATACTACGGTGGCCGAGCCGTTTCGTCCTTATACAATAATATATAATATAATAAAAATGCATCAACGCAGTACCGTGTATACTGTAGTACAGCGAACGCATATAATGAACCGTTAAAATAGGTTTCGTTACAGCGGACATAAATATTTTGGCAAGACGATTTCTACATATAAAGTGATTTATTCCACTATAAATATGTCGAGAACTACCCCCGCGGGGAATCGCCAGAACGAGCATTCATAATTTTATTGCCCATTTTATTATTGTTTCGGCACCCTCTCCCACGGCGACGCGTTGCCATCGGTGGTAGGACACAACACTCGCACGGACGTTTTGGCATCGCAAAGTAATAAGGTTATTGCGCTATGCGTGTGCGTGTATGTGTGCGTGTGCATGTGAGTCTACGCGTGTGTGTGTAAATCGCGATTGTTGTCACCAAAACGCGCTGCTTTTGAAAATATACGAAAATAACAATAATATAATAGTACAAGAGTAATCATATATAGATTGCAACCCCTCGTTCGCATACCATATCGCCCACCGGTAATTGGCGCGTGTAACCGGATCCACCACTAACTCGGTCGTGGTCGTAGTCGGCAATAAAATAAGTTATATTGACGAGACACACGCACGTCTCCGCGGGTACAAATTTACATTATGTTATTACGGACCACGGACAACATTGTTCGCCACCACACCCCCGTTACCCACCCGTGTTCGGGGATTCGGGGCAGCACAATGGGAACACAATCGTATTTTATTATTACTATTATTATTATTATTATTATGTACGCGGACAGACGAGTATCTTTATGTACCCACCATGCAGATCAGATTTTTATCACGACGCACCGTATAAATCCTTCTCTTCTCCCTCCCGGGCCAACCGCTATAAATTAAAAATTATTAAAAAAAAAGTCCCCGGTCGATTACGCTATGTAGTGCGGATGATAATAGTATTATGATAATATATAGTCCTAGGGAAAACCTTAGAATTTTCCTATAGTTAGAAAATCACTCACCATATCGCCGATGAAGGATTATAAATCTTCCACAGTACTTGACGAGAAAGTTTTGCCTACAGGTAACTAGTTACTTACTTGGTATAATAGTTTTAAATGTATACATACTATTAAATTCAACAGAGTATAATTGTAACAAACTCGGTAGTTAAAACTATTTAATTCGTCATGCAGCCAATGGGATGACAAATTGTTGAAATCTTTAGTACAATGAAACATTTCAAAATATCCTAAAGTTTTGGCGCTAATGAAAAATAAACCAATATTATAATTAAATTTATAATCATATACTATGCATTCAAGTAATTCCTATGCGCCTATTGTAGTGAATAAATGATGTACAACTCTTTATTCGAATATTATTGCTGTTAACGCGTTTGCCCCTTGTTGCGGTCAACTGATGACCAAACTAGCACAGGTGTTTGATAGGTAATAACATGACGTACCTGAGGTTTTCGTTCCACGCCCATTATTATTACGACGGAAAAGACCATTATTTTTAATTGCAACGCCGGACTGTCACAAATAGAATGTTTTAAAAAAAATATTATTTTTTCTCTCTCATGGAAGTCATTTTGTAACGACGGGGAGACGCGTCCTTGGAGCCAAAAAAGGAAGACAGGTTGACACTGACAAATTGGTCTCAATTTCGAGGACAAACAACCTTCATCGGGACAAATCCCCTGCCGATTCACAATTGATTGAAATTGTCATAACTCTGTGACACACCCTTTGGCTACATGGACATGTTTTTTCTTTTTATTTTTTATTTATTTTTCCTACATCATTGTCTCGTAACATAAGACCGCCATCTCAACGCGCGCACAAGAAACTCTTTTATGATGACAACACTGCAGGTAGGTACGGTTACACGAAATAAACTGAAAAACATTTTCTTAAGAGAGTAACTCTTTCTCCTCCCACGGAATCAAATGACCTAAATTATCGGGCTGCCGAAAACACATCTGGATTGACATTATAAAATATAATACATTTCGAATAATAGAACAGTGTAACAAACCGAAAACACGGGCAAACAATATATTATCACATTATAACGTGTCCCGTATAACATGTTCGTTAAACAAATCGTGTGTTAGTCTAACTTGCTCAAATTTCAGGTGAAAAAAATTAACCGTAGTTGTCGCCTTTTATTATTATTATTATTAATATAACTATTAATCATATTATTATAATTATTATTATTATTATTATTATTATTACTACATTAAACAGTTTCTATAGCTTTCGCTATCTACATTTAGGATAAAAAATTGTCGTCGTCACCTAAATAATGTACAAGCAACGTTGATAAAAAATAAATATAATATTTTACTCCCGACTGACCTAGAGATGTATTTCGTTTCTCAATATTATCGTTGGCGGTCGATCTTTAATTTATTGTTTAATTACAATTCGAGCACAGTAATGATATTCATACTCACCACGTTCTACCGTATCGTATACTTTAAATTAAAGTGATTGATGACGATCAGTGGCATTGTATTATTGTACTTCATACCAGTGCACAATCGTCGTACAGCCTTAATTTATTTTTATTTTTATTTTTTTGTGTTTTTACAAACTGAATTACGGCGTGCGCAGTTGATGCGTACAACGTACATTTCGGATGTTTAAACATTGACAATAATCGGTCCCGTGCACGTATATCGTACATAAAACGTCTGTGCAAATGTCACCTCCGACTGACGACTGAACTCACGGGAGCGTGCAACGAACACATGTTCTGTCCCCTAATGAAAACTCCCCATTGAAGTGGACGTCTATTATAATTTTCCCATCTAGAAAAAAAAAAAAGAAAAAAAGACTACCGGGACGACTATTTTTTTGGCATAACGACGACATGTTTTAGCATTTAAGGCTCAAGTGGCCATTCGCGCTGGCCGGAATCTTTTTGTGCTTGGGTAACAGCGTCGTCGTCGTCGTCGTCGTCGTTGTTGTTGTTGGTTTTTTATTTCTATTATTATTTTATTTTTTTACATTGTCAGAGCTTCAAAATGCATCCGCTGTAAAGATTCGCGCCGATAATTTTGTTTTCAAAAATATGTCGGTCGATATTTACGTCAAAACGAACCAGGGTTACGACACTCTCGAATAGCTTTTATAATTTTTTTAATACATCTTTTTAGATTAATTAAACAACAGAGCACTTGAGTACCATACAAAACAAAAACGTTTTTACGTACAAAGAAGAAAAGTCTGAAATTAAAAATTGCATTTCTGGTTCTCCGAAAATTTAAAAACGATAATATCCATTTTATAAGTTTGAAAAATAACGTAATTTTGTAGTTTGTATACGCATAGATTATAATAATTTGACGGTAAAATATGAAAGTTTGAAATCGTATTCGATATATCTAACATAAATTTTTAATGATTATATTGTTCATGCAATGCTGTAGAATTATAAAAATTTAGCTACAGTCGGTCATTTGGTGTTATCCGAGTTCTTAATACATGCCGCAAATTAATATGCTCGTGCAGAATGTCTGTATGCGATTTTATCTAAATTTACGCGTACTCTGACAAATCGTTCGAATATATGTGCAGGAAGTACAGTATGCGGTATATTATCATCGATTCCATTAAAGTTTTAAAAAGCCGGATGGCCAACCGTCGGCTGTACAGTGCGAATTCCGTATAAAACCCTCGCCCTAAATGGAATTCAAAAATAATCAACCGGTATGAAAACCGTACAGCTATACACGGTCTATCTATAATATTTATCTACGAACGTATATATTTATCGAAATCTTTATACGCATTAAACGCTATCCCCTTGACCACGCGATAAGGGTGGATTTGTCGCTGCGAGATTTATCGCACGATAAATTATAACATGGATACGTCTATATTAAAACTATAACATATCGTATAAATGGGTGCCACCTCTCGGCTCGCGTTTTAAAGAGTTGTAGTCACTGAATGCGATGCGTACACAAAGGAGTACTGGAATTTATATCGGTATACCGTGTAAAAGACACAAGAGCTGCTACGATACGCGGGCGTTGAATCATATACCGTGCACAGTATTATTATGTACAAATCCATAAACGATGCAATTACATACTTGAACGGATAAACTCTGATCAATAACACTTCTCGTCACATATATTGCCAAAGCGAGGCACTCCTCCTGCGGCACGTTCCCAGACGACCCCCGACCGAGAACGTCCGGTCTACCCCCAAATACATAATATTATAATGCATAGTATAATCTCATGTTGTGCAAGGGTTAGCGCCAAAGCTGTTGCGGTTAATTCCTCGAATCCAGCGCGTACATAATATAATGTGTATCTGAAGAATTTCGTAGTAAATGTAATCTAAAAGTTCTGAACTTTCTGTTGCGCTCTGTGAATATATATACTATACATATAGATACACTGAAATTTAAATATTTTGTTGCGTTATACGAGTTCCCAGAATATAACATAAGGACAGTATAGCCGCCATGTTTTATGTTTTATCTTTAGGTATAACCATACAATGTACGACGTACGTAAAAATATACAAGTACTTCTAGACATTTCAGTTTACTGTTCTTGATTTATTGAATTTGATGAATTTGCCAATTAAAACTATGTACTTCGGCTATATGAATTGGTTTTGTAACCATATAACCGTTATAATATTTTATTCAACGTCGGACATTTATATTGTTCGTTTCATAGATAGAATAATTATTATTTATAATAATTCATGTTTATAGACTGTTTATATTACAAATTGTATCGTACAATCTGAATATATAATTTTCGTTTATTTATAAATTATAAAAAAATAATATAAATTAATTTATGAAAAATGAACTTTATAAATATTATTTAGCCTTTCACTTAGAACACAAAAATAATAGAAATATTATTTTTATTACTAATTACAATATTTTGCGTAAAGAGAAAAAAATGTTTTATCGTTTTATTAATGAAGTGTTTTTTATTCATTATAATGGCATTACCTTAATTGATCTTAAACTTCCGCAACTATAACCATTAGCTGTAGGGTAGTAAAAATAGATTTTTGGAAAAAAGGGGTCTTATTTTTATTTTTGAAACACGTATGAGTATGTATGGTGAATAGCTAAAAACCCGGGTGGTCACCCATCCGGGAGCTAGCGACGCCGGATGGTGCTTAACCACAGCGCTTAACAGCAGCTACGACTAACTACTGCGTAACACTACGGCCGGTTATCTTTGTTGAAAACCTAATTCGTAACACTTCAATTACAGTTAAATGGGTTAATTTTAATATATTATACTTGCGTTTATGTAAATGTATGCAAGCACAGAAATGTATAATTATTTCTTGTTTTATATTTACCACATTATTATTAATGAATCATTGTTTTCTTTTAAATGTAAATGGTCACTGTTATATTATAATAGTATCTACAGAGGAAGATATCATACAGTAATAATGAGTGTTCTATACAACCATGTAATGTTTGATTATATAATTAGTCATCCAAAAAATGACTCAATCGGTTTTATAAGTTGATTCTGAATAAAAACAGCTCTAATAATTATTTCTGTCAAAATTAGAGACAGAAAATAATGTGTTGAGAACATTGCCGACAGATAATATACTTGTAAATAATAATTATAGGCCAAATATAATTTATCGTTTTAGCATCATAAGTCTATTTTAATCTATATCACGAAACCAGTATTTGTAAAAATGAATTTAGCTGTAAAAACGTGTAGGTGAGGTATGCAAATATGTTTTTACCCAGATACCGCAAAGTATTCATTGTTTGTTCGATGAACCGTAATTTTGCGTGCGTGAAAAAATTCAAATTTAGATGGCACATATTATTATTATTATTATAGGTACTCGGAGTGGATTTGAATGAGCATTATTTAATTTTTTGTATTACCGACAAACGGTCGAATAAGGGTCAGTGAACAGTACTTAGGTTATGATTGCCGGCTGAGTCAGAAGTAACCGCAGTATCATCGCTTATTATACTGTAGCATACCGTATTTGCATTCGTATTGCCTAACCATAAACAATGCGCGTGCGATAATATTTTAGCGTTGAAAACTGTTGTTGACAATTATAACTGTTTCGCGCGGAAATATGCGAAAGCGCATCGAGGCAATAATATCCCAGCAGGTGCTTTTCGATGTGATTTTCGCGTCGTAAAATAGTGCGGAGAGGCGTATTGTCATTTTCGTATCGTCTCGACGGTCACAACAGTTATTTAGTTTTCGAGTCGATTACGTACGGTACGCTCGGCTAACGTGTCGATGCTTCAAAAAAAGTCTGTGCTCACGCTTATAATACGGCGGCGGCATGTGCAGAGATTGTTTTCATCGTTTACGACAGTCATGTAAAACGTCGTCGGGATGTTTAACGTGAGTTTAGATTTTTTTTTTCATTTTTCATTTTTCCCTTACACTCGAATCGAACGTCCGATAAACGCACGCGTAACCGCTATTTCGGTCGGGCACACCTGCGCGTGGAAATCGATTTCACGTGATGTAATTGTATTTTATACGACGTTCGTGTGACGTGCAAACGCGAATCGAAACGGCTCGTGAAACCGAACGAATATCCCGAGATGGATTCTGTGTGACGTGCGCGTGTCACTGTACTTTTTAACGCGGTGCACTGCGGGCCGCAACAAAACGATGCATTTCGTTTGAAAATAAAAGGGAGATTACGGAATTTTCGCGCATGGTGACGCTGCAGCCGCGCTGTCATTTTTTATGTAGCCGCTGCGTTGACCGCGACAATAATACGGCCAGTGTCGCGCGATAGCGTCGCGGCAACAGCTATTATCGAACTGCGCGAGATTTTTAATTATTGTTTAATCGAATTCGTTTGCGCTCGAAATATTGATGGTAACGTATACACCTTTTCTTGTTTCTGCACTTCATAACGTTGTTGTTTCGTGTTCCAAAAAAAAAACACCCCGATCGCGTACAAACTGCAGATATAGTCTCATCTGTTCGTCCGACTTCGGTTGGAAACGCGGACGAGATTATATTATTGTCGCCGTTTCAGTCCGTCGCAAACACACAACCGTGCCTGTCGAGTACGCGATATCATAATATTAAAATTACACGCAGAAACAAATGTGTCGAAATTATGTTATGTACGTATTCCGTAATCAGACGGAACGCCCGCGTGATTTAATTTTTTCTTTTTATCCGGACATCCGTATGTATCTATCGCCGATGATAAAGCAGTTGACAGGAAACAAATGCTCCGAAAACGCCTTCTTGCGACCGATTACGATAATTTTTATCCAGTTCCACTGGCAGGCTTTGCGATTATTTCGCCCGCACTGGCGACGGCGGTTTTTAGTCAACAGACATTCGGTAAACAAAATTGCAGTGTCTAATAGTAATAATAATAAGTATTCGGATTTGCCGGTATACGGCGGTATATAATGGGCATCATTTTTTAATAGCATCGAATATTGTATTGAACGTTTCTTCAATGAAGGATTTGAAAGGCGATTATCCTTGGTAGTTCGAACAATTCGTATTAGATCCTGTTGATTCGATCTAATTATATTCATAATTCTTTACAAGTTATAGCTGTATAAATGAGTACGATTTCAAAATGTTTCTGTTTCTATTTCTAGTGCAACGTTCTAATCATATTATAACAGATTCTATCATAAGCATAGGAACAAAATGAATATGCTTGAAACCGAATTATTGAATTAAGAACGAAATATTTGTCGTTGATTATGAACATTATTACATTAGGAAACAATTATTTCAGAGACGTTCAAAAAAGATTTTATAAACATTTTCCTTTATTGGCTGTAAAAATGCATATGTATGAATTTTAATTAATTTAACCATTATACTTATACACATGTGTGTATTCAATTTCAAAGATTAGAATTTTTAAGAGAGCTTAGATTGTTACTATATCTCATTCCAGAGTCTTAACTTAACATTCCATTGTTCATAAAGTGTCTGTGTACAGTGACTATTGGCTGATTAAACAAAAATAACAACATACGATTCTCCGCTAAATTGAGGACCGCTATGTACGAGAAAATAACACTTATTGGTATTGTTTTTCGATTTATTTTGAAAGGAGTGATTATTGTATTTTCCAAAGTTTTCGATGACGCGTATTACGACATGATATAAATATAACTATTTGATTGTTATTGCCCTAAATAAAATACTATTACTACTGGTATCGCGAGCACTTCGGTAAATTTATTATTCGATTATAAGTATTTTTATGCGAGCAGAGCAATTCTCAATCAGTTGTATCAAACATATTAGGCTTTAACAGTGTATTTTCCTCATGATGACCGTTACGTATAGTTTTACCTAGTATCATTTCGCATGCTACTCTTGAAAGTGGTTTGCTAGGAACACAATTTGAAAAAAATATATTTTAAAACACCGCGTTTAACGTATTATTTATACCAACGTATAATAATAATAATAAATTTACATGCGAAAACACCGACGATGCCGGCGCGGCGGACCTTTTGATGACTGTGACCGCCGCCGCCGCCGAAACGAGGACGCGTATTTATTTTATATTTATTTTTTTCCGTAGTTAGCGTCGGTCGGTCACGTTATTGTTATTATTGTTCGTCGTACGTGTCCGGCGTACGAGATGAATTTTTTTTTCTTTTCCGCCGCACTCGATTTTTGTACACATTTTCCGACGGGAGAAATGTTAACGGTCGCCGCGCGCGCGAATCTCTGGCACGGCCGTCGGTCGTCGGGCGGGCTGCGGGCGGCGACCATCTGAAGAAGCCTCGGCCGAAAGCCCCGCGCCACGGCGGCGTAACGTTTTGACCGTGCACGGCACCGTTGTACGGAACGGACAAGAGATATTATTTATTTTTATTGCGCGCGCACTTGACGCCCCGACACGAATTTATGTCTCTCGCTTTGAGGCCGCGTAATTTATACATTAAAATACGTGTACGCACGCGAGTCTTAACGAACGTCGCGTCGTACCATTACGTTATCACAGCGTTATTACGACGGTGTCCACGAAACGACCGCAGTCCGAAATAGTCAAAATTCCTAAACGTTGGTTTTTCGTTTTTCTCCCTCTCTCTCTTTCCCTTTTGTCTTTAACCTTTACGCGCGAGAAATCTTGCAGCACACGAACACGGAAAACGTACACGTAGGCACGCCGCTCGGGCAATAGGTATTAAAATTATTATTTACAGGAAAAAAAAAAACGGTCCGGTCGATTCGCCCGTGATCACGAAATTTACGATCACCGTCGACCGCGTTGGACGACCGCTCGCGCGCACTGCACTACGGTGTCCGAGTAAAACGCCGCCGTCGCCGCTCTTTGCTTTTCCCGAATCGTTGTAACTCGATCGTCACCGAAGCCGCACCACCATCAATTAAAATAAACATAATAATACGTATACGTGCTCAGTCTGTTTATTATTATGATTACCGTCGCGTAGGTATGTATACGCGCGCGAGTACTACGATAATATCACGTGTACACATGGTGGAAATATTACAATAGTTGTGTGTTGCCGTAAAATAGGCTTAGGACCGTAGCGTGTTACGAAACGAAACACAAATAAATAATGATACGTGTACAGTGATGTTACTTTGAATAGTACACTAAAAATGTTTTACGGATTATATTATGCATTTATACGCAGGTTCTTCGCCGCGCATAAAACTGACAGTATTAAAAAACGAATGAGCATAAAACGATGATTTGTAAAACTTTTCAATTCACTTGTGTCACAGCCACTTGTCCGGTGTTGAATATTAATTAATCCGGTGCGAAAAACCTGGAATCTGTTTCGATGCGATTTAATTTTAAGAATACAATATATTTTTTATATGCCTATATGTCTAAACAATACTTTTGTGTCGGACAAACGATTACTTGGGTGACAATACGAGTATTACACGGTCCGTACAATCTCGAAATTCGTAGTTCGCGATGTTATAAGTAATGAAAATTAAACGAAAATTACTGTTACTAAAAATGTTTTTTTAATTAAAATGTTTGACCTCTACGATGTTGACCTGAAAAACCTTAGGATCCGTTCGAATGTATATACGAGTAAATTTATTTTTATTAGTTTAAAGTTTTTCTTTCCGTATCTAATTACACATTGTAATATGCTAACAATTTCTATACGAAAGTAGCAGTATGTTATATATTGTTATTTAAAATCCTGCAGAGCGGAACGAGGGAGCTGTTTGTTTTACAAATATGAACGCTGAACAATTAAACGCCCAGTTATAACTTTTATGAGGGTCTATCATTATTTATATGTACATTACGAGACAATATTTATACGAGACAATATTTTTAATGATAATTCGATTCGTTTTTTTTCTTTATCTCTAATTATTCGATAGCATAAAAAAGTATTATCGTACAAACATTTCCGTTTATTATACATTATCGCGCACGATTTACATACATTATTTACGCATTATAACATTTATATAACGTCAAAATACATATACACCAGAATAAGTTGTATTTATTGTTTTGAAGGATTTAAAACGCGCATATAAATATATATATATACTCGTATATACACATGAATGACAAGCATACATATTAACATCTTGAAAGTGTTGGGAATAGTTGAAAAGGACGTTATTATTATATTACCTTGTTGACTCCGTGCGATGAGTGCGAGATGGGTAATAAATTAAAATGTTATTTTTTTCGATTCACACGTTTCGGAGCGGTAAAAAAAAACTACGCGCCCGCGCGCATCGCACACGTATAATATGGATAGTATAAGAATTTTCACATAAATTGAATTCCCCTTTTTTATTTTCTTATCGATTCAAAATCGCACTCGATGAAACCGTGGAGAATAGGTACTTTGATTTCTGTTGATTATTACAGTAATGTGAACAACGGAATACATTTTGTTAATTGTCATGTATACTATACATAGGTGATGGACAATATTACATATTCAATATATAATCAATAGTTCGAAAATTCCTTGCCGGTCTAGTAGGCGGGTCCTATAGTTTTTCGTTTTGCTCCAAGTCCGAAACATTATCAGCACGCCACCGTGTCTAGACAATAAAATGTTGTATCGACCGCTGAACAGTATGTATATATATATTATGTACGTTTCCGATTCGATGAACTTTTCAATACATGTAATGTCGTGGGCCCCTTCTACAACGATTTCGCACGATCAATATCGTTGGTTATTGTGCAATTTATGTAATATCGACCGTGCGTTATATCGGTTGAACCGCTTTGACCTTTTTATAATAAAGTTTTATTTTTATTTTTCTACGGACCGTTGAAAATATAATGGCGGAAGTATAAGAGAAGACACTTTTGTTCGGCATGGCGTCGAAGACTTTTAAGATTTTACTTGTACAGCAGATAAGAGTTAGGTACTTGTGCGCGTGTGTGTGTACGTGCGTGTTCCCGGGCGGATTATTTACGACATAAAGAATGGAATGAAATCGTACAGCGAGAGATACGCGCGTTCGCTGTGTATCTATTTGCAAATATATACGGGCGGTGTGACACAGACATGTGAAAATTATCGATTTTTCATCGTTGATTTCTCGGCGAACACAAAATAATTGTTGATTTACATTTTGTATTTCATAATAATGCAGTGCATATGTGTCACATTGGTACATAGTATTTGTTTAAATTTTTTTTCCACATACTTAAAGTCATTTCCATTAAATTCTAAGCATAAAACTTTAAATACTCAATTCTACCATAGACATTTAGAGTAGCTATATCCTATTTGGAGGCAAATATGAATGAGAATATTTTTCTAGGATGTTATTAAATTTATCAATGGGAAAATGGAATCAAGTTTCTAGTTAAAAATATGGTTAAATAATAATTAATACGATTACGATATCGGATATGATACATTATGTTTCTGAAAATCCTCCTTAAGTCATTTCGAAAAAGTGTAATTTTCTGTTTATCCATATATAAATGGGTTTTTTCAATTTTTATGTTGTTTTATAGGTTTAAAGATAGCTGTAAAATGCATATTGTACTTTTTAAAGATAAAAATTGCAATCGTTTATTAAAGTTTCTTTTTTTTTTTTATTTAAGGAAACTTTGTTAACAATTAGTTTTGACAATTTTTATTAAAGTTAAAACCAAGTTATATTATGTAACTGTAAAATATTTAGAATATCAAATGTATATAATATAACCCTTGTTTTATTCGTACCACGTGTACCTGAAAGTGTTTCAGAGCATCGCTTGCAGTGGAAAAAATTGAATATAATACATGTCATTTTTTTTAACTGGACCCGATGATGTCATACCGAACAGGGCTTACTGTAAAAACAAAACAATTTACGGTCCACGATCTAAAATCATCTTAAACTTACGCGTACATAATATGCATCTACGTTTATAGCAAACTGCGTACCAGAATGGCTTTGCCACGCAGGATTATCGTCAAAGTTAGGGTGCGCAGGATCCTAAACGTACAGGACGTGGCTGCGCTGGCGTTGAGCCCTTACTCTGCGGTATTCTGCACAAGTCGGTTTCAAGTACACGCTGCGGGCACCCATCACCCCGGCACCGGTGTCGTTAAATTAAATGTCGCGGTCTCATTTGAAACTTCCTGAACGACTATTGCAGCTTAACCAAACATTTGTCCAGGAAAGCGAGCAAATCTCAAACCCTATTGTACTGCGCGTATACACAGAAGAATACTTGCACCCACGGGCTCCCGAATGATAACATGTGTAGTTTAGTATTACAACAGCAGTGGTAAGGTGTTTTTAACGATGCAAAGAAAATAGAGACGACTATAGGAGTTTGACAATTTGGGTGATCTCATAGCGCGAGAGTTTTTTCTTACATGGATCACTTAACATTATAATATTTTCTTTGTTGCGCGTGCACGGTAAATTTATTGTGAAAACTGCAATATTTGTTAACTCGTTATACATCATAAATCTTTATGAATTAAACGCGCGATTAATTTCTAAACTTTTACTTAATATTAATGAAACCTAAACACTTAAACGTTGCTTAGGCATTGCATAAAATAATTAAAAACTATTTTCGAGTTGTACTTTCATACAATGTACAACATCGGAATTGATTTTGATTTAAAAGTAAATCGAAAACCATGCAATTTATTTGTAAACATTTAAGTGTGCTTTTTTTTGTAAATAAAGCTGAAGCCGAAGGTTTAGTAAAGCTAAAGGTTTAGGAAAGTTTAGTAAAGCTGAAGGTTTAGTCAAAATACACAATTATCTTTGAATTTGATTGCGATTTTTTCTTCACAAAAGTTTGTTACAAGTATTTAACAACTTTTGACAATTTTAAGATGTAAACATTTATTTTCACCCGTATCGTTTGAAAATAGCAATAAACTTGAGGGTATTCAGTTGAAATTAATTCTTACGGTAGAAGCATATAAAACATAAATATAATTTGATGCAATGTTCATGTATTTATTCGATTTACTGCAGCTTTACTAGGATTTTCATATTTTGTACAATAAACACGGTACAAATAAAGGTATACGCACACACCAGCTATTGGTGATGTGTTTTTCAACTATTATTTAAATACAGGCCTTGTATTCTCACTAATAATACGTACATTAGGCTTATAAGATTCCTTTGTGTCCTTATTTAAATGTTTTTATGTATTTTCATTCATAATAAACATTCATATAAAATCAATGGTTGAAATATGTAAAGTATGATAAGAAAAATTAGGTATGCTATTACGTTTCAGATGAACTTTTGCATTAAAATTTATGAAATACAAAAAGTGAAATAGAAAAACAATCGAGATAAAAAACATCTTTTGAAATAATGAGGTTAGTTTCTAATATAAACCCGTGTTATTTTTGGACAAGAGAAATTAAGTAATTTACATTAATTAAACGTACCCAATAATAGCTATACTCTTATTTAGCTTTTGCTTTAATGATTTATGGTTATAATTTCATTTACAATTTTAGAAATTTGTATATTATTGTTTCATAGCCCGACAGTGGTATAGGCGCTATTACCCTATCGTACTAAATTTATACAATTGGATAAATTATCATAAGATTAAGTACTAATTATTACTGTTAATTATTCCACTTTTAATTATACAGTACCTACTTGAGTAAAAAGACACAAAAAACAAAAAATTTAATTTGAATAAATTTACACTCGGATTGCCGTGCATTCTAATAAAGTATAATTGTACGAGTATACCTACAATAGCATGATATTACCGTGCCCCGAAATCCAATACCCGCTGTACTACGTTATAATAATGTGTATTGTAACGAACGTGCTCGTAAAATAATATATACAGTCGAGTCGCGATAACTCGAAGTTAAAGAGGGATAAAAATACACTTTGAGATATGTAATATTCGAGATACCGAACTCGAATTTATCAAAATTAAATCAAAACTTCGAGTAATGTAATGAAATATAATAAAATACGTATAAAAAGGATAAAAATGTATGATAAATATATGTATATAAATGTTATACAAAAATTAAAATAGATACAATGGTATTATAAGTATGTATAAATGTATTATTTATTAGATACAGTAGAAAAATAATTTGTAATTGATTTTTGGGTTTTCGGCTGTTTATTGACAAAATAATCTAATTTTCCTATGGCTTCAAATATAGAAGTATCCAGGTATATTTCACCATCACACTGCTCTTTATTTATATAGAATCCTGCTTTTTTGAAACAATTGACAATTTGTATTTGGTTGTACATTACGCCATGCTTTTTCACACATACGCATAGATTTTAATAAATTTATCTAGTCGTTTAATCTTTATTATATACAGTACTCAAGTAGATAAAACATAATATGTTTACAAAAATACCCAGGTATAACAGATATAATACTTGGACTAAGCTATTTATCACATTTTTATATTCGAGTTTTATAATACATTGAGTGTTATGAGAATTTCTAGGGGAATAAAAAAAAATTCGAGTTGTCAAGTTTTTCGAGTTATCGCGACTCGACTGTATTATATTATAATGATAACATAATGTAAAACCACCTCGTCATGGTCGTGTGTGGACCTTACCTTTAGGCCGCAGCCAGTGTGCACAAGCGTGTACGGGTATATAGTACATATATATATATATATATATATACTATATACGTACATATATAGGAGGTTACCGCGCGACACATTCTCGTTTTGACGGATTATTATAATAATAATATAATCATTATAGTGCGCTACCGAGACGGCGCGACTGGCGTCTACGGAGCTGCTGCCGAATCGAACGTCATGACCCACGCGTATATACCATCTTATTGTTATTATTTTGACCACGAGCGACTGCTACTTTTCACGTGCACCCATGTACGCATAACAACATAATACGCATAAGACCATCGACGGGGTGTCGTGCGGTAATCGTATAACAACCGTATAGGTACACCGCGGCGGCGGGGTCGGGGGTCGGTGGAAAGAGCGAGTGATCAAAGCAATAATAATGTTGCAACGGCCCGGGGTATTTTGTCTCGCGAAATTGTCCACTATTGTGCTTAGGCGTATACACTTACACGCGGGGAGAGTGAGACGCGCGATGTGTTGTGCCTACGTACGGTATGATAATAAAAATATTGCAACCGCTGCAGCGGGTGCAGCTTGTCTGCGCTGTGATGGTAAAAGTAACGTCCGACGTGCGTACACGACGTATTATAATATTATAATATATGCGCGTGCTGCACGGACGTGTACGTACGCGTTATCGGTATAAGTGCGTGCGCCCCGCGAGGTGACTCCGAACGAATACCATAATGGATAGGTGTAATATTTATAGGCTTACGTTATTCTATTGTACGCCCCGCAGAAGGGTGTTTTTTTTTTTTTTATAAATATTACGTAAACAGAGAAATCACGCGAAGACCGAATCGCCTCGTGTCGATGGATCGCGTTTGGCCGCCCCGCTGGCCCACCGAGGAAGGCGCCCCCGTCTCGTGCCCGTGCGTGGTCGCGCCGTGGATGACTGATGATGGTTTCTTACGTTTAAAAACACCCCAACACACAATACGCGCCCAGTGCACACGCCGGCGGCGCTATTATTCTGTTTATTATTTATTTCTTCTTTTCGATCGCGGTAGGTATGTATACGTATAAAGGTGGTGTTCATAATAACAATAATAATGTATACGCTAAATCATTCGCCGAAACGAAAAAAATAAATCCACGGAATCCCCGACCAGACGCCCGAGTAGTGGAGACTTTAACACCCCTATATGTGTACACGGACACCGTTCACACGGTGCGACCACTCGACGTTTATGTTATTATTATTATTATTATTATTATTATTACTATTAACGTACCGCACATTTAAATAGCGGCACGAAGAGCGTACTGCTGCAGACGACGCGTGTATTTTCATACCTACATCATCGTTATTGCATTTTATTGCGTTCGATTATAAATTCGTCGTGCAGATACGCCGTTTATTCCGCCGTGTCGCGGTCACAATTATACGCGACGCTGCCGCGGGTGTGTACGCACAATAATACGCGTGTAACGTCGCAGCGCACACGGGCACCCCATATAGAGATATACACGTCTCGTTCCCCGGTTCGTATTTGTAAATAATAATTTATCACGCCCTCTGGGTGGTATTGTTGTACACGGCTCGGCGTAAACGCATAACTCTGCAGTATTTCCAATACGTACGTAGCGCCCTCGATCATACGCAATACATATAATGAACTCGGAGTCAGATGCAGATGGCGGGGAAAGACCGGCACACCGTTTTACTGCTGTATTCATATTATGATAATATTTTCTTAGGATTTAATCGCTTGAAAGTTTTTATCGTTTAATATACCGTTGCGTACGACCATACTTCTTATAGGTTTAAAAGCTTTGACTAGATGATGGCGGCATTGAGATTGCCACTGGTTTCACCACTTTACAAATGGCGAAATACATACTTTTTCTACATTGGTAATACGAGTACTGTAGCTGAATTATCAGGCCTCATCCGGGAGATATTTATCAAAAGTCTTCGTATATTCTAATGGTATTTACTTTTATTAATTTATATACACTATATTAAGTTACATGTAGCTCAATCGGCTATTACTAAAATCGAGATATTAAACAAAATAAACATTTATTAGGGAACAAAAAAAGTGAAAATAATTATATATCCAGCCCAGAACACAAAACCGTTTTAATACTTATAAATGTAATTTTAACTTTTAATTTACAGACAGCAGAACTATGATATGTTGGTTGGTGATACAGAGTGATAATTTTCCGTTTAGTAAATAAAAATTAAATTAATAAAATTAATGGTGTCGTTGGATTGATTTCTCGTTTGAAGTCTGCAAATGATCAGAGAACTGTTGTTGTTCATAAAACCACGAGATGTTTGCATAAAACAACGTGCGGAGGGAAAATACTAAAAAAAACCACAAACTGCTACACTGGATGCCCTTTGATTAGGTAACATAAGACTGTATGTTCAGATTTATAAAATTAAAACTTGTTTTTTAAAAGCGTTTTAGTTAAAATAGCTAATTATAAATCGAATAGACAGTAAAAAAATATGTATAATTTAGATTTTAGATGGCTTGATTAATAACGAAGTAAAAAAAAAAAATACTGCTATAATTATATACTCGTAAGTTATTAGTTATTACTTATTACATAATATACTGATCGATTTAAATTATATTGTAAAATAATATCAGTTTCTTCGTTTGCAGTGGTTTTTCTTCACTTTGAATTCGTGCGTTTGCGTGTCAGTGCGTTTTGAGCAGTGGTGTGTTGTGTCGCAGACGTTTGCAGTTATCGTGCTGCAGGTATCTTGAGAAACGTCACACGAAGTATAAGCGCGCGCGTAAATACAGTTAAACACATGACATAATTAAAACGGCAGCGCATCACAACGGGGTGAAAGGAGGAAAAAAGGAGGAAAAAAAATGAAAAATAGAAAAAGAAAATTGACAAACAAACAATACCGAGCTGTCAGGCTTATGAATGGTCTCGGCCGGAACGGATGAATGTAACACACGGGATAGATAAAAAAAAAAAAAAGGACGACGGCGACGACGACGACGACGACAAAGTCGTACGCATACATACATGCGTGCGCGAGGAATTGAAAAGAAGGGTTAAGGCCCACAACAGTGCGTGGAGCAACTCGACGTGTATGTAGATTATAATCACTGCGCGCGCGTAGCGCCTATCAGCTGTTTGTCATTGATTTTAATCGGGTGCGTTATAATAATCGAACAGTAGAGGAAAAAAATATGTATTCTATTATTATTATTATTATTATTATTATTATTATTATTATTACTATACACATTTTGTGTTTACAAATGTAAACTGTGGTGCCCCGGCCATAGCGTCTCCGATAACGCATTGTCGGTTCAGTAATCCCTCGACGTTTTACAAATTAGATCTAACCACAGTGAACACAATTATTTAATTTTTTCTCTTTTTCCCCTTTCGAAAACACCAACTACGGCGTGATTAGCCTTTATAGTTGCCCGTGACTGTTGGTTTTTTATTTAGTTCAAAATTTATCGTGCGAGTATTAATTCCATTTCGATATTACTTCATGTGCGTCACTACCTTTAATTTGAGCACGTATTCATATACCCAAGTTATAATTCGTCAATATTTTTGCTCGAACAATTCACGATATCAGCGATATTATTATCACGTGATTAGTTGTTGTGCTATGGACAACCTCGTTGTTCGCGTGAGACTTTTTTTCTTTTTAATCTCTATCGACCTTTAAAGCATTTCGAATGTTTCGAAAGTAATGCCATATGAATATAATAACCTACATTTATAAAATTCAAAGACCACTCACTCACCGATCGCTACATCTCAAAAACGACAAAAGGTTTGGAATTCGACATACTGGCGCCACTAATACTCTAGATGTGCAGTAAGAAAGGATTTTCAAATATGTTGACCCCGACCAAGACAATTCCATACAAAGCCGGCCGATAATATTCAGCGTACATCCAAAAATACCATACCGATTTATTTGAAAGGTTTATGAAATGTACTTATTCCTCTGTATACGCGCACAACGAAAGTATTTTTCGAAAATCTCAGTTTTAAGGGCCGAAACAGATTGGGGCACTGAGCTGGATCTGCAAAATCCTGGATATATACATTTTTTCACCTATTGGTTGTCTAGGAAACATTTTAACTTTGTTAAGCATGATGATCTTTATAATTACCGCTTCGGGTGTATGTAAATTAATATGGTATAAATTAAAAACAATAAATATCTTGAGTATGACGATAAATTTGCGGTTTTAACCAAATATTATTTTTAAATCAAAATAGTAATACAGCTCTAGTCTAAAATTGTAAAATATTTCCGGTTCGAGGTCGGGAAAATTCATCTACAGTATATTATTAATAATTGTATTGTGCTCAGTTCACTTGGCCTTTTGTATGCTATAATCACATGGACATGTCTTATCGTTGGAGACCATGATAACATTTTATCTGAAACGCCACGCCGGATGTCACATTCATCGAGTAAAAAAAACAAACGAATAAAATATTGTCTACCGTTTCCTAACAACGATTTAGTTGTCATAGGGAATTCATCGTCAGACCATAGTGAATTTTGTGCAAATATTTTAATAAAATCAGAATAATTTTTACTGTGATATTACTAATACTGTTTTAGGTATGACAATCAAATCGTTGTCAGAGAAACGGAGTATTGTTCTCGTTTGGTATATCCATGTAAAGCGTGAATGTTATTTACAAAATATTTATAATATGACTAAAATTGGTTACAAATTAGAATCTTATAATTTGTTATATGTATAAGTTTTTTTGTATTTATTTTTTACAAGATATATACAATATGTAACCTTGAGTACAATAAGAATATGTGCTAATAGAATATAAGTATGAACATGTGTAGGAAGAAATCACTACCAATTGATTTTTTTTTTCTTATTGAAATTGTAGATTTTTTAGCTTAGTAAGTCTCTGCACCATTTTATTTTAGTCGTCTTGGGGGATTACCAGGAATTGAGAGCGTAGATAAGTTAGATAAAAGGGAGTTTGGATGTGAGAAAAGTCTAGCATGGTCTTCTTGTTTAACGGTTTTGATTTTTAGATCAAAATTGAGAGTTTTATTAGAAATTTACGGTGGGGCATTTGTGACTTTACGTAGGCTTTTATTTTGAACAGTTTGAATTTTATTTAAATTGTATGTATAAGTAATAACTTAAATGTATCTTTAAAATGAATACATTTATTTCATTGATTATTAGAATATGGGTTCAAACTAATGCTATGCGTTAAGACTATTTTGTGATGAGCTATATGTACTCGTAGTCCATTTATCTAAACTACAAAAGATAAATGACAGAGTATCTCCGGTTATCTACAAATACTCAATTATTAAGGCATTCTATATCGATTTACTTCCAAACAGGCAATAAATTGTTCAACTCCATACATAAGTGGATAATTGCGTTTCAAACATATAATATCTGCATTTGTGATCCGAAAAAGAACTTTTCTCTCTAGAATCATAATTTGAGAACTTTACCCCGTCCTAAGAATATGATATTTGAAAAATATTTATACAATATGCGCTATCGAACATCAAAATACCCATATGAAAACTATTTAAATAAGATAACAAAGTTTTTTTTTAGTTAAAGATCACAGATCCGGTAAAATATTATAATCTAGTGTTTGAAATCAAACATGAAAAATTACATAATAGATATAAAAATGATATCAATCAGGATACTCTAAAGTCTAGATCACGTCAATGCGACACATACCTTCAAAGTGCTGCAAAGATTGTTACCTCTAAGCTGTATAGATGTAAACCGATTAATATGATTAAATCTCGATTAGATTATGTATTTAACACGCTAAACCTACTTACACATATATACATCGATTACGTGGGTGGATACATATATATTATAAATTAAAATCTTTTTGTAATACACCCGGCTAGGTTGTATATATTATATAATATGGGAACACAAAGAGCTGCAATACAAAATGCATATAATATTATAATAATATAATAATATCTTACACGGAAAATTGAATGGGATATTGTTGTGTATACGCTCGCGCATACATTGTATCTAATCGTGGTATTCCGGCGGACTGAGAATAGTGTGGTATACATTATAATATTATTGTTATGTTAACATTTACGAGGAACACGACGATCTAGTTGTCCGAATGATTACTATTGTACATTATACAGGTATAGGTACGTATAAGCGTGTTGATTTGAACGTCCGAACAGATGTTTATCGACCCAATCTGGGAAAAGTAAAGAGTGAATACGCGATGCATGTGCAACGATAAATATTATAAAAGGGTTAGGTCTAATATAGAAGTCGTAGATAAGGGTGTGGGCGGTGTTATTGTGCGCTACCTGACCCAGGCCAACAAAGTACATGTACCTAAGTACTATCGGCAATCAGCATCCATCTCTCGGGTTCGTTTGTTCCGTATAATGTGTATTGTTACTGTAACACTATTTTTCATCTCTAGCGTTTCTTTGCCGGGATGAATAAATGTCAATGATGTACGTCTTATTTTTTTCAAATTCAATAGGTAGTTGTGATCGTTTAAAAGCTCACGTGACGCAAGTGAAGCGTTATACATTTTGTATTTACTACCTATACAATACATTGGAAACAAAGTTGATATTCTTTATTTATCCATTCATATTAAACCAAGGTTGGACTCGATAAAAACGTTTTCTCACATTTAGTCTTCGGCTAGTGTACTTTTATACAATTCTTATTTTATTATACTGCCAACATTTTCTCTGCCTATACGAATTTATAAAATTTCAGTTGTTGCACATTTCGCTTTATTTAGGTGGCAACGAAATAATTTTTATTATAAACTGTATGAATAACTAAAATATGTATTACAAGTATACCTATTATATAATATATACACTGATTTGTGCGGTTTTAAAGTGTATTGTTCAATAAGTACTTTTATATGATTCTAGCTCCAATGTATTATTTGTTTTTACTGTGTACCTATTGCCATATTTATGTTACAAGTTATAACCTGTATGAGTTAATTTTAATAACTTCATGTTGGAAAAAAAGGAAAAATATCATATCATCAATATAGTTTATAAATATTATATACATGCTAAAGCAAGTACTCATCAAATATGTTAATATATATTTAAAAAAAAAAAAATTATAAAAATAATATCGATAACGATGTGATTATAATGATTCAATGTCCTTCAATTTCAAAAATCTCGGCCTGTAGGAGGTTGTACTCATATATATATATACAGAACATACGAGTATAGGTACATTGACATATTATCAAACTATATATAATAAATATATATTACTTTCCATTTCAGTTTCAACTTGATCGTATATTTTGACTACCACGTCATTTGTATATATATAATGGTTTATTAAAATGTATTTTCATATAATATATATATATATATATATAAACATTTTTATCTATAGTCTGAAATCTTGCCGAAAAAAACGTCTTACTTAACCGTTTTGGGTGCACGAAAAATGTAAAAATGTCACGAAACCATGGTGGTTTTGTCCCTTTGTACATCTATATACGTAACGTTACAGCACGAGTGTAGTGTAGCGAAATACGTCCCAATCAGTAGATGCAATCTGATGATCTGCCACGGGCGGCGATTTACATGACAAAATAATACGACGTCCCTGGCACTAGCGGTTCTTTGTGGTTTTTTTTTTTTCTCCGTAAGATTTCGCGTAATTTTTTTTTTTTCGATTCTTCTTTTTTTTTTAATACCCAAGACAACGGCGTGACACACGTCCGATTTTATACATAATATACGCATCGCACACACACGCATATACGTATACTTTTTTTTCGCTCCCAATATGAAATGTGCGTATACGGTGTACGGCGAATTTCGAAACCGCGCGTTAATGCGTATATATTATTATGTCGGTCCGAGATAAAAATCGCGGGTGTCTATTGCCGTCCACGGTGCAGTTCGGAACACGTCGCATGTGCATATATATATTATAATACAGGACCCGTGCACGCGCGGTATATACGTGGTACACGGTGACGATAACCATCGGTAAACGATTTTCTCCCCGTCCTGGCCGATGCTGCTGCTGCTGGTCGTCCGACTCGGTATACAATAGAGAACCGTAAACACCGTGCACACATTATACAGGGTATTTTATCCGCGAACGTGCATAGTGGCGGCTGTCCATCTTCGATAACGACTCAATATTATTATTGTACACGCGTGTACGGGCGGTGAGCTGATATCGATCGACCTACACATGCGCGCTTTGATCCTGCTTCAGCGAAACACGCCGTGGCCATTGTTCGTATAGTGTTTCGGTTTTTACCACACGTCGTCGCCACATATGTGTACCGTGTAGCCAGCAGTGTGTGTATACGGCGGTTCCTCCGGTACGTGTGCGCGGTATAATGACGTTTTATGGTGGACTATATGCAGATAGTGCGCGCGACGTATAATTTAGGCCGCGTACAGCACACGCCGCCGGTCTCGCGGTGGTAACGCGAGACCCCCAAAAACTACCCCTACGCGCCTAGCGACAGATCGATATGACGCGATAGGTACGGCGGTATATTATGTTATATGATTGTTGCACAATATACACGGGGTACGAGGTGTCCAACTACACAAGCTGCACGCGAGATGACAACGCGATCGCCTCCTGATAAAAATGAAAAAAAAAAAAAAATGCGGTCACGAGTTTTATGTAAAAAAAGAAAATAATAAATATACATACGAGCCATGATGTATATAGTTATCGTACATTCAGCGAGTGCGAGGGAATTATCGCGCAGATGTCATCACTTATTGTATTATGTCATGCTCTTTTCGAGAAAAAGTTTAACGACGTACCTCGGAGTGTCTCCGAGTACATTACGTACCTATATACACCGTAGAATACGTATAGGTGAATATGAGAGAATGACCTAGGGGCTAAGTACACCATCAGCATTACTTTGACGGACGTCTTCTCTGCTACAGTAATAATATAGTTTTTAGCTTAAATATATTTTACAGCCTTTGCTCCTAACATTTTTACTGTCATTGCATCTCACCAAATTTATGAATGCTCATAATTCGCTTTCTTCACCGCGAGTTGAATGCACGCCTACTATATGTATTCAATGCGCACAGCACGGGTGCACTCCTTTTAAAAATAACTTTCAGCAACCCGAGTGCAAGTATATACATAATCATCGTCATAGTGCGTATCGTACGAGATTTTTAAATGCCAAATCTTAGATACTACACGCGATCCAATACATAATAGCAGTAAATTTGTCTCATCCGTGATTTCGAAATAGATACTTATGTGCGCCTAGCAATGTCCTAGCAATGTCCTATTGATGCCGATATAATATATAGTTTGTACTTTGTCATACAGATCAGACTATTTGCAATTGTTGCAGTTCTTTTTACACGTAAGACGAAAACGAAATCGAAAAATAAACCTCACACCCACATGTGTAGTTACGTAAACGTACCTAATATTATTTACATGCCAATATAAAAATAAACTCGGTGTACAGAAAAATCGGTCAAATCACGTTAAAATGACGTCATTAACTTGTATGCCAGCTGCTACGGTTCTAACTACGGAACTATCGGTCCGGTGCGCCGGGCATTACACTATTCCTTAGGTAGTTAGGTATAAGTTAAATATTTACTACCGATACGTCACTACTGGTAACGGTTACTAACAGGCTGAATTAACGTAGGTGCAAAAGAAACTTTTGCTCCAGGGCGGTAAATTACTAGGGGCGGCATAAAAGTTGTGATGTTCAAATATTAATATTTAGTAATTTTTTTCTCGATGTTGAGTCGATTAGTAAAGGGTTTAGTTAGTGAAAATATCATACTTTTATTCTAAGGAAGAAATACCTAGTCTCTAGTCAGAGTTAGTAAAATATATGATTTTTATTTTTAAAAAATATAAAACTTTATAGCACGGAATAAAATAAAATACGTAATTATATGGACACTATAACGCATATTATATCGCCGTGGTTGTAATGGTATTAATCACACTAATTACAGTTAACGTAGAATTATGTAAAATAGTGCTATAAATATGACAAGAGAACGTGAAAACGTGAGATCGTCATTAACGTGTCAAATAAACGATTTTTGTGGTTCTATCTAATCGATATGCTGCAGCGCCGCCGAGATAGCGTCCTGTCCTATCCTATTAATTGTTTACAAAGTGTAATGAAATAATTTAATCAAACTGCAAAGAAAACTGTAAAAAGTCAATAGAAATAAATAATCTAGTTGAACTATGCCAAAAGTTGGACAGTCTTATTAAAAAGTTAAGCTGTTGCTCAGTCCCTATTTAAAACAGAAAAGATAAAAAAATAATGTACTTATATGGTATTCTATTTTTATAAAATGGTAACACATATTCATACAGTATTAGATGAAAAATTGAAATATATGTACTTTTCATGGTACCTCGATCAGAAGTGACAAGTATTCGTTGCTCCAGGGCGACTCTAATCCTTGATTCACCTCTGAAATCACGTTAAAACGACATCGTTGACTTGTAGGCCAGCCGCTACGGTTATAACTACGGAACTGTGGGTACGGCGCGACGGGCATTACACTATTTCTTAGTGGGTTAGGTACAATATAAATATTTACTATCGGTACGCGCGTGGTAACCACAATATGTACCCGCGGTCACTACTGGTAACGGTCACTAACCTATGCGGAGAACACCATTTCGACGGGACGTTTTTATGTAACTATGTGTGCTCGTGTGTACCTTATGTGACGCGCGGCGGTGGTGTGACGTGGAACGATAGGGGTTTCTTTATTTAATTAACGGACACGATGATGAACATAATAATACATTATACGAAACCGCGACAGGGCCTCAGTCGGCGTTGAAGGACGGCTGCGCAGCATTTCTAAACCTTTACCGATACCATTGTCACGTGTAACGTGTGCGTGTGTGCGCGTATAAGCTACACATGTACGCACGTATGATAATGTGTGTGTGTCTAAGTAAGGACGGGGGTCTCTTTTTACACGACAAGAAGACGAATTTAACGGGAGGCGCGCGCGCAGCACTATCGCGGACGTCGATCGACACGAAGCCATTGTGATCTCCCGTCACTCGCCGCCGTACCCCTTACCCCCGCCACCGCGTCACGGCCGACAATCCCCTCCCCCGCGACCGCGTCACGCTCGACCCGCCCCGCGTTCGGGCGCGGCTGCGGCGGCGGTGGTGACTTTCTCTCTGCAGGACGACGACGACGACGACGACGACGACGACTTGCCGCAACGGCGGCGGCGCGCTTCAGCATCACGGTAAACGTGCTCTTTGATCCGCGTGTCAAAACAGAATGTACGCGTCCGATGGCGGACGGATAACGCGTGCGCTTCTTATTATAAAGCGCATCCAGCAGCTGCTCCAACCGTTTTTTTTTTGCCTTTTTTTCCTCCCCGCCACCGTCGCTTCTATTGCACCCTATATCTAGACTATTCTAGCGTCCACGTATCCTTATATATGTGTACACTCGCATTCAACGCAAAACAACCCTTTACCATAGCCAGTCCACCCGTTCACCCATCCTTCGTCGACAAGTTCTTATCAGATTCGAAGGGGAGACCACCGACGACGGTGGGGTAGCTGCTGCTGCCACTGCGTACGACCAAGCGACGCGTCGTGTCACTTGTACGCACCCCCCGCGGACCGCTGGTGTACCCCACTCATTAGTCACTAAGTACACCGAAAACTTATCCTATGCCGTCAATGAGAGTGTGTGTGGATGCGGATACATAGTTAAATAAAACCGTCCAGCTGGTAGTACGTGTCGTTAAGTAATTTTCACACGGGGTGTTGAACTGCACAAACCGCGAGTGTATACAGATTCAGACATTGAAAGTTTAGCGTTTCATCACCGTTATAGGTCAATCGATTTTTTTTTTTTGAAAGCTTGGGTGTTTTTATATTTTTATTTACTCATGCTAATTCTGCAATTATATCAAACTTTAATGTACAGTTAATAGAATTTCTAAATTAGATAGTAATTTTTTTTTAAGAACCGCTGTCAGGATTTCTATGAGTGGAAACGTAGAAAACAAATAACCTAGTGGAGTATTTAAGTATTATACTTGAGTTGGTAAAATAAATAAATTATATCAGTTAAATTAGTTTGTATACTAATATTATACAATACTCAAAAGTATTGTCATGGATAATAGTGCAAGAATCTTGCTTAAAAACAGAGAACCAATTGTAAATGTAATTACTTAACATATTTAGGTACCCGGTTACAATTTAAAACCGTATATTTATTCAAATTATGTAATTCGTCAAATTAAGTAATAATTTAAAGTTGTTCATTAATCTATTTTCACGAAAATTATTTTTTAGGCGATTACTTAATTTATAATTAGAACATACTTTGTATACTAAATACGTGTTTCTCATATTTTTATATAACTTTTGCGATAGATTTGACAACATCTAGACCAAGTCTTTATAGCTCAGGGCATACAGAGCATATTTCAATAGAAACCTTAAGTTTTTTTTTTTGAATATTATAAAACCAGAAAACCACAAATTGGACTATGTGTTAAATCTCCTAACAAAAATACATACTTGGAAGTAGGAACACAAACGAAATGTAACATTGCACAGCTATCCGCGTTGCGAAGTACGCATTCGGTATTTATACATTATCGTAACTAACGCACGTACATACATACCAACGCCATCATGTACCAACTGTATTAAAATCAATACTCAATAGGTATACATTTTAATAACTAAAACGATTCTTATAATAATATGTATATATATTATATATACATATTCTAAAAGGTGTACTTTCTACGTTTTGAACATTGATTAATAATTATTTATCTTTAATTTTTGGTAAGACTGTTACTATTCCTTTCCCTTTTATATAATAATCGATTTACACCTAGGAAAACTTTCTACGGGAACTATTGTAGTGTACAATTATTTTAACGCTACAAAGCATTCAATTTTAATTAGATGTATATTGTATACACAACATACATACACCGAGAACTGTACAGTGTTGGTATTTTTATAATAGTTTTTTTATGGTCGTGAACGCCTTCATATATTATTACGCAATTGCATAATTGCATTTAATTTTATTACGAAATGGTAGTTATATTCAAAGGCAATTGTAAAGTTGTAAGCTGTTTACTTAGCCCTTTTACTTTAAAGTTGCTACGTTCAAGTGGCTAGCATGCGATGCAACTAAAACCATATAATTGCATGGCTAACGAAAACAAAGTTGGTAACTATATTATGGTCTTATATGTAAGTCGCATGGAAAGTTGAATATTATGAAGTATTCGGTCATTGAGAAAATCTATGTTTCTTTCAATACGTATAAATAGTACCATGACAGTGTGACTAACGAAATTGGTACTAATTAATGTTATACATCCTGCAGTAACATAGTCATATATTTATTAAAAAAATTATGAGAATCAATTTGATTTCGTGCAGTAAATTTTGGTTTCTTCGTGAATTGTAAACAATATGATATATTATTATAATAAAAGTTCAAAACATTTTTATTTTTTTTTTCCGAGAAAATGAATGCTTCAACTATAAATTGTGTACACTGCAGAAACGATTAAAATTAAAAATCGTAAAAACATAAACGTTTCACTTTGTAGTCAGGGATCCTCGTAAAATGTTTGAATAAAATCTTCACATTTAACGACGGTACTTTGTAAAGCTGCATAAATTAAAAATATGTTACATTAAAACATGCAGGACGCATAACTACAGCAGTGAGGCGTGTATAATATATATATAGGTATTAGGTATCCTTTAAAATGAATATGTAATGTATATATACATCAAAACTGTATAATATATGTATATAGTTTAATCTGTTTGGTCGATCTACGCAAACATTTCGGACGGCTATATTTGTTTACGTGCGCGTTAGCGTCTATAATATAAAATCAGAAAACCGCCCAGCACTTATATTAGTAAGTTATTTCGAACAATCCACGTGTATAATCCTGCCGTTGATTTATCGTTGAAATCGATGATCGCAACAAATTTGTACTTCGATACGATAAACGCACATTATGTAGTGCTGAAAAAATATATGGGTAGGTGGTATACGACATTGTACCAGCAACATAATACAGTAAAGGCGTTTACAGCGCACGAATATCGGTCGACAACGGTGAGAATTGACACTCGTATAATTTATCGGAAATTGCATAACGATTCTTGAGAAGAAAAAAAAACGACGTATTATATGTATTATTTGGTCGGGCATCTTCACGTTTTAGCCGCCGGGAAGTCGACCCTGAGTCGCGAACTCGGAACACCTCATATAATATAGCTTATGTATATTGCCCGCGCTACAGAGTTATTATGGCCGATGTTGCCAATCGATATCGGCACTCTGAAATGCACTTTTAATTACAGGACACGTATTGGCGTGGTTCAGAGATCGTAGCAACGAAAAAAAAAAAAATTCCAAACCATAGGTCATCACCGTTATAGGTGTATTCTACCAAGGTCAAATAAAATATACACTCGTATAATATTTGAACGTGTCTACTATTTACTATACGATAATAATATAATGTTAAAATCCAAAAAGATGTGCCCATAATCGATAGTAAAAAAAAGTCGGGCGAGATATAGAAGGAGTCGGGTGGCTGATATCCAGTTCAAATGAACTATTGTTCATATACATTCGAAATTAATTCGTACCATTGGTTTCGAAAAACGGTTCTGAGTGATGGAAGACGAGTGCGTTGGCCTTTTAATAGAATAATGATAGTTTGTATAAGTATAAGTGTATAAAAATTTCATTTCGGATGGGTTAAACAGACTTTTACATAAAAAATAAAAATCGCTTAAAAGTATAACCTTTGGAATTTATTTTGAACAATTATTATTTTTATTATTATTATTATTTTGAACAATATTTATATAATGCTAATATTATGCTATCGATTTTTTGTCAGTTTTTCTCAACAATTTGGAAAACTGTTGAGGAATGCTAAAGGTAACCTAAATTTACAAAATAAACTATATTTTCTATCGGAAACCATTCCTTTATGGATGAACTTCTGGTCGACATCTTGTGAAAAGACTCAAAAATAAATACACCATAGTGAAACCAATACATTCCTTGCTTCTATTAGAATCTAAATTATATAATAAAAATTCAAGTTTAAAATATATTCTGCTCATTAAAATAAAAAATCAATAAGGTTCCTTTTGAACTCGTTTTTTTTATATAATCGAATTATTTAAATTTAAATAGATAAAACTCAGATTTGTGTGTTTACGAGCCTAAAAACATTTTAGTAACAATACAATTTAATATGTCATTCATGACGTTATTTCCAATATTACAATATTTTTGTAACCGTTTTTGAATTTAGAATTCTTTCAGACTTATATAGGCATAATATGTCCAGTGATCAACTATACAGTCATAATATAATATGAGAATAGTATTATACCAACATGAGTACCCCAAAAAAATGGTGTCATATTTATTTAGACAGGTAAAACGTAAGAACCACTTATGTTGACCAATTTTATAAGATCCTCCACAATGAAGTATGTGACACGACCGCTGAATATGATATTCTTTTATAAATGTCACTGTAATCTTATGATTTTCATTGCGCCCATCTTTCGATTTTTCAGAAAAATAAAAATTTTTGGTTCAATAATATTGTTAATTTCATATAGTCGTAATATTTCATTTTGTACAGCGCAAATTGAAGAAACCGTACATTTTTGAAGTATTGACGTTGGGGTTCGTTTGAAAAATGTCAATTTCGTAAGTTAAAAACATATCTTGACCCTTGATTGATTGGTTTTCAACGATATACGCGTCGAATGTGTTTAATTATTTACCAACATATTCGGATTACACATTGAAAGCTTATAAAAATAAACACAAAACGAGTGATATTTTCCGGCTAAACAACCGAATGCTTGTATTAATTTGTGCAAATATTATTCCATCTTTGCACTCTTCCGTCATAGTTAAACACACATCAACAGAATTCTATATGAAATATTCTTATCAGATTGTGGCATTTTGAATGATTTGCACGTTGTAGGTTCATTGAATTTTGGGTATTTCTGAATTAATTAAAATTATCTATTACAGCCTATGCGCGTATGTTATGTACATATTGTCGAAAACAATTATTAAAAACTAAAACATAATAATATATACCCGCCGTATACCAATACTGTATACATATATGATTTATAGTTATTAAAATTGTATATGGTTAATGTTTTCGTGAATCGAAAACGCTGTCGTTAAACGTACATATTAATTATATATCTGGAATGTAATTAAACAGTAATAATAATATGTGTACCTATTTAAGGTCTGATTAGACGGATACAGGAATGAAAAAAAATTACAAAACGTAATTATAACGCATTAATAAAATACCATTTGCGGTGCGAAGAGGTGTTATTACATTAGATGTAATTATTTTTTATGGCTTTTTTTTTTCATATAAATATTATTAACAACGAACCCGTACTGTAATATTAAAATCTCTGTATCGACGTCGATGACGTGCACGTCCGTGTACAGTATTATACCTAAAGACGTGCGCGTGGCGCCTGGGTACTGTTGTACTATTCGGGAAGGATCAAAAACGTGCAGAACATAATGAGCGGTGATAAGTTTCCGCGGCGTAAGTGTTCTTCGAAAAAAAAATAGACGACCACTCGACGTTTGATTTTTCACCCCCGGGTGGCGCATAATATTATTATATCGTTACGGAAAACAAATACGCGCGTCTATTGTGCGTGAAAACGTTCGGGGGCTAGGTAGAATCGCAGTTCATCCCCGCGGCGCGGCCCGTATAGAACATAATAATATATATATACACCTCGTAGTCGGCCTAGGTATAGGTGGATGTGTACCGCGGTGCGAGCCCTGCGATCCCGTAGAGCCGTTTGACAAATTTACGGCGCATAAATTACGTCAGACTTGTTGTAAAAAACGGCGGCATTTTTTTCCCCTTTCCCTTCGCTCGTCGTTTTACGATGCCGTCTGCGGGTCGGGTTCAAAAAATCGACCGGCTAGTAAAGAAATCTGTGCTCGTAAAACGCGTACGTTATGTGACGTTTGCGACGTCTTTTGTTTTCGTGAAAATTAGCCAGACGAGTGAGTGCGTGATAGAGGGAATGAGAGAGAGGGTGGAAAAACAAATACGCGCGCGCGCGTATATAAACTACCCGTTTATTTCGCGAGGGGTCGTCGTTTCCCAGAAGGTTTCGCCCACGTCTGAAAGGATATGTATATATATATATATATATATATATATATATATATATAATATACGCGGGTCGCATATATTCCTTGGACGGAGACGGCGACGACGACGAAGGTCCTCGGCGACAGCGACGGCGGTGGCGGCGGTGGCCCAACGGAATGAAATGGGTGTGCGCTCCTGCCTGTATATATTGTACATAATCATCCCTCGGTCGGGCAGGTACGCGCGTACACACACACACACACACACACCTACACATACACACACGTACAATGTAGGTACCTCGGGGGTAGGCGCCACCGTCAACAATGACCACTGTCACATATTTTTCTTACCCCCGTCGTCAATATAAAAGGTTAATAATAATAAATGTACTACCACCGCCGCCGGGAAAAATAAAAAAACTAAATAATATAGTCGCGGCGGCGGCAGCCCTGGAATCCGACGCAGCGCCACTACCGCGCCGCCGACGACGACGACGGTGGAGCAGGACGTGAAGGAGCAGGACGTGGTGGTGGTGGTGGTGGTGAGCGCAAGCACGCGGGGGCCCCCATTGTCATCGTACACGTCGAATCGGTACCTAAACCATTGTTCAGTGCGTAGGCCGAGTAGCCGACACGGACCGACATGCGATCCCGCCGCCACCGTATGTGTCACACACTATATATATATATGTATGTACATAATATATATGTATGCACATAATATATATGTATGTACATAATATAGTGCACTATTCTTGTATTATTTTTCACGTTCTTTTCCCTTTTTTTCTTCTTTTTTTCTGCCTATACCTCTCGTATATAAATGTATTATAAGACTGACCCGCATTGATTTGTTGCTTTTAAATGAGCTCATTTTACGAAAAGGAGAAGTAAAAAAAAATCTATACATACAAGCTACTATATACGTATATATATATATATATATATATATATATGTATATATATGTATACAATATACATAATACATACACACACATATTTATGTATGTATATGAAGGACCTACCTACGCGTACATATAGGTACCAATATCAACCTTTATTGGCACTAACAATATTGTCCGAAACCAGTAGCTAGACCAGTGTATAATAACGTAGAGAATACTATTATTGTACGTATACAAATGTGTTTTATATACCTATACGTGCACGTAAAAGAACGCGGGATGGACATCAAACGCTGCTGCAGAACACACGCACAAATGTCTCCGAATTCGTATACTATTACTCATACGTATATATTCATTATACGATTGTGTATAGGCACAACAAACGTAATAGAGTATTTTTTTCGCTAGTTCTATTGTTATAAACTCACTTTTCGTGTAAACCTGTTATTGACGAGAAGTCAAAATATCGATAATTCACGTCAATTGTTTCAAACAATAATACGCGTGTTAAACATGATATAATATATTACATCAAACGTTAGCAATCATTTTACCAAATCAAATTCCTCGAAGATGTATATATACATATATGTACCTATACGCTTCAGACTGCATTCAAAATTCGAATATTATAATAATAATATAATGCTGCGTATTTGTAGGTGGGGCGTTCATATTTAAAAGATAATAAAAATCAACAGTTTTATTACATAATTAAATACACCTAATGATGCACATAGGTACATTCATAATTGCATATTCAATAATTACCATCAACATCGTTACATACTATGTTGGTTTTCATTTAAACGAACCGGTATTCGGATTAAACTATTAAAATGTATGCTAAAACTCCGAAAAATCATTTTTATAGTGCGAGACCCTATTAATTCTAATATATGATATCATACGTGAGACCATAAAAATATATTACCATTTATGTAGTGCGTGCGTGCGTGTGTACCGAGTACAGTGAAAAAAACCAATTTATTTTTAATCGAATCTAATAACAGGACTATTTGAACACGAAAGACACCTAGTAACATACGTCATTGCACTAATGGAACATTTTTTTTTTTTTTATTAATTTATTTATATGTACTATTATTTTTATTTTACTTTTAATGGTGTTAACACATGTAAAGTAAAATATTATTTAACTATTGTTTATTACTCATACGGATGTGAGCACCGAGCAGCCTCATAAATGAGAATCGATGAATTATTTATGTTCTACTGCTTTTAACATACTAAATTATTCGATATTGGTGTACATTGTACCTATAGTAGATGCAGTTGAACAATATTGTACTATTTGTACCTGGCACCTGAAGCATGATGCGATATATTAACCTTACATGTTCAATAATATTTTTCGAACATCATCATCCCTACTTTTGTGCGCTCACTTGAATACGCACAGGTATACCCGTACGCTATCTGTAGAGTGTGTATAAAAGAATTTAACTACGACACAATTTATTCAAATCTGTAATAATACTTTTACGAGAGTATTCTGTTTGGTTCAAAAGAAATATTTTGACCTATTTCGTGGCCAAGCTGTATAGTTCTTTTAAGGAGAAATATTAAAATATTTATTATAGCACGGGTTGATGACCCTAACGCTTGTGACTCAATAATGGCAATCACGTTTTTAACATTTACCTGCGAAATAAGTGTATAGGTACGTATGTAATATTTTGCGAAAAAGATTACAAACACTATAACGCAACAAAGAACTTGGACACTTGGGACCATTGATCTTACCTACTTTTATAATTTTGTATGTATTATTGTATGTGTTGAACGGGTGAACATTGTGAACACAAAAACATCACGAGAGTTCCTACGAACCAGGTCTGTAAACAGTGGACAAATGATTGTTACACAAGTATACTTGGCGGACCGAACACAGACGTTGAATCGTTTTATAATATATTGATATGTGTTATAATTTAGAATAGTTATCGTCTATATTGTTATACGTTGTAAGTCGTGTGTTACAATATTGAACGTACAACACAATAATATTGACGTAAAACGTTTCGTTTATAAATTATATCGAAATTCGAGCGTGTATACAGTGCAGGTACACGACTGTAATACAATAAATATTGTGCTTTGGACACGAATATATTTTTCTGGCTGTAGGGGCATCTCGTGATTTAAAATGAACCGCCTTGATTCGCCTTGAAAACTTTAAGTGCGTAACCTAGGGTCTAGGGATAGAAATCGTACAGTGATACCAACCGTATCGCTGTGTTTCACGTGTACAGCAAATGTCAAAATATTATTTTGGCGCTGCATGTGGACGTTTTTCTAACGTTGAACCCGGCGCATCGTAATGTTACGATTGTAATACCGCATTGCTTAGGTATAACGGTGTTTTTGTGAAATCTCCTAAAACTGTACGTAATGCACGGGGTGACGCGGCTCGGAATTAAAAGGAATACCTGCCCACCGTGTTATTATGTTATTTCAGAGCATATACGACCGCGTGCCGTACATTCTATTATACAGTCGTTCGTATGCTTGGCGAGTGTTCATATGCACAAAGTACCCATTGCGTTTGCTCTCGAACGCATACGCGGTATAAAATTTATAACACTTTGTTATCGAATTATCGTACGAGGTATATTTTACAATATTTATGGAAGTAAAAAAAAAAAAAAACGGACGTTTACGGCGGCGGCGGTATGTCTTTGCGAGTAGAAACGATGCCGTCAAGATACGTGCACATATACGTGAAGATCCTGCTTCAATGCATAAAACGACCCGAAGAGTGTCCAAAATAAATACAATGTTAGTCTAGAAAGTTCGGGCACGTTATGCACTGCGAGTATGGTTGGTACTGACGCTTATATATAATGCAGGGTGTCTTACCGAGGATTCACCCATTGAGATATCTCCCGAGATAATGAAGATAATACATTTCTGTTTTTATAATACTCACAGTAACTAAGACTACTTTTCCTGACAATAGCAAAATAAAAAAAAAATAAAAATTAAGACTACAGATATATCATATTTAAATTTAATATAATGTTTAGGTAAAAGGGTTAAGTATTTTTTTTATTTTATTATATTTGAAAAATTTGAAAATGTTGAAGTATCAACATATTATTTTAATTAATCCCATGATTTTTAATACATTTTTCAGTTTCCAGAAATGTATAGGTTATCTGAAAACGAGATGATATAATATTAAAACATTCAATTATGGACTACTACGGTAAATAATACCCAATTTTTGCTATAAACATTTATCTTTAAAATGGCTATTATCTCCAATTCTCTACTCCTTTAAAAAACCTTTAAATTCGATTAAAATATGAAATATTTGTAGTACGTCTTGTTTCTGTGACTTGTGAGTCTTTTGCGATTCTTATAAAAAAAAACACATAATTTGAATACCTTCATTTTCTCAGGAGTAATCGCAATGGGAAAATATTATTTAATTAATAAATAAAATCATCGGTGGGATTCTCTGTATAGATTGGGATACGGTCGTATGATATAAAATATTTCAACATTACTGTGCAGCATTTTCCTCAAATGCATTTAGGCATATTTGGTACATACGTACAAGTACAAATAAATGTCATAATCTGAATAGTGCTAAAAAAAAGATGAAATTTGAATGCGCTAAATTTATTTCATTTTTCGGTAATATTTAAAAGTCTGTCCTGTATCCTAAAATGTATTGCCGATTCGAAAACAGCATCTGATGACACAATATTATATTATGTTATGCTATTATTGTTGTTAAGACCATGTGCTACCGTGAGCATGTGTTGAAGAATTAGCTCGACAATACTCGAGTTCGAGATAGCTTGCAATTGTTTGCCGTTTCTAACTTGGAAAATTGTCGACCTAAACAAATGTTATACCAATGATCACCTAACGTACGAAGCTGTGATTGTAAAAAAACCCTAATAATATTACTTAAAAGTTATAACTGTTGTAACCTACTGATATTTGGCGCATAAACTTAGACCGGCCCACCGTCATCATCGTTGCATAGCATAATTATTGATCACAAGTATAGAGACTTTTGGACGTGGGTGAGTAATCGATGGGGACATACAAAATAAAAATACTAACAAACGTGTCGTTTTATGAAAACGTCGAAATACATGTAATAGTAATATATTAAAATCGGGGAGGATGGTGGTAGCTTGCTCATAGCCCTCCCTGCATACGTTAGTCCGCTAAAATCCACGAGATCAAGCAAATAACTAACTTATTAATACCACCACTAGGCGCTGATGCCCAGCATTTCAAATCAACATCTTTATATAACTAAATTGCTGTAACGTTGATTTGTTAAACCATACGAATAAATAAAATATTGAAATCAATGAAATTATAAATAAAAAATAAAGGAAAATTGTCGCAAAGAGAAATATTTTGGGAAATTCCCCCGTCAAAACGATATAATAATATAATATCGTATGCAGATCTACGATAAAATATTATTATTATTCTTTTGACGTCCAATACAATGTCCCAACGTCTAAATGTCTTTACGTCCAAACGGCCTAACGCCCTAGATCGCATGAATAAATGATTTATTACGAATATCTACGGAAAGCTCGCGATCGCAGCGTCGATAAGGCGGCAGTATACTCTTGCGACGACGCAATAATGTTCTAATCCATCGGGGTGGTACGCGCGCGTGCCGTCTTTACACAGTGTACAGTGTATTATGCACTATTATAACTATTACTATTGTTATTGTAATACGATTATTATTATTATTATTATTATTATTATTATTATCACTATATTGTTGTAATCGTCGAGTGTTTTTAGTTTTTCGTACGCGACACAACACGGCGTCGGACAAAACGTTATTGTTGCGCGCGCTAAACATAATAAGAGTCATTATTGTACAGTATAATACGCGTGCTTGTGGTATCCGCGGTCGGCGAGCACCGGTATACCTTTTCATCGAGTGTAAAACAATGCGCGCCGCGACAAAATCGCGCACCGGAAAAGTCCTTCTCCCGGTCTCCCCGCACCACGCGCCGCGCGTGCCTACACGCGCACCCGGGGTCCGTATGTGCTCGTTCAGAAAATATCATAATATCATCGCACTCTCGATGACGATATAATAATAATGATATATCAACAATAAGTAATATACGGTGCGCTGTACAGGCACTACACACGTCATAATAGTCACATTGTGTAGGTATATACGCGACGCGCGCCGGCAGAGGAGCGCGCACTCGAATACGTCATTTCTTCGCATAACAATATTATTGTATCGGTGTACATCGGCCGGTCCTCGGAGGAGGACGCGTGTCCGCGTAAAGGACCTTTTTATACCTACCCGAACCATACCTACCGTACTTCAAACGCACGTAAATATTTATGTGTAAACACTATGTGTATTATACGGCCGTGGTGAACCGTACAGTTTGTCCTGCTCAGATGGATTATCAATGTATCCTGTGCTTATAAATAAAATCAATCGAATTCATAATTTATTTTTCTTTAATCACACGCACGAACCAAGATCAAATTTATTAGTCTAACCTAATAGGATTGTTTTAAATAATTCTTACAGTTCCACTTCCTAATTCCGTACATACTTCATTCTTTGTTTTATTTTATTTGATTTAAAGAAACCTAATTATGCTCTAAGGTGAAAATGAGTATGGAGGAATAATGTCGGTTTTAAGCCGCAATGTTTTCCTACAGGTCAACCCAAATTATATAAAAATCGTAAACACGATGTCACGATATTTGTCTGTAAATTAAAAAATACATAATTTCAAAAATATCAATGCACGTCTATGCGACCATGCTGTTGACGGTCAACATTTTCGGAAAATTGTACCCTGGACGTTTTTTAAATGTTACAAAAAAAAAAAAAAATTATAAACCATATACTTAAACGCCTTTAGGTAATAATTAAAATTAAAAATTAACAATCACGTTGAGCCTTCGGCCGCGACAGTCATAACACAAGAGCTTGTACTGCGATCAGTATCCCTCGTGGGAAATTTTGTGTGCACCAATTGTGTACGTTTATTTATTGAGACGCACTCAGCAAAAAGAAACAACGAGACCGAAAAACTATTGTTGCTATTGTTGCGGTGTGCTGTTCGTTCCTGCGCGGTACAAATGCACATTTAATATTTATGTGTACGTGCGCAAAACATACGATATTCGTTATACTTATATATATATATATATAATAGACGTATAATAACAATATTTTACAATAATATAATATAGAGTGTCTGCGGAGCGGTCTCTAGGGGACTGAAATGCGGCGCCGCCGTCTTGTCGTTCCTGGTAGTCCGGCGGGAGGTGGTCGAAGAACCCAAGACGCGCCCTGCCGCGACAGCACGACAGACTTTGTACTCTCGTATCATAACTGGTGTACATATACATATAGGTGCTCGTAAAATTGCCGAAATCCTCCGACATAACTACCACGATACGCGAGCGCTTTGCAGGTACATTACGAGTGCACACGCCGCCGCGCCGCCTCCTTATTTTACAACCTGACCGCCGGCGTTTATTACGGTCCTGTGTGGTATAAGTACGCCGCCGCCGAACGAATTTATTTTGTCCGTAACGTACACATAATTTCAATAACACATCGTTTGATCTTCGGCAATTATATTGCAGCGTTACATATGATAACTACGCGCGGTCCGTTCCTCCCGATTCCGTATTTATATGCACGTTTGGCATATACCGAATCGACAGGTGTTTTCGGTTAACGAACTCGAGACCGCGGCCGGAGCCGAATTTGATAGTATTTCGGTTTATTTAAGCGCGAATTTGTACGTAGAAGGGACGTACGGATTTGGACGTCCAAAAAATTTAAAAAAAAAGTATCATAATATAGTAACTGTTATGATGTGTACTGTAATAGTGTAATGTACGATATCGTATCGTTTAATGTAAATATTTAATGATTAAATATTGAAATCAAAACGCCAAAACATTTTAAATCCATCATAAATAAAATCATCAAATTAATATTTACATATATATTATAATATTCGGTTAAAAAAATGTTGGTTCGATTCGATTAACGCGGTTTCACGTTAATGTTTAACTACACCGATGCACACTTTTACATGGACTATAAGCAAAAATATTTAATCGACTAATCAAATTGAACTACAAAAAATATTAGCCATTTCGCTATGGTATGATAAATGCGATAAAGTACACCTATAATGTATGGAAAAATGACAGGTTTTAACAATATTGTGATAATATATATGAAAATAAAGATAAACGATAACTGATACGATTAAGTACTATTTTAATATTTTTTGAAGTTCAAATGTCCCAACGTCCAAACGTTGTAGAATCTAGATCGTACCGAGCTGTTATACCCACCGATAAATCGTTCCAACAGCGATTATGTCTCGCAAGCATGATACGAGTACTCTCTATCAGTCTATCCTAATAATACTTTAATGTATTATTAACCGGAGCCGGTTAGGTCACATTTTGATTGGATAATGTAATCGTGCATGCCAATCGGTCATAATAGCTATAGCGCGATTCTTTGTTAAATTTAGTCGAAAAAACTACAGTCTCCGCATAAACAGGTACACTCCGTGCAGTTTTACATGGATAATACGTTTTTATTTCTAATTACATATACATATAGATTGCAGGAAAATAATATAACTTTTAGCTTAAATCCATACGAAAGTATAAGAATAACAATATAAAATGGGAAATCTGTTTCATTGGTCATTTTTACTTTTTTAATATTTTTCCTATAGTCGTATTTTTATTTCCCTTTAAATTTTTATCGATTTCGTTCCGATGTAATGCAAGCCTTTAGAAGTAACACGACGTTTTGGAACAAATACATCCCTAACGGTCTAAAGTCTTCACAGATCGTACTACCATATCGACTGTTATAATAGATTATAATATAACATATCATGGACCGTAATCGTGGTATATGGCTGTTCGTCGTCCTCGAAGATATCTAGATAAGGCCGGTATCTCGTCGACGACGAGGCTCTGTAAGGTATATAATATGTATAAATGAAAAGTTTCACGGAAGCGTGCCTCCGCTGCCGACGAGGTTAACAGGGTAGTAAACGAGGGTCAATGAGTATCATGAGAAACTACAGAGAGATATTCAAAGTACGGGCGCATAGGTTCATTATATATATTCGTATAATACGTATAGTGGCGTAATGTGATTAGGCGCGTAAGATGTAAAATGGACGAAAGTGCTCGTTGAAGAGGCTTAAGATGAAAATAAAATGTAAGGGGGGACAGCGACTGATAAGACGGTTCGGATGTATTCAACGCGGCAAAGAAAAGCTCGAAGAAAGGTGGAAAGTATTTAGGATGTGTACAGTGGTAAAAAGATGGTCAGAGAGATATAATAGCAGTGTGAAAGGGTGTATATACAAATGTGTAGTATATAATATAATAGTCGTAAGAAAGATGCAAAAGAATATAATCATATATATATATATATATATATATATACATAATGTATATGTATGTAAATATATGATGTATATACTTGTGTAAGGTTAATCAAGCATTGCAAGAGTGTACGAGAAAAAAATTAATTAAACCCTAGTACTTATAAATATTTCGAAAGAAAAACGAATTCATAGTAGAGAGAAATACCCGCACAGAGATTTATACATCGATAACAATTAATATTATATCCGTATCTTTACCCTTTAACACACCGAATTAATTAAGAGTGCTACGTGTGCGCACAGACAATGTATAACATATCATTATTATACTGATGTACAAACGTAATATTATTATTCGTACAACTAAAAAGTTCGTATTGTTTTCATACATCTTTTGCTTAAACACACCATGTCCTGCGTACCGGTTATGTGCGTAAGAATTTATCGAGATCGTTAACATTTCAAATTAAAAATATGATAAGTCTAATTTAATATTTATCAGCCGTTAATTATCAAGGGGATTTTTTTTAAATTTATATTTATACATCTACACAGATACAATATAATGTATTGCGCGATTCTTATCATAATTGTTATTATATTATTATTGTTTATATTTTAGTATTGTTTTACTCGCACGCTCAGTTATGTATACCTATATATATATACCTCAACAACAATATAACGATTTTCCTTCCCAACACTCGTCGAAAACCATAACACTTGTCATCATAATCATAATCATCTGCAGTACACCTATATATGCGTACAAGCTACAGCGTACATGTACCAGCTACAATGTATCAATATTATACCCAAGAGTCTGTTGTATCGGTTAGATAATGCAGCTGCTTACCTGATTGTTATTATTCATATTATATTATATTGTGTATCCTTTTGCAGCAAACGACTTCCCGGAACGAGTTAAAGGTGAACACTTTTAACCTTATTAAAATGTATTTGTTCAACTTATTTTCTGTGTACGAGTTTAGACATCGGGCGCTTAACTCCCCCCGTGCGTACAATGTAACGAGCATTGTATACGCGTACGGTTATACCTTTGGCATTGTGTTGGAGTTGTTAAAACTTTGTGCTGAGCTGTCGGAAAATAAAAAAACGGAAAATAAAACAACAACAATAAAAGAAGGGAGTGCTGCGGGACCGGTGACCCGCGGTGTTTCATTTTTTTTCGTTTTCGTTTTCGCTTTTGGCTCGGCCGAAAAAATTAAAACTTAATTACCTGAAAACGACCACGCGAACTGCCGGGGGTAATAGGAGGAGATCGGAAGAGGAGAGGATGTCGTTGAAGTGGTTTTTTTTTCTCTCTCTCTACTCCGACCGAGTTTTAACGCCACCGTGGAAACGATTGTTATTGTTTTTTATCACGTGGCAATAGGAAAACGCGAAATCCGCACGGTTACGGGGTGCGGTAATAACACGGCCAGTGCTTTAACCGCGTTCCGGGGCGGCGGTGATAATTCTCGTTTTCGTCCCGTCCCGAATGTTACCTGAAGCGGTAACGGTCGGAGTGGCGGAGGACGACGAGGATCCGCCGCGGGTCACTTCGATCGTCCAAAGCAGTGCTCATCACTCGCCGGCCGGGTCCGACCGCCACTTGTGCGCGGTGCTCTATCCGCCGGACGAAGGATTCTGGTTGAAGCTCACGTGGCTGCTCAGTTTCGCCGCCTCGTTCGTCCTCGACGGGGTCTGCTTGTCGCTGATGCTGTTCGACGCGCGCGTCGGCATGACCCAGCTCGTGCCCCCGCAGACGCGTACCCTCGAGCACGTGGCCACGGTTTTCCTGTTCCGCCACTTGATCGGTACGGTACAGCCGCATGGCGGCACGGGCACTCGTCGTGCCCGCTTACCACGACCGCGTTCCAGTAACCGCACACGTGGTACCGTACCCCGTAGGTACCTGGAGTACCGCCTTGGAATCGCAAAAATATAGTATAGCGCACCCGTAGTATGTTATCGTTCACGAGTACGACTAGTGGTATGTTTTTAACGAAATCCTCGACACCGATCTGCCGGACAACGTTTTCACGACGATTAACGGTTTTCACCTTAAACATTATCACAGGACGTAATGCTTCTTGCGATCGTGCTAGTTGAGAATACCGAGGATAGACCGTTTGTTCTTGATACTATTATAATTATTATTTATTTTACCGTTGATTTCGTAAAAATTACAGCGTACGATCGTGGTTCAAATTTATCCGCAAGCACACGATCGAGTTTCTACGTGCATTATGATTCTTGTGCACGGCTCGGGCCACATCGCGTTTCGTCCGCACTTGCCACTTTGAGCGTATCAGCGTGTTGGATCCTGCCACCCCAGTAGCAACATGATGTTATTGTTTTTTCATATTTATGATAACCGACTGAACGATACTGCAATCATCATAAATTTAAAATACATTTTGATTCGTCCTTTCCTCTTATTTTACGCCGGAGGTCCGATCGTCCTCTCTTCCAAACCACGAGCCATAACTGCCTGTACTATACTAATACCTATACTATTCATGTGAGGTGGCCCAACTGGGTCCTAATGGATTTGACTTTTCATCCTGGCATCAATACAGCCGTATATTCATCTATTATGTCTAAGTTCAAAATAGTATACGATCATAAAGGTGTCCGAAAAACGGATGAGCGCGAGGGTAAATTAAAGTCATTTTTATAAACCTGTAAATTTCATATGCATTACGATTGAAAGTATAGGGCTCGTTCTACGAATACATCGAATTTCAATTATCCGCAATACCTACACTCGCCGTGTACTCTCATTTTCCTGTAACGCGATCAAAATTAATAATTTCTCATGATGTTGATTAAATCGTAAACCTGTTTATTAATTTCCAAGAAAACTGAAAAAGTGGGCAAAAACTAGATTGTTATCACGCGCGCAATTGTATGTACAATGGTATTACAATAAAAATACACGCTTAGCATATTTACATATTATTAATAAAGGTTATACCGTTCTCGCTCAACATTTCAGTTTAATATTGTTGTACGTGCAATCATTGTACACGGATTTTCTAAAGTTTTCAATCTATAGACATCGAAATAATATAAGACCTTGGAAACGATTTGTTTGTTTAAAATACTATATTTGGCCATGCGTACTATAATGAATATACGTGTACGTCTAATATTCTGCAGTCACCGGAATTCGCGACTTGTAACACATCATCAGCTATTCTCTAGAAACAAACCTTATACGTTTATAAATATGATCATAGAATAACAATAATGTACACGGAACAAAAAAATGATGCTGCAATAATAATCAACGACTGTCGCATAATGTACCCGAATAAAATGATTTATATCGTTTACAACCATTGAATTTCGTTCACAGAACCGTTTTCGTGTGCGTACATCAACCGCTATGGATTCAGACGTTGCTTATTCGTCGGAAGCTTATTGTCTATCACGTGGGTTATATTACTATTGCGTTCCACCGGAAACGCGTTTATTTTCGAATACTGCCTCGTGTCAGCCATCATCGGCGGTAAGTGCGAAAACATAAATACATTATCATGTCGGCGGGTCACGTACAATATGTATTATGTACAGGCGTACACGTTACCAATGCATTTCATATAGTTTGATTTACATTTTTTAAATATTTTCTCCATCTTGTTGTCGAGCTAAAAAAAACGAGTAGGTACCTTGTTGAACTTTGTTCAATTTTTAATCGGTTACATTAAAAAAAAAAAAAAAAACTTTAACATAATTGACACTGTGTTGATGACGGCCGTGTATAATTATTTATGCCGATATCGAGAAGAGAAACTTAAATACTCGGTGCCTGCAGTTTTACACAAGCTATGCGAAATGTTTATTATTTCGCTTACCAAAATCGTATTATCACAATTATTATTATTATAATTATACGTTTGCATAAAGTTTGTACGTCTACGTTAATAAGGTATAGGGATGGGAGCGATTAAGACGTCGTTCTCCGTACTGCTATCTTCGCTGTTCCTCGTAAATCGTCGGAGAGCGCATTTGTCTCGTCATCTGGGAAGTTTCACCGGCATGATGCTAATCCCGCCTGTTACCGAATTCGTGTTATTGAGGTCGCATGACTGGCAATCGGCACTGCATCTTCATTTAAGTACGTATCGAAACGGTTCGCTCGTGTCGGGTTCGTTTCGCGGCGCAATGTGAAATATATTATACAACGCGCTCGTGATGATTACAAACATTGTGTTTCAATTGCGTACAAGTCATCACGTCATAATATTATCATGTGATATTTTAGTTTTGATGTGCTCCTCGCTGGTGTTCTGGCCATTAGTCGTCACTCCGGTGCCGTTAAAAATCGAAGACGTACACGGAGTACCGCCGTCCGCAGCAGACGTATCGCAGTCGCGATCAAGAAGAACCGATTCGAGTGCAGCAGTCCGCAGTGCCGCGAGAAGCTTTACATTTCCAACGATACGGGACACGGTTGGCGATAAAAAGTAAAACGATAAAACATTATTATCGGTATTCTATAAGCTTTCCTTTTCTTCGAGATCACGATGCGTGTTATTGTTCCTGCTTAGTAATTTCATCATACGTTCAATAGCTTTAGAGCGAGGACTGCGTTGGCGAATATTTGTTTTATTAAAAATGTTGATACAAAACTGTGTTTATTTTTAATCATGATTTTTGAATGTATCTCATAACAATACTTGATTTCCACACAGCATTGGTCGAACAGCCATTTTAATTTTTTTTTAACGGTCTCCCAATTTATTTTTTCGTTTTACTGCAAGGTTTGTCACTGTGATGGCTACCAATATAAAGTATTACAATAACTGTTAGATTTTTTTTTAATAAACAATTATTAAAAAAATAATTATATTTCATTATTAGTTTTATAGAGTAGGTTTTTAGATGAAAACATGTTTGCGTAAAATAAAATCGTGTACTATGCATACAAATGCATATTAAATTGTTTATATTTGTTCATATATTGTACATTAAGATAAATATATCTTTATATGTATAGGTAGTAATGCATAAAGAGGTGTATATATTTTTATATACATTTTAGAATATATTTTGAATTGAATGTGAAATTATGGTTTTTTTTTATAGATTTTATTAATTTGTTTTTATTTTGGTTTCTAGTTAGAATATTTTTTATAACAATTCATCTATTATATTTTATACGAAATCCGACATTCTGAGTACACTTATAATTTTTATTGTTATTTTTTTAACTATAGTTAATGCATTTTTTTCGAATTTTGAAAGTAGCATTAACTTTTTTTTTTTTTGTGGAGTTATTTATAATATACTGTAGTATTTTCTTATCAATATTTAAATCATGTCCCACAATATATCCGTAATAATACTGTGATATTTTTTGACCATATCCGACCGGGAAGTATACAAAATACCAAATATTGTCGGTTTTGTATATTTTGTTATACAATACAACATTTTTCGTATTATATATTTACACCTTATACACATAAAATACGGATTCGTTTGAGTTTCCATCGCGTAAACTATACATGGGTATTCACATAATGTGTGTATTTGTAAACCAGTGGCGTATTTACGGTGGGCGGGATGGGGGGGCGGTCACATCCTCCCTGGAAGGTTTTTAAAATTACACCATATGTAAATAATGTGTAAATGATGACCAAAACCAAACACAAGAAGACTATTTCAAAGTTTCAATATTTATACCGGTATATAAACTTTTATTTATCAACTAGAAATAAAATTTCCAGTTCACAAAAAAATGTTTGGAGGTGAATTATACATTTGTTTTTTTATATTTATTTTTTGTTTATTTACCTGCGTCAGAAAAATAACTAGAATCTGTCCAGAATTTATTTAAATTCTATATATCTTTATGATTCCAATAGTTCAATAGCCAAATTTATGTTGTTGGAAGTAAAACTATAGCTATAGGCTGCAGGCTGTTCCTAAAAGTAGTCTTGAAGCTCTTTCACTGTGTGGCCCATCAACTTTTCCCAATATAAATAAATTATTACAAATTTTATATGATATTTTTTAACGTTTAATAGTGTTAAAACTTATGTAAGAAGCAGGTACATTTTAGTAAAATTTATTTTTTATTGTAACTTACATAGTTTTTTTTATATTTTTGTTTTGAAACAATTAATAACCATCGAGCCTGATGATGTACTGAATATCCTTTCAGTGGCGTCATTTCAGTTTTTTTTCTAGAGTAGGGCAGTCGGCATACTCTTATTATTTTAAAAAAGAATTATTTATATTTTGATGATGTGCCGACTTTGGGACTCTAGACTGTGGCAAATGCATGAGTTCTCCCCCACCCAAATGACGCCATTGTATCTTTTGTCTATCATCGAGGAAATTAGACTTAGTCTTATAATAAGTAAAATAAATCCTATAAATATTTGTACATAATATAACATAGACATACGATATGTTTTACATGTGTGATAATATTTTTTATAACCCCACCCCCCCCCCCTTCTTTCGTGGAAATACCCAAGGTTCGCCACTGGTGTAAACGTATGAGTACGATTGTTACTCTGAAAAAAACATAATTATTTCACAACGCTTTGCGACATGCTGACCCCGCAGCCCGGATAATATATGAAAAAAGTACTAACTACTGCAGCGCATATGTAAATAAAATATGTCTGAATGTACTTATGTGTCTTAATTTATATGATATTATATTTAGATAGTTTGATTTAATTTATATGATTGCACCATTACTTATATACTCACACGCGTTTTTAACTGGCCGTATTATCCGTGTAGATTACAAATGGTACCGTTTACTGAAAGCACTGCAGTAGTGCTCGACCGTTCGGCAACACGATCGTCGAGACCAGTGGTGCAAGGTGTACATAAAATGAATACGTTTTACGTGCTGAACAGGAAGAAGAAGAAAAGATGCATGCGGAATCTCACGAACATGTTCGAAAATCGTATTGTGGGCAGTCGTCCGATGTACAGGGACGACATACTATACAACGGTGATGTCAAATCACTGGTGTTCGGTCTTAAAGTACATACTATGCATACGTTTACAATATATGGCGCGTATAAATGCGATAAGTACGCCCTGGCCGGGATTCATCGAACGATTAAAATCGTATTTTTGCTTTTATTAATTTAAATCAAAAATTATTTATAACACGTGTAGTCCGTGCGTTTACATAAATACAAATGGAAAAATATTCACTTTATAAATTATTTACTTTCCATTATAAATAAGGGTTGTAAAAATATATAATAGATATGCTTCAATTCAAACTATAAACGATCTAAATAAAAGACTATTATACTTTATTTATATTTATAAATAATTTTTTTAGGCAGTCTAAACAACTATGTAGGTAGTGCGACCCAGAATATTGTTCAACTTCAAATGCATATAATAATGAGAATTTTAACAACCGGATTATTCTAAACTAAGGTTATGTAAATCATATATGAACAATTCGAAGAAGGGTAGATCCTGTGAACAGTCTTAAGACACCTATCGGGTAGAATCAGTGTCAGTCACCGTAAAGAATATTATCTATTTGAAGCATCAACGGTTTTTCTACTTCAATATTTTACGGAACAAACAATGATCTGCAAGTACTTATATGTAGGTGTCTATAACTACCTCATGCTTCCAATTGCCGACCGAATATATTGAAAAACGTACTGCGTTTTGCTTTTATCAATCTTACACACCAATATGATATAGAAATGATACATTATCGATTTAATCGTTTATTAGTTGGAAAAATAAGATGTTCCCAGCCGCCACGCCACGGCTATTTGCATCTACGAGTACTTACATTTGAAATAATCACAAGCAATATATTAGTTACGCGCATACGTATGTTTTTTATTCCATTATGTCTACTCATTTAGTCAAATGAATACTTCGAGTACCTGATGGCAACGACTCGTGTTTTTACCACGGCCGATTTATACGAAGAAAAAAACAAACGATGCAAAATGTCGCTGTGTCCGATAGCCGTGCATCGAGTTCTGGATTTGATGTACGATACGTCAGTTTGGGGCGACGAGAAATTCGTCTGGATGCTGGCCACCGAAGCTCTAATTTATGCATCTCGATTTCTACCGTTCGTTTTCATTAAAGGTAAGTCTACTAATTATTTCTTTCAAATTCATTTTATCATGGACGCATACGGTTTTATTTTATATTCACGGGTAAATTGCGTGTGTATGTGTGTGTATTTACTATATAAATCAGACACCGACGTTTTGTTGTATGTATCATTAAGTGTATGCATATACCTATCGTATAATCAAAAATTAGCATACTCGAGTAGTTCAAAACACCAGTTTATGTATATACATATAGAAATATAATATAAATAAAAAATGTTTTGTTTTAACGCGTAAACCCGTTATTGTATGGAATATTCCAATAAACGCAGTATATACATATAATTATCACATTTGAAAAAATTATGTATCAAATAAATGACGATGTAGGTACAATATGCGAGTAGGTGCAACCTATATGAACATAAATATTTTATATATCTATATACGTATACAAATGTACCGGTACGACAAACAACCAATAAATAATAAACTAATATAATTATCATTTAATACATAGATATTTATTGATTATTATAAATTATGCACATTATAACATTATAATTTAATATTGTAATATATAATATTGATGTAACATTTTAACTATTTTTATAATTGATTCCGTTCAGGTCCTCAGGGTCTAAAGTCATCCGCTGAAGCAATGATCACCCTTATCGCTGGTTGTCTGGGCTCATTGTTTGGCCGTAGTATCGGCTATTTGCTGCACGAAACATCATCAAATGGCGCGGTACCGTTCTACCATGTTAGCCTAGTGTTAATAGCTAATGGTCTATCGTTGTTTCTGTGTACCACCGGAGACATTGTCACAATGTTGCCATACTTTGGACTTTTTGGATTCTTATTTGGTAATTCTGTTGCTGAAATAGTAAAAGTGTTTACGATAAATATATTATGTCATTGCATGGTTGTAATAACGTATAACGCTGATTACTGATTAGTAAAAAATCCATCTATTATTTTGTGAACGGAATGTTTTGCAATTTCAATTTATTATACTATATTTAAAACGCATATTCATTAATCTTTTATAACGTGAGCCATCTCAAATGCTGGCATCCATAAGATCCTATTTATATCATAAAATTGAAAATGAGTACATAACAGTAGAATATCAGTACAATTATTGTTCTCTCTCTACCTTATGTAACTTGTCGAAAAGCATTAACAATACTTTTGAATAAAATGTAAACGATATTATAATTATATATTATCAAAATGATTATAGATTTATACCTAATAAGTACCCAAATATTTTTTAGTTGATTTTTAGAAAACATTTGCTTATATTTATCCATTTTATCGTTGTGGTCAAAAAGCTATATTTATGCGAACCAAAGTATGATAGTAGTTAAAATATATGTGTATCGATTGTTCATTATCTCCTATTATAATTCCTATTGAAAAATGTGCTCTACTGCAATCTTTACATATGACTCATACTCCATAATATGTGTTTATAGATAACACTATCTCGTAAGATAATTTTTCAAAATACACGATTGTATTTTTTTTTTTATATATTTATTATAAATTTGTGCAACATTTTTTTAGGACAAAATATATAAATATAATACTCCCATTATTTTCAGCATTTTCGATGAGGAAGGGTAAAAATGTGATAGATAAGTAAAATCTCTTTTCAATGTACATATGGTGTCCCGCAAAGGATTTTATTTTTAAACTATTTTACCAATACATAAAATTTAATTAAATCATGAAATCCTTAACCCTGTTAGTATAATAAAAAAATCAGAATTTGAAAATCTTCATTATCTCAGGATATATCGCAATAGGCAAGTCTCGGCGGGACACAGTATATGTAGGTATATTATTATATATTGTTATGGTCTGATGCTAAAATAAATATCTATTCGTAGTTCGTACATATAATTTATTATTCTCGCATTCACATTTTACGTGAATATAATATATATAGTGTACACACAAATATAATAATATACCCGTACACATTACAAATGTTTGTTAGATTTAAATTTATCAGTTTTATCTGTGTATATACGTCAATGATTTGAATGTATACACAGATGCAGCGTAAGCGCAATGACATCGTCGATTAATCGTAGATATTATTCACATTCCAGGATATTACACATCGTTGAAAAATGCAGTGGTCTATTCAATGTATCCTTTGCAGAAATTGAACAACGTGCGTGGACCCATTTCGGTTATTCGAGCTTTGTCGTCATTTTCCGGGATTCTGATCGCACGTAAGTTGTACACTGTAATTTATAGTAGCGTATAATATATACTATGTGTAATGTATATTATTGTGTATTATGTTCGCATACCTACGAGTGCGTGCCACAATAATAGAGCCTGCATATACGTAAGTCACGTACACGTGGAATAGATCAGCGATTCTCAACCTTAGGGTCGCGACCCGATTGTGGGTCGCCAATAATTTTTAATGGGTCGGCTAAAATTTAAAACGTTGATATTTTTATTTTATTTTTGAGTCTTATAAATAATAAATGAAACAGTTTTCGTAAATTCTTCCCAGAGTAACCATTACGAGTCATTCACAATATTGATAATTGGTACTAAGGCTTGGATCACACTATTATTATTAGATCACCATAATATCATAATAATTTTGGATATCTTTAAGAAATGAGTATCCTAATTTTTACGAAGAATCATTAAAGAAATTAGTTCCTTTTGCAACAACTTATTTATGTGAATCCGGATTTTCGAAATTAACTGCAATCAAAACCAAAATAAGAAATAAACTTAATGTTGAACCCACGATGCGTGTTTCACTTACTAATTCCATAGAAGCTCGAATTGATTCATTAGTGAACAACATCAAGACCAAGGAAGTCATTAAATTTTTCATTATTTTTTTAAAAAAATGATGTACAATACAGTTATTAATAGAAATGTTAATTTTTAAATATAATGTAATTAATATTATGACCTGTTATTAGCGTAAGTTATATGAGTAAAAAAAATTATTAAATTAAGAGTACCCAATAGTTATTTTTATTCCTCCATTAAACATTAATTATTAAAAGGTCGCATGAAAAATTTGGAAAATATCTTAGGTCGCCACTACAAAAAGGTTGAGAACCGCTGGTATAGATACTATAAATACTTTGAAATCACAACACTCAATATGTTGTTGACGAACCGATGGATAAAAATCTCTTCCAGACATTTTTTCTCTCATATTTTCCATAGGTTAATGTTCATTTTCCGCCCTATAAAATGTTCCAAACTATTACTCGATGTACTACCTATTATTACACAGTTACCACGTGTCAGATCAAGTATAGATACAATATTTTCTGTAAATTATAATGCGTTCGCTCGTTCCACGCAGTAACAATCTTGCAGAGCTATAAACTGGCGCCGGCCAGCAACGGGAACGTGTACATTTTCGCGGGCTTACTTATGACGGCCGGAGGTGTGAGCGTGGGCCTGTTGCGACAAGATATGACCGCCATCGTCGTCCGACCGTTGGACCACGGCCACTTTGGTCCTAGCCAAATTCAGATGATTTAATGAAAAAAAAACAAAAAAAACGCAAAACTCGAAGTTCTAATATGAATAACACTACGTAGCTGCAATATGCATTCTATACACATTACAACATTTAATTTATTTACTAGAAATAACATTTTGCGATCACACATACTAGCTTTTATACTAATATATAATATGACGTGTACTATCGTGGTTTACATAGAATAAACTCCTACATAATCATTTTATTACTAGTAGTTATATTTAGATATTTATAACGTTATGCCTTACTTTTTACGTATATTACAGTGCCACCGCACCAGACAATCGCTGCGGGATCCTATTAATAATAAACCATATTGAACGGTAGATATCGTCTCTATTATAACCAAGTATAACTTTAATGGTCGATTAATTTAGGTATAAAACGTATACCAAATATATTTGCCTTGTAGTTACTTGCTGCAGTAGTACGTGGTTTAAACCTCTAAAATGTGTGATATCTCTGAGATTATATAAAGGTAGTGGACATAAAAAAAATGCTGACCTTAAAAAATTCAAAACGGTACGGTTTTCGTATTCGACACATTTTGCAACAGACATAACATGAAAAACATTAATCGTTGTTGTACAGTGTTTTTGGGGTGTTCGGAGTTCAAATGAAATATAGTTAAATGCAGAAATTCCCACAATTCCGTCGTGCTCGCGCACAGCTATACATAAACACCACCCGAGTTGGTTATTGTAGCTGCACCCTCCTAAAAAGTATAGAAAATTTAACAATCCTTAAACACGCCTATTACATACTATAAATGAGGAGGCCCTTTATACACGCTTATATTCGAAATACTACGTGTGTATATTGTATTAGACCGGCTATGTTCAATTTTTACGTATACGAAATATTATAAGCATACGTAATTTGTACATGTATGCGTGCGTTTTCGTGATAATTGCCCTAAGTTTGTATTATGTCTGCGGACCCTATTGTTACGTCTGTATTTATGTATAAGTAAAACTCGGTTTCAGATACCGAATCAATAGTGCCGGACGAGTTTCGCACGCACGCCTATATTGTCATTTGACTGATCACTGAAGTTTTCTCTTGGTATAATACAGTACAACGCGTGCCTATATATATATATATATTATCAATGGGTGGGGCGGCGAGTGGATTTTCATGTTTTTCGGTGTTTCGGCGGGAACACGGTTTTCCGTTGCACGTATTTGTTACGTACACCATCACGAGAAATATACCGAGTACATTGCTGCCCCCGAGGAATTCGTGCGCGACCACTGCAATCGCGTCGCGTTCTATCCGCGCGCCCGAGCCGCGATGTGCAGCCGCTGCAGCAGTGGTCGGCGTAGTCGTGCTGCCGCCGCGCGCGCGCCGCGTTAGAAAACCGCTTTTCTCGCGTGCCGGCGACAAGGAGGAGTTGTCTCGGCCATTTTGTGTTCTGTTACCCTCCCACGCGCCTCCGCGAGCACACACGCACTCGACGACGAGACGAGCGCGAAAAATAAAATAATAATAATAAAATATTATAAAAATTGCCATCGTAGAACACGCATCTTATACATTATAAGTAAATACGCGTATATAATATATTGGTATGCGTACGTTTGTATAAATCTATACCGGTTATCTCCTACGGTGTACCCATATAACTGCAGACGCGACTGTTGCGCGGTTAGAGAGCGGCGGTACGGTATCGCGATTTATATTACGTATAGGTACGTCCGACCGTCGGGTGTGATAAAATATAATTTGTGTAAACATAATGCATACGTGCGTAATATAATTACCAGCGTGTAGTGTACAGGTGCCTGTACGTATTTTCATTCGACCGAATTTCGATGAGAGTCGTCGCACGACCGCTGCACGATACATGCAATACAGCGTATATATTGCGCATGCGCGTGTATAATATTATAATTTATATTCTACACGAACTGTGTACGCGCGTATATATTATATTATGTCCATCGCGTATTATGATGTGTATCGACCCAAGTCTCGAGCTGTAAAACGAACAAAAGGATTATTACCAGGCTATCGTATACGTATATTATATTTAGTTCCTGCAACAGAGGCGAGGGGTCAATTCGGAGTAGAGAGTATAGTATGCGATGTTAAAAAATAGGAAGACCATTAATCGGAGATTGTTTTAGAGGTACATATTATATTATTAATCGCGAATCACGTATATAAATAAATAATTAGAATAATTAGTGCTTGCGGAAACTGGAGGAACTTGAATAAACGTGTTGAGGCCCGAGTCAAGATACTATACCAAGGTTGGGATGCAAAATATAACTTACGGATTGGTTATAGCCAAATTTGAATTCGGATTTTATTTGTATATTTTTACACTTTACTTTACAGACGATAAAACCGCGTTAAAGAACAAATCTGAACTAAAATCATCAGTGTTATACATATGGAATCATATCAGGGTATATATAAATGAAAAATATCAGTATAGAATTCTATATTCATACAGGAAGTATATGTATCAATAATTATTAATGTTGACATATTTTTAACTTTTTTACGTTTTTAAATAATATATTGATTATGTCAAATTTTCAATTTTTCAGTAGGTAAATATAATGATTACCTTTAATGGATTTCACTTATAGATCTATTAGTATTATTTCTGATTTATATTATATTACACATATGCATATCATCTACAAAATTATTTAGCAGCATAAAACACAAATCAACAAGTTCCATAAAAATGGAAAACATAAACAAAAACGGTTGCGGGTCAATATACTAATCAGCTAGTAATAACGTAAATAAACCTATGTAGAATGCATAATGTATAAACGATATACGTTCGGTGATGATTAAGACGCCAATAAGGTGGCGAAAAGTGTTAACGGAAAAAGTACATATTATACATAGTAAAACCAAATGAAATATTAGTACCTATAAAATAATAAATAAAATAATCTATAAAGGTCATCGAGGTTGTTGATTGGAGGTTGATTTTAGTGTTAAATTAATCTAGTCCCAGTAGTATAGCGATTATAATACATATCGCTTTTCGATTTTTCGTCTGCAAAAACGAACATATAATATACGATCGCGTATATGTTTCTATGTAATTCTAAAACACGGATCATCGTTAACGCGGCGAGCACAGATCAGGGGTTTTTTCCGATTATTATAATGTCGTGTGTACGAGCGTCGTCGTCGTCGTCGTCGTCGTCGTCGTCGCCGTCATCGGTAGTCGTGTTTCCGAGGTCCTATACGAGACTGTTGAATTATGCATATATTATGTATATTTAAATATATACATATCGATACACGTACACACGGGGTATATGTATTTTAGTATTTATACGGTGTGGCAGCAGCAGCAGCAGCAGCGATCTTCTGCTCTTCGGAAAAAAAAAAAATTGGAAAAAAAGAAAGAAAAAAAAGTTATACCCGTACCGAACGCGTGTATAAAAAAGCGCTGGAATAACACCACGGCGCGGCGACGGCGGCGGCAGAGGCGATTTCCTAGAGCGGTGCGCGTGCGTGCTTCGGCCGATTTGCCGACGGGCGGACGAGTGCCGCGGGCCGGGAGCGGAGGGGAGTGAACGCGCGTGCGGTTTTTTTTTTTTCTTCTCTTTTATTATTTTCATTTTTTTCTCTCCTCACTCTCCCGTCCCGCCTCTCCGCCGGACCCGCGACGGCGCGCCGACCAATGGGCGACCGGTGGGCGGCGCCGCGCGGGCGTGGCCCCGGCGGCCCGGAGTGGGGGTACCGCCGGGCCGCGGCCGCGGTGAGCCGCGCACCGCCGTTCAGTTCAACGTTCGACACCGGTTACGATCGCGGAGACAGTACAGCATGTGAGAGTATTTTTATTTTTTTTTCCGCCGCCCGACGATCACATTTTGTAATATCGTTTTTCCACAACAGAAATCGCTCCGATAGCAAAACAACGTTCGACTCGATGATCGCATAGGTACGTTACGTCTCGTGCAACCTCAACAGTAAATACGATACGCCGTGACATTCTCGACTCGGCCACATCGTTTTCGTCTCGACTTCCGCGTGTACTCGCTTGTGCGTTTCTTTTTCCTATTCCGTTTTCTCCGCCGACCGCGACGACACAGCGTATATCGTCGCAGTGACCATATACAGTACAGTTTGTTTTTAACCTGTGCACGTTTTCGGTGGTGCACCGAAGCAACAATCACCCGCAGTGTTTACGCGCTACTATGACGGTCACGCGCCAAGTCGTCAATTGTTAGGATACCAGTATACAGGCGAAATGTAAGTTTTTGCATTTGAATAATATGTACGACCCCGTAACACGCATTTCTAATATCACGTCGACACCGTACCGTATAAGTCTTGCGCGTTAAATATTGTTCCGACTTTCCGAGTTAGAAGCAGTATAGTTACCCGCTTTGAAGTAGGTAGTAATTCGATTTTAATTATAAACCCGTCCATAAGAATTCTCTATAAGCTCCGTACGCATAAAGGTAGTTCTTATGATTCTCTGGAGAACATAAATCCTGCTATAAAACAGTTGTACCCATACCAGCTAAACGAGTCTCTACAACCCATTCGAAACAGTTTTTAAATGCTTAAAATAATAATATATTTCTTCATATAACTCCGAAACTAGCTTTTTTGATTATTATTTATTAATAACATTATAACCTTGCACCATCCATTTATTCATTTCACATATTGATGCGGTATATTATATATTATACAACCTATAATAATTGAATAAACTCTTTTACAATAATTTGTATGAGATATTTTAAGTAAGTTAGGCATCAGAAAATACGACACAAACCCAATAGTTATTTTATAAGTATGCATAAATTATAATTGTTTTTTCTCATTTATGTTTTGTACATATACTATACATAGGTATAATATGTAATATATAAAATAGCACATGATGTAGTATCAACTGTCATTGAAATAAATAGATAATACCTTTTTAAATTCTAAATATTCATAAAATATTTATCTATATCCATACCTTTATAAAATATGTATAAATAGATCCAAATAAAGATATTTAAATTTTGTATAATACATTTATATTTATTTATATAATACAGTTTTTGACAAACTTAGGTATGTGAAAAAATTATAAATATATAATATAATATTATAAGCAAGACAATACACTCTATTAATATTCACTTAATGTATACGTATTTAAGTTGTAATAATATTATGAAATACAAAATAAAATATAAATGCAAAATGCTTATAAAAATATTAAAATCTATACATAAATTAGTATAATTATCTATTCATAAAATGGCAATAATATATTCAGTTAGTATATTTATTAAATCTTAAAAATAAAGGATGAATTGATAATTTGTATTCAAAATATTATTTCCAACTCATATTACATCCCTACCAATGAAAAATTATTTAAACGCATGTATTATTTAATGAATTATTTATTTTTCAGTAATATTATATATACTACCTACCACAAGAATCTATGTATAAATAAATAAAAGTAATAAAGTACCTACACTAATTAAACTGATATATACGACTGTCATAGAAATAAATAGATAGAATAGGTCTCAAATTACGTTTATTTATACTAATTAACTAGCGTTTTAACTTATAAGGTCGTTATTATAATACAACAATGAGTGAATAACCTATGCCTAAATTAATTTGTTTTTGTTCCTTTATATGAGTAGTGCACTTGTACATAAACAATAACTTGTATTATGCAACGCCATATAATATATATATACTCTGTTTCACAAAGAATAACAATCGCGTAAAAATGTTTGTTACCTATAATATAAATATATTAGATACTCATTCAAAAAAAAATATTTTGATAATATTTTTAATTAAAACATTCCTCATGCTATAAATTCACAAAATGCAGAATTATATTTTAAAAATGTATATATTATAAATTCAAAGTTAAGATGAACTAAACATATAATAATATAATGTATATAATATAAAATATATTAATGAATACAAATATACAATATACAAAAGCATATAAATATAATATTTTATTTTTTCACACCTTAAAACATATTTATACAGGTAGACATATACATATATTTAGATAAGTATATAAATAACTATATAAACTATATAAACATAAATTATCACTATTGTAAAGATGACATATTTTAATTTTTGGTTACCGCCACGCCTGAAAAATTGATAATGCACCACTACACAGTCTAATAAAATTTTATTTAATATTCTTAATATTTAACTTAACAACTATACATACATAACAATTATTTTGACGATGAAAGATTTGTTATTTTCGGCTGCTGTTCTGGTTGTTACCTATAATAAAAATAAATAATTTGGTGGTCTTATCTACCTAAATCTATGTTATATGTCGGTAATTTGATTTATGTGCATTGCAGTATATGATTACGTTTATTTTAATGTTTATTAATTTAATTTTCTTCATTAATAATTAGATATAATTTATTAACAGAATGAAATGAATAAGAACATATGTTTTTCCATAAAACCTATATACAATATACATATGTGTTAATTTATGAGCAATATAGTCATAATGAGCCTTAATAGCTTATAATCAATATAACTAAAAATATATAGGTTCACGAACACAATATATGACTAACAATTTATCAATTTTTGTACACGACACTACAGTATTAATATCTTCAATAGAACACTTAATTACTCGTATATTATGGTTATGAAGACCTAAATATACTAATCGCCAAAGTGTTAACACTTGTGGGCTTAAGCTATTCGATTACAAATCTTTTATAAACTAATTTTACAATTTATAATTAATATCCGTATCATATATGTGTAATGTATATATAGGTATATTATATACATTTTTCACATTTTGTATACAATTGCAACCATATTCAATTTTAATTCATAAAAGTATACGAGTATTAACGTCCATATATAGGTTAATATAAGCGTTTTATAAATACGTTTATATCTTTGGGTTCGCAAAGGACAATATAGGTATTTTCATCTTTATAAATTAGTTAAAATATTTGTAGATTTGAGGATATCTAGAATCTAGATATCACATAAGTGTTAATTTTATGTTACTTTATTACCAATTATTATTGTTATGCTTATTACTTAACTGATTACATATCACTCATATGATAATATTAACATTTACTCAATTATTCTTCTTTCATTTATGTACTTTTCGCTTCGAACGTATACTCGTCTTAATAGTAATTATACATGGTGTAGTTATAGTGTACATATATACACTTGTAATCACAGCGGTGTTCCCTTAAAATTAAGTCCTGTAGTGTATTTTATGCAATATTATACTATACGAAATGTATATATAATATAATAAGTCTTTGCCCCATGTAGCGTCAATGTTTTTCAGAGTATTGTGTCCCTACGTCATAACAACTGTACTCGTATTGGTGACATCATGTATGTATGTGTATAATGTATAGCAAACCTCCGAGTACATATGTTCGGGGTGCAGCATCAGCAGCCAATTACCTCCCGTTTGGCGTGTATATATACGAATATGTACGTATATATATATGTTTTTGTATATATGTCGTCGTAGGAGTATATAATATACCTATACGTATCCCCGCTGCAACAATAGTGGCTACAGGTGTCTGGCCTTATGTGGAAAGAAGATTAGCCCACTTAGCGTGCACACTGTATGGTATTTAGAATAAATTGCAAAAGACCTCCATAAATTTTCGCAATATCTTTGTTCCAATCAGGTTTTCTTCTTATCCCTTAGCTATTATTATTTTTATTTCGGCCCATATAATATCGGTCGGTCCGTACTATACGTGGTGCTGTTATGGTTAAATGTGTGCTGCGTGTACACTGTACACGCACTGCGATAATCGCGAACAATCGTCGTACGTCTGCAGCAGTGCACGATAGTAATAAGCGATAAACAATTTTCGCTTGTTAACAACTATCACGCGCGTATAACCGATCTGGAGTCGTGGTGCGAAGAATCTCATGCGTGTATAAGATAATATTGCAACGGACAAATGGGTGTACCCTATACGTCTGCTAGGTGCGTACGGGATGGAATACGCGATCGCGTTATTGTAAACGATTTTTGATTTTCGAATAAAATGTGTATCGATTCGTATATCCCAATTACACGTGCGCTCTCACGTCGTCATTGTCACCGGTGCGGGCGCCTGTTGTTTTCCAATTAAAATACGTAGCAGCGAATTTTTTTTCTACATTAAAAATCGTGTGTTTTATCGTCTTTCCCACTGGTTTCCCGCCGAACAATGGACACCTTGAATTCCTGCAAACACGCGCAATGATTAATGTTCTAGCGATGTTAGGCCGTATATTATGTATAATACGATTTACGTAATTTCACGTACAAGTTAATTTACTTCGCAGCAGCTATTATTATTAGCACAAGGTAGATGCACACGCGCATAAACGGGACGTGACCCTCGAACGTGAAAAAGAGGCTATATATTGTACGTGTACAGTAATTGATGGGTTTCATATATATTCTTATAATGTGGTAGCATAAATGGTAACTATTATAATATTTTTATATCATACATTTAAATTTTGATTGCAAAAAAATGTATAACTCTATACTCGTTATATAAATATAGGTACACTCTATATATATTTTAAAAATAAGTGGTTCTTAATATTTCATCATTTCGAAATATATAATAATATTTGAGTTAATAAAGTGTAAGTGATTAATCAAAATTATAACTGATTAGGTATTGAAATTAATGCTGTGATCTATTATTATGGTTTTTAATGGATTTTTAGACTTTTAAATACTTATTCGTATTGTTAATAAGTTGCGGTATCTCACTAAGTATAAACAATAATTAAAATAAACTAAATTCTTACTACAGTTGGCCGGGGCATAGTTTTAAACGGATTATTGGATAGTGGTATTTTAATTTTATATAAATAGATTAACTATCCATTTGCGCTACACGATCATTTTACTTGCTTGTTCTTAACAAAAATAACATGCCTGGATATATGTGTTTTAACTATAATGCTTTATATTTTTGACGTGATGAATAATTTAAAAAAAATCCTTTAATGTAGTACGTAGGTAGCATTTACAGCTAGTTATATTATATTTGTGCGACAAAAGAGTAACGTATACATTTTCTAGCTTTTCAAAAATACACTTGAACATTAAATAATACATTTTACTTCGTTTAGACGATAAAAACATCACACATTTATTCACATTACGAACTTCCAAAGCGATCTCGGGGAAAATGTCAACCATATAATCTGCTGCGAAGTGCCTGCAGTATACTCGTATTAAGTTTCGGCACACGCTCGCGCAGTAGTTTTCTTTTATACGCATCGTACACGCACGCGGTACATTTGTTGTGTTCTTTTCTGCGTACATTTTCCAGTGATTAACTTTGATCCTAATTAGAAAACCGTAGCAGGTAGGTATAAATGTGGAAATCGTAACGAACGTGTTACACACGTGATAGCAGAAAGTAAAAACGTGATTGCTCGTGTACGCATATATACGCGATTATTATAATAGCAATTCGCGTGTAATGTGCCGTGCGTATATTTATACGGCAAATTAAAAATAATATATTTAACCCGTGAACAGCTCTATCATAACACTTTCCTTTGCCGGACCGCGGTGCACGTATAATGTATTGCGAGCGCGGCACTGCTATCCGTATCTGCTATTTGAAGTGTGTAAACGCATATGAAAATGATAATTACAACGTCCGCGGCGGGTATAGGCCGCAGTAATTGTAATTGCGTTATCAGATCTCGTCATTAAGATCTACACGGCGGAGGAGTGCGCATGGAACGGCCCGTTTAAGATTTCAAATCTCGTGTAAATACGCTTGTTTATCGTTATAGTATTATATTTCTTTTTTATTTTATTTAACTCGGGCGCTGTGTATTAGAAAATTAAAACGTGATACGATCCGTCGACGGCGTTTTCACGGGTTTTTTCACGTTGAAAATCTGTACGCCGTGCCGGATAAACAATCAGGATATTAGAATAAAATCGTCGACCCGCGCACGCATTGCTCGATCTGTGTTCTGCACGCGTTGGCCGCAAAACATATTTTCTTATTAGTCGTAACCGCACATGTTAGTCGATATTTTTCTCTAAAAGTTCTAATACGATATCGTAGCGAGCAAGGGCTACCTTTCGCACATTCGTTTAAACCACAACATTTCGACGGTTAGAAAAAAAAACAATGGTACAAAACGTTGGTGTCATTTATTATTATTGCCCCTTGTGCTTTTTTTTTGTTTTTCACTATTTACACAAAACGTTGGAAATCGTCTGGAAAAAAAATAATAAATTTTCCGTTATGTTCTTGTTTTTCAGTTGACACGACCGCGCGTCCCTTGAATCGGCATGGAAATGGCTGCCGGCATGGAAGTGGTCGGCGGTGCCGGGGCTCATCACCACCATCACCATCACGCGCCGCATCACCGGTGGTACGACACGCCGGCCGGTTCGTCCTCGTCGTGCCGCGACGAGCCGCTGGTGGCCGACAACATGACCGACCACATGAACTCGTTCTTCGCGCATCACCACCCCGGCACGCTGGACGCTCACCCCGCGGCCAGGGACTACCACCACCACCGGGCCGCGGCTGCGGCCACAGCTGCGGCCGCCGTGCCGTATCACCGCGACTCGCTCACCGTCACCGCCCGATACTATCACCCGCAGATCCACTCGCCGTTCGCACCGCCGCCATCTACCGCGTCGCACGGTAAGTGATCGATCTTTGATCAATATTTCTCCAGGATAATGAGTAGAATATCGCGTGTTATGATGTACCTACGTGCATGCTCATCGTAAACCGCGAAGTACTGACTGGTGCAGGTTTTTTGGCACAACCCCAAAGTGTTTGGATACAAAATATAGGTATATTACAGCTATATGTATAAAAAAAATACTTGTATACTTACGCGCAGACACGTACGCGCGTGGAGAGTCGTGTAATCGCGTCGATGTATATCCAGAAGTGTAAGAATTTAGTTGAAATACGTTTATAAAGCAAAAAATGTCCGTGAAAAATATAGTATTACAAAACGCAACTGTTGCTCGTACTATACATATTTATACATTTTCATCAAACTAAAAATAAATATAATACGTGTACTTCTTACGACGTATGCGAAAACAAATTTATACGTATAATGTTTACAATCAGTTTCCTTTTTCTTATTTTCGCCCCCCGTTTTCGCATACATTTTTATCATTTTTTTTTTTAATAACCAACATATGAAATGCCTTAACTTCTCGTAAGAGTTATACTTGATCTAACGTTCTTTTGACGTTTTTAGCTTAAACTCGTGTAGATCATCCTTAAAGTTTTCAATAGTTACCATCACCACTGCTCTCGGTTCTGCACTGAATTCAGTGCGACGCGAGTGTGTCTGTTGCAAGAATCACCATTTCGATTTGAATTTGTCATTAGCGAGTATAGTACGAGACACAAGTACGTATATGTATATTGTGGTTAACGTTTAATAGGTCTCTGTTAAGTTAGGATAAAATATCATTTCTCTGTGCGTGTACGAGTAGATATACAGCCAATACAAACTATATAAATACATATTATAAGATAAATGAATAGATACGCAACATAACGTGTACAGTGTATTCGGGAGCGATTAACCAAGTATAAATGGTTCGGAACAGAATAATAAATATACCTGTGCTATAAATGGACCTATTCGCGATCGCTGCCAATCACCTATTTTGAAAATCATATGCATGTATTATTGTCTATGCGTGAGAAAAGGCGAAAATTATACGGTTATGAAATTTCACTCGTTCTGGCGTCTTGCACCCATAATATATTAGGTATAATTTATACGTTTGAGAAATCCGCGGTACACGATGCGATGCATTGCACTTAGGCGTGTAGCTCGCGAATTGCTCAAGTCGGTGGCTTAAAACTACGGTTGTACTACGGTTCACAATGATCTTGTGTTGGTTGCCGAATCACTGTAAACAATCAGCTGAACAATTTTAACCGTATTATAATACACACACGACATTTTTACACGTTTATTGGTGCTGGCCGCGCACGTTGTATCAATATTTCGAATCGATTTTCTCAAAGAAATCATACGTAGTCCGTCAATGTTGAACTAAAAATAGTTCGGTCTATTTACGTACACGTACGTGAGTATCATACGTCATGCGTAACAATGTGTATAAGTGGCTATACATAATACAGGAATATGTACCATATCTGCATATATATATATTATACAAAATACCTAGCACATGCTATATACGTATACACACTAACGTGTACATTTAGAGTTGGTATTATTATAGTGCTCTTTGTGCGTTGTATGCGCTGTAAAATTTAACGGCCCCTCGCACATAAATTATTAATTAATATTAACCGGACATTGAGTAATTTTCGAGTGTAGAAAGTGAAACACGTCACAGACCTATACGTATACGTTATAGTAACAAAGATTCCACGAAAATTGTACACGTACATAAATATAACGTTATGCGTATATATATATATATGTATGGTATGTACCACGGTTGTGTTTTTGTTTTCCACGCGCACGCACACGCGTGGAAAACACTTTGCCGCCGCCGCCGTCAAGGATTTATTTATGGTGGCAGTCATGGACGAGATAGCACACTCTTGGTGATGGCGCTGACTCTTTACACCTGGCTGACCACAACACTGCGCACACACTCGCTCTCGTATCGTCCGTCGGTCGGCTATGGCTATCATTAACCCGCAAATGGTGAAAAATACAAAAAAAAAAAAATAAAAAACCGAAGAGAGACGGAGAGCGAGAATTATAATAATAACGATAATACGCCTGTGCATTATTTTAATACGTACCATTGTGATACGTACACAGGTATCACGGCGGCGTTTGTTTTTAAGGACACCCGATCATCAGTGGCCCACAAAATTGTACACCGGAATATTTCGTTACCGAGACGCGGCTATATGATTTGGTAGAATTATTTTTTCCTCCTCTTCCGAAATGGAACGGTAGAAAAAGAAGAGCAAAAGAAAAAAACACCGTTTTCAGAACATTACCATCTACGGCCGTTGCTGCTGGCCCTCCTCCTCCGCGGTGGCCGCCGCGCAGCATTGTCATTATCGATATTATGTAAAACGCGGGCAGAGAGCGTTTCATTAAACCGCGCGCGCGTGCATAATTAACACTGCGGCAGCGCGCGAGATCGCTTTGTAATTTTCGTATCCAGAGAGAGAGGTCGTTCTCGTTTTCGTTCCCTGCGATACCTGTTACACGTATTAATTTTTTTTCCCCCGTTTCGCCTCCTTCGCCCGTGTACGTGTGGTTACCGAGAGTCCGGTAACCGACGCGTTCGGACCGTAGAATTAGCCCTGCGCCCATGTCCGTGGCACGGCACCGGTCCGCGCACATGTAGGTACACATTTATTATACATTTACGAGCACGCCAATAGGTTTGTTGTATTATTATCATTAACGTACACGTGAACGACCCGCGAACAGACCGAGAGGAAAAAATCACATTTCGTATGAACGCTGTTGGACCGCCGCCGCGTTTATAAACACTGACTTTAACACGTACAAAACTGGCTCACCGTTCTATCACATTTACACGTGAATATATAAATATGTATACGTGTATACGATATGATGACGGCAATACATATCGAGGTCACGACGAAAAACCGTCTGTACTACATACATACGTGTACAATACACATCACAATGTCCCCGTCCGAGCACGAAGAGGAGGATAGACGTTTGGTTTTAATATACGTTCGCTCGTAAGCATATTATGTGCAAGGTACAAATGCGTATGACGAGCGCGAGAAAAAAAAATAATAAAAATATAAATATCGTAATAACGGGCTAATTTTTTCCCCGACATTGTAATGCGAGTGCGTGCGCGCGCGTGTGTAGGTGAAACGCGCAATGTTCTTCCACTCCTTCCGGTCAGGCCTCGTGCACCGGATACCGTGCGCCGCAACGCAGGGTTCTCATTATAAAATTGGCTCTTACCCGATAATAACAGTACGAAAAACTAGACTGGACGCGATAAGGATCTGTCATACATCCTTTTTTTTTCACTTGTAAATTACGGATAAATATACGGCTCGATTTGTACAATGCACATCTATACGTGCACGCGGTGTATACATGTGAATATAAAAAAATATATAATATAATAATGACACCCCACCACCCGTCCCTATTACCGCGATATTATATAATATCAACGACCGGTGGAACTAATTTCGTCGCGATCGATCCGCCAACATCATCATCATCATCATGATATCGTGCGTGTGTCGTTCAAAAAATTATTCAACATATTTATGTTAGCGTACCTATATTAACACTGTAACTGTAAATGTAACGCCGTGAACGAACGTCGAAATCGAACGTATATTTTTGACGCACGTCGATCGCGAGATGTGAGATGCGTATCATGTGTGTATGTATAACGTCGTCGTCGTCTTGGGCGCTACAGGATTTGTCAGATGACGTTCGAACCACCGCGCGTCGTACATATTATATAAAACAACTCTTTTCATACGCCGTTCTTGGCTCGGGTCCTGAATAATAACGAATATAATATAGGTATAATATAAATGTATGAGTGTGTGTGCGTGTGCGTAGTATAGGTACTAGGGTACCTATACATATCCTATGGACTAACCTGTCTTCATAAAATGTACTGCAAACGATCTAAAAAAAAAAAAAAAACGTATTCCGCGCATTTAAATCCGTATATTATGTATATTAATACGTAAATGTATATAGATACCGCATGCGAACGCTGCACGTCTATTGCCATCAATTTTTTACACAAATATATATGTACTCCCTGCGATCGGCCCGCGGCCCGACCGACCGATTTTATGGTTTGAAAAAAATCCACAAATATACAACACACATATTAATGTTTAACACGGTTGTAATTGTTGTGTTTAGCCATTTATAGAGTGTATATGTTAGAGAGTCGTTATAGCAACATATATTATGATACATAATTATGTTACGCTTCACCAAAACACCGATTTGACAATATCCAGTCCATAAAAGTTCACTTGTGGCTTGTATCATAATTTATCATGATTTATACGTACACACAATTATCACATTTTATTGTACAGGTATTAGGCGTGTATATATATATATATATATTTTATTGCCAATAGATGATTTTTTTCGACTCATTGGACTTGCTATCCATTAAACTGGAAGATATGTGCTGAAATGGCGTAGCCAGGTTGATAAATACATGTGGTCCCACCCCATTGACCGCATGATTCTAATAATAAGTGTATGACCACATTTTATTTTTAAATTTAAAAAGTTACACAATGAATAATGATAAAATTGCGACTTTGACCATCATATTTGTCGCCCCTCCCCCTTTCGGAAATATACTTCAGATACAGATACCACCCCTTTCCGTTTTGTCACGGTAAGCTTCGCGACATGGCGTCTGTTTCGCAGTCATCGTAGGTACACGCACACGTTATAATACAACTATGATACGGTTGGTAAACCCAGCCCTTTCGTGGCGGTCGTCGCACGACGATAATTATTATTATTTGTTGTCGTAGAAATGTCATTCACGCGTTACGGCTTACTGCTGAAGTGTACGTACAACGACTTTTTGTGTTTCCTACTTGACTTTTTTTTTTTTACCGCTGGACCGACTCGCACGCTATAACGTCTGCACGTTGTTTGCACGTAAATCGTATTCTAGTGCAGTCATATTATAATTATCATTATAACTATTGCCATATTTGTTTTCCCTCTGCTTCTATCTCCAGTTCCCGGTGTGTGTGTGTGTGTGTGTGTGTGTGTGTGTGTGCTGTAAATACTGTCGCGCTGCACGTGACGCGGTATATCATGCGGCTTGAAAACCGAAAAAAAATACATAGAAACACAGAAAAACAAAAATAATAATAATTCCTGAATTTTAAATTGGGCAAGATTTATTTTTCGTTTGTGTCCGCGCAGCGCGCGCACACAACACACATACGCATATTATATGTACACACATACGCGTATATCTGTTGACGGGGGGGTCAGAACAACGGGGTCGGCGGACGCGCGCGCGCGCGCGCTCTCAGCAACACACACTCGGCGGCGGCGGTTGATTAATCGACCGGTCCCCGAAGGCACAACCGGCTCACTCCTTCCTCTCTCTCACTCGCCTCCTCTGTCCTTCTCGATCTTTCTCCACGTACCTCTCTCACTCTACCTCTCCCTCTGTCTCTCCTCCCTTCTTCTGCACTTGTGTCTCCGGGTTTTTATAAATAATAATACGTGTCGTCCGAGTAGCTTTGGCGGCGGCATTTGTCGCGCGCGACCGCGAGATCACATTCCTACCCGTTGCTCTCGTTACGCGTGTGTACACGTACTCATACGATGTAAAATATATCAAAACAATATCGTACCCACCGCACACCACTCCTCGTCGGGGTAGTAGGTATAAATGCGGGGCAAGGGGAGGGGGCGGCCCCGTTTGGTGTGCGCGCGTATTTTTTCCACCGTCGCCGTCGGTCGGATCGCCGTGACAAACGGTCCAGATGAACACCAGAGATACAACATAATATTATAATGACGACGACGACGACGACGGTTATAACGGTTATATCGTATACTACACGCAGTCGTATTATTATTTTCGTCGTTATTTTTTAAAATGTTTTCGTTCGCGAGGAGCTCGTCGGTTTTCTCGCGCGTACGCCATGATACGCGGTTACCGCCTCTCGACGCTTCACATTCTACCCGGTATCTCACGAGAAAGCTGAAAACAGAAAACTTGTTCCGCGCACTTGAAACTCGTGCGTACACGCATATTATAATTCTACGATGGGCTCTGCACGCGTTGTGTGCACGCACCGCCGCGTCTTATATCGTGCACGCACACCCTGCTCCTCCGCCGCGTGGTCGATTTCGCGCGGAAACTTTCGCCACAACTTTTACTCCATAGGTTTTTTGAAAATACCTCTATTTCTGCGGTTTTGCACGCACTGCGGTTGTAGGATTTATCGACTTGCTGCGTAAACGCACGAAAAAAAAAAACACTACGTTGGCGTAGTTTCCTTTTCGCACTTATTACATATTCAAAGCGGTGTTTTTTTTTTTCATTTTATAAAAATACTTTACGAACGTTCATTACGAACGTTAAGTAGTTATTTATATACACATTTTGGTGTAGGTTATGTTTGAAACGAAAGAAGAAAAAAAAAACCGAAATTGTTTATTTTGTGGAACAATATTGCTTGTAATTATTGCTATACTCGAGCGCGTGGACACGGCGCATAGGTACTTTAATTGCGACGAGTGCTGTTGCTGCTCCTGCTCCTGCTGCTGCAGTAAGCAACGACCTTCTTCGCGCGGCAAACATGTACATTATAGTCAGTATCCTTGGACGTTCGCGCGTGAATTCAAGGAAAATAAATATTATAATATATCCGAAGCAACGGAGGCAGCGCAAGCTAATTAACGGTTTATACGTAGGTACACACGTGTATATACGCATGTATTATTATTATTATTATTTATATTGTTGTTGTTGTTTTATTGTACCGCGGTTGATGTATGTCAGAGTACAGTCAGTGGCATTAATTAACGCAACGAAACGCCGAGGATCGCGTCCGCGCAAAATCCGTCGTCCTCGGTAATAATAATAATAGTACATAACGTGTACGATGTTATCCAACGGCCGAATAATGTTTTATAGGACGTGTTGCACGCGCGAAAACTCGGTCGGCCACAAATCGCATAATACAATATGCGTACATGGACGCACACGCGCGCGACCGAGCTCACACTTGTACGGGAAAAACAATGCCGAAGGTGGTAACAACAAACAGCTCGTACGGTTCGTGTGGAATGCGCGGCCCATTGTTGTGTTCGTGAGACTGTGGCACCTTTTGGTCGTTATTTGAATTATAAATCAATTCGAACATGGCCGGAAATACCGTCGCCGACGAAAAAATATATAAACGCCCCGCGCTTCTTCTTCGCGTACAGTGTACCGAATAATATTATATATTATATACGTAGGAAACGCCGACGCCGCTACTAACCGCGCTGGTATATACCGGGCTACCAAAAAAAAAAAAAAAGAAAAAAAAATATTGATATACACATATACGCCGCGTAAAATACTAATAATATATTTTGAAACCGCGTATCGTGAAACAATAATTGTACGGATTATTTTTTCCTTCTGAAAGTTCATTCACGTGCAATTACCACTTTTAACTTTGCTCCCTGCTGATCTCTCGTGATGGGACGTGGACAATTGTTTAATTCGAGTAAAGTTTTGGTATTTTTTTTTCAATCGCACCGATTTCGCCGTTAACGCGTTTTCAGTGACGGCAAAAAGTGAAATACTCGATTTAGAAAAAAAAAAATGTCACTTGAAACGCCCACGTTATAATATAAGATGATGGACTGTGGTACTGCTACGCGTTTATTATTTTCCGTTTTATTCTCGTCCGCACACGTAATATATAATATACGTATATACGTGTGTTTACTGTAAAAGCGTCGCGTGTCATAATTCCTTCGGGTTTTTTTTTGTTTTATTTTTCTACGCCGAGACGATGTCGCGTTGTTTTTTCGGCACCTTTGTGCGCGCAATACGTCGTAAATAATATCCACGCTCGCGCGCGTTGTACCGGCTACATTATTATTATTATATACGGCGCGTGTGTGTTTTATATATATACGTATATTTTTTTATCTGTCTTTGTGTATTACGTATATATACGTATACGTACATTTTCTTCTTTTTTTTTTTCATTATTATTAATTTCCCCGACGTTTGTCGGCCACGCAGCCATATACACCACCGTCGCATTTTATGTATATATATTATAGGTACGTATATCGCGTGCGGTTCGCGGTTGGCCCGCGTGCGCGCTGTGTCGCGCCAACACGAAGGGCGTAGGCTTCGTATATAATAATAATAATATACAGATAGATGTGCGTGTATATGTATTCCTTCGGACGTCGGTCGGTCTCTCTCTCTCTCTCGCTCTGTCTCTCCGTATAAAACCCGACTCGCATAATATCAAATACATGTATAACTACCATTTGTGCGCGCACTACACCATATGGAGGTGAGCGCATTAATAATTATTACAAACGTATGATGGTGTATACATTTAAAGTGCGAAAAAAAAGGGAAAAAATATGAGAATTGAAAATTATGTCATTGCCGTCGTTAGCCGCGTGTAAAAAACGGGTACCGAGGTGGCGCGCGCGCGCGCGGAGTGGCCGCTCTGCATGCTGTCGTTGCAAGAATAGGCGTGTGTCGGGTTTTGAATGTAGCATAAAATAATTCCTAGATTCTGAAACGCACGAGCGAGGCGATCGCGAAAACTCGAAAAACTGCCGTCGGAGATAATATGTATTTCGACAACATTGCAGTCACCGGCTGTACCGCGATGCAGGTCCGTGGAAAAACCTAGAAATAAGGACGCATCGTTCTCTCTGCTAAAAAATAAAACGAAAAAATCGTCACGCGTACTATGCTGCATACGGTCGGAAAGGAAAGGTCTTCTTTTATTTAGGATCACGCGAATTCGAAAAAAATAAAAATACGGAAATCTACGGCAAACCCGTTTCGTTCTAAATATATATTTTGGTTTTTTATTTTTTTGCAACGTCGGTGGCGATTCCGTATCGTATATACACGCATAATAATTCTATACACTTGAGATTTCGACCGGTTACATGCACCGTAGCATTATTTATAGACCAGAAATTATTTTCGAGTATAATTTATGTTACAACATAACATATTCCTCAGAAAATTCAAATGTTCGACCCAAAGCGTACGCGGTGCCCGTTGTTGCGCGGATCATTTCCTTCGTCGTAATAATTCCAAGCCGGCGAGCCGTTTTACCATCTGATCAATACCGAATCACGATTCTTCGGCAACTCTTACATATACGTACCGTCGCCGATGAAATCGGTACACTTGGAAAACACGCGCATGTGATTACGCCTATTATATTATATTACACCGGACGACGGAACACTGTAATTTGTCGTAGTTGTTGGCACAGGATATATTACATTATGCCGCGCCGCAGTTCCATACGTCCAACAGTACCTGTGTCCTAAATACACTGCCGCACAACATTTATATGCGGAGGACATTTTTTGTCCCTCGCACCGGCAGTACCGCGGTACCGTATAATACTACCTCCTACATGTTTGTACATTTCGATTTGCGAAACACATTATGACGTTTTTTTTTTTTTTTTCCCCATTGTCTCGCGTCGGGGGAATAAAAAAAATCATAACACTGTTACATGGACATAATTTATTATTTATTATTATTGTCGAATTTTTTTTTTCAAGGATTTTTTTGCCCCCACTCCGTCGGTGGTGCCAAATATAAAAACAGTATTCTAAACAACCGACGGTGACATGTACAATAACTTGTATATACAACGTTAAACTAATTGTTTAAAATGCGTGCGCGTTTCATGTAGGTACGCGCGTCGTGTGTACAATTTAAAACACAATTTTCTCGCTCGTCGCAAACTTAAAACGATAATAAATACTTTGAACTCAAATACACATTAGACCGCATACATAAATTTAAGTTTTTTTTAGCCCTGCAAATAGTCTAGTAGATAGAAAAACAAAACTGTATTATTATTAAAAAAAAAAAAAAACTCGTAGCTATGTTATATATATGTATGATCGTAAGGGGTATATTATAACAACCGGTTTATGCGCGCGTCTAAAAGAGTATAGGCGTTTGGAATACAAATTATTATTCTTCAGGAAGTTCGAATCATTCTCCGTTTGACAGCTATTCGAATTCCTATAAACAAATGTGGTGTGTGTGTGTGTGTGCTTGTGGTATATATAGATATGTATATAAATAATAATATAATATATGAAATCGCTAAGTCGTTTGGATTGACGGCGCGGCGGGGGTGGAGAGTGGAGACCCAATAAAACGTATATATTTATTTATTTTTTTTTAAAACACGATACGTGACCATTGCCACCGTCTCGTGTAGGTATACGTGTAATAAGTTTACGTCCTGCAACGTGTACGATATTTTAGGTATAATATTTTGTTTCTGAGAAACTTTGTGATTATAATTTTCACTTTAAACAGTAAAACATTCACGAATGAACGTCGTCGCCGCTAAAATCTACTGCGATCGCGCGCGTTTCAATTATGATTTTATTAAAATATATTGTGTCGCACGCGTGAATACAGTCTTATCGTTATAATACTATCGCGTACGCACGCGCGCCGAGTCTCCGGGTACACACGTGTGGGCGCTGCGGCTGCTGCTGCACTAACCTGACACACGGGGTGTGATATATTACGGGTTCGGTTTTGGTATTATTATTATATTTTATTTTTCCACGTGCACCCGAGGCGAGTGTTGGCGTTACATACGCGCGGCCACAGCGCACGACGGCGGGCGGTAGCTAATTTGACTAATGGACCGAGGCCCCGGGAGTGACGCGCGCGTGTCAAAACTATACGCTCCTTTTTTTTTTTCTCTTTCCCTTCCAGTATAAAATGTCTTTCTCTGTCCGTCTATCTCTACCCGTCTCTCGCGTACATCTCAATGCTCTCTTCCCACAGCACCACCTCCTACTCCTCATCCTCGTCCTGTAGCTCCTGCTCCGTAGCCATATCTTAGCGCGTTTGCTGCTCAACAGCAGCAGCAGCGCCCGTCCGGTCAGCGTGTTGGTCTTTGTGCGTCCAAAGACTCAATTAGTAAATTGACAGTCGAAGAACATAGTCTTTCACGCGTCCGACGGTGGCGAGCGGATTTTTCCCATCGCCCGTACTGTACTCTATAGTGTACTATATCGATGTATAATATCGTATACACATTCATATATACACAATATGTATACGCACGCCGAACCGACGGCGGACGTGATGTAAAACCGACGGCAACGCGGTGTGAACGGTTTTACATCGCATTAATAAATTATTTTCAAAGTTTTTTTTTTCCCCCTTCTATTTACGTATAAGTGTATATAATATGCGTATAATGTACACACCGTCATCGTAATATTACATTATACTTTATATATCGCGCGCGTTATAAACGGCGTTTTAATATGTGGCGCATGACACTGATATCTTCTTCTTCTCGACGTGTCCTATGTGCCGCCTCGTTCGCGCTTTGAATCGCCAATTTATCACGTAATAAAGACCAAACGACGAATACAGATATACATTGCGGTGTATTGAGGTCTATACCGCCGCCGTCACTTCTCCTTCATTATTATGACGTACGCGTGTGTATACGTTTTCGGATGCGTATGCATGTGTGTGCCTGTACGCGTAAGTCGTCATTAGTGACAATTTTCCCGACTTCACCTGCGCACCTCGAAGCACACGCGTACGTAGAGCGTCTTACCTCTCCGAGTTATTGCTACGGGCCCGGTGCAGCGATTCACCTGTTTTCTAATTTTTTTTTTCTCGTATTTTTTTTATTTTTATAATTTTTATCCCGGGTTATGCGTAGGCACACGTACGTGTACAAGGTACAAGGTAAAATTATCGCGTGTACCTCGAAGTGACCGCCACCGGCCGTCGGGATATTTTTTATTTTTTTCTCCGTTTTTTTTTTTTTTTTTTTGAATAATTGATAACGAAACGAAATGTGCTCTTGACGAGAATGTGCAAGACGTATTATTTCCGTGTATAATATTGAATTATTTTAGTTACGATACTTTTGAAGAAAAAAAAAAAAATTGCCGTTTTATTGTTTTTTTATAACTAACCGCCCGAGTTGGATAATAAATATACGTGTGTATAAAAAGCTACTGCTAATGAATATATATAGACACAACTAAACAAACAAAATATACTGTATATAAGTTTCGAAAAACCGTTAACCGTTCTAAACGATTGATAATGTCACGAAAATACATTTACAAACGTTGTATACGGCTGTGTAGTCTTTAACTTCGACATGATCATTATATAGAATATTCCGAGTGCGTATAAAAAAAATACACTTGACAACGAGACTTTCTCGATTTTACTATCACTTATTTACGGACAACTACTATTCTAATATGCTTGTATATATATATATATATATATATGATAAAAGTCCATTACTGTGTAAAGAAATAATAATAATAAAATGTATTTTTATTGTCATAAAAACATCGTTACATTAGATAAATATATAGCTACGACGGTGCAGACGGTTAATTACGAAACGGAGTAATAAAAGTAGAAAATGTTCACGATACGTAGACAAAAAACACACATGTGTATAAGTATAATACGGATATAGGTATATTATGTGGTATACGTACACAGGTGATTTAGAAAATGTAATAAATTAAAAAATATTAAATGCTATATTCGCATTACGAATGCGCTTGTCGTTAGGTGAGAACTCGTTTTTTAATAGTGTACGTTATTGGGAGGTGTCCATAAATAGTTGTTTTGTTTTGTACGTGATCCACAGTCCGAACAAAGCAATATACACACACACACACACACATACACACACACACACACACACATACACATACGAAAATACGCATAGGTATTAATTTCTAAACACATTTCATTGATTTACACGAAATGACCGCCACCGCCGCATAGTCTAATATTATATTATTATACATAATAATTTCAACCGCCTTTACATACCTATGCGTCGTTCGTTTTAAGGAACAATATTTTGTCCCGTCCGATGTTATCTAATCGACTGAAATGTATTTAACATTATAGACTGTTGATGAATGATGATATTGTATATTACTGTAACCTGCAGCATAACTGCATATTATACTTTTCGGTATTATATAATGAGCACTTAATGTATTAAACTGCTGCAGCAGTAATTATTTGAAATCCAACATTTATTTTTCTATTCGTGGAATTGATTAACTAAAATGTACGCAGTTAATCGTGTAATTCCGTTAATTACACCACCCAATACGACAATGAAGCAAAACATATATTATATGTGTGTGTATAGTAGTAGCACACACTATACACATCAAAAGCTTTCATTATTTTTAAACATTAAACGTTTCACACAGCGATGCACTTCAGCACACGTCTGAAGGGCGCAGTTATTCTGTTTGTTCTCTCCCGAAGTCCGTGGTGTTTTCACGCGCCCCGTAATATTGTGCTGTTTCGATGGCACAGATAACGCACGCCGCGGCCCTCTCGCGGTGGATCCTTTTCTCTCTCTCTCTCCGTCACCCTCTCCCTCGCTGTCTCCTCGAAATTATATACTGCACCCAGCGAGTGAGCGAGCTAGATTTTGTGTGTGCGAACGAATAAAAACAGCCCTATCTGTAGCCGCCCATCTTCAAAGAGGTCGCGTACACCTCGGTATACACGCAAGTATACCGTGTTACTTTTTTTCCTCTCTTGCCGTAATTGGACGACGGCCAAAGGCCGATCGGCGCACGTTTCTGGGGGCACATCCCGTGCGTCACGATCATTATAATTATTGTTATTATTATTGGTTAACCCCTTTTGTTCCAAGACGCGGAGACGACACGCGCATCGTACACAATATTATGCGTACAGCGCGGTACATATTACAATATAGTGGCGCGCGCAACGCATTTTATTATGCTTTCGCAGAACAGACACTTCCTCCAAACTCGTTGACAAATAACAACGTAAAACTTGATATATCGCGTATTGTTTCGAGCGTACGAAATTTCCGACGGCCGAATGCTTAACATATTTTTAGGTACATACGTGTGCAGTGCGCGCGCACCTGTCCTATTCGCGTACCGAAGTGTTGTCGTTACGTAACGGTGTGTAATGGTGAATGGCGAGCGCGCGATCGTGTAGCAATTACGAGGGGCATTGCCATCGATAAATCGATTTCAGCAAAATAAAAAACCAATAACGTAACGCACTCGCACTGCTGCCGCTGCTGCTGATGTATTATTGACAGGTACAAGCTACTATATAATACACCTATAAAGGTACGGTGCAGCAACAGCAGCAGTTTATCGAGGAGAGACAGCGAGACGGAGACAGAGACGGACAGAGAGAGAGGGATATACACACGGTTCGTTCGCAGGACACTGCATTAGTGAGACGGAGAGAGAGATCCCGAGGCTGCCCGCACCTTCGCGATTGAGTCTCGACCGTGTCGCGCCGGGGAAATACATAAATTACGTCGTTGCGCGTGTTTTATATTATATACCGTATACACATATACGCGTATGTACTGTTTATAATACTTATCCGGCGATAAACAACAAATTGTAGACTTAATTCGAAACGATAAAGTACCCACCGTACACGCGCACACATACGTACCTATTATAATGTTATTATTCGCGTACACCATGAGCGCGCGCAAAACGACGTTACCTACATTAAAAATGTCAATACGAGTATATACATGGCTATATTGTATGCATTTGTATATTATTGTTGTTGTAAGACTTGCACACTCATTCCGCGAACCGCACCGTCACGTGCTGAAACGAATAAGGGTTGCACGACATATTTTTACGGTCGTAAAAAAACAAAAACGACAGTGGTTCGAAATCGAACTTGTGAACTCGCATGCTCCGCGTTACGTGCGTTCTAGCGATTATACCATTTTATGTAAATCGAGTTTATTACACGTAAGCCAATAATTAAACGTAACGCGTACGAGAATGAGTGACCGTACCGTAAATATAGTTAGTTGTGTACACAGATCGACCACCGAATATTTTTTATATTTCGCTCCTTCCCCGCTGCAGCCACGATATAGTATACTTTAATTCTCGATAATATTGTCCTGAACACTCGGTGTTTTGTGTTTTAGAAATCATGTCAAGTCTCTCTACTAAAGGTTTTTTTTCTTTCCTTTTGAACCTCTTCCCATATGAATTACCTACGTCTTGTTTAAATGATAACTTGTGTTTTGAAAAATTGTTTTATACTCATTTTTATCGTTGCAGGATCGACGAGAAACATGTGCAGGCCGTCTCACTTTTCTCATCCGGCGGCCGCGTGGCTGAACGGCGGTGGCGTGAGCAACAACAACAACAACAATAACAACAACAATAACAACGGTAACAACCAGCTGGACGCCAAAATGCAATCGTCGTCACCAGGCGGCGGCTGGTACTCGTCGTCTCCGACGGTGCAGGACGACTCGCCGTCGGCCGTGGCGTCCTCTTCGAAGGACATGCAACACTCCGGAGGCGTCGGAGGAGGCGGCGGCGGCGGAGGAAACAACGGCGGCAACGGGCATCCGATGTTCACGTTCCCGCCGACGCCGCCCAAGGACAGCACGCCCGACTCGATGACCACCACCACGACGACGGCCACTAGCTCGTCGTCGTCGTCCTCGTCGTCCAACAGCGCGGCGGCCGCGGCCGCTGCGGCCGCCGCTTACTCGATAGCGTCCATGGGCGTGTTCCTGCACCCGGACAACCACCAGGGATGCGGAGGCGTCGGTGGCGGCGGCGGCGGAGGAGGCGGAGGAGGCGGCGGCCTCCAGGACGTGAAGCCGTCGATGCTGGTGGCCGGGGGCTCGTCGTCTAAACAGCGCGAAGGTACCTCGTCGTCGAGCGGCGCCACGTCGCCCGGCAGCTCGACGTCCGCTTCGTCCTCGTTTAACGCGTATCACCTAAACCATCACCACCTCGGCGGTGGCGGCGGCGGTGGTCAACACGAGCCGACCGCCGGCACCGCTGCACCCTCGTCTTCGTCCTATACCCACTACCCCTATCACCACCACCATCACCACCATTCGGCCATCGCGCCCGCCGTGTTCTCGCCCGCCAAACACCCCTCGTCCTCATGCCATTCGCCCGGCAACAACGCCATGAAAAACTCTTCTTCCTCGTCGTCCAGAAATAAGTCTAGAACAAGCGCCGGTAAGCCCCCCGAACATCATACGCATTTATTTATTATACGACTACGACGGCGGTCCACGTGATGCGCATATTATTATCGCTCACCCGTAGCAGTTAATATATTACGAATAATATATTATTGCAATGCACGAGTTATAATATTGCCATTGCATCGATCGCCCGATAGTTACAATAATAATAATAATAATAATCTAACACTAGACTAGTTAACGTTTTGTACACACTAACCATACACTAATATTACTCTATAAGACTTTCTCTAACACTCTTCGGTGCTTACGCTAACTCTTTCCGTTCTCTTGTAATTATATTGTATTGTACGGTCGCGATTGCTTGGTTTTTTTAATCTCTTTACGACCCATCGTTATAAACCAACACCCAAGTCATATTTTCACTACTACCTAATAAATACTCACAAATGTTCTTCCGTTGATTTGGTACTGCTGTTTCCAAAAACATAGATTTCGCGATTTAAAGTTTAAAACTCGTCTCGTGCTTAATGTTTTCCGATTGCTGAAAATATGATTTATAACATTCTGTGAAACGCAATACAATGTTGTTTACAACGCTACATTTCACGAGATTGCTTGTTAATGAGGGATTTTTCTCTTCAGCAGACCCGTTCACTTGATTATACGAATATTATATTATATTATATTCTAATATTTATCCACCCGATTAACGACGGGAAAATTTTAGACAAATCGTTGGTTTCAGTACAAGCCGGGGCGAGTGTCGCTTAAAATACCCATACGTATCACGTTCGCGGAAACCAATTCAACGGGGTCCACTCGGAATAATCGGAAGACTGATCCGATTTCACCGCAACACGGTGTGTTAAATACTAAGCATAACTGATAACGTTCGCGGCTTACAAACCACTGCATTATTTAGTAAATTATAATTCGTTACGCATAGGTCTACAACGTAATATATACGTACTTACTGACCAACTTGTATACTAACTTACTGACTGACTTATACGCCAACACTTACTTAAACTGTTTAGGTACGTATATACACTACACTGAACCACAGACGCACGGTAGGCAAGCACTAAAATACCGCGTTACCATAAACTTTTGACCGTAAAAACTGGTACGCCTCTGTAACACAGGTCCTACGTGTTACCGCGATTCTGACAGTGTCATACTTTTGACGTTGGACGTTTTCTACACTCCTTGGTCCGTACTCTACGACCCACGGTGGGAGGTACGATCTTATGCGGCCAGCGTTTCAGCGCCATACCCCGCGTCGGCGGATAAACGCGACAAACTACGCGATGGGTGCGACTTAGCACAACTACTCATGTTCGCGACCGTGTCTCGCGTTGCGCAACTTTCGCGTACGATAGCATTATGTTAGTCATTTTACGTACCAGTCGAGCGTGCAAACGATATGGTCGTTGTTCCGTTCGCGAAATTAGATGTTTTTCCTCTGAAAACTGTTTGCTTTCCCGCGTGCTCGTCACGCGACGTGTTATTTTCTGAAAATTCGTAAACCGTCTGTCGCGGTTCCGTCACCGTCGGATATCCTTGGGCGTGATCGATGAAAACGGCGGCTCGAAAGTTCCGTGGGAAATATTATTATTCCATTACCGTGTGCGTATACGTCACGGCGCGTGTATTATAATAATGCGTACGTACGAACGCAATAATTTGTTTTGACGATAAAATCTTATCGTGTCCCGGAGCGTTAATTGTTCGCCTGTTTATTTTGCACGGGATCATATATAATAACAATATAACAGGCGTAGGTACGCTGATTTTCATCGTACACGCGCTTGCGGATTGATACGAACCGAACAGCTCTCGACGGCCGTACCCTAACTCGTATACATCTCTGTACCGGGGAGATAAAGTCGATAGGACAAACACATACGGTGCCCATCGTGTATTAGCGCGTGTAATGCGCGCCGTAAACATTTGAAATTTACTACCGTCGTAATGACGACCGTTAAATAATTACTCGGTTTATCTTTTTTATACGTCCGAACCGCATTATTGCGGCCGAACGCGGTATTATTTTTACAAGTATATTAGATTCAATAAAATCTTGAGATTTCTGGTCCGCCGCGTCTCGTGTGCGTTTATACCTGTACACATGAGCCGTACGCGTTTTGGAAATTTGTTGATCTCGGGCACATGTTTTCATGCGTGTAATATTATTTTGTTTAATCGAACGACTCTTGGACGTATAATAATAATATTATTTTAACGACGCCTGCGCGCGTAATGTCATCAACCCGTCTCCGATAGATTTGTCAAGGTCATATTATTATTATTATTATTATTACTGCACGGCGACTGGCTGCCAGGTATATTATATGATACGAACCTAACTATGTTCCAGGCGAGTGTTTACCGTTGGTGGTCGTTAAACAATAAACACGTTTCTTTCGGAAACGATTACGCCATACATACTTACATTTTCGGTGTAATTATTGATCTCCGCTGCTGTTATCGGTTCGTTTTCTCGTTTTTCTTCTTCTCGTCGTCATAACAATGTATAACACACTACCGCGGACGCCCAACGGTTTCTCGTACGTCCCGCGCTCAAGACCCCGCAGGACGTTCTCGACGAGGACGATCTCGCGATTTGACGGTTTGCCAATTAGTGCCGTACGTCATCTTCGTACACCGCAGCACTGCACGCCCTCGACGTCCGTCCTGCGAATAACAATATATCATCGTACGGCGTACGCACATATCGCGGTCGTGACGTTCCTCGCATGTACTCGTCGCCGTCGTATCGTACGCGCGGATAAATATTATTATTATTATTATTGCGTACACTTGCACGTATTTATATGCATAATTTACGACCATACGCCGACTGTACGTTTATTTTTCATCACTCTTTTTTTTTTTTTCCCTTTCGTCTTTTTCTCATTCCGTTTGACTTACATTAGTTACCTCCACGCGCGTGCGACACCGGCACAGCCGCCATATTGCGGTACGCGTACATGGTATACGACGACCGTAACTATACGCGTGTACAGATAACCTAACCTAACCGACCGACCGACCGACTGCGCATAACGATTTGCCGACGTTATAACAACACAAACACAACATAAATAACGTAATATATAATGTAATATAATGGATTCACGGTTCTCGCGATTCGATTTTTTTCCCCCCCGACGACGATAATAATTTCACCTCGCCCGTGCATAGGTACCTCGTGTCCCACATGCCCACCGTACCGGACCTCTTTGTACTTGCAATACATAAAATATGATACCCTCGTGGTACCTATACACGTGTGTAGGTACGCTTCTAAACCGTACGTATGATACCACGAGATGTGTATTTTTTTTTCTTCGCGCACCGCTGCTGTACAAGATATTATAATATGTTGTGCGCACACCAATATGTATTACCTGTACACTTATAATATGGCGTTTGGTTGAGGGGTGTTTCGCTTGTGCATATGTACTTCGCTAGCAAAAAATATAACAATATTCTCTTGTCGCATCATTATGCGTTCTCTCTTCGCTCTCTTTGTACGCGTACGCGATTTAATTGTGCACCAGTATGATTATAATTTATTGATGTACCGCATATATTACGTTATACGCAAAATCCCTCTCACACGGCGGATAACAATATGGTACACACACGTTGTATACACGTGTACATTTGTTACACACAATACGCTTATAATATGTAATTGGGTTAAGTTCGCGCGCGCATGCATGTACAAAAAAATAAAAAAAATCGAAACTACGAAAACGACCTCGACTTGAGTTTTGGTTCAAATGAGTCCTTGGCCCGGAGTTTATAACGCTCCCGCGCGCATGCGCGTACATCTACGATCTACCTATATATATGCAGGTTCGTGGTGCTCCGATCCGTTTCCTGCGGAGAAGACGGCCGTAACTGCATGCTGCGATCGTGCTGTTGCAGTCGTCGCATTAAATGGCTTTTATTCGTATTAGAGATTCGCCGCGTGCATAACAATATTATTATATAAACGAATATTGTTGTGCTGGCGACGATGCGTCGTATTGGAAACGAGAACAAAACACAAAGCACTCGTATCATTATAACGACGTGGTGTGCCACGCCGCCGCAATACCGAGTATAATATAGTCCTGCCGCGGTATGGTCGACGAGCCCTTAATCTCCGTACACGACATTTTCTACATACGTGCGTGTACCATACGTCGTTTTTGCAAGGGTAAACGTTGACATTTCTAATTTCATCACGTTATTATATCATCTGTTCCCCCCCAAAGAATAAATTAAATATTCCCCCTTCCCACATTACGCTGCTGCAGCATGTCTGCCGCGCGGCGACCGATGTTTTACGACCGACTCGTTTTACGACTTTTCAAACTACGATTTTTTCCCCCCGATTTCGTATTTTCTTTGTCTATACATACAATTGGGTTTTTTTTTTTATTGCCTTTTAAGCCCGGTCTAGCTGTTAAAAACAAAAACCGGGTCAATCGTCCACGCCGTCGCCGTTTTCCTTAAATTCAACTAATTTCGCATGATCGAAGGATGGCGCGCTCAAGGGGCGCGATAACGGTTTTTTCGTTGCAGTTTACAGGACGGCTGATCCTTAAATACGAATACGCGTTTATATAAATAAATAAATATATATATATATACGTACGATTCGATCGGTTAAAACTCAATTTTCCGAATGACCAGTTGCCCATATAATATAAAGAGAGGAAAAAAATATCAATTCTTAAAGAGGGTTTGGAGCCGGGTATATATAATACACACACACACACACACACACACACACATATATGTATATATATATATATATATATATATATATATATCTTTTAAGAAGATTGAAACTAAAATCTTTTCTCCTTAATACAACTGCGAGCACACACAATGGACCTCGTACACAAACTCGGTTGACAGCTAATATAACAACGACGACCCTCGCGCGCTCCGTACTACGTTTCGCGAAAAAAAAATAATACATAGAATAGAGAGAGAAATAAAAATAAATACCCGAGTGAAAAGTAAACATACATGCACGCGAGCGTGGGGTTATTACGCGCGCGCACAATATTTTTCGTGCCAGCAGCTACGATTGCCTACGTATACGAGTGTGTGAGTGTGTGTGTACACGTCCGTATGGATATATACATATTATTGCATGTGTGTGTATATGCGTATTCCAATGGTCATTCCGGTAATGATACGCTACAGTCTAATTAGTGGTGAAATTTACATACCGATGGTCGTTTTCTAGTGCCCACGCATCACGAACTATACACGGCTGTTGTATACCTATTATTTTATATTTTTATTCTTTTTCGTTATTAGATATTATTATTACCTTTGTTATTATTGTTTTTTTTTTTTTGGTAGTCGCCAACTACCTACTTGCACGTCGTACACACTATAATATTGCAAAAGTTCGTCTAAACAAGATTGCAGTGTGTGAGCGGTAGAGCGCGGGGGGGGGGGGGTTGGAGAGTATATAATATCATCGTTTCTCTTCTCTCTCTCTCTCAAGTCTCAATATACATACGAGTATGTGCACCTATAGGCTACACAGCGGGAACGCCGAGTATATTAAAAAATAAACATACACATACGGTACACTTGTACGTGTATGTGTGTGCGCCCGCGCGTAATTACCACGAGCAGTACGTGTGTGTGTGTGTGTACCCATATAGCGAGAATAGTTCGTGATGCCGGGACGAGATAATGGCCGGGTGTATTATCCGTGTAGTGGCTATTAATTTGGAAAGGAAAAAAGGAAACAGCCTACTTATAACGTGAAATCGAATATACCGGCTCCGGTACCTACGATAATAGTGTACGCGATCGAATGTGTAAACATGAGGCAGGCACGCGGAAAAGGGATATTCGGTCGCCGTTTCAGGAGCAAATCGGTGACAATACGAACGTACACCCACGCACTCGTCTTGGAGTACCCGTACCTATGTTCGACGTATGATGCGCTGCGGCGAAAATCGCTTAAGGCGTCCACCAAATAAGGGACCAGTGAAAAATCGTTGCGTTAATGTCCCGCGCACGTTTTATCTTACGATACCTCCTCTACCGATATGAACGTGATGTCAACGTTTCCGGGGACCGCGAAAGATATCGTGGTCGTTTTAACCGATTCGTGCGTTAGCCGACGTCGCTACAAACGGTTCTTCGTGTAATGTATTATATTGTAACGACGTGGCGAGTAATATTATGCGCGCGAGACGAGGTCGTTGAATGTCTGATTTTTTTTTTTTAAATTTTTTCTTTTGGCTTTCACACTGCGAACGCTTGCCGCAGCAACAGCGCGCGCGCGGCGTGTGGTTAAACGTTTTTGTTTTCTCGATAATAGCGCGACACACCTTTGGCGTAGAGCGCGATGCAATTAAAAATAATGAAAAAAAAATTGTTTTTCGACTTTTGATCGCGTGGCCCCCTCCTCCCATGCGTGGTTGCGATCGACGACCATTATAATGGTAATCCGTTAAGATATCCACAGGTGTATTGTGTGTACCGTATGTGCGTGTATAGTGTAAGTTACGTATCCACTTGAGCTGATGCCGCGGCAGTGCGCGGTCCGTTGTCGCGCGACTAATAAAGAATAATATTACGTGTACGCACTCCGTACGATTGTTTTTCTATGTCATCCTTCCCCACGGAATCGATCGACTGTACACGCGAATGGTGTACAGCGACCGACGAGTACCTATTATTACCGTTGATTGTAAACACTACGGTAGTATTTATGATCGATGTAATTACGTATTGTCGTACACGTAATAATATTATCATGTTCTTATTAGTCGTGAGGATGCGACCGCCGTCACCCGGGGAGGTCCCTTCGCGCCGAGATGGGAAAATGCGCCGTCGAATTATTTCAGCAACACGCGCGTACACGACATTGTATTATCGCATAATACAATATTAGTGTATTGCACACGGTTGCGCATGTCACTGCGATTTGTTCGGCACTCGCGTGTTATCGCAGGCCCCTCGCACAGCACGAAAAACGATTGACCAATTGTGCGGCGTACAACTGTATTATGGTAAAACAAACGTTAATCACACGGTCTGCGATACGTGTCCCACGACGGTTAATCGATCGTAAACGTTCGTTACAACGTCTGCGACGGGGTCTATACCGTACGAGATAACACACGAGAGCGTTTTCCTCCCTCCCTCCCTCCCTCCCCGCATTATTGAACAATAATAATTCGACTGCGTGCGTTCACATTTCGGGGCATCACCGGGGCGGACCTCTTCGTCAGTGCCCACCCGGTCGATATGAGATATAATTATACTAATGCAAATAAATTTCATCTTGAGCTTATGCAATTATATATTATGTGTACACGTATGCACGCATGCGCATGTTTATAATACGTGTATTTATAAATGTTGCAGAAGGACGAGAGTGCGTGAACTGCGGAGCCACGTCGACTCCATTGTGGAGGAGAGACGGCACCGGACACTACCTGTGTAATGCGTGTGGCCTCTACTATAAAATGAACGGGCAAAACCGGCCGCTGATTAAGCCCAAGAGACGTCTGGTGAGTAATATCGCCACCATTGTTCGCTTTTGGCGCTCGTTATATTATACGCGAGTGTGCGTGCGCGCGCGCGACCGTGTGTGTGTGTGCACAATGAAATTATTGTTCTATACCATGCGGCCGTGTATGTGTACGTATATTTATGTATAATACGTGTGCGCGTGTGTGTGTGTGTACGTATTACCCCGAGAAATCGCGTTGGAATTTAGTCACGAAAGAGACTGAAAAAAAAAAATAAAAATAAAATTAGCGAATGCGGACGACACGAAAATATCGCGTAGTATCGGATTTTATGTTAAATGTGTTTTATCGGGTGTACACGGCACTATAATAATATGACGGTGCTGCCGAAGTCGGCGAAATTCTACGGGAATCCGCCCGCCGCGCCGTCGCCGCTACGACCGACCCACGTGCCCGTAATGAAGGTCGTTTAGCACCATTTTCGTTTGTAATATATTAATATATATATAGCGTAACGTACGAGTGCCTATGCGATAAATTATAATACTATAACGTCTTTTTCTCCCCGTCCGCAGAAAATGTAAATTTGTTTTCTCGTAATAATTTCGTGTTTCGCGCGCGTGCGCCGAACGAAAACAAACGAGGCCCTAATTTGTTGTTTTCCAGTTTCATTTCGAAAACATGAAATATTTATCTTTAACATATATACACACGCACTCACAACGTATATTTATATATATATATATTTCATTATTTCCTACATGATATTCCTATTTGTCATCATCTGTATGCGTGGAATTTATGAATAATTAATCAACTATAAATGGATGCGCGCGCGCGCTCTCGTTACCAATAACTCGTCTGAAACCATTAAAACGTGTCTAATGTGCAATACGACCCTATTTTTACCGCGAGGACTGACGTTATTCAATATAGGCGTGCACGTAATACATAATATTACATTGTTCTACGGAGATAAATGTACGCCACGAAGTAAAATGTGAAAGAAAAATAATCGGAAAAATGGTTTCGTGAACGGATAACGTCTTGTTTTGTATGCGCGGAGCGAAACAACGTTAAATGTCGATGCGGCCGATCGATATCATCGTACAGTCGCGCGCGCGCGCGCGCGCGAGATGTGAACAGAAATCGCCGTTTCACAGTTTTTACCGTTTTCCGAGAGCTGTTTGTAGATTCCGCACTCGTCGTCCAATGAACGAGACGCGTGCACGCACGCGATTTCTCGATTTCAATATATATATTTTATTATGTTGCTTTGAAATACACGATAATGTATGTAACCACGCTTCGGTGGAACACGTCGGACCGATTTCTTTCGTCTCGACCGAGCGCCACTCGGACGTCTGCGTCCGTCACGGTTAAGGAATAATAACATATTTATAATAATAATAATATTATATCCCTCGCAGTACCCTTTTGCCGAGTCTACATATTTTATCGTACGCGTACCTTTACAACCACAGTTGCACCGCGGTGAAAACGGGTGCGGACGGGTATCGTCGTGATGGCTCGCTCGGCGTATCGACCAAACTCGGTTTTATTTCATTATTATTTTATTTTGTCCGACGCCGAATGCCGCTGCCGGGGAGTGACGTTTGCGCCCGGAGGGTGGACACACGCGCGCACTCGTACAAACACGCGTAACAATACAAAACCACGGAAATGGGGAAAAAAATAAATAAATAAAAAATGGTAGGGGAAAAAAAAGGAAACGTACGTAATCATAGCGCGCGTTCGACGAAATCAATGATTTTCACCGCCTGCACCTACACCGCGCCGCGTTCGTGCCCCGCCTTCGTGTGTCCTATATTGATTTTTCCATCTACCAAACGGTATACACCAGCCACTACCTACAACGGTTACATATTGTACACAACAACGACAAATCTACACGTGTATATTATATTACGTATATGTGTGCACGCCGTCGTACTGCACGGTTGCGGCGCGTCGTTTCCCCCGGCGCATCGTCCCCTATATATTTCTCGGTGCACGCACGCGCCGCGCTGTGGGAAAGCTGCATGGAAAACGAGGGGAGACAGCTGCTGCCGCCGCGCACGACCCGCCGGTGTGTCCGGGCTACGGGGTAAGTTGTACGACACGCAGTGGCCATGTTCGATATTCGGCCCCCTTTTCCCGAACGTTTCCCTGCCGCTTTTTGTTCTCGCTGCCCCAATAGGTAAACACAACCGGTTACCGCGGCCCGTTACCCGAGGGACGGTTACCCTTCGGTACGCGCGCACATCATACTATTCGGTCAAACCGGCCAATCGGACGTACGATTTACAGTCGTCAAACGATGCATTTGTACGAGTACACGTCGCGCAGTCTTTATACGCATGTCGAAATCGCGCTCGAATTGAGAAAACCCCTGTTCACTCTTCAGAAATTGAAAACAGTTGTGCATACATGTATATTATAAATATTTACTTGATTCGTGTACGAACGACTTAAAGAAATCTTCTAAACCCTCGAATCGAGAAACACGTGAATGTTTGGTAAACAGTCTGCATTCATTTTATAACCACGTATAGTCGTTCAAATTTGTCTCGTCGTGTCACCACCGCACCATTCGGGTAGGATTCTCGTATGCATTGAACGGGTATTTTTTTTTTTTCATACACACATTGTAATATTACATATTATTATTACACTATATTATATAAATTATAATGTAATATATTGTAATTTACTGCAACGATATCGGTCAACCCTTCGACGCACATCCTCCTCGCCCAGACCGCGTCGTAACCACCCGTCCCTTCTCCAGTAGCTGCTCACTGCTGTCGACCGAATTTACATATAATGGGAGCACTGCTGCGCCGCATATTATAATACGACTTACGGGAGACTTACACACACACACCCACAGGTACGTGATATATAACGGCCAGCCAGTGCTCGCGTTCGGAGAGCGCTGTATAATAATAATGTATATCGCGTGCGCAAAGCGCGCTCACAACACTTTCGGTTAAAATAAAATATCCGAAAATATGAATTATCGTCCCTCGTGCGTATATACCCAACCACACCTACTCCACTTTATCGTTGTTTTTATTTTCGCACTCGTGTCAGACGGCACTTGGTTTTGTTTTTTTTCATTATTGTTCCCTAACGGGTTTCACGCGATTTCGTCCTAAATATTTCACGCGCACACCCGTGTCGTCTACCCCGTTCGGCAGTAGGTGAACTATACCGTGTATATATATTATGCACAATGCGAGCAATACGAGTGCACAAAAATGTTTTCATCGCGAACCCTGCTCGCTGTTCGTTTACTTTTTCAATTAATCCGATGATTTTTCCACGCTTTGCGACGTTAACTTTTACAATAACGCAACGTTTGCGTTCACGAAACCCGCTGCCGCCGACGACCTAACCATATAGTAGTCTATTAAATATATACGTGCGTACACGCGCCATCACAACTTTATGTGTATCGTGAATGCGTACGGGTTTTCCTTCGTCGATTTATGTGCGTATTTTATACGTTGAGACAACTGCAATTTTTGCTTTTACTCGTACGTAACACCGCTTGTCCCCCGCGCATACTCGTACACCTATGCCGATATAATATGGCCGTGATGTATATTATCATGTGCTACTATGTACACGCTCACGGTTCCATTACACCGAGCAAATATGTAAACTATATGCGCTGCATACGACGACGTCGACGACGTGTACTCCGTGCGGTATGGACCGTATATTATAATAGCCGGTACACGGGAGGAAGGGAGATAATCCGATTTCACCCGAACCAGTGGTCCAAACAATTCAATTTCTACGCGTCAGACGGTTTTTTTTCCTCCTAGTGCAATAAACTCTTCTCGTCTCCGGCGATTACATCACAATCGGTCCGCGTCCATCCGCGGCCGCGCGCAGCAGCAGCAATAATAGACATTTAATTATACCAGCATACATTTTGTTCCAATCGCCGGGCAACGAAATCCGGGCATGGTTTTCACCGCGCAACAATAATATAAATAATATTTCATAGATAAGCGCCTGTGTTGCGAAGAGACCTTTCACGCGGCGCGAGGATGCGTATTAAGGACCTCGCGGCGCCCGACTGTTCCGGTGCGGCGCGCCCGCGTCCTCCGCTTTTACTTTTCGCGTGGACTTGCAACACTCGCATTTGTCCGGAGCACACTCGTACCCATAATTTAATATACAACATCAACAATAACAATAATAATAATACATCGCGCGCGGCAAACACACAAAGCGACGAGTACACCGACGAAATATGTTAAATGTGCGTGTTTGTTTAATAGGCATATGTATTATATTATCGTAGCCGGACGACTGTCGTGTGCGCGTGCGTGTATATAGATCTCGGGAGTTAATTAGGGCAAAGCCCCCGTGTGTGTGCGTAAATAATGGTAAAACGCCCGGTGGCGGCACGTCAATCCTTACATGGCGAACAGTGCGGCGCAGGTCCTCCGCCACCACCCGCTACCCGGCTGTCGGTCAAACGGCCCGGCTCCTTTCCGCTCCTTTCGAGCGCATGCACTACCCGTGTACACTCGTGGCGAGTTAGTGTATGCAAATGTCTGTCGTCGGGCGTACTTTATTTAAAGAAACACAAAAGTAATGATGGGGAAAAAACACACGAGTCGTCGTCGTCGTCGTCGTCGTCGGCGGCGTGATTGTGAAATACACGCCGCGCATTATACCGTCCTTCGTTCTCTAGTGTCTTCGTCCTAGTCGTCGGGGGGGGGGGAAGGGGGACCTCCCGATTGACCGCCGCCGCATGGTTGATCCGACAACAGAATGGCAGAGGACGCGACACGATAACGGTCGCTGACAACCACCGCCGCGGTTGTCGTCGTCCGTCGCGTCTAATTGAACTCTGCCGCCGACTCGGGTCGTTTATTTATATTTCGTTTTCGAGTCGGCCGAAGATGTGTGTACATTATAATATTCCTGCGTGCGCACGTGATGCAATTTACGCGAGTAAACGGCGTGTGTACGCTCTACCGTCGTGGTCGCGGTCGGTCTCGTTTCGTAATAATACTCCGTGTGACCGGATAAAAGGTCCGACCACTCGCTTTTCGTGTAACTTTCGAACACCGTAATGTCGGGTTGAACTCTTGTTTGAAATTAAAAATGTTTACAATCGGTCGGAGACCCACGCGTATTGGTGATGCGGTTGAAATAATACGCTCCCCTAACGGCAGAAATAATGTATCGGGTTGTGTGTACGAAGGCCGTGCGACTGTTATTTTCGTCGAAAGCTGTTTGTATATTCGACTCTGGTGTCGCGGTACGAGGGCGAGAGACATGTATGTGTAAACATAAACGCGCGTGTACGATCCACTACACGTACCGAATTCGATTGTCACAACAAACCCGTCGCCACGGCAACGTACGGGGTAGTGCGCTATGGAGCGATTGTACAACCAACAGAAATACACTTCGTGTAAGCGTCATCGTACGACCGTTAGAAAACCGATTGTTTTTCCGTCACCAGCATTGTCATATCGTGCTGTGCGTTCGTCATCCGTTTGCGAAACGCATTATGTCCCTGCAGCTATCGATCTATACTCGAACGCATACAAATATATACGTATAGAGTCCCCGCGGTGACGGGAGTCCCTGTCGCGCCATTTTCACCGGGCCAGGTCGCGGAACGGTGAAAAAAAAACCTAAAAAACGAGCACGGGCGGCGCGCGCGCACACGGAAATCGTCAAACGGAATAAAAAGCCCGCACATGACTATTGTTAGGTATTATTATTATTATTATTATATATCGTATTGTACAAGCCGTGGGGTAGTGATGTAGGGGAAACGCGTCGGCCCTCCTCTTGTCCATCCACCCCCGGGGGCCGTCCGATAACGATCGGTCGCGACGCCCCGCGCCAGTGTAATTCCCGGGGTGGTCGGACGGCGGCGGCGGCGGCGCAAAGGGGGTGAACGCGAATATAACGTACGTAAAAATGTATTTCGCCCCACCCCGACGACCATTGCGTGCGCGAGCGGCGAAAAAGGGGGACGCGCGATAGCATCGACTGCGCAATTGCCGGCCACAATGAAGGCGGCAGGGAGTTTATGTGTACGCGTATATATTATGTTGTGCACGGCCTCCGTGTGCGCACGCACGCGCGTGATCGCGTCCTGCAAAGTCCTCGCCAACGACGCGAGCGTTGATAAATGATCTCTGTCTCTCCTCCACTGCCGCCACTCTTTCTGCTGCAGCCGTATTTATATACGACCCTCCCCTGGTCCCCCGGCCGTTCATGTACGCGGATGTATATGTGTGTGCGCGCGTGCGCGTGCCAGTGTATACCGATGACAAAGCTCCCTTGTTCCGTTATCTCCTCTAAACGTTACGAATCCCTTGTGATTTATTATCGCAGAAAATATCCCTCCGACCCCGCGTGACGTCCCCGCTGCAGTCGGTTTTTCCTGCGCCCGCCGGAAAAACCACTCGGTCAGAGCCAAAGCTTCTTGCTAACCTAACTCTCCTACTTCGCCGTGCCCCTCTAGCGCTCCCACCGCAGCACCGCCGACGGACCCTTCAGTTTTTAAAACCCATTATTTTTCTTCGGACCACTTAATTCCGCACGATTTCCGCTCCCAGCACCTACCCCGCGCGCCGCCTATCCCATCGCGCGTTGTCGTCCGCGTACGTCTCTCTAGGTTTGACCTTCTTCGTCGGAGTGCCGCCGCTGTCGTCGTCACGCTACGTACGCCTCGTGCAGATATCGCATAAAATGTAATGTATAAGTCGCGCGAACAATGCTTCGTAGTAGCGGCTGCAGTGGAAATCCCGTCGTAATAATATTATTATTGTTACATATTACATGGTTTTATTCGTTTATTCTGGAAACGTCGTCGTCCAATTTCGAAATTCCTATGACATAAACACAATAGACAATTCGAACTTAAATCCGTTAACTCTCTGCCTAATTTCTTATTTCGACGTGGGACCCATAAGAGGCACTGTAGGAAAATCGATTTGCTGTGACTGAAATTCCTATACATCGAAAACTATATTTTTATACTCTTCAGTCGCTTTTAATCATCGAAAATTGAGAACAGCACGAATTTTACATTTCGAATATTTTTTTCATCATCAATGCATATTTTTGCATTGTAATATAATAATATCATTATCTCAACAGTCTATCACAAGTTCATTATAATTTCGTGTTTTTTTAATTAATTTTTTTTATTCGTTGCCCTATATCCTTACTCACTAGTGCAGTTATGTTAGTTATACTATTGGTATAAGCAATCACATAGCTTCTCATATGGACTCGTGCATTTTTAGCGGATGCCCACTGTCATTATTCAAATTTCACGATGTTATGTATTTGTTGCGCGCGTGTAGAAAATAATCCTTTACGTCAATTATTGTGTTTTTATAATTTGTATTATCGCGTGCGCGGTTTTTTTCTCTCGTTACCCAACATCGCCGCAAGTCCGATCAACATTATAACGTTCTAATTGACTCGTACTGTTGCGTTGTTGTTGCCACTGTGGTGTTATTCGTGTATACCTATACGTTTTGTAGTTTTCACACAAATCACACCGACCTAATAATATGTAACATCTATGATCAATGCACATTACACGCCTGGCGATGTGTTCGTGTTCGATAAATATTTTCTCATTGCTCTCTTCTCGGACCATTTAGACGCTTAACCGTTTCCACGATTCCTTTCCACGTTGCTCCTTTAAACGTGTAAGTCCTCCTGAGTGTTCACACTCAGATTTTCTATCATTATGACAAAGGACTTTTCTTTCTGTCCGCTCCGTACAGTGAAAACAATCATAGCTTTTTCCCATTCTTAGTTCTTTCTATATTAGACAGCATTCATCTGGTTAATATAAAATTATCCGCCGACTAGAGAGAGAGAGAAAGAGAAGAATACACGCTTAGCAATTTGTTCGGTACATTATAATATTAGTATATGGTTTTAAATAATAGTATGCATTATATTATAGTATATGTTTAGTTGCCTCGGAGAAGTGTACTTATATCTCTTGCACAGATGTCCGGATTATTATTCAGTTTGTATACGGTCCTATGAATTGTAATACGCGTATTATAATGTGTGCGTAACTGCCGCTTCGGTATGCTAATTTAATGACCCGGCCTCCCCGGGTACCTTCGGTGTCTACCTTCCCAGCACCACGGACCCCGTCGGTTCTGCTATACGTTGCCCGTCATATTATATCCCACTTGCGCGTACCCCTATGTACGTTTTGCGTGCGTTTGTAGGTAAAAATAAAAGTATTAAAAAAAAAACGCAACACCGCAGTGTCGATAGTGCGATACTTCGTTACGCCACCGCCGTCGCCGACTTCGCCGTATTGACCGAAAGAGAATATCGTTCAACAATAGAACATTATCATCCGATATGCCGTATCTTTTTTTTTCTTTTTAATTTTTTTTTCCCCCGCAAAGAACCGCCGCCGTCGGTCGGATTCGCACGAACGGCGCACACGAACGATTTCCCCGGCATTGTGCAACACGAAAAAATATGCGTAAACACGACATTTTCGTGTTTCAATAATAGGACGGCAATTTGCCCCCATTGCACATACATATGCGTACGTATTATAATAACACGATGATATATTCGATTTTAATCGCGGCGATCGTAGTGCAGCGTATATACTTTTTTAAATTTTTTTTTTTTTTGTTTTTCGTCATGAATGCACATTCTATAATAATGTAGAGTTCAGACGCGTTTTGTACGGCGCATGTGTACTGTACATATTGTAATAGTGTGCGGCCTTTTTGAACGCATATACGGTCGAAATAAACAACTAAACGATTGTGAAAATACGACAAAATAATAAAATAGATACCCTTGTTAATGCTCGGCGCGATCATCGCCAATATTTTAATATGCATCATGCGCCATTATAATGTTATCGTATCGATTTGATTTGACGTTGTAGGATCACAGTCGATTAACGTACATAACATAATAGTAATAATAGCAGTAATGTTATGCACTCGTAATGGTATTACACGTCGCGGGTTAATTAAAATATCTATGTACCGTCCGGGTAATTCGATTAACGGTTTTGAATATTTTGTTAATTTTACCGTGGAAGGGGTGTGGAAAGATTTATCTGTACACGACGAGTGTACATTATAATATTATATTATGCCGCTGCTGCGGCGTACATAACGTACGTGCGCGCATAAGGTTATATTGTAATATTGTAACGTGCATACACGTCTTACATGCCTACATCGTTTAGGTGAAAATCATGTTTACGCCGAGCCGGCCGGTGCGCGCGTCACGTGTAATCTATAATCACCGTGTAATATAATCGACGTTTGTTAATTTCTCGAAGCGTTTAAAACATTCTTTACGCATATTTTGCATAGACTCCCGAGGGGGGTTAGTGTATATACACGTACCTACTTACCTCCTACCCGTGGAATATATTATTAGTGCCGTGCAAGAAGTCCGGTCTCACGTTGTCGTCGTCATCGTCGTGTATACGTAGTCGACGTGCAGCGGTCGATATTTTGTTTACACGAAAAGTAATATAATAATAATAATAATAATAATAATAATAATAATAATAATAATAATAATAATAATAATAATAATTATTATAATAATAATAATAATAATAATGTTAATAATTATTATTATGTATTATTTCTTTCGATAGTCAGAGACCTAACCGATATGATACATTGTAGTACTGTTATTATAATGCGTTGCGCGTGTACGTCTTAATTATTTACACGACTATTATAATGTATACGTGCAGGTATATACAATATACATAAATTGTGTGTTTGATTTTTTAATCGTCAAATCTTCTCGCACGTTTCGGAAAAAAAAATAATATCGGGACGTACCCACCTCTCGGGAGATGTTTCATACGTATCAATACATCCTGGTATACCCGGTTCACATATATGTATATTATTATTATTTATTCCTTTCTCGAATAATATATTATAAAATAGGCTCTGCTATGCATGTGTGTGTGTGGTGGGTGGTGTAGCGCAAAGTCCCCACGGTCACGATCTTACAGTAAATATTAACGTGAAGAGAGAGAGAGAATATACCTCTAATTATAACCTTTAGCCTATTAATTATTCTTACTTTTAATCGTAACACCCAGCTTTATCGAAATCGATTAATAACCTATAGGTACGTATAGTTGTTTTTGCCCTCCTCCACCGCGGCCGAATCTCAGAGGATGCGATATATAATATTTCCCTACGTATACGTACATATATTGTACATATACATATAGCGCGCGAGCATATATTAATTACATCACGTTAACACCCCGTATTTACGGATACGAATTTTATGGTTCACACGAAAACTAGTTCCGTACGTTTCGATTACATTTACACGCATACACACGCACACACACACACACACACGTACACTCTCATATAAATATGAGCACCAAACGGCACCGCCGACGGTGTGTTTTCAGTTTTCACACACTATATTACCTTATCGACCTTGACGATATTACATATTATTGTATGTACACACGCTCACACGGGCACACGTACACAGTATTGACTTACATGTGTTTCAACCGTACTTACCTGTGGGCCGAGTGCATCGGCAAATCCTCCTAGGGCCTATACGTTGTGTACCATCCGTAACTTACATTACATATAGCCGTGCAAATACTTATTCTTACGGTTCGGGGCGCACGTAATTAATTCGAATCCGATATCGTATGAAGAGCTCACGCTCGTGTCCGACTTTCTTTTTCAAAGTTAAATCGAAATTAAAAGCAGCGGCGAAATGTTTACAACACATATTGTACTTGGCCGTTAAAAATACGGTTTTATTGATATTTCAACGTGCACCGAGTACCTATCACGCTTGGAACGTAATGTCGAAACTTTATATTAACATCGTTTAAATGTTTCTCACACGGTGTTACGCCTATTACTCGGCAAATACTCTGTGCGCTGTTCGACGAACGCACGTACCCTTAACGCTGTCTGCGCGCACGCCTATACGTGACCCGCCGTCATAAAGATATGTGCGCGAGTCGTATCTTTGAAAGGGTTTATTTTTTTCCCGCGGACTCGACGCGCGTCGATAAAAATATTACTTTTAATAACATATTATACGCACTCCGTCGCGTCCCGTCCGCTAAGGGGTGGGTGGACACAACGCCACGCGTACGTACCTACCATATACGTTTGTACGCGCGTGTCTAAATACAGCTCTGGCAACCCGCAATTACACGCTGTATACTGCGACGTCCGTATAAACGGATTATCCGTCGTCGTACGCGTTCTCGCGGTATTGTGTTATTATACTTATTATATTGTACCACACGACGACGACGACGACGACGACTTAGGTACACGCCGTACGTCTTGCGGCCGGAGTTTCGAAAGAAGAAATAAAAATAAATTTCCTTAATGAATTGTTTGATGTATGTGATGTGTTTGCACCCCCCGTCACGTTCGTCTAATAGCGTAATTGATTGTGCATGACGAAGCGATCTCGGCCGTTTTTCTCGAAGTATTACATTATTATTATTACTATTATTATTATTATTATTATTCGATCGCCGAAGGTACATAACATACAATACGCGAGAGCACGATCGCGCGTACATTATATATACATAAGCAAACCTATATATATATATATATATATATATAGAGGTGAAGTGTATGTATGGAGTGTTTAGACGGACGACGGGACAGAGGGGTACACCCATTAATTTTTTACTTTGTACTTAATTTTTTTCCACCAATTATATTAAACTATTATCGGACCGATATATCTCGCGACGCGGATATCGTGGCCTAATCCTTATACGAGCACGACCGTTTAGCGCGCTCACTCACACGCACACGCATTACATAAAGTATATAGGTCTGAGATACGCGTATAAACGGTGTATTTTAATACGCGCGCGTACAATGTCGTTATAGATCGCCTTCGGACCTACCGGGTGATGCATGTAACAATATTATATATATATATGTACAGTTTACGGATAAACAGCAATACAGTTAACGTATGTAAAATATACTGTATTGTACCGCGGTATATTCGGTTATCGCGTGTGAAACAAGTCGTCGTCGGTCGGATCGTCGAAATGCAATTTTTTTTTATACCACTGCACGCGGCCAGGAGAGAATCGAATTTCGATAGGGCTATTAGCGATTTTTTACGCTCAATCGAGACCTCGGGGTCCGCACAGAGTCCGTACTCGTATATGCACCAACCTTTGTGCGGAATAATATGTATAGTATAGGATTATTATTATGCATCCGTGTCGTTTGCTCGAGGCTCTATCGTGGCAGTCGGGTCAGGCGCTCGTAGCGCGGTCCGCCAAATTTGCCTTCTGCGCAGCATCGTCAATCATGCGGCCGTTTATAGCTCATTCGTGCCTCGATCCACCGACAATTAATACACTGTGCGTGCGTTTACAGGAGAGTACCGCGCAAAAGTCTATCATCGGCTTATCGTTATCGTTACCGTCACGCGTGATGCGATTCTCGCGACAATAAAGAACGTTTCTATTCGAATTCGGTACGCGTGAAAACTTACTGCAATACGTATTCGGTCTCAAGTCCATTTTCAGATTTTGACCATCCGCGTTCAATTAATATAATGTTTTCGTCGTCGACGCGCATTTTACACAATCGTGTGTCCTACATAGTATTATATTATATGTTTAATGTACCGTTCGTCTCGTCATCGGCGATTAACCACGCGATGTACACAACAATACACAACGTCTACGTCTTTGATCTGATTAGCGGTGAAATCTCACGGTAATTAGTGCGCGCTACTCGAGTTATTATTATTCCGACGACCGCCGCCGCCGTGTCATCAATGTCTTCGTCGTTGCCGTCGGTCCCGACCCCCGGTATCATACCGATTTCCAAAGAACATGACATCTCGTGTGCGAAATAGGTATAGTGCCCGGCCCCGAGACGCGTCTATTCGTGCGATTATTAGTGTAATATCGTTAAAAACCTCCGGTCCACACGATATCGTCGATCGGTTACCAAAGTGTTGGTATGCACCCGGTTACTATGCGTATTGTCGGACGGTATACACGTTTACGAAAATTGAATATCACATATCATTATAAACGCCACATGTACGAACGGACTTATTTACGCGTGCGCGTGTACCCGCAGTGGCCGTCTCATTTCTTCGTGCGTCCATTTATCAAAATACCAGCGCACTTATCAAATGATTGGATCGGCGAACAAAATATTATTATCGTGTCGGATTATACACGCGCGCGCGCAGAGGACCTTACAATAATATATTGACGTGCCGTTTACGGGTCTCGCGCGCGGCAGGAAAAGTGGAAGAGGAGAAAAAAAAACAAAAAAATATGATGAGTCACAAATTGGAAGGTACGACCGGGCGACGTGTAATATTATTATTATTATTATTTCATATTTTCGGTCCCAGACGACGGGGTTGTTGCACACACACACACGTGCGCGCACGCCTACGTCTCTTACACGCCTCTAATGGACATTTACCTGTACGAAATGCGCGCTCCGGGTACCTACCTATACGCACGTTTTTTTTTTCTTAGTTTTTTTTTTTTTCATTCGGTGCGCTCGTCGAAAACCGATCCGATTATAATACTACGTTCTGTACCGCGCGTATGACGTTTAATTGACAACCGGACAAGTCGTTTCGGAGCGGTACGTAGGTTCCATACGCGTACACGCGCACACGTATACTGTAACGCGTACGCACACGCACGCCCGTGAGGTCCGGTAGTAGCGGGCCGGTGTATAAGTTATATTAAGTAATATTACGGCTACTTAGCCGTAATATTTATACGCGGTACGTGCGCAAACGTCGGGGTCCGGGCCGCGGTGGAATTCCCGACTCGGGAGAAATCAATCACACGGCGCACGACCGGAAGAAAACCCGAACCCCGTACGACGACAACACGTGTAGGCGCACCGCCGCCGCGCGTGTGTTGCAATGATAACGTTACGCACATACGTGATATTTACTCGCGCACTCGAACACGATAACAATGCGATATCGTTAACGTCTTGTGTACGTTTATACGCCAATTTATACGCGCGTGTGTACGGTTCGCCTCGTGAAAATACTATCATGCGCGCGCACGCGCGTATGGAACACGTTGTCGTTATACACGTACATATATATTATTATATAAGTGACGGACGCGTTTTCATCGTTAAACAATAGGCTTGTTTGGAATTTTTCTTTTTTTTTTCCGCAGCGCGTTCAAAAAACGGCTAATGTCTTATAATCTATTTATACGTATATTTGCTGCGGCGCGGACCTACTGTTTGTTAGAACAATAGACGAGCGTTTTTTATTAAATATTTGAAGAAAAAATAACAAACTACTACTACTACTACTACCACTACTACTGCCTACTACCACACTATAAACTCCGCTGTTGCTCCAGCTATATTACAATATCGTAATATCGTATATATTATACGCACAGACAAACGCACGCACACACTCGCGTGTTTACAGATATATTTTGTCCGTTGTTGGGCAATACGAAATAGTTTATACACTCGACCGCCTTATATATTATTAAATATTCATTCCGAGAGCGTCCACGTGTCCTGCGATCGAATACGATATACAATCTTATTCGACCGATTTTCATTTCGTGTGTATATATATATATATTGTATAATACATTATGTATACACTTCTATCGTACCACGGAGGTATTCTGATTCGTGCGTGTACGTGCGATGTACGTAAACACGACATTCCACGTGTACGCGGCACAAGACTCGCCTTTCAATCCTTTCGGTGTTTTCTTATCTCCGGGTCGAGGGTTGAAAAACGAAACGCATAATAGCTCTGGTTCACGTGATGTACGACACGCCAAATCGACGCGTTTAATGGATGCTTTTATATATAAAAATATTTCTATGGCTTAAAACCTTTTAAGGGCGACGACCAGGAACGAAATATAGTAGTCGAGCGACGTACAAAACGTTTTGAATGACATTTGCTGTGAAATTTGACACCTCTCGAGTGTTTAACTCAATATTTTATTTTTTTTTTTTTACGTATACCACTTAGCGTTTTCACGTTTAACCATACGTACATAGTATTACTATACAGCGGTACGTCGTGTTCTAGAATATGTATTGAATACACACATACTACTAAAAATTATGGTGTTATCGATTTTACCGTACGCTACTTCGTGCGCGTCTGCTGTCTGCGGCCACGGCCGTTTTCCATTACCTTTTGAATTTAATAACTTCTGTTGGGACTACGGCATAATATTAAATTGTTCGTTTGCCGCGTGATACCTCCTGGTCGGCTCGTCTATGGCCATAGAGTTGTCACTATTTTTTGTTTTTTCGGTCGGACAACGATTGCGGTGGCGAGGTCAAAACACCTGCGAATGTAACGACTAATTAAATAAAATGGTAATTACAGGAAAAGGGCGGGGATTAGTGGTTCGCGTTTGTCTCGGGAAAACGAGTCTAAATATGTTACCGCGCACAAATGTTCTTTGTACAACACATTATTTTTTTTTCGGCGGACATAAAAATGTGCATCCGGCCGCGTTATAAAAATAAAATGGGAATTAAACATTCAATTTTTTTTATTATTATAATAATTTTTTTTTTTATTTTCACAAAAATGTTACGAGCTGTTCGAACATTATATGGACATATTTCGAACGGACAACTATTACAACGTGGAATTATGCTAATGCGGCGTGGAATGTTTTTAATTTGAATACAAACACAATAATGTATCGTACCTGTGCGCACGTGTAATACCATGTATACAGCGAAACCTAATTGATATACATAAGTTCAAATGAGAGGAAATCTTTTCCACTTACCACAACCTTTGTTAATTGACTGACCGACGTATAGGTACATACGTACTTGTACGACCGCACCACTACCTCATACACACAATATACACGCATTAACTATACTTACTATTGTGCACGTGAAGTATTTATGAAGGGCACGCGTGACGTAGTACATATTATATATGTGTATTATGCGTACGTACCCCGTGTATATTTATTATGATTATATTAATTAACGATAGGGAGTCGTTCAATCGCACGCGGCTCGTTTGTGTGATAGTGTATACCCGTCCAAATCGTCGTCGTCGTCGTCGTCAATCTGCACATTGCGTGACGGCAACTCGAAAGACATTTAGACCGAAGACAATAAAAATGTGCACAAACGTGATTATAATACGAGCGCGTTAATTTTTTTCTACGAAATCACGCTTTTCTCCGATCCGTCGCGCGTACAAGACTATAGCGTCTATAATGGTCTTACCCATCTGTATACATTATAATATCATGTTCGACCAAATATCATATCAAAATTAGCATATTATCGTTACAAGGAGTCTAATAGCAATTGTTTTTTTTCCATTACAGTCGTTGCAGTCGGCAGCCCGTAGAGCCGGGACAAGCTGCGCGAACTGCAAAACGTCCACCACGACGCTGTGGAGGAGAAACCAAAACGGCGAACCCGTTTGCAACGCTTGCGGTCTCTACTACAAGCTGCACAACGTAAGTAAAAAGAAATATCCTGACCTTAATATAGTAGCGCACCGTACGGGAACGGCCGACAGGATCGACAGATTTCTCGTGAAATGCGTGTACATATTTGAATTGAATTTGAATTTGAATTTTTTTTTATTATTTTTGAAATAACACAGTACAATACAAAGTATTTAAGAAATAATAAAAAGTACCTACACCTTTAAGCATAGCTTGTGGTGGTGTAAGGAGAAACAATTCACTCATTTAATTAAATTTGATTACTTATTTTAACATATAATAATAAACACAGTATATTAAAATAAAGAGGGAAAAGAAAATATATTTGTATACAATTGTCTTTTACGTTCGTACCGTTACATTGTACCGGTACGCGTTTTGGCTGTACACGCACGCGGAGTGTAGGACGTTCGAGTATCACTGTTTTTCTTCTTTGTCCCTTTGAGAGCGCGCGCGAAAAAACTGCACAGCTACGGCAAGCGTACTCATAATATAGGGTCGTCCAAATCGTGTTCGAATAACGTGCGCGATAAACAGTACGCGGTACAGATATAGTGGTATCGATGTCCGCGTTGTTCGCCTGCTAACAAATGCGTACAGGTTTGAGTCTTAAAAGCTACGGCACAACTGTTTATTTCTCGGTGGAAAATTAAAAGTATTTATATACTTACCTTCAGTTCATACGGTTTCAATAACGTTTCAGGCGTTTCGTATCGATGTCGCCATATTGTTTAAGAGAAACTAATTTTGTCGCGTATCATTCGAAACACCCTGTGAACATAATTCAATATAAATCGTGTGATTCCGTCGCGTTCGGCGCCAACCCCGTCGGCGGTGTCGTTTGTACACTGCACCGTGTAGGGGTTTTTTTTTTTCGGCGCGAGCCGCACAACTTCCGAAACGCATTTAGACGCTTGTATTACCCCTCGGGATCGGGACACGTTTTTTCTCCCTTTTTTTCGCCGAACAACCACCATCCCTACCCGCCGTCTCGTACACGCATTATTATTATTGTTGTTAATATGAGTACGCGCGTATCCATGTACGGCTGCTTAAACGGTTCCCGTCGTCGTCGGCCAACCAGACCGTTTAATGATGACGCAAACGACTGCGGCGACGGCACTAATAACGATCTCCGTTTGCTCTTAACTTCGCGTGACCCGCGCGCGCGCCTATGAGGTGCGCTGCAGATGTTGGTTTTTTATACGATCTTTCGTCTTAAATTATCAACACAATACGCTATAGTCGTTCGATAACGAGTGGAAATTCTCTTCGCGAGAACCGTATAAAAGAATAAAGTATCGTTTCGGAGCTCGAACCAGACGCGTGTCGAAAACCTGTGTAATTTTCTAATCTTTTCCGGACCACGGCTTTTAAGAGACCGACTGTGCACGTTGACTCGTATCGATTAAGTACAGAAAGCGCGTATTATTATACGATTCAACCGAAAACAACTGCAGTATTATATCTGTCATTTATTTTCGGTTTCACGTGTGCAGTGGAATGTCTATTTTGTTACGACCGCGGTCATCGTTAGCTCAGCTGTAACGCAGATGATGCCTTTACATGTGTGGTGTTGTGACTTAATCACGTCTCGTATCCACGTACTGTTTGGGTGCACATAGCATACCGTTGTGTTTTGTGGGTGGGCAACGACGATTACACATATATATATATATATATATTCATAAATTATAATTCGCCGCGAGACGAACGTGGAATAGCGGTGGCGGGGGCGGAGGGAGAGCTTTACACACGCAATTAGCCGTCGGGCAAAGCGACGGGAGAGGCGTCGTAACCCTTCCGTGGCCGTCGGGACTAATTAGAGAAATGCACAGGAGTCGCGCTGGTGCAGATAACGCGAGCGCTACGAGTCTCGTGCCAACCGAAATCGGTCGTCCTCATCGCAGTCTTCGTACAGTTTTTATTTTACATTTCTTTTTTTCTTTTTTCTCTCCTGCTCTTTTTCCCCGTCCGTCGATCGCTATCGCCCGAGCTGTAATAAAGTGTCGTGCGTATATGTATATAGCTTTAAATAGCTCGCCGTGTGGTCCCGTATATATAAACAGCAGAAATAATAATTGCCTCTATCGTATGTATCGGGTGTACCTATATATACATGCACACACTTACACGAGCGTGCGTGTGTAATAGACGCCATCGCGCAAAGACAATGACGGATCGAGGTTGAGACGACAATACGTAAGGAAAAGATAAAAAAAAAAAACACTCGAGAGGGGTAAAAATAAAAGAGGAAAACATATTTACTAATACTGTCGTCGTCGAGACGTCGTCACGAGTGCGTGCGAATAATCTTCACATCCTCCGACCCGCAGCACTCCGTGAACAACACGAACCGCGATCGCTTCCTGTCTATAAATATACTCCATGTCTACGATGCTTTAAGCTTCGCGTGTAGACCATCCCACCGACGACGACTGCATCGCGTATTGCACGGGACGTCAATGTCGGTAAAGGATTAGCAGGATAAATACGAGTCACGGGCCGCGCGGCGTTTCGGTCGGAAATCACAACACACTTTTATTTCTGTTGACTAGAAGATAAAAAAAAAAAAAAGAAAACGATAAAGCCTTGTGGTATTTTGAAATTGTGTCTCCGATTAATATTGTAATGTGAATAAATTGTCTTGCGCGCGTGGTGTGCCCTGTGGTCTTGACGTCGTCCTGTACACATCGAGACCGCCCGTCGACATGTTTTTATGGTGCTCGATTATCTTGTTACGACGGGCCGAAACGCCGTTGTTTGTCATCGTCCGATACGTAAAATGTCGTCCCGCGCGCGCGTCACAGGTAGGTTAGGCGCACTACGGTCATGACGACCGCGACTGTTATATTTTATTCCGATAGACAATATTATTAATTATCCACGGTCAGTTTATGGTATTTTTTTTTTTTTTCACGAAATATTCAATACGATTTCATACGGCGGTATCACCGCGTACACAATATTATCATAATACGTTTTACGTGTGCGAGGGGTGGTCTCCTCCGCGCGCGGCTCGTACCGAATATATTATAACGTTTACGGCGTGCGCGTGCGTGTGTGCCCACTACATCACGGCGTTCCGATGTTGAAACAATGTTAACCGTCTCGTCGCCGCCGTCGTCACGGGTCGCTGCAACTAATTTGGAGTCAAATTCCTCGGGTTTATACGTGTACACGAAACGTATACGTATAAAAAGCCGGTGTACAACTAAACGTAGGAGAGCGCGTCGACCGGGACTTGTTTTACGTTTTCGTCGTCGCGTCGTCGGTCATCCGCAATCCTGCGATAGGGCAAAGGTGCCTTCGCGCGCGCGCTCGTGCCCCGTGTTGATGAATAGTTTTCACGATATCGCCCAGCCCAAAGTTGCGCGGGCCACGAGCGCGTAATACGAACACTTCCGTTTGGCGGGTACTGTTTATCATAATATTATTGTATGTGCCAAGTAGGCCAAAATTTAATTATTATAAAAATGGTCAAATAGACAAAGTGTATTAGTAGGATAGGCTAGTGAAGCAAATGAGCTGAGATAGCATATTGTAAATTAATATTACCCGGACGAGACCGGGGCGGAGTGTGTGTGTTTCGGTTGAAACACGTATGTTTAAAGACTATAACGCCACGCTTTATTTTGTGTTTAATTAAAATAGGCTCTTGGTGTGAATTATTGTTTTATTTTGAAAACCCATCAACTCTTAATAATTGAACTAATATCTATTAGTTTTGATTACTAAAGAGAGGATAGAACGATACCCACGAAAATGCGGTATACGACAATATCATGTGCTCGTGCCGACCGTCGGAATTTCGAATCGTGTCGATGCGGTAATTTATTGTTATTCCGACGCTACAACGACGTATTTATGCGAACGCGTGCAGCCTTCAATCGTCTCTCGACGGCCGGCCATCGTGACGATGGGTTGTTGTCGTCATACGTTATTACCGCGGTGTACGCACGGGGCTGCGATCGGAAATATATTGTACGCACGACAGACGATACTGACACCGGTTACAGCGTATTATATACGGGCAGATGTCCGCGGCGAGATGATAATGTGTACGCTTACGCGCGTGATGTCACCGGATCTCTTCGACGCGATACGGTTCGTACGACGATGATTGATTTACCGCTGTACATTTCTCTTTTCCCAACTTCGAGTAATTTATTCGAACTGTTCGTAAGAGCATTACTTACGTAATGTCGCCGGCGATCGAACAGTCTGTTTTGTAAGTCCGGAATGTTGATCGTTTTCGTTGACGACAATAATGTAGCGCACGCGTAAGACTAAACGCGAACACGTCTGCGGTCGATTGATATTCAAACGCACCAAAGTTCATAGCGAAACGACGCGCAGAAGAGGCTGCGTCGAGCCGAACCTATCCCATGGGGAGCGTGGTGTACCGTACTTGGCGTGTGCGAGAAAATCAATTCCGTCTCGGCGGCGAGAGATCGCGTTTAACAATGAGCAACGGTCGTGTACAATATACGGCGTGCCGTCGAAAGAAGACGCCGCACGTGTAATAATCATTATAATAATAATTATATTTATTATAAACTGCTGCAGCGCGATAGGCAGGCCACACAATGGATCTCGCGAGCTCCGCGGGTGCCGTGACGGTCGGCGGCGACCGCGGTGTACAAACCGCTAATGACTAATTATTACAATAAACGAAAAGTCAAATTATATAGTGCACCGAGAAAAACCCCTACCGCGGGTCAACACCTATACATTTACGGCTAGCGTATAACGGGCGGGTTATTATTATTGTTTTTTTTTCTCTCTCACATATTATTCTCCTACTTCGACTCCGCTGACAGTTTGTCGTCGTCGTCGTCGTCGTTTCATTATCGTCGAAATTTTAATCATATTATTATTATGAGGTACCGCGCTGTCTACGCATAATACGACGTGCGCGGAGCCGACCGTTTTTTGTTTTCCTGTTGTGTATACATATTTGTCGACCCCGACCGCGACTTTCCATTGTGACGCGGCGGCTGTGGCAAAAGAAAACAAACCGTTTTCGACAACAATCGGTTTACGCAATCACTGCACCTATATAATATTAAATATTACACGAGTGAATCTCTAAATATCTTCCAAGCGGTATCGTCGGTGTGGGCCGCGGGTGAAAATCCGTGTCGACTGTCGCAGTCGTTTTCTCGGAAGAGCTTCGCGTGGGCGAACACGCGGATAGACCGTGGTGAAATAATGAACGCAAGCTCTCGTCGCTACCTTTGAAGTCCACGGTGAAGCAATTCCTATAGCATCATCGTTGGCCCATCCGGCGGTTCGGCGATTTGAACAGGCTCAAATCAATATCACAACGTACTACACGTAGACATATAACGCAGTAAACATGTATAGTTTTCACAATAGATAATTATTACCATGTAGTCTCTTTCATCTTCTTATGTTATGTAAAGTGGATTTCGCGTTCCGTCTTAAGACCAATGTTACCGCCATGAACAATAGCGCTTTCCGATACCTATTGACATATTATTTTTTTACCCCCTGTTCCGATATCGACAAGAAATTAGCACTCAAAATTATGTATATACTTAATAATACGTATTAGACGTATAGCATTACATCTCTCGCGGTCCTCGCTCGTCCTTTCGGATGTGCACACAATAAAGGAACAGCGCCCTGCGCGCCCCACGAAACGTGTATACGCGTGGGACGACGAAAAACTGTATACGAACACTACACGATCAACGTACGCGTGTATACTTGTGTATAGTGTCGTCAAATCGCGGATGCGGAATCCCTTGTGCACACACACACACACACACTCACACACTCACATGCGCTCACTTATAACATTGGGGTCGTGTCGTCGTTTTCCTAGAGGGTGGCTCCGAGAAAATACATTATAATATTATAAACCTATATAACATTATATACGCACACGTACCGTACACAATCTCGGAGGATTATATGGTACAATGTTTTTAAGTGCGTATCAATGGAAATGGGCGTACCGGCCGGTCGGCAGCAGCTGCGGATGTGTATATGTACGCGCGGGTCGCAACAATAAAAAACCTATTATCGTCGGCGAGGGCAACACAACTCGCGGGGAGACAATAATATCATGTGTGCGTGCGTACGGCGACGAAATGCGCGTGTGTATAAAAAGGAGGACCGGCTATTATTTGTTGTGCGTGTACGACGAGGATTGATACTATGTATATAATATTATATAGGATATTTATTTATTTTTTTTTTTATTATTAAACGCTCTCATTGTTGACGACGACGACGACGACGACGGGACGCGGTACACGATGCGTTTGACACAATAATACGGCAAACATCCTCTTTTCGAGATTTCTTCCGCAAATCGATTACCGGGGCTCGCCTGCCGCAGTTATTATATTATTATTGCTACGTGTACCGGCCGCAAAGCGTTCGGTGGCGCGTACCGTTATCGGATTTGACGAATAGCCGCCGTCGCCGCCGCTTCGCGTACAAGCGTACCACTCGCGAGCTCGACGTGGCGCAAACGGTTTACTTATTATATCGTTTATCCCTTTGTGCGCGGTCAGGACCGTACGGAATCCCAAGAAATATTTCGTTTT